>OZ038488.1:106248494-106548494 GCA_964036315.1 Acanthosepion esculentum
ATCAGTAAATGATGCAATTCTGTTCATTGCAAACTTGTGTGAGATTAACAGTAACTTTAATCAAATATTGATCCCCCATCCAATTGATTTCTATTGTTAGCATCTGACAAATAAAATTGATTACCTTCATCACAAGGCTGGGAAGGAGGTGAAGTCAACAAATGTTTCAAGAGAAAATTCATACACCCACCCTATATATATATATATATATATATATATATATATATATATATATATATATATATTTGTCTAGATTTTTACCAGCTGTTATGTCTCCATTGTTGTTATATTTCTTGGGGTGATACAAGTTAAATCTCTGTATCCAATTACATTTGTTTGAAATATGTTGAATCTGTATCATACAAAGATTTATTTTACTAAGTAACCAAAAAAGTTCTGTTCGTTTCTTGATTAGTCATTGAATGAAGTTGAAATATATACGAAATGCGTGTAGCAACTGTTTTCAAGTTCAGACAGCCGGAAGTAGTAACATCAGACGTTATAAAAAACACATGCACCGTGCCCGGCCATCAGTTATAAACCGGACAGCTGTGAGAAGGATGGAAGTGTCTAGAGATCTCGTTCGGGTCTGTTTGCTTTACGACTTCAAAGTGGGCTTATCAGCAGCTGCATCAAGTCGCCGCATATGTCAAGCGTTTGGGGATAGTGCTGTGTATGAACGTACTGCAAGGCGTTGGTTTCGAAAATTCAAGTCGGGAGATTTGTCTCTCCATGATGAGCCTCGCAGTGAACGACCACAAGTCTTGAATGACGGAGTCCTGAAGGCGGCCATTGAAGAGGACAGTAGTCTAACGTGTGGTGAACTTGCAAGACAGTTCAACGTTTCCGATGAAACAGTTAGACTTCACCTGCACCGCCTGGGTAAGACGTACAAACTGAGCAAGTGGGTTCTGCAAATGCTGTTGGAGGTCCACAAGGGACAACGAGTGGCAGCCTGCGTATCGCTGCTTTCTCACCACCGTACCGCATCCTTATTCAATCGAGTGCTTACCAGTGATAAAAAATGGGTTCTGTACGAAACCCCCACGCGTTCCAGACATTGGTTGTCTCCTCAGGATGCTGTCCCTCACACCGCAAGACCGCCTATGCACCCACGCAAGATTATGCTTTGTGTCTGGTGGGCAGGTCGTCAAGTGGTTCATTATGAACTGCTACCAACGGGCCATATGGTCACTGGAGACCTATACTCGCAGCAATTGAAATGTGTGCAACAGGCATTGCGCCACTGGTGAATCGCAAAGGTGTGCTTTTCCTCCATGACAACGCTAGGCTGCATGTCGCGCGTGTGGTCAGGGATACCATACAGTAAATTGGGTGGGAGACTTTGTGCCATCCACCTTATTCACCTGAACTTGCGCCATCCGATTACCACCTCTTCCACTCCCTGGATCATCATCTTCGTGGGAAATCCTTCACCAATGAAGCAGACTTGCGCAAAGCCCTCACGGACTTCTTTGCGTCAAACCCCCCCAAGTTCTACCGAGAGGGCATTGAACAGCTGGAGACACGTTGGCAGAGGGTGCTGGATGCCGATTGCGATTACTTCGAAGACTAAATATAAGTTACACATACTGTGAAGCGTTTTCTTTTTTTCCTTTAAAAACGGACAGAACTTTTTTGGTTACCTTGTAATTCTGGTCAAATAGCAGTAGATATTTTTACACTAGAACTTGTGGTTTCAAATTGAATATAGACCTAAATTTTTGACTTTGTCATTCATTTTGATAATCTCTTACAACATTGGTAATTGTTTGGATGAGCTCTTTTCTATGGTACCTAGACTTTTCAAATTTAAGTGCAGTACTAAACTGGCATCGAGATTCCATCAATTTAGAGTTGAGCTGGCTAGATGTATCCGTAAATTCTTTGCTAACAGTTTCTTTTCTCACATTTCTTGCTTGTGGAACTCCATTCCAGGTCTATGGTTTCTAGCCAACTTTAATCTGTAAAAATTTAAATGCAATGTCAATAGATATCTACTGTCTTCCCAATTACTCTTTTTTCTTCATTATTAATGTTTTTGTTCATAATTCTTTCACACACTATAACCCCTTGTGTCTTAGTGGCTTTACTGCCTTGCATGGGGTGATACCAATTAAAAAAAAAGTGACTTCAATTGTACTTAAGTCATTCTATGCTTCACTCATTAAAGTCATACTGATTAGTGGACTTGACCATGGAGTTATGGACAGTGCCTCGAATTGAGAAATCAGAGAGCCAAGTTCGAATTCCAGTTGAATCCATTAATTCACTTACATGCTAATACCCTTGGGAAAGGTATGAATCCTCTTCTTCTTCCCCCAGCTATGGGTAAATAGCAGGATAGACTGGGTTCTATAGCTTTGGATGGCAACTGGTCTACCGCAGAAAGAAATGGCAACCTACTGCGGGAAAAAATCTGCCTCATCAGTCATGTATCGATTGATGCATGATCGCCTAAGTGTGTATCACGCATGGCACATAACAGACTGATTAATCTCTCACTATATATTAATCTATATCTTCAATATTAGACTTTTATAGTATTTGGGTTGTATAGTAAGGTGGTAGGAGTGTAACAGTAGTTGTAGTTGTAGTCAAAAGGTGATAACCCTACTATCCAACATGCTCAGTCACAATGAAAATAGTCCCTCCTGCTTATGGAAACTACAGAAGATACAAAGAGCACCATAACACCACAGGATAGAGCAAGTCTTCTGCGGCAAAATACTATTTTTCTACATTGCATTGACTATGCATTTTCATCAGCAATAAACAAGAGCTTGCAAAATTTGCATCTATAAAAATTTGAACCAGAGGAGAATAGCCACTTTTTATTGGTGGCAGACATAATCTTAACAACACAAGATACAAAGATAATGAGTGCTGATGGCAAACTCTGGATGAAAACTGAAAGAAACTTCCGACAAGGTAGTAAAGGAAATCTAAGAAGAAAGGATTTTAACTGCATGAAAACAAAAGGCATGATTTTTAGCAAAAGAGACATCTGTTGTTTCCATAAAAAATAAATAAATAAAAATTAATTATAGTGTCAAAAGAATAATTATAATAAAATAATTATAATAATTATCATTAATTCACTCATTCTAAACCAATGAGAATCGACCCCACTTTTCTCCTCTACACACACACATTGATATTCTCACTATTGGACAAGCAGTTCACACAGGCAGGCAGGTCATTAACACATGCATCAATGAAAATTTCATTTCCTTTTCAGGCTATGATAGTAATATTTATCTTGAAAATATTTTGTGGTAATACACTTGTATTTTCCAACTAAATTTTCTGGACACTCATTACACACATCTATAAAAACATGCGAGAAAGACTGTATACACTTTACCTATCCTTTATCTTATCATTCTGTCAGTTTCCGATCCATATTTGATCTACATTTGAACCCAAAATCAAAATTTTACACAATATTACTATGTCTTGTTTCTCCAACACCATATAACAACAAGATAATAAATAATACTCGCTTTGTTGTTTCCACATCTTGCTGTTTCTCATTTTTATGAGTATTTTTGTATATATGTAAATAAAAGAGGGTTTATAATTATTTACTCAGAGCTATACCTCCCCTACAACATCCCAAGGTGTCAGCTGCATATTGGGGATGGCTAAACCAAGCAGATACAGAAACTTCATTATCTGAGTATTAACATACAACATAAAATGTGAAATAAAAACCTGAAGGTACACAAGAATAGCAAAGATGTCTTGCCTAAACTAAGAAAAGTACTAAGAAATAGGAAAACTTTAAAAACTTTATTAGAAAGAAAGATAAGAGTACTGATGATATCTAATCTCCAACATAGCTGTGAACACTGGACAATTTCTTCACAGAGGAAGGTAAGACTTGAAGGAACAGAGATGTTGTTCTACAAATAAATGCTGAGAATTCTATGGCCAGAACATATAAGGAATTCTAAAGGAAAATGGGAAACACAAGGAAACTTATACTTATAATCAGAAACAAATAGTTGACATTTCTAAGACACAAAATGAGGAAAGAAAGCTTGGAGAATGTAATACACACAAGATATACTGAATGTAAGAGAAGCAGAGGAAAAAACAAGTAATCTACTTAATGAGTTTGTGTGAATTAAATATTTTAATCATTTCCCCCCCCCGGTTCAAGGCAAAGAGAATGTGATGAGAAATGACAATAAAAGAACAGATTTCAGGAAGACAAAATATTGCAATTGATGTTCCTTTGAAATGTTTGAAGATTAGATGGCAAGGAAGCCAGAAACTAGAAGAGTGTCCCACAGACAAGAAGTGCGAGAAAAGAAACTATCAAAATAGAACTTGCAGTTAGATCTACCTATTTCAACAGCAAAACCATGAGACCTAGTTGTTAATCCATTAATTCCCTTAAATTCACGTGACCGAGATACCATAGATCAATTGCCATGAAAACATTTATAGAAAAGACAGAGGGAAGCCACATCACAGTGGTGGGGAGGTGACTGCAGTCAAAATGCCAGGTCAGAACCAATACCATTACAGACCTTTCTTTAGATTTTGATGAGAATCTCAAGATTTATAGCCAGATAATCAGACCAGCTATGGCAGCAATATTCAATGCACAGACAATTGCTAGATTTATAAATGAGCCAAATGGATTCTGATGAGAAAAAATTGTCTGCCATGACACAGTGAACCAACCTACTTAGCAGCAGACTAGCAATTGATTCAATATAATCACTCCATTTTTGTCAGTGGAAAAGGTGAGACCAAAAAGGTGCAAAGAGCTGCTCTCCAGGAGGTTAGCATCAGCCATGCTGAAAGAAGACAAAAAAAGTTCAAAATTACTTACAGCAACAAAAGACAGGAAGTTGGGGAGAGCCATGATCACTGAATAAAGAAATTTTATTTTGCCAAATATTCTTCTTTTGATCACACAGCTGCCATGATAACATCGGTGGAAGGGCAGAAAAGAAAGATTGTGAGCTTGATAATTAACATGTTGATATTTACTCAAATAGTCCAAAAGCAAATTTACTTTGAGCTTACACAGGAGAAAGGGGAAGATTGTGAATAAACTCAAAAAAAAGATGGGAAACCATCTTGAATTCTATCTCAAAAATAGAAATTTAAATCCCTGAATTTTTCAGCATTAATTTTCATTTATTTATTTTTAATCAATTAATAAACCCTCTGTTTATGTTTTTAATTAATTTATTTTTTCCTTCATGGAGGTTCTTATTTTAATTTTTTTTATATCTTTATTTGGATGTGCACATGGCATAAAGTTTATCTGTGTGGAAAATGGGGTTGGTGAAACAAACTCAAATTTGTTACATTTTTTTTTGCACTAATAAGCTTGAAAATATGTTAATCCAACTTTCCCCTCAACCAGAGCTTAATAGCAGGGCAGACTGGTCTTTTTAGACTTGATTGGCAGCCAGGGTAGGGGAAGGACAATACTAAATTCAAAGCCAGTTTGAAGAGAGATGGATCCCATCAGGCTATCTTGCCCTAGACACACCTACTGCTGTTATGGATGCAATACATGTGGTATGCCTACAACCCTAAAGGGTTACAGGACTCATAACATTTTTATTTATAAAGTTCAGACATGTTTAAAAACATTTATTTATTATGGATGTTTCCTAAGCTTATTACAGTACATCTGAAGCTTATCGCTACTTCAATGGCAAATGTTTAGAAAAGTTCTAGTGCCACAATCTCAGACCTTTCAGCCAAGATCTACCTTGCTACATCCACAGGGCTGAATCACCCTCATTCCTTCTGTATTCCTTTGATAAGAGGAAAGTTTCACTCAGTGAGTTTCTTCTTAAGAACTGGTATTTTGTGAAAATTCTATGTTGATGCTAAACATTACAATTTTGCAAGTCTAGGCTCATTCATTGTCTATCTGCCATATCCTCCTAATCTTCACTTCTTACTTATGCTCATATCACATGCTTCATTCAGAAACCCTCTAACTTGAGTGGTTCTTCAGATTTGCATTGGTTGACCCTTAGAATCAATATTACAAGTGTGGTAAAATAAAAAGTTTTGCAAGACGCAGTAGTTTGATCATTAATTTCACTTTTAAGCATTAATTTTGTTTATATCATTGTTAACGGACTTCAGATTCTTGCACTAAGGGTGAGCTTTCACAAATTCTTATGCGAGAGGGGTGCCAAACTGTACCATTACTCTTCACCGATATCTGAAAATATGTACAAATGGCAAAAGAAGCCTTCCAAAAACTAATCAAACGGACACTTTGGACCAGAAAGAGTTAATAGATAAAATTTCCTGAGCACATAATGAGAAAGGATGGCATGGAGAATTTGACACAGGATATATTGAAGATAAGATGGCCAGAGTGAAACAATGATTAATCTACCTATGAAGGTTGTTTCAGTGGCCGAGTTTCCATTTGAATGATATGTCCAATATTTCTAAACATTTATAATAGCATATTTGTCCACATTTGCAATTCAGAAAAATTCTTGTTGAAAATACATCTATATATTTTGCATGAAAATCATAAATGTAAACTAAAAATTCTCAAAGCTATCTATATTAAAAAATTGAAATCATACCTTAATAAAATTAATTATGAATACTGCTGTTTACAATAGGTTAAGATATCAAGGTTTGCAATAATAGTTTTAATACCTATTTCTTAAAAACTCTTAATAAACTATACTTAGTTACCTCCTATGAAGCAGTGTCTAGTGATCAATTATTGACTCAACATTCTTCACTTCATAAGTAAAAAAAATTAACTTTCAAATGAACACAGCAATTTTGTTTTTAAAAATGATGAACACTACAATATTTGTCTTGAAATAAACAACACCCTGATGATGACATTGTGCTATGTTGAAAGTACTTGGAATAAAATAATATGTATCAACATGGCAATTTTCTCTTTTCCTTTAATAACACCAAAAAGCCTGTCCATGAATATGAAAGGATCCAATTGAAAATAAGTAGATAAAACTTGTCTAAATTATTCAATGAAATATGTAACATGCTGCCAAAATAGGTGCAATATATATATATATATATATATATATATATAAAGAAATATAGTTTTATGGTGTACTATATTTATGAGATAAAATGCTCAATCTAAATCCCGTATCTAAATATAAAAGTGAACATTGAAGTCAACACTCAGAGGCAACAGGCTGTTTCATGCTAAATGCAATCATCAGGCTGTGAGTGATGTTTTTTTTCTCAATTATTTATATATATGGTCAGTGGTGCACTATGTGCAGTCCATTCCAGTGGTTATTTTGGTGGGAGTGGTTTGTTTATTTATTTGGGTTAATTTATTTTACTTGTTTTTATTTATTTTCATTTTTTATTTTATATATTTATTTATTCTTTTTGGTTTTCAATATTTTATTAACATAGTAAAAAGATTTTTTGGATTTGCTTAGGTCACTTATTCAATAGTTTGTTTTGTTCAGGGAAGATAATTAAAGCTATTTTTTTGTCCAATTTTGGGATTGATTGCTGTAGTCTATTCTGTTATTTTGGCAGGGAGCAGTTTATAATTTGTTTATTATTTTATTTATTTATTTGAATTGATTATTTTTTACTAGTTCTTGCTTATTTTTATTTTTATTTGTTCTAACGGTTATTTTAGCAGGAGCAGTTTGTTTATTTGTTTATTTATTTATTTATTTGAACTAATTTATTTTACTTGTTTTTTCTTATTTATTTACTTTTGTTATTTATTTTTTATTTTGTATATTTTAATTTACTCTTTTTGGTTTTGGATTTTTAAGTAATGTACTAATTTTTTTTTATTTTTATATAGCAATTATTGCTTTTTACATCCAATTTTCAGATTGATTGTTGTAATCTATTTTAGCAGTTATTTTGGTTAGATTGGTTCGTTAAATTGTTTATTATATATTTATTTGGATTGATTGTATTTTACTTGTTTTTTCTATGTATTTATTTTTTTTTTATTTATTCTATTTCATCTATTCTAATAGGTGTGGTTTGTTAAATTGTTCATTATTTGCTTGGGTTTATTTATTTTACTTGTTTTTTTAATTATTTTTATTTATTCTCTTCAGTTTTCAATTTTTAAGTAATGTAGTAAAAATTTGTTTTCATGTCTGCATTTTGAGATGAGCTCAGATCATTTATTTAATAATTTATTTTGGTCTGGGAAGGTAATAATAGCTATTTTTTCCTCCAAGCAAAGTTTGCAGGTTTTGGATTGATTGTTGTTGTTGTTTTCCTTGTTTTCCATGATATTTTCGGTGTAATTTTCATTTTGTTTTTAATTTCCCAGATATACTTAGAAAGCATTGTGCTGCTTGTGTATTTACTATTTGTAAAGGATGTTTTGTGTGTATAGTTTCTTTGTTTCCAGGATCCTTCAGTTACTCCTATGTATACTTTTTCTGTATTACCTGGTGATTTTACTGTGGCTTGGAATATTACGTTTTTTTGTAAGCAATTACCATTTAAGGGACATTTATTCTTTATTCTACATTTACACGTGGGTTTAATTGTTCAGGTGGTTTGTTGTATAGTGTTCACCAATGAAACCATATTTAACAAAGCTAAGAAAGACTACAAAACAGCCCTAAAAGATAGTGGATTCCCAGCAATACTCACATACAAACCACAGAGCACAAAAACGCCAACAGGAAGAAAAATATCATATGGTTCAACCCACCATACTGCAAAAACGTAAAAACAAATGTAGGTAAAATATTCTCCAAATTCTTACACAAACACTTCCTGGAATCAAGCACTCTACACAAAATATTCAACAAAAACACTGTAAAAATCAGCTACAGTTGCACTGAGAACATGGCACAAATGATAAAAAACACAACAGGAAAACTATCAGCTATATATATATCAACTGATAAATATATATCAAATATATATATATATATCTTTTAACTATTTTATAGAAATCTATGAAAAAGTCAAAAAAGCTTACATGGGACACATTTTGTCCTTTAGGACTTTATACTAAAGTTATGTTTATGTTGATGAGACTACACATGCGCACAACAAAGACGTCTTAATGAATTGTTTTCTCTTAGATATATATATATATGTGTGTGTGTGTGTGTGTGTGTGTGTGTGTAGATTTTATCTCTCCTTCTCTCTCTCTATATATATATTGCTTTCTATTCTATGTATATATCTTTTATATATATATATATATATATATATATAGATAGATAGATAGACTTGTGGGTAAAAATGTATGGTATAATAAGTTAAAGGTTTATTTCATTCTACCTGTGTTATCATGCTTTGGAAAAACAACTTTTTATAAATACCTGTAGATTTATTCATCAGCTCACATACAAAATATCAAAAAGTATACAAATTATGTTAGTAAATGCATTTTCTTGATGGACAATACTGACCATTTGGTTCATAAAAGATGATTGTGATAGTTTGAAAGTGAAGGTGATAGTCATTATTTCTTTCTTCTTTCTTTATGTTTATTGGCTTCTATGGGAGTAACTACTTTTTGCTGACACTGCCTGGGCCAGTAAAGTAGTTATGGGAGATGTATTTTCTCAGTGGCTTAATTACCCTCTCCTCATCCATTAACCATTTTAGCCTGCCAGTAGCAAGAATTTTTTTAATACCTGATATGAAAAAGGGAAGTAGATTCATACACTTCTCAAAAGTCTTAAAAATAAACCTTTCCAAAACAGAAACTTTGATCCGAAATTGAAATGACATGTACCCTGAATCCATTAATAAAATCTAAACAGTTTAGTGTATGCATCAGTACTTTAGTGTATGCATCAGTTATAATGTATTTAGTACAGGAGATAAGAAAATTTAACATGGGATAGGTTGCACTAGGAGTAGTTTTGTCCATGATAACAGTTGGTTCTAGACTTGAGTAGGCCTTGATTGTAGTGGTTTGGGAAGCATCATCATGGAAGTATGTTCCCTAAAGTAACAGTTCTCAAATAAAATTTCTACCAAAAGTAAGATATTGTGAAACCTTATGAGAATTGACTCTTTCTGCAGAATAATGCCTGACAAGAAAATGGACAGATCTAGGTAAATTGCTCAAAATCAATTGCTCAACAGTAAATTGCTCAAAATCAATTGCTCGAAAAATAATTTCTCAAACTATCAATTGCTCGAAAGGCAGATTGCTCGAAGTAATTTCAAAGCACGAAGCAGCACGTAAACTGCGCCGACTCACGACACATCAACGGAGCTGATATAAAAGGAGCCACAACACTAAACTTTAGCAGTCCTTATTTTTTTTTCTATATTTGTTTTCTATTTCTTTTTCAGTAACTTTGGAGATCTCGAACTCTAGTGATGGACATAAGTTTTGTTGAGAGCAAAAAAGGAAAGAAGTTGTGTTTGGATGGTAAGGTCAAAACAGTGAACAATAAGAATAAAATTTACTGGAAATGTGAAATGTGCAAAAAAAGGAAATGCTTAGAATGTGCTTTATTTTTTTTTAACCACAGGTTTTGAGCAAACTGCCTTTCAAGAAAAAAAAATAAGACCTGCTAGATAAATGTACTTGTTCTTTAATTTTAATTGTTCAGTTAACAACAATAAAGTTGTATTATTTTATCTTATAGTAAATATTAGAAACAATGTAGTTTTATTTATTTTAACCACAGGTTTTGAGCAAACTGCCTTTCGAGCAATTGATAGTTTGAGAAATTATTTTTTGAGCAATTGATTTCGAGCAATTTACTGTCAAGCAATTGATTTTAAGCAATTTACCGGATACGAAAATGTACATTGCATGACGACAACACAAGACTGTGTTACAGTTAACAAAGAGCGTAAATTTGACATCATCTTCTGCCATTTATTTATTCCCCAAACAGAAAGACGCATTGAAAGCTTAACATTTTCATCCAATTTTGCTGAAAGATGGATTTGCTGTGTACAATTGGATCAATAATAAATAAAAACAGAAACTTTCTTCATAGATGGAATGAAATAATGGATAGAATGTTTTGAAAATCCTCTAGCACTAAACAGCAATGATTTTGAAAAATAAACTTGTAAATTTTGAAAATAAATAAATTTATTTCATTTTCATGCTATTTCCATAATTCTATTTGTTTTCAAACTTATTTCATAGGATTGGGAACCTTATGTATCAATTTTATATATATATATATATATATATATATATATATGTATGTATGTATGTATTGACATGGATAAATGAAATAAAGATATTAGCAACTGTACATATGTGTTTTAGCGTGCATACACAGATAGGTGAATAAATGTTTACCCATTTTAATTTAAGGTGTAAACAAAATAGTGCTCAATGTGGTTAGACAGAGCTAAGAAGTATATACTAATATACTACATTCGAAGTGCAACTGAAAGATTTGGTGTTCTACCAATTCATCAGGCATGAATAATTCATGCCTGATTAGTTGGTAGAAAAATGAAACTTTAAGTTTGTACTTCAAATGTAGGTATATGTATATTTATTAATATATATGTGTGTGTGTTTGTGTGTGTGTGTGTATGTATTTATATTGTCATCCACAGAGAAACTGTTTCGCTGTATCTCAGCTCATCAGTGTGGCTAGACATCCAATAGCCTCAAGTCGGGATTTGCTATCAGTCAGAGATTCTACCCTTGAGTTATCAGCACCCGGTTGAGAGGAAGTCTAATTTTTAACATACCTATTCTTTGAATAAACACGCCAATGACAGAGAGAGCTCAATTCATGGAAGAGCTTATATATATATATATATATATATATATATAAATCCTGTTCATTTTATAAAGTAGAAAATTTCCTTAATAACTGGATAAACATTTTGGTTAACCCTAGATATGTACAGGGTGCAATGGATAAATTGGTGTAATTTTATATTTTTAATTTCGCACATTGTTTGTTCTTAATTTTGCTGACTGCACAGTATAGTAGGGTGATTTGGATGCCATCTGTGAGAAAAAGGGCATCATGACGCTATTCACTCCACCAGAAATATGGAAAAAGTATGCTGTACTGCTTGGCATGAAGACATTCGGTATTTCTCCTACAAGATGAGAAAGGACCAGTTTTTATCCCAAGCCATGAAGAACAAGAGGAAAGACTGTGCTATGAAGCTTTTGAACAAACTCAAGCATCCACACACACTGAATATGCTTTGGTTTTTCTGAGATAAGAAAAAATTCAGCCAGGATAAGATGGCAATCGTTGGCATGCTGTGTCCCCAAAATATGTACTGAAAATCAAATATCCGTTCAACATCATGTTGTTTGGAGTGATCACTAGTGATGGCAATGTTATGCCTCCATTCATCTTCCCACAGGGCCTCAAACTCAGCACAAAAGAAGGTGGCTGCTGGAAGACCGTATGTCTCGCACCATGCCACACAAGCAGGAGAACCTAGTCATGATGGTCAGACAATTTCTGCAATCACATCATCCCTTACATCTGGCCACCTAACTCCCCAGACTACAAGCCCCTTGATTATTATATGTGGGGTTCAGTTGAGCAATAGACCAACAAAACTCCTTGTAACACCAAAGAAGAACTGAAGGCAAGGATTATGGCAGCATTCACCAACTTAAAGAAAGAGACTATCAAGAAGAGTTGCAGTTGATTCCGAAGTCAACTGGAGGCTGTGGTTGAAGCCAATGGCAATTTTAATGAATAAATTTACTCTTTACTATTTCAAGATATTTTTTTTGTATAATTTTGGTAAATATGTCTGTTAAAGTGATGTGTCAGTGTCATTTTCATTTTTGCATAATTTACATGAAAATTGATACATTGCCCCCTATATATATATATATATATATATATATATATATATATATATATATATATAAATTGGCTCCTGAAAAATTAATTTCGGTTGAGCTCTGTGGGAGTGAAGCGTGTTTTTGTAAACAGTAACTATTAAAGCTAATATAGCAAGACTCTTCGGCAGAATTGAGTCACTGTCAGTCACTGTGTGTTTATCTAAAAATAAATACGCTAAAATTCACCTTCATCCCTACCGTGCGGCAACGGCTTAGTGGTACAATTTCTGACTGACGCCAATTCAGTCGAGTTTCGATCCTAGCTAGAGGCAACCGGACGTCTAGCCACACTGATGAGCTGTGATACAGCAAAACAGTCTGTCTGTGGATGACAATAATATATGTATATATATATATATATATATATATATATATATATATATATATAAGGACTGACAAGGTACTGCATTTAAGTTTTTATTTAATTTTTCTTGTGTTCTTATAAATTTTTTCTTTTCTGGACATAAATTATGTCACAATTGTTTGAATGTTCTCATGACACTATTATTACTGTATACACTTTTGACTCCCTCAGCAATGTTTATTTACAAGATTATAAAAATATGTGTATTATATACAATGTAATATTTATTATTTACCTTTTTATAAAGATTTATTATTTACCATTCTATAAGGAAATAAATTTGCAAAGAAATTACAAAATGATCAAAACATGTAAGAGAAAAGAAAGATGCTCTCAGCCCATTTCACTGAATTCATGTAGCAGGAGCAAATGAAAGAAATGCACAGAAAATGCATTTTTTCAAAATGTATAATTACAGTTGATTGTCATTATGTGTTTAATTCTTGTTGTTCACAGACACTTTATTAAATTTATGCATAAAGAAATTCCTTTTCATATATATTTCTTCAAAAATGGTAAATAATAAATGATATTTGGTTCACATATTTTTATAATCTTTCCAATATAGAATTATTCTTGTAAATAAGCAATCTAATAAATAAATAGTATTTAACATCTTTGTTGTCATTTCTCAAGAATAAAGAAAATATATAAATCTACTATTATATGTTTGGGTAATTTTATTACCAAGGGAGTCAAAAGTGTATACAGTAATAGTGCTGTCAAGGGAATAACTGTCCTTTTAAAACACCATTTTTTTGCAAGCATAAAGGTTAAACATTGTCTAATAATAAAAATATTAATAATATATTTGAGTCTTAGATAATCTTTGGAGATGGACAGGAAATACAATTTCAAGGTTTTGTGAATAACAAAAATATTTGAATACTATTTAATGTTTCCAATATAACAAAATGTATATTAACTAAACTTCATCAGACATAAGGGCACCGATTTAGTGCACCCAGTGAGTAGATGATTACTACTCACTCCGATAGAAGTAATGCACAAAATGGAAATTATTCTTAGAAAACATTGCTTTTTCTCTGTGCAGCTGCCACTTTTGTGCACATGTTGTAGTTGCTCATAATTCAGCCAAGTAGGATGCACCAAGTTAGAAATGTCATTCTTTCATGCTTTATTGGCAACCTTCCATTATATACCATCTGCATTCTTATTTTTTTGATGCGTTGTGTGAGATAGATAGATAGATAGATAGATAGATAGATAGATAGATAGATAGATAGTCAGTCAGTCATTCATTGTATTCATTTTATTCCCCTTGAGAGTAGGAAACTGCAAAACAGGGAGTTGAACATAGGTAGAAAGATAGCTACTGATATAAATAAACAGAGATAGGGAGAGGGAAAGACACAGAAGAGAACATAATTAACAGTTAGATAGATAGATAGATAGATATAGAGAGAGAGAAAGAGAGAGATGGAAAGACAGACAAACATAGATAATAAATAGATAAATACAGATAGATAGATAGATAGATAGATACTGATATAAATAGACAATGAGAAGGAGAAGGAATGATGGAGAGGAGAAAATAGATAGATAGATAGATAGATGAAGATAGGTAATAGTTTATATATATATATAAATATATATATAGATAGATAGATAGAGAGAAATATAGATAGAGAAATAGATGTAAAGACAGAGAGAAACGAACATAGTTAATAGATAGAAAAACAGAGAGAAATAAAGATAGATAGATACAGAGTAGTCTTTCCAAGACTGGTTTGGTTTCTATGTCCATACTGTCTATATCTACAATATTGAGAACTCCTACAGCATACCTATAGCAAATTTTATGTAATATCTGTTTTAATCATTAAGCAACACAATAAAGCCACTAGGAAACAAGGAGTTACTCAGTGTTAAAGAATATGAGAATTTCACATGCATTGTGAGGATCCATTTTAGAAATGATAGCAGAAAACATGGATTGAGTTATATGTCTATCAATAGAGACTCACTTCTAAGAAAGTCAAGCAAAGATTTTCCAGATTAGTCAAGAGCAGAATTGGACAAGAATTTATGAGCAAAACATTCTGCTTTATCAGCAGAACATCATAACATATCAATTTTAGTGAAGAGAAGAGGGATGATAGAAGGTTTATTCTTATTTAACACACTATTACAGAGCCACAGGTAGTCACAAGAATCAAACCTATTTGAGGCTATATCGTGCCTCATTCTATCAGTAAACAAAGACTTAGCATCTTTAAGGACACATTTACAATTATTTCAAGCATTCACAAACAGACATCTGTTGTGATTGGCATTATCACACTGGTACACATGGAAAAAGTGATTCCTATGGGCTATAGTGGCTGAACAAGCTGGTGTGAACCAAGGAGAATATTTTGGTTTCAGCTGATATTTGTGAAAAAGTACAAAAGTAGAAATGTCAGCTTTAACCCAAGAAGAAACCTCAATAGGAAGGTTAAGAATATCAATCTAAAGGGCGTTTCAAATAAAGTTACAAAATTAATCCTAATCAGTATGCTGGTAACAGTAAGAAGTCTTGTGAATAGGAGGTTACTGTCTAATAAACAACTGAAGAGAAATATCATAGATACTACAGCATGATCTGAATTGCCAAGAGGACAGACTTGTGATGCTCTACAAGAGCTAGGAGAGGAAGTAAAGAACAAATCAAGCAAAGAAGAATGATTTATTAGGGAAATGAGTAAGGAAACCTGCTATTTGACTGAGAGACTGAGCAATGGAAAAATTGAAAGTTTGAATACTGGCAACATCAGTAACATTAGAATGCTTAAGCCACTTGATGTGATGTGCCTTAAAATCACCAAACACAAAAATATTTGCAGATAGATGTAGAGAAAGAGCTATTTCTACATTATCAGAAATTTTGTTTAATATTTTATAGAAGGAGAGCAATAAAGGAAAAAGAGATAGCTAACAGAGTGCAATAACAGAAGTCGAAAGCACATGAAAGAATCATCAAGTGATAATTTCCAGGCAATTGGGAGATTTTTCCAAATATAAACACCCAGGCCATGTACATGTATGCTAGAATCATTTTTGAAAAAAAGAAGATAGAACAAAGAATTTTTTTGTAGCAATAGAAGAACTGAAATTAGTTTCACAAAGTACAAAGACATATGGAAACCGTTTCAAGAGAAAAGATTCAACACTACAGACATTAGAACAAATGCCATGAATATTGGATAAAGAAGGGTTGAGGTTTTCAACATATATATATATATATATATATATATATATATATATGCATATGTGTGTGTGTGTATGTGTCTGTTAATGAGGACAAGCAGCATAGACAATATTTTAAAATGTGAAAAAAATGTAAAATCACGATAATATCATACAATCAAAACCTCTACAGAAGAAATGTCCTGATCTCATAAAACACTTTGCAACCCATTTCAACCCTAACTATACCAAAATAAAAATGCCTGAAGAAATAGAATACATACCAATATTCATCTAATCATTACAAAATCCATCTCTAAACATAAACAATAATGAATCGGCTGATGAGGACATTAAGAAAGCTATTAGAAAACTAAAGAATAATAAAGCATTACTCGATATCAAAGGTGCACTTTTAAAAATATCTTACTTTCGCTCCAAATTCAATAACAAGTATCTCTATTTGTCTATATCTCTGAGATAAGGTATTATGATGACTTGTATTATTTACATTATTCGGACTGTTATCCTCATCTTCATTGCCATATTCACAATGATTTGGCTACTGTACACTTCGGGCTTTCAAACCGAATACTTTATTTTATCCAGCAGAGTAGATTGTTCTAGTTCCATGTGCCATACCTCTTCCGAATATCTCAGTTATTTCATTTTAACTGAACTCTACAAGTTTTGGTTCACGACTGCTGTGGCCTGGTATTGAGCTCACAACTCTTCAGGTCTAGTCACTGGATCCAGCCAACGTCTTTATCCACTTGGTCATGTGTCTTTGAGACACCTGGAAGAGGCATGGCACGTGGAACTAGAACAGCATAACCTGGTGGATGAAATAAAGTGTTCGGTTTGAAATTCCAGTTACCCGAAGAAGGCCGGAGCATACAATGGCCGAAATGTTGTGAATATGGCAATGAAGATAAGGATAACAGTTTGAATAATGTAAATAATGCAAGCTAAGTTTCTCTATTTTATGAAAAAAAAGTCTGGAATCAGAAATGCATCCCCAAAAAGTGGGGTTTATCAGGCCTATGCCAATAGCCACCAATCACATTGTAAATGTTTATTACATTATAAACAATACATTTCAAACGTCAGAAGTTATTGCTCTGTATAACTATTTAAGCTTAGAATGCACTTAAAATCAGAATGACAGTTGAAATTTCTGTGACATTATGAGAAAAGAGCACTTGGAAAAAGTAACACTCACAGGACATACTGAAGGAAGGAGGAACAGAGTGAAGCAAGTTTGCATAAATAGGTGGCAGAATGGTGACAAAGAGAGAAGGTAAAGAGTCAATTGTTGTTTAGAACAAAAAGAAATAGGAAGTTGTGGAGCATCATGGTTTACCACATTCTGAAAAGACATTTCACATAGAAGACAAGTTGCATGTTCTTTGCTTTAGTGTTTGGTGGTAAACTACATCTTTTGCAAATCACAACTGCATTTCTAATAGAAAAATAATATGACTTATCATTGACAACGGAAATGTAAAAGTTAACTTTAAGTTGTGTCTGTTCTTAAACTAAATGACTATGATTGTTATATGATTCCTTGGGGAATAAAGGGTTGCAACACCACCTTTCCAATGGATGCAGTTCTGGGTAATCCTCTTCAGCTTGGCCCATGTCATGCTGGCTGCCTTCAACAACTCTGTGTCAACACTTCTGCACCAAGTTTATTTTGGTCAGCCCACTTTTCGCTTACCTTGTGGATTCCAGTCAAGGGCCTGCCTGGTGATGCTAGAAGCAGGCTTGCGGAGTGTGTGGCCAATCCACCTCCATTTCCGTTTCTTGATGTCAATCTCGATTGGGGCTCGTCTGGTCCTCTCCCGCAGTTGATTGTTGGAGATGACTTCCAGCCACCTGATATTGAGAATGTTCCTGAGACATTGGTTATCCTCAACACCAATGTCAAGTCAGTCCTACTTTATGGCTCAGAAACCTGGCTGATAACCAAGACCAACACCCACAAACTTTAGATGATTGTTATGACAAAGTATTATTTAAGAGAAATATATGAAATTATTCACATTTACATAATTTAAAATTGCATAAAATATGCTTTCATTTTACATAAATCTTTATGGTCATACATTTACATAATGTAAAATAATTATTTTGTCATTGATGCACTTATAACTCTTAATTAAGTAATGTCACTATATAAATCCATGCCTTTAAATTTCTTTGAGGAACATATGGCTGCAAGATATTGTTGCAGTTTCTATAACAAGCCAGTTTTTTAGTGAGTAGGTTGTTAGCCTATTGCAGAACCCCTAATCTGAAGGATGATGTTTTGAATTCAGAGTTGTTCTTCTCATAGACCAGTTGCCACCCAAGGCTATAGAACCCGGGTCTGTCCTGCTATTTACCCATAGCTGGGGGGAGAAGAAGAGGAGTCATACCTTTCCCAAGGGTATTAGCACATAAGTGAATGTAATGGATCCAACTGGAATTTGAACTTGGCTCTCTGATTCCTCAATCCAAGCTGCTATCCATTACTCCACCATGCCTCCCCAAAATATTCAATAACTCGACATTTCTTTAATGTATTTTCTGCTCTCAAATTTTAGAAAGATATCCTCACAGATGAAGAAGAGACAAAGCAACAAAAATATGGTTCTACAGAAGGATGCTGAGAAATATCATGGGCAACAAATTTTTAGAGGTAATAGAAACAAAAAGGACACTTATGCTTAACATCAGAAAGAGACAGTTGAAATATAATGAGGAAAGAGGGCTTGGAAAATTTGTTACTCACAGGATCAATTGAAAGCAAGAGGGACAGAAGAGAACAGTGCATAACCTGTCTAGAAAGCTTGAGTAAATGAATGGCAGAACCAGGTTAAGGAGAAATAAGGAAAAGACAAAATTTATTAAGAGCTTTAAAAGACAGAAAATTGTGGAGAGCCATGATCGCCTACATCAGGGACGTGGCACATAGAAAAAGAAGAAGAACATAAATTCCTCACATCTTTTTATAACATTAATTTTATCTAAAAAATGTTTCATATCTATTTACCTGCCAAAGAGCATACTCCAATCTCTTGTGAATATCTATGTAGAAGATACAACAGTATATGCCGACCAAAACTCTATATAACCAAAGACTGACAGCTGATCTTACCTCTGTCCTAACTTTAACAACTCAATGGGAGAAAAACTGGCTGGTCATATTCCATACCTCAATAACAAAACTTGTAATATTGCATCATCACTGAATAGACCCTGAATTTCTGTCTATCATAATGAACAGATGTTCTCTCAAAGAGGCACCATGATTTGAACACTTATTGAAATTATTTAATTCCAATAAATGAAATTTATTGACCTCACCTCAGACCTCAAATGAAACTCACCCATTGCTAAAGATGCTGGAAAAATGGTCAGTTCCCTGTACTGCTTCAGTGAGTATCTGACGTCTCCTGCAATACTCTATCTTTACAAGCGTCACATCAGACTGAAAATATAATGCTACTGCCATATCTGGGATGGAGCTATTCAGTCTTCACTTTCCAGTCTTGAGTCTAAAAGTACTTATGCAACCTTGTGGGTGATGAATTGTTTTCCATATTACAACCCCTTTCTAACAGACGAAATGTTGCAGGCCTCTCACTTCTCTATTGCCATTTCCATGGAAAATGTTTAAACAAGTTATATTCTATATGTTCCTCCAACTCTAACCATTAACCATCACAGATATCCTCATAAACTGTGCTCTTTACTCTTACTGCTCACATGACAAAAGCATTCAGTAAACCCTCTACATTGTGAATAGAAAAAATAAAAATCATTCTTAATAATGGCTAAAGGAATAGCCGAAAACACTTGGATATGCTTCGACATTTGGACAATTGTTACACACCTTATGTCCACAAAAGAAAAGACTAATATGAACACAAGAAAAATAAGCAAAATGCTTAATCACAGTGCCTTGTCAGAAAAGTGTATAAAAGAGAGATTGCTGCCCAAATACACAGTTATATATACCAGGCGTAACAGCAAAATTGTCCAAATCATGTAACTGCATCCATCTCTTCTCTGGGTAAATAGCAGGACAGACTGGGTCCTATAGCCTTTGGTGGCATCCCAGAAAATGTTTAATATCTAAAAAACCACTAAACTGAGTTTCTTTTTTCCAGTTTTTCAGATATGACATTTAGCCGTCTTGACATCTTGTCATAAGAATCACTAAAAAAAACCCTTTGAGTTATTCAGCTACAAAGAGAACTGGTTAAAATTGTTTTGTGTCATCCCGACTATGTCTTTCCAACTGAGCAATGGTGAGAGGAAAAAGATCATTTAGGCCTTCAGTAATGGTACCAACATTCCTACTCTAGCTCCCATCTTCAAAGTCCATTCAAGAACCATCAAGAGAACGGTGAATAAGTTTAAAAAAGAGGAAATAGTACAGAGGAAAACGGAATCAGGAGGTCACAAAAGCAAGAGGGATTGCCATCTCAACTTAGTGGTAAATACATTCTTATTGTTTAAAGTAGAGTCTAATAGGGTTATGAAAACCTCAGAGAAGTCCAGTAAGATATCTTTAATCATTTCTAAGATACAACAGTTCAAAGCATAATCTAACAATTGATCAATTTTGGACATTTTTGCTGTTACACCCAATATGTATATATATATATATGGAGGCATGGTGAAGTAATGGATAGTGGTTCAGATTGAGGAATCAGAATCAGAGAGCAAAGTTCAAATTCCAGTCATGTTTGTTACATTCACTTATGTAAAAATACCCTTGGGAAAGGCATGAATCCATCTCTTCTCTGGGTAAATAGCAGGACAGACTGGGTCCTATAGCCTTTGGTGGCAACCAGTTTAGGAGAAGGACAACAGTGAATTACAAAAATCTACAATTATGGCTAAATAGTAGGGAAGATCAGGCTCTTCAGCCTTGGGTGGTAACCAGTCTAGGAGAAGGACAACTCTACATACAAAAGCAATATGTAGCCCTGGAAAAGCATATATTATACAGCTAATGAAAGGATTGTGGAGTTTACAATGACTCTGTGATCCAGACTATGGTTGATCTTGATATATGTATGTACATTTATTACTTAAACATTATTTGTGTGGATACTTGTATTTGAGGAGATGCTCTGTTTATTTATTAAGCTGTATATTTATTTATTTTTGTCTATCAGCTTGAATATTCAAGAAATCTTGTTAGAGAAAAATATATGTTATCCAGCAGAATATATGCATCTATATATAAAATGTGAATATATCTTAAGAAAGCTAGCATAAAACAAAAAATTACAAAGCAACTTATTAGCAGCCTGATCTCCCCTGATTACTAATGAGATGATTGCTTTTTTTAAATATAGCATCATGTGCGTTTTCTTAATGTGTTTTCTCATGTAATGTCTCTTGTTACCATAATGGAATGTTTCATTATAAAAAAGAAGACATCTGGTAACATGACCAATATATATAAAAAATTACCTTCTGTTTTATACAAAATAGACATAGAATACATGTTATAGAATAGATTCTTATCATATAACTCCTTATTTACATAAACAATTATTTTTAGAAATGACTGTTATTCAATTTATTAACAATTCTCTTTATGATAAAGCTTGATGTGATTATATTTGCCTTCCTTAATTTTGATTTCTAAAACATTTTCCCAGAAAGTAATCTATTATTATTATTATTATTATTATTATTATTATAAGACCGATTTAAAGGATTTCTATATTTACTTATTGATTTTTATCCAATACCAATGTGATGCAATGATTTTAGTGCATTATGCTTAACTATAATATTTCCTAAGAGATGTATTATGGGTATCTATGCAGCCTCATGGGAAATGTAAAAAAAAATGCAAGTATACATACAGTTAGTCTGACCTGCACCTACATTCTTTTGGCATTCTCGTTCTTTTTGCATTTCTCATTACTGTTGCACATATGCAGTTTGGGAACTTTTATGCTTTGTGAAGTCAAAGTGCCAGTGCTAATGTACCAAAGACCAAAAGAAGAACTCACCACCTACTATAGTAAACTGCCATGTTGCATTAGTTCCAGCCTATTGCAGAGACTACTGACTTTATGCATTACTACAACTCTGATAGTGCTAAGTTTATTTTCTTTGTATATTATTCAATCCATTAATGTGTGGTGGCCAGAAATATCTTGCCTCAGTATTGAATACTGATTGTAATAGTAAAAAATCTTTCTTAATAAAATTAGTTGAAAATAGTTTAATTTATTTAATAAGATCTTAATTAAAAAAAAAAAAGAATGTTCTAATTTTAAAAATTCTTCTTCCTTTATGTATCATGTCCCTTCCGGATGTAAATGACATCGGGTCTCCATAGCTTCCCATTCTTTGTAGCTCTAGGTGTCACTTGTCTCCTTACCATCCCTCTCTGTCCCTGCTCTGCTATCCATTTACAGAAACTCATTTACAGAGTAGGTGTATATAGATGTTGGCATTATTCTCTGATAATTTTATTAAATTCCAACCAGTAGCTTTTTGGAGAGGATGGAAAAATGTCACCTCATTAAGTATTTGAAATGCAGTGTGTGTGAGTGTATATATATATATATATATATATATATATATATATATAAGTATAGGATTGGTATAGACGGAATAAAATTCCAATAACGAAAAACACTATTCTTAAAAGGGTGCTCAATACAGAGTACAGCAAATATTATTTATTCCAAAATCATAACATAAATATGTTATAACATCACTACAAAAATAACCATTTTGTTTCAATACTTCTGGTGTCTTCTCAAGTGATGGTGTTGAATGTAGAAATATATATATTGTGGAAGTTTGAGAAGTTGAAAATTTGGTCTTATAAAAGTATTCAACACAAAGAAAAAAAAGAAAAATTTTATAATTGCAACCATTAACAAAATATTTTTTTCTTAAAGACTCCTCTTACTAGTTTGACTCAGACTTTTACTCAAACTGGCTGCTTGCCAGATTGTCTTTTATTTATACATGACACACAGATATAGTATTCAACATAAAATTACATCTGAATATTCAATAGAAAAATGCTCAGTTCTATTTGAAAGTGTGGTCTTGGAAGGGTATAACTTTTCTAATGACTTAATAACTATATATGCTTAAAAGCTGAAACTTTGCAGATTAATAATTTCAAATATGTTTTAAATGCTGTGTAAATTTTAGTTTTCTCTGTAAAATGTCAGACTTTAGTGAGCTGGCCTCTAAACAACAAAACAAAGAATACCCTAAAACAGGGACACTTGTCTCTTGTGGATTAGGCTACCACAAATGAAAACTGAAAACCACTGACAGGCTGACATGTCACCACAATGTCTTTTAGGTGACCACCTTTACTGAATGCCACCAGAGAATCAGAAAAGAGGAGTCCGTGGCATGAAGTTTATGGTTCCTCTCATTACCAGTCCTTGATTAACTCTTGACTTAAAGAAGTTAAGTGTGTAGTATTCAAGGAAGCACCCACACAGGATCCTGATCTATATTGTAGCAGTTCTTCAGAAAAAAACCTCTTTGAGTGGAACTTTCTTCTTACATTTTGAACATGGAGGAGAGGAGGGGGATTTGCTTCCGTGGAAGTAACATAGTGTGTCCTAGAAGAGGGTGACTTGCTTCCGTGGAAGTGACATAGTGTGTCCTAGAGGAGGGTGATTTGCTTCCGTGGAAGTAACATAGTGTGTCCTAGAGGAGGGTGATTTGCTTCCGTGGAAGTGACATAGTGTGTCCTAGAGGAGGGTGATTTGCTTCCGTGGAAGTGACATAGTGTGTCCTAGAGGAGGGTGATTTGCTTCCATGGAAGTGACATAGTATGTCCTAGAGGAGGGTGACTTACTTCCGTGGAAGTGACATAGTGTGTCCTAGGTGTAAAGATCTGAACTGTCAGAACTAAAGAATGGAGCTTATCTGAACATTTGCCATGGAAATAACAATAGAATAGCAAGAGTCTTACAACTTTGCATCTGTGAAGAAATGAGCTGCAGCATAGAAAAAAGTCCACAAGATAACACAGATGACTTTGAATTCTATCAGATCTGAAAAGTGAGGATTGTACAGCTTCGGACAAGATTTGACAGAAATATTCTATTTTTAGACTTTTCTGATATTTGTAAAGATAAATCATGTCAAAAGGAGTAGTTATAGAATGAGCTGACCCTTTTTCCAGCATTTTTAGCACTGGGTTGTATATAAGTTGAGGTCTGGGCTAAACTTGAAGCCCAAGAAATGTACAAAGTTTCAAAGTTGAATTGTTCATCATGACTGAAGAAAACTCAGAATCTGAACCAATATTTCATCCCATTTGTTACTGTGTTTTACTAATCTACACAGTAATACTAATCTATGCAATTTTTAATACCAATTTGTACTTAATAAGTATCAATATGAACAAATCAAGTATATCAGTCAAGAGTAAAAAAGGACTAACCCTCAACTGCAAGAAGACAGAAAGTATGGTCATCAGCAAGAAAAAGTCCAAGATGTGAGTTACAAATTGAAGATATAAACATCAAGCAGGTGCAGAAATTCAAATATCTGGCAAGAGTTTTAGAAGAAGGAAAATGTAACACCATGATCTGAACACACATTGAAGTAGTGAAAGTGGCATTTCAAAAGATAAACAAGGTGCTGAGAAATGGAACCATTTAATTAGAAACAACAAAAAGAGTGCTTGATTGCTTCATGGTACCCATCGTTTTATATGGCAGATAATGTATGCCAATTTCCCCACAGATGAGGAAAAACAAGAGGCAGCAGAAATGTGGTTCTGCAGAAGGATACCGAAAATTCCATAGGCAGAGCAAGAAAGCATCAAAAAAATCTAAAAGAAAATGGTATCTTTCTGTTATACTCAAAAGAAAATGACAAATTTCTGTTATACTTAACAGAAGATGACAAGTTTCTGTTATACTCAAAAGAAAATGGCACTTTCGGTTGTATTCAAAAGATAATGGTAACTTTCTGTTATACTCAAAAGAAAATGACAAATTTCTGTTATACTCAAAAGAAAATGGCACTTTCGGTTGTATTCAAAAGATAATGGTAACTTTCTGTTATACTCAAAAGAAGATGGTAATTTTCTGCTATGCTGAAAGAAGATGGCAAATTTCTGTTATACTCTAAAGAAATTTTAACTTTCTGTTATACTCAAAAGAAATTTTAACTTTCTGTTATACTCAAAAGAAGATGGCAAATTTCTGTGATACTCAAAAGAAATTTTAACTTTCTGTTATACTCAAAAGAAGATGGCCAATTTCTGTTATACTCAAAAGAAAATTTAACTTTCTGTTATACTCCAAAGAAATTTTAACTTTCTGTTATACTCAAAAGAAGATGGCAAATTTCTGTGATACTCAAAAGAAAATTTAACTTTCTGTGATACTCAAAAGAAATTTTAACTTTCTGTTATACTCAAAAGAAGATGGCAAATTTCTGTGATACTCAAAAGAAATTTTAACTTTCTGTTATACTCAAAAGAAGATGGCCAATTTCTGTTATACTCAAAAGAAAATTTAACTTTCTGTGATACTCAAAAGAAATTTTAACTTTCTGTTATACTCAAAAGAAGATGGCAAATTTCTGTTATACTCAAAAGAAATTTTAACTTTCTGTTATACTCAAAGGAAAATAGTAAATGGCAAATTTCTATTTTAATCAAAAGAAGATGGCAAATGTTTGTTATACTCAAAAGAAAATGGCAAATTTTTGTTATACTCAAAGGAAAATGTTAACTTTCTGTTATACTTAAAATCAGAAAAATATAGCTGAAATTCCTTGGGCATATAATAAGGAAGTAGGGTGCATAAAACTTAGCCCTCACAAGGCATACTGTGGGCAAGAAATATATGGGAAGGCAACAAGCCACTTACCTGATGGGCTTGCGAATGGATGGTGAAATGGAGAGTGGTGGGGCCTTAGCAAAAAAAACTGCTAAGAGTCACACAAGATAGAGATTTGTCGAGAGCCTTTATCACCCATCTCCTGGAGGGTGAAAGCACATAGGAAAAGAGGTCAAGAGGATGTAAAACTTTTAAAATTATCTTTATACAAATACTGCATGCAAAATATCATGTCATTTAATAAAATGATAGGCTACTTAGGGCAATGATGCCTGAGTTCAGTTCCAAATACTATGCCTGCAATTTTACACACTTATTCCATCATCCCTTCCACTTTTCAAAGCAGTTTGCAACATCCTCTTTTAGAATTACCATCAGTTGCTTTGTAACATTTTGTTTAATCTTGTCAGAAGTTTTAGTCTTTTGGAAAAACCATAAATCATAAAGTGCTAAATCTAGTCACATAATGAGAAAAGAGGGCTTGGAAAATGTGACACTCACAGGACATACTGAAAGCAAGATGGATAGACAAAAGCAGCTCTTAATCTAGCTAACAAGCTTGTATAAATTGTTGGCAGAACAGGAATTATGAGACACTTTACTAAGGGTTAAAAAGGACAGGAAGTTGTGGAGAGTCATGATCGCCCATGTCCTGAAAGTACGCGGTACATAAAAGAAGTTGAGCCTGAAAGATCTACATGATACAAATATGCATTCAACATGTTGAATATACTTGCTCTGTCATTGTGAAAGCGACAGTCACACAGTGCACAAGCATACTAAATGATGCCTCACTCTCAATCGAGCAACTTCATGGGAGAGTGTCTGTTCCCACACGCACAGTAAATTTCTTTCTAATTGCAAAGTTACATCAAAGCTGCACAACCGGTTCACAAGATATTCAAATTGGCTGGATACATATATGCTACACGCACACATGCATACACCTATGTATGCATGTGTGTGTGTGTGTGTGTGTGTTTGTGTGTGTGTGTGTTTGTGAGTGAGTGTGTGTGTGTGTGTATGCATGTGTGTGTGTGTGTGTTTGTGTGTGTGTGTTTGTGAGTGAGTGTGTGTGTGTGTATGTGTGTGTGTGTATGTGTGTTTTCAGAAAATATCCTATAATGATAATGAGACAAAAATAAATTAAGAATTTCTCATCATATTCAAATCAAATTTAAAATTATTTTCTAGGCAATTAGATTTCAAAATTCTGAATTTTGCAAAATTGATTTCTGTAAATAAATATACCTGGAAAATATAAAATCTTTGTGCATATATGAATAAAATTCTGTTTAGACTTTCATTCACATACACACATTTCAATATGCTTATTCACATCATATCATATACATATATATATATATATATATATGGAGTGAAGTGGGGGGCATGGTGGAGAAGTGCATAGCAGCTCGGATTGAGGAATCGAAGATCTGTGTTCGAATTTCAGTCAAATCTATTACATTCACTTATGTGCTAATACCCTTGGGAAAGGTATGAATCCTCCTCTTCCCCCTCCAGCTATGGGTAAATAGCAGGACAGACTGGGTTGTAAAACCTTGGATGGCAACTAGTCTAGGAGAAGGACAACTCTGAATTCAAAACCTGTGGAGGGTTGTTTGGGAACCTTGTGGCATATAGTGCACCAGGTCTCTGTAATCAGCCCTTCAAAAAGTGTGGTTGGTTCTGCACAAATCCTTCCCCACTATAATCAGATCATATGTACTGGTGTCTAACTGTCAGTTCCTAGGAACTGAGCTGCTTGACCCACATATGTCGAATATGACGGGAGAGTCCACCACATATATATATGGGAGAATATCCTATGTAAATTTTTATATATCAGAACAATGTTAGGAAAATTTACTCTGTCACTCATAATGATTGCTACAAAGAATACATAGGAGAAACCTCAAGAAATTTGAATAAAAGATCATATGAACACAAATGGATCTTTTACCAAACAACTTGCTGAATGCATTAGTTGCTCACTGTAATGAGTCTGGTTATAATTTTGATTTAAAATATGTTACTTTAATTAAAAGGGAAAGCAATTTACTAAGATGAAAATGTCTAGAAAATACGTTAATCATTACATCATCTTCAGTAAATTTGCATCCAGATTTCACAATTCTTGGCTACTCTTCTGTTATCACAGTGTGGTATACTTAATAACAGAAGTGATAAAAATATGAAAAAGAAACTAAATGAAATTGACTACACTATATCACCAAATACATATTAAAAAAAAAGAATTCTAATTTAAAAGTTTCAAATTCAAGCATTGCCCTCTCCTTTATGCACATGCATAGTTACATCAACATAAACATCATTTTAGTCTGATGAAGTCTTAAAGGACAAAATGCATCATGCGAAAACCTTTTTCCACTTTGTCATTAATTTTCCTATATATATACATACATACATATATATATATATATATATATATATATATATATATTATTTATTTATTATAATTTTATTATATAGACAAAACCATTTTCTACCCTCACCCGTAGATGTGCAGTTAAAATGCACTGAAACCAAGTTGCATCTTTGTTGTGAGTAAAATGGTTTTGTCTATATGATAAAATTATAATAAATAAATAATTATCGCTCTACTACCTGTATCGAGCTCTTTTTTTTATTAACGCTGCGAACGTTGGAATTTATATATTACTTTCGTTCTCATCGCATAGGATATATATATATATATATATATATATATATATATATATATATATATATATATATATATATATATATAGTTGGGTTGATGTGAATTTGTGAACCTGGGTTTCACGCTATTTGCGATCATGTCTGATGATTGCAAATAGCGTGAAACCCAGAGTTACAAATTCACATCAATCCAACTAAATATGTTAGCTCTATCACTGATATTGAGCACTTTCCAATAAGTACCATGCATATATAATATATAAATAATATATATAAAAAATTGCATATATATATATATATATATATATATATATATATAATTAAAGATAGTAAAATCGACCTTGCTAACCAGACGCTTCTCTGTGGCCGAACAGTTATGGCACATCACGCGAAATGATGGTTCCGTATAGGATACAGGTTCGATTCCTGTCGGAGAACGAAAATTTTCTATGAAAATTTCTCGGACATTCAGGCCGGTAAATGTTATTTAATACTGTTTATTATAAAACAGAGCATTTGCTTAAATACTTGTATCTATAAAAAGAACGTTAAACATATTATAAATGTCTTTAAATAAATTGTCGGACTATGTCCAATTCAAAAATATATATATATATACATATATATATATATAAATATATTTTATTGTTATACATTATTTATATAGACATGCCTATATAAATAATGCATAACAATAAAATATATTCAAATAATTGTTAGACTTTGTCCATTTTGTAGTATATATATATATATATATATATATATATATATATATATATATATATATATATAATGACGATAATAATAATAACAATAATATTACAGATGAGTCATTAGTAAAAAACAAATCCAATTTATTCCCTAACAAAAATAATAATACCAATGAGCTAAATATATTTTTTGAAAAACTCTGGAACCTCGACCTACAAGAAAAAATCAAACCATTCAACAACCTTACATACAGACAAAGACTAGCTTTAGAAAGCATCCAAAGAAATAATAATATAATCATAAAAGAGGCAGATAAATGCAGCGCTATAGTGATCATGGATAAAACGTACTATAAAACAAGAATTCTAGAAACACTAGGGGATAGGAACAACTACAAATTAATCGACACCAACACAGACAAAAACATTATATCAAAAATTACAAAACTCTGTTCAACACATAATAAAATATTAACAAAAAAAGAAAAGGATTTCCTAATAAACTTACCAAAAACAAGCAATTTCTACGGATTATCAAAAATTCACAAATCAAGTGAAATAAAAGCAGCTATCCAGACACAAAAATCTGAATACATTAGCATCCCAAACCCCAGTGACATTACATTATGACCCATAGTAGCAGGACCAGCCTGTCCAACTAGCAAACTCAGTAACCTAATAGACACAATATTACAACCATTTACTAAGCAGATTAAGAGCTACATCAGAGATGATATTCACTTCCTTACCACAAAAAGTAGATCCGGGAACACTTATGGCAACTTTTGACATTAGTCGCCTATACAGCATCATGCCCCATGAATTAGGTAAAAAGGCAATCTCATTCTGGATTGAAAAACATCCAGAAAACACTACATCCCAGATTCACTAAGGTATTCATTATCAATAGTATAGACCTGATTCTAAACAATAACACATTTGAATTTGACAACAAAAACTATATCCAAACCCTAGGTACCGCAATGGGAACAAAAATGGCACCTACATATGCCACCCTAACATTAGCTTACCTAGAAGAAAACCTCTATAAAAAGAAAGAACAAGTATATTGGGAAAATATAAAAACCCACTTCACTAAATCCTGGAAATGATACTTAAATGATTGCTTCATTTTCTGGAAATACTCATGGGGTGACATTAACCAATTCCACACTCTACTTCAAAACTTACACCCAAAAATCAAATTCACCCAAGAATATAATTTCAGCAAATTACCATTTTTAGATATACTCATTAGAAATAAAAACAACCACATAATCACAGATATCTACCACAAACCTACAGACACACAACTATATCTTCATTTCAGGAGCCATCACCTAAAAAGCTCCCTGAAATCCATCCCCTATTCTCTAGCACATAGGGTTTGTACTGTAGTGACTGAAAAACACCTCTGAAAAGGCTGCCTAGAAGAACTACATAAAACTCTAAAAATACAAGGCTACCCCACAACACTAATAAACAAAGGTTTTGAACTCACAAAAAAAATTTCTTTAGACAAACTATGAAATCCAAAGAAATGTAACGTCGAACAAAGTCTAGCATATGTTTCAACATACAACAAGAACAATCCAGAACTATTTACAGAAATTACAAAAAATCTAGACCTACTTAGCAAGAATGAAAACTGAAAAATATGGTAAAAAGAACAAAAATAATTAAAAGCAAATGCCAAACTAAAAACCTAAAATACATACTAACCTCATCCAAATTTAACCAACACACAATACAGGGAGTCACAAAATACCACAAAAATGATGTGGGGTTTGTGATATCATTATAGATGGAAACTCCTACACCTTTGAAAACCCAAAAATGACACGCACGCAAACCCTACACAACATAAGAAGTGTGTGTGTGTGTGTATGTATGTATGTATGTATGTATATATGGATGTATATGTGTGTGTATACTAATTCCTTATAATAAGACAGTATGTGTGTGAATAGAGAGGGGGTGCGTATGTACATGCGTGTACTGGTATATATATATACACATATTGACAAAAACAAAACTGCTCATGGGCATGCACATGAACCCTACACAACATAGGAAGTGTGTGTATGTGTGTTTGCATGCATGTGTATGTATGTATGTATGTATGTATGTATGTGTGTGTGTATGTGTATGTGTACATATGTGTGTACTATTTCCTTATAATAAGACAGTATGTACATATAGAGAGAGGAAATATATGTATGCGTACGCATGCTGACAGAAACACAAAAATTGGAAATAGATATATGAACACACATGGGTCATAAAAAGATAAAAATATAGATATCTTTCTCACCCTTTCTCAGACCAGTCTTAATTCTTTTATTATCCTTCACACAGAATTCTTTTACTGCCAGTTCAAGAAAGACATTTGGATATTTAACAATGAAAAACATAAGAAAAATTAATTCCTTTTAATAATATGTGGAAATATCCACTATTTGCCTGATGAAGGTTGTGAGATGAGAAACACGTATAGCAAAATTATGGAAAATAAAGCATAATATATTTTTTTAAGAATCCACATTACAACCAAAAATGTTTGCGGTTTCTCTCTTCTTGTTATTATACACACTTTTCCCTTGTTGGAACTACTAAAACCTCTTCCCTTTATATACATACATATATATATATATATATATATATGTATATATATATATATATATATATATATATATATATACATATATATATATATATATATATATATATATATATATATATATATAGATAGATAGATAGATAGATAGATAAAATATATATATATATATATATATATAGAGAGAGAGAGAGAGAGAGATAGATTATATATATATATATATATAAAAGAAGGGTGGGAAGGAAGTGTATAGATGTGTATGTAGCAATAGATGATAAGAATCTCTAAATAGTAAGGTTGGAATATATTTGATTCTTCTGCAAATATGATTATTGATTTGATTGGCAACAAAAGTTGAGGAACCAATCAATTTAGTCAAATATTATTGATTTTCAGCTTTTTAACATTCTAATCAAAACTCATCTGCCTTCTCTAATGGAAAATCAGAAAAGCACACCAAAGTGCTTCTCTCAAAATTGAAACCTATTCCAATGGAAATGTTATGATCATTCAAATTATCATAAATATTTCACTTGATTTTTCCAGTTGCTCTTTCAAAACCTGTTTACAGTATAGCAGCAAATAGGATTATTTTATTCAATAAAATCATATCTCCTGAAATAAGTTATAATTATCCCAAAATATTTCTCTAGCCAAAAGTAAATCAAGGTTAAACATTAGTAAGAGGTAAAGTGTAACTCTTTCAGATGCTTCTAAAATCTGTTGAAACAGAAGAATTTCATTAGAAATATAAAAGAATAGTGTAATTCCATTAGATCTTGTTGGTTCTCCATCACCTTGTGGAAGAACCAGGTACATATGGATACAATCTCTGCTTCAATCTTTAGGTCTGTCCGCTTTGATTCCAATCAGAGAGCAACCAGATATACAAAGGTTGGTGTGAAAATGACACTTTGGCATCTAACTACAACAGGATAAGTATTAGTTGTAAAGTCAATATTTCTACACTTTCACCTCTCTATCACAACAAAGCTACATTCAGACACTCTGATAATACCTCAAGACAGGGCCAGTGTAAGGGTCTCATCTATGATACAAGGCTCCCCACTCTACTACATCTCAATTTTTATAAGTTAGTGTTCATATAAAATACATATTTTATTTTAACCTAATTATGTACAATAATGGATTATACACAATGTAGGTGAACAATTCAACTAGAAAAATGGAAAATAAATACAATTTATCTAAATACAAATTAGAGACCTGTCATAATAGATCATCTTAAATTAGAGACCTGTCATAATAGATCATCTTAAATTAGAGACATGTCATAATAGATCATCTTAAATTAGAGACCTGTCATAATAGATCATCTTAAATTAGAGACCTGTCATAATAGATCATCTTAAATTAGAGACCTGTCATAATAGATCATCTTAAATTAGAGACATGTCATAATAGATCATCTTAAATTAGAGACCTGTCATAATAGATCATCTTAAATTAGAGACATGTCATAATAAATAAATCAACAATGTTTTGCAGCCATTTTTAACATCAACTTGAGATTTTTCTTGTTAAAAAGTTGAATAATTTTAAAGCATTCAACATTATGGATAAAAAAAATAGTGAATTTTATATTCTGTGTTTTTTCAAGATTTAACATAAGCAAAAATAATTCATGGATTTTGACAAAAAAGACCCCAAAATAACATCAAAATCCCCACCAAATTTTTCATCCCTTAACAGTCAGCTGTGTTTTGCTTAATTTGTAATGTATACAAATGTAGTTTAAAAAAAATGTTGCTAAAATAGCAAGGGTCACAAAGCCCCTAATCAGGCACATACTACCACTCATCTGGGGAATAGTATGTACCAGCATGCTTTGAGATACTACCTGACTTAGCTGGTTACCTGTCTACTTGCAGGAGTACCAAGTGCAAGCAGATGCAGATTCTGCCCCAATATTGACACCTATCTTCTTTGACATCATCAGGAGATCAGTCAGCTATACCAAGGCTGGTGTGATAATGACACCTTAGCGTCTGACTATAACAGGACACACATTAGCCATAAAGCCAATCTTTCTATCCTGAATAAAAAAAATGAAAGAAAATATTTTGGCTAGAGTGCTAATGTCAGTTATCACAACACTTCATTCATAATACCAATAATGACAATGTTTCATTTCTAAATTTAAGATGATACACTTTTAATCTAATGAAAATAGTAACTTTATGATATGAAGGAGTAAAAGACTTTTTAAAATCTTACTGTAACCAAATGAACCATATTTGAAAATATATGACATTCAAAATGGCATTATTTTAATTTTTATTCTACTGAATTCCCTGTGTATGAATTGACGGGCACATATTTTTCCAACTGATTGACAAAGTATTAGATTTATTCAAAGTTCCCAACAATATCTTTTTCAAAATATTTGAGAGATCATACAAGTGACTTAACTTTTCTCAGTTCTTTGTTTATGTAATCAGTCAACTATTAGGTTATTCGGAAAATAATGTCTGATTTTAAAATCAATTTTTATTCTTGAATAAATGTAATTAAACAGTGTTTAAATCAGTCAAAATAAGAACTCTGAATATCCATATATTTCTTCCACTGGGTTATAGGGTTATTTATGCCTTCATGATAAAACTCTAGGGGTTTGGATGCCAAGAAATCTTTGAATACAGTTGCTGCATCTTCTTTGAGCAGAATATCATTTAGCTTAAAAAATGTCAAGATGCTTGAAAAAGTGGTAGTAAGTGGGCAAAAATCAGGAATATTGTAGATGTGGCAAAGTCTCAGAACCACAACTTCTGCATTGTCATCCAGGCAACATGTAACTGAGAAATGTCCTGAAGCAGAATTGGGCCTCGTCAAATAACCAGTGCCGGTTGCATTTTGCTTAACTGAATCTGCATTTCATCCTGTTCCTGGCAGTAAACTTCAGTAGTGATGCTCTAGTTAGATCCCAGAAAGCTGTAATGGATAACACCAATGGCAGACCACCAGACAGTTGCCATAATCTTCTGTTGGTGCAATCTTGGTTTTGGATAGTGAAGCAATTGAGCCAATCATTTACAATTGTCATAAAGGATCCATTTCTCATCACGTGTTACTATTTAATCAAGAAATGTATCATTCAAATTTCATAGATGCAGCATCAAACACACTTCAAAATGTTAAATTCTTTTACTTTCAATGGGTTTATGGAACCCATTTATTGAGTTCCTTCACATTGCCAATTTTCTTGAGATGCTATTTTCTTGAGATGATATTGTTGAAATGCTGATATCCATTATCTGAAACCCTTTCATATAGGTTTTGTTTGAATAGTGTTTTCAGACATTGATTGTCAATTGCAGATGGGCATCCTCTACCACCTTGGTAATCAAGACTTATATCCCCACTGTGGAACTCCAGAAACAACAAGTGGATCCTCCACCCCAATGCTTTGTTAATGATGGCAGCAGTTTGAGATGCATTATGACCAAGTTTGAACTCATACAAAAAATTAAATGCATCTCTTCTTTCTTCAAGATGATGTGCATATTATGTTTTCAGACAAATTCAGAATGAAATTGATAGAAAATTAACAAAGCACACATTTTAAACATTAAGAATGAGTAATATATTTTTGTGCAATTATTTATAATATATTAGAACACAAATAAAAGGTTTATTCCAAAACCAGACATTTTCTGAACAACTTAATATAAAATATTATTTCTGAGCTTCAGGGAAAATTTAGAAGTTGTGAAAATGGGTTCCACATGAATTTACAAAAAGGAATATTTTTTGTAAATTCATGTGTCCTTAAGGCATTGGTTAGATCCAGTGACAGGACCCAAAGAATTGTGAGTTCAACACCTGGTTAAGGCAATGGAAAAGTTGGAGAGGTGAATTAACAGAAGATAACTGATAACTGACATCCATTAGGCATAGCACATGGAACTAGAACAGTCTACCCCAGCAAGCAAAATAAAGCGTTCAGTTTGACATTCCAACCACTTGAAGAAGGCTGGAGCATACAACTGCTGAAACGTTGTGATAAATATGGCAACAAAGATGAGAACAATAGTCCAAATAATGTAAATAGTGTACATAATACCTCATCTCAGAAATATAGACAGATAAGAAAGACACTCATACTTTAGTTCAGAAAGAGACAGTTGAAATTTCTGGTAAACATTATGAGGAAGAACAACTTGGAAAATTTAATACCCACAGAATATATTGTTAGAAGGAGTGGTAGAGGGAAATACTGAGTAGCTTATCTAAGGGGTGAATAGATGAATAGATGGCATCCCAGAGATAAGGAGGTAAGATAATGCATCAAATATTGATTAGAGCTACAAGGAACAGGCAGCTGTGGAGAGCCATGATAAATCATGTCATGAATGAACATAATGATGATCATTTTTATTATTACTATTTGCTTAGAAGTTACAATCATATTTCTGTTTTTGGCATCCTTCACCATGTTAAATGTATTCAGTTACTTTCTGCTAATTTCAATTTTAGACTTTAATCCCATGTGGATGGCAATTCCTCTCATTCGGCTTCCCATGTTAAAAGATATTTTGTATGAGCTAATTTTTACCAACTTAATTTGTGTTTGTAAAATCACTTTTACTTTTTCCACTGAATTAGTGTAAATGATTTTTAAGGGATTAAACTTACAATGACTAAATAACAAGATGCATTTAACAAAAACTTGTATTGTCTTGTAGGGTAATCAGATAACAAAATTTAGGTCAAGTTATTTCATTTCCGTTGTCATTTACTTCCATATGATGTTCACACCTGCAAAAGGTCAGAGGTCAGAACAGTCAAGATGAGGAGCAGTCAGTTATGTGCCATGCGTGATATATGCTTAGGTGATCATGTATCTTTCGATATATGACTGACAAGGCAGATTTTTTCCCCCGCAGTAGTTTTCCATTTCTTTCTGATCCAAGGCTATAGAACCCAGTCTGCCCTGCTATTTACCCATAGCTGGGGGGAGAAAAAGAGGATTCATACCTTTCCGAAGAGGATTAGCACATAAGTGAATGTAATTGATTTGACTGGTTATGATCTCGGATCTCCAATTCCTCAATCTGAGCCGCTATCCATTACTCCACCTACTTGTCTCAATAGATTCATGTATAAAAAGCAATGTTGTTAATTTTCAGTGACATTTTTGAAGGAAATTCTTACATCTAAGTTGATCTCATGATTAGATTGAATTTTAGCCAAGAAATCATCAATTTATTATATGTTGTAGGGATATTATTATTATTAATAAATAAAAATAAAAATACAAAATAATAATAATAATGTATATCATAAATAAAATAAAATAAAATAAATAACATTAAAAATTTGTTTAAAATATTTCAAATAAAAAAAGAAAAAGAAAAACTCTCCCAGCATGCAAAAGAAACTGTTTCTGCCAGAAAACAGACTTCCCGACAAAAGGCGTTGAATTCAGTCTCTTCACCATGTTGGAAGGTCAAGATGTTCACCGCCACTCTGGGACTTTGCTTGTTATAATACAAAGTGACTTCTTCTTTTATCACATACAATGTTAAAATACTTATAACCAAAAAGACACACACAAAAAAAAACACAAAAATAAATAAACTGTATGATTTTAATTTACAATTTAACATGCTTTTAGTGTTATACTGTGTATGTTTTTTTACCCATGTCAACACAAGGATGTTTCTGTCGCTATGATGTGAGTAAACCCACAAAGTTTAACAGATAGGTCAACCCCATTTTTCAAGGCTAATGGAAAAACAACTTAAGGTTAAAAAACTTGTACATTTTCTTGCTTTAGACTTGTGAGGATGAGGTTGAAAATCTGCCCTGGTTAGAATGCCAACATTTAATATCTGATAGTCCATTATGTATTAAACTAAACAACATAACTTTGATATAGAATATGAAAACACTAAAAGTTTTAATTATTTTCCATACATTTATAGATACTGTGATATCATTTAATAGCTTATGCTAGGAACTTTAAAATTGTCTCTTGAATAGATATTGGTGAGTTAGTTTATATCTAACTATTCACGTATCTCATATATAAACTGAGCTGCTGCCTCTGTTATTGTACTGACACTGACGTAAATATCAGAGACACTCCTATACAAACCTTAATAAAGAACACCTTGACATTAGTGTAATAATTACTAAGCTAGTCTAGTCATGGAGATCATACTGTTGAGTCGTGAGGTCAAATTTTATTTAGTGCCACATACTTGTGACCTTACGCTAAGACTTATATATAACTATACAATTTTTGATTTGGGGCCAAGAAATCATTCTTTCATGCTATGCTTTATACAGCATTCAATCCCAGATTTGTAGAGTTACAACAAGTTTGTCATGTGTTAGTGTATACATATATAGGTCCATCATGCATGAAGTTTGTTTTGTTTGTTTTTTATGGCCTATCAACTCTTTGCAGGTTATTTAAAACCAGAAAGTATTTGTAGATTGTAAAATTTGGGGGAGATAATTAATGAGTTACTGATACAAGTCATACTATTTAACCCATAACTGGGGAAGAAGAGGTGAATTCACACATTTCCCAAGGGTACTTGCACATAAAGGAATATAATGAACCTGACTGGAATTGGAACTCACCTCTCCAATATTCAATTCTGAGCCTTACACCAACACATCCAAACTTGTAGCTATCACAGATGAAAATTTCAAACAGGTACTAGGTGTTATCTGATTGCATCTTCTTAATCTACATGATTAAAGAAACTTAGCAGTTTTTATTTCATCAAAATATCTCAAACCGTTTAATTTTGGCAGACTTATTTTTATTTTTATACATGTGCTCGACTTTTTTTTGTCTATTATGAATTAGGACAAAATACCATATTTGGACTCCTATATTTTAAAAAGCAATTAAGAACAGCAGTTAAAATCATACTAGCTTGTTAGGTACATAACAAAGAAATTAATAATAAAATTACAGATAGTATCACTGCATATGTGTTAAATAAATTCAGTCTGGATATGCAAATTTTATAAATCAAAACTTCTGCAACGACGTGCAAACAACTCATAACCTAGGTTTTGACATTTCATAAAACTGGAATTCATCCCAAATTTCAAATATCACATTATGACTATGCCAGTAACATGCTTATTTTGGGGGGGAGTGATAGAATGGATATATTCTGGATTATTCCACTTCAAAATTGAAAAAAATTGCTTTTTAACCTTTTGTCACAAGGCATTTGAAAGGCCGATTTTAGACTTGCTTGAATTGTGTCATAAAATGAATACTTCTTACACTAGAAACACCAAATTGCATATCTAGCCATTTCTGGGGGTGCTCGTTCCATTTATCATGGTTAAAATGACCTAAAATCAACAGATTAGAATGTACATGTAGCAGATGCTGAACAGGTACAATCCTGACCCAACATGTACAATTTCTGGACTGTAGAAAGAGAGAAGCTTAACACACGCCAATGAATATAATGAATACTAATAATCCGTATGAAATAAATATTACTAAGAAATAATAATAAATTAGGAAAATGAATATTAAATCATAAATTTGTATCTAGATAGCAATAAATCGTAACTAAAATCCATTCATTAGATAATTTAAAAAGTAAGAAAATTGTTTGAAGGGGTAACATTAAACAAAATGTTACTTGGTAACTGAAATGCTGATAATTATTGTGAGAATAGTGCAAAAACATAAAAGACATTTTAGAATTTTTTGTAGCATGTTTTTTATCTCATTCTTTGAATATGAACATTTTTCGATCAATAAGTCCTACGTTTTTTTCGTGATTTGAATCTGAGCTTAAAGTAAATAAACAAATCGATTTTGTTTCATATTTTTATGACGAAAACGGTTTTTAAATCCCATTTACATTTTACGTATCATAGAAAATTAATATTTAAAACAAATTCTTAGCAATTTCTTTGAAAATTTCGTCCATAGAAAACATGCTGGTCGATTTTTTGTGTCCGTGTTGACGCTGTGTATTGAGTCTCGCGTGGAGTTGAAATGATGGCCGAGCGAGTCGCACATGGTTACACATAATCATACACGCGCAAAATGGTGCTATTGTTTCATATTTGATTTTGATTTAGTTTCATAGATTATTAAATGAGCGTTTTAATGATATATTTCATGTGTTTTTATTTTTACAAGAAGCATTTGAATTTTACAATCAAACTTTTCATTTGAATTGTTTACAAATTTCTTATTAAAATTAAAAAATATAAAATATATGAAAATTAAGCTTAGAATGTTACATTTCAAACTAATGTGGTATAAAAATTGTAATATACCCTGGGGAGTGCGCATATTACAAAATTTGAGAAAGTCTAAACCGCCGTCAGTGAAAAAAATGACCAAAATTTTGCGAAATCACCAAAATGTCTCTATTTTCAAACTGTAATGTTCATCGCACACCGTAGTACATATAAAAATAAATAAGATAGAAACAAATTTCATGAAATAAGCTTTTATTTGGTATGCATTATGTTTCTATGGAGATATTGAATGAAATAACACGGCGAGTTGAATATATGCATTTTTTAATGTTTAGTTAAGAATTTCATCGGCTGTAAGCTGAATTTTGGGATACCCACTTAGAGCAACTGGTATTCCTAAACAGTCATCTAAGTAAGTACTGACCAGGCTCAATATTGCTTGACATTGGGGATCGTACAAGAAATGGTGTTCCAACATGATATGGGTATAAGTCCATGTCTTAGGGTGTATATATATATATATATATATATATATATATATATATATATATATATATATATATATATATATATATACAGTGGTGGAAATAAGTATAAGACACCCCATGAAATTGTTAATAATTTTCTTATTACTGCTTAAATTCCTCTGAACATTTGTGTATGGTACCTAGATCCAATGGTATTAGTATACGATTTTATAACAACTTTCCACCAAAAAAATGTTTTCGAGGGTGGAAATAAGTATAAAACAGTTTTGAAAATTTGTATTTAACAGCAAAATTGTAGAAAATTCAATATTTACATTTATTCCCTTTCATTTGTAATACTTTAACACACCTGTTTTGCATTGAATCAATAAGTTTTCTGAGAGTTTCAGGTGGAATTTCATTCCAATACTGTTTAATGCCACATTTTAAAGTTTCTCTATCTTCAAACTGAAATTTATTTTTGTATACTTTTCATGACAAAATTCCCCACAAATTTTCTATTGGGTTTAAATCTGGAAATTTAGTGGACCAGTCCAAAACTTCAATATTTTTTGCTTTAAACCAGTCTTTCGTGAGCTTAGAAGTGTGTATGGCTACGTTGTCCTGTTGAAAATGGCATTATTGGTGTCTAGATGATTCATAAATGGGACAAGACTTTTTTCCAACGCATTGATATATCGAACAGAATTTTGTTTCCCTTCCATCAGTACTAACTCAGCCTTTCCAGATGCAGAAAAATCTCCCCAAACTATAAAAGATCCTCCTCCAAATGGTCTTTTTGAAAACAGCTGCTTTCCCTTAAATCATGCCAATAACACTAGTAGCTGACGGGCCCATCCAAATTAAACTTTTTCTCATCAGAAAACACCATGGTTTCCCATTTCTCCTTTGTCCATGTTACATTTTTCTTTATCCAATCTACACACATCTTGTGGATAGCAGTTAAAGCAAGGGCTGTCTTCCTGTTTTGATACACGAGATTTGGCGAATTCATGGAAAAGTTGACGAATGATGGATAAATTCTGAGATTTTTGCACATCTCTTGAGCTTCATTGTCCTTTAGAAGCTTCTTGAAAAAGTCAACGTCTGGCTGAATTTGTAATTTTAGGTGGACGACCTGGATGTTTTCTGGTGCCATACGATTCATTCATACGATAATTTCTCACAACTGTTCGGGACCTCCACATTTCTCTTGCAATGAAACTTATAGGTTTTTCTTCCAGTTTATAGGCAAAAATTTGCCCTTTTTCATTTTCATTAAGGGCTGGGGAGTTCCTAGGTATTTTGCAGTAACTGTATTCAATTATGAAATGTTTAAATAGGACTTGTGGTAACCACCACCACCACCATTTACACAGAAAATATGCAACAAGCATTCATTGGTTAATCACCTTCAGTTTCGACCAATCAAATCACCCCCACGCGACAGATCTGTCTTGGCGCCAACTAATTTTGATCCAGTCACGTGATACAACAGATTATAAAAACCAAACACAAGTGATTCTCGTCCTCTTTTTCTCACTCTCTCTTGGACACTCTCTTCGTCGATCTCTTGGTTCTCTCTCGCGTCTCATCTCCGTTGCCAAAATGTGACCCTTAAAGAACTCCCGTCTTGACTAATGCAGTCAGATGTAAAAGACTTTACAACTAATCACGCAAGTACATTCTGAACTATTACCAACTTGTACAATACACAATTCCAAATACTCAACACATACTCATTCTTCTAAACTACAATTTAATAGTAAATCTAACCCTTATGAGTTCATGTACAAATATTTCCTAATCAAAGAGACGTAACTCCGTCTAACCTTTCAGTTTACATGCATGTACATCAAATACTTAATAAATTCAATTGTTATGTTTTCAACCCTACGTTCTGTTTTGTATTTTATACCATGTGCTATTTTGCGTCAAATGTAAATTGCATTGTGACCACCACATTGGATAGCGACCTCTAGCATAATGGCATGATCTTTTCCACACCTTTCCTAGACAAAATAAAATAATTGTAGCGGGACCCGCAACATTGCACGTCCACAACACATTTTGAAACCTCACCGTTAAGGGGCCCGCTACAGACTCACGTGGCTTAAAATCATGATAAGAGCCTTTTTATAATCTGTGCATGCACTTATTCTTCCTTTGGTATGCTGAAGTAAACCAGATATGAATATTTTCAAAACCGTCTTATAATTATTTCCACCCTTGAGAACGTTTTGTTAATAACATGTTTTTGGTAGAAAGTTGTTATAAAATCGAATATGTATACTAATAAAATCGAATATGTATACTAATACCCATCGGATCTAGGTACCACACACAAATTTTTAGAGGAATTTGTGCCATAATAAGAAAATCATTAACAATTTTATGGGGTGTCTCATACTTATTTCCACCACTGTGTATATATATATATATATATATATATATATATATATATATATATATATATATATATATATGTATGTGTGTGTGTAAATATATATGTTTATACTTTACTTTAGATGCAATTTACTTAAGTAAATGCTCTGTTTTTAATTAACCAGTATTAATTACATTTACCTGCCTGAATGTTTGAGAAATTTTGTAAAAGCCTATGCCTTCTCCAACAGATCAAATAACGGTTCTGTATAGGACACAGGTTCAATATTAGACGATATTGTTGGGTTATTTCATTATTAGTTTGGAGGATTAGTTATTAAATATGTTTAAGATGTTTCTGCCAGTATTAAATGATTTTTTATTTGTGTTGGGTTTTTGGTTTTTGATTAGTATGGTTTTGATTAGTATAGTCATTTTTTTGCAGTTGTTATAAAACTAAAACAACCAATAGCATATTTTCAAACCAAAACAAACGCTATGATGACAATTGAGGACAACTGAAAGTGCTCAATAGAAAAGCATTGACTGGGGTCCTACTTTAACAACCTAGACACAAACATTAAAAAACTTGAGAGAAAGCAAGAAAAAATTGAAAAAAAGAACATCAAGTGGAAAAATTCCATAGTTTTCAACAACACATGCCTGAATATATATATATATATATATATATATATATATATATATATATATATATATATATATATTAGATAGATAGATAGATAGATATAAATACATCATATATTAGTGTAAGCAATTATATAAAGACAATGTAGATATGAAAATATCAAAAGAGTTTTACTTTCTACATATTCATGCTTAATGTCATCTCTAAAGTTTGTCTCTAGTCAGAATTTATGCATAAATACTGAAGGAACAAAGCCAAGAAAAATGTTCAGATGAGCTCCACACTTAAGTTCCACCAGCTCAGATGTTTCTAGCTTGGACTAGCCATGCTACAGTCAAATCAGTCACCTTTCTCTGTATTCCATTTGTATGGATGAAGTTTCACTCAGAAAACTTTTGCCCATGAACTGCTACCCCTATGTGGATGCTTCCATGAACACTTCAATCTCAACCTCTTCAAGTCAAGTGTCAATCACTATCTAACCTCCTTATAATCATAATCTTCACTTACTTCTAATACTCTACTATGAGTGACTCTTGAGCCTTGTATTGGGTGGATTTTAGTAAAAAGAAAAAAATGGTTTCATTTGCTGAAAGCACTACACATCTTTTCAAAAGTACAGTGGTCTTTCTTTCCCCTATAATTTCACTTTCCACAGTCAAATGTAGAAAATAAACACTTCTTACTTTTACTTAATGATGATTTCCAAACACAAGAATAATGATTCTGGTTATTTTGATGCCAAACGAATGAGATAAGTCGTTTCCTTTTAGTGAAAAGTTGAAAGTTCACAACTTAATAAGAAAAAAAATACATTGTATAAAAGAATCAACTCACAGTGAGACTTGAACTTACACCCTTTCCCTCCTGTAAGTCTGTTTGTCTGTAACAGCTATTCTACCATTAAAAGAGCCTTTAATATTTCCATCATAATGATCATAATATTGTGGGTGGCTTACAGTCATATCACATTGAAACACTGATCTTAAACAATGTCCAGTTTAGTCAGCTTGGATCTTAAACAATGATCTTAAACAATGTCCAAGATGGGTGACCGCTTGGGTATGCTTGGTGCTGTAAGCTTATATGTGTAGGTGATGCAATGGATAATGGCTTGGAATTGTTGATCAGAGAGCTTAGTTCCAATTCCAGGTCAGTTCTCGTTATATTTACTTATATGCAAATACCTTTGCGAAAGTTATGAATCCACCTCTCCTCCCAGCCTCAGATATAGGTTAATTATTAAGACTTGTATCACTAACTCATTATTATATAAAAAAAAATACTTACAATCTAAAAATATGTTCTTGTTTTAATAATCTTCAAAGGGTTGATGAGCTATATAAAATGGATCAATCACTCAATGATATTGTGGTTGTTAATATTCATTAACAAATAATCTGCTTTGATTGATAATTATTGAACTATTCATAACAGCAGGAGATTTTTAATGGTGGCAGAAGTGTTGAGGCAGTTACAAATAGTAATAAAAAAGAATCACAGCCTCTGACACCTTCTTTTTCAAACTTTTCACCCAAAGCAAGGTGGGAGTGCCACTAGCACACAAGGGGTTACAGAAAGTAGGAGCAAGAGTAAAGAGGTGTGAAAGAGGAAAGGATGAAGAGAAGGACAGGGAATAGATCAAGGCATCTGGAGATGTTGATTGGCATTGCATTTGAATTGTTGAAGATTATAGCTATCAGGGAAGTAAGTAAGAGGAAGGGAGTCCCACAGATGGGAAGTGTGAGACATGAAACTATTGGAGAAGAAGAGATGGCTACATTTAACCGTTTTGACAGTGGAAGGGTGGGACTGAGATGTTGACCTAGTGGCACGTTTAAAGTCATGCAGTTTGGCAACTAGCGAAAATAGCTTGTCGAAGAAGTTACCATGAAAGCATTTATAGAAAAGTTAGAAGGAGGCGATGACATGTATATGAGAGAGCAACTGTAAACGAGATGCCAGATCAGGGCCAACCACATTGCATGGATTTTGTCAAGGACCCCAAGATGAACAGATGAAGTTACCGATTCCTTGTCATTGTTCCATACCAGGTCAGCAGACAGTGTGAGACCAAAGCAGTCACAAGAGGTGCTCTCATGTAGTTGAGCATCAGACATTCTAATGCGAGGGTTCTCTTGAGACATTATTATTATTATTATTATTATTATTATTATGTTGGAGTTGCACATTGATGTAGTCAATGGAAATTCTGTTCTTCAGGCATGATCTCAACAAGACTCTCACAACTCAAGAACATTTCTGAGAATCCTCACAGAATAAATGATGGCAGTTTTCTGGTGTTCTACAATCTTGATGTCAATTTCAATTTTCCCTAAACGCTTTCTCAGTTTCTAAATGGTATTCCAAATACAGCCATTACTACAGGCTTTACATCTGCATTCATCTTTTATAGCTTCTTCAACTCCCTAGACAGATCATGGTATATTTCAAACTTGCCATTCCTTTAGGGTGGGGATTTAATTCTTATATTTTCTTTTGGAGTGTGACAAACACCTCAACTAAGAAGGTAGGTACATACAGAAGTGAATATCGATGTACTTCTACCTACTCATCAAATAAGTTCACACATATTTTAATAGATCAAAGGAGTAAAAGAGTAAAAACCTCAAGAAAGCAAAATTGATTTTCTTTGCTTTCACTCACACTTCATTCACAACCTTTTCATTTCATTTTTCTCTTGCATTCAGACTCACTTTTCCTTCCTACTATTACTTTCTTACTCTCTTTTTCCTAACTTTTCTTATTTTCTTACTCTCTTCACCTTCCTACCTTCTCTTACTTTCTTACTATCTTCTCCTTCCTACCCTCTCTTATTTTCTTACTCTCTACTCCTTCTAACCTCTCTTACTTTTTTACACTCTTCTCCTCCTACCCTCTCTTATTTTCTTACTCTCTTCTCCTTCTATCTTCTCTTACTTTCTTACTATCTTCTTCCTACCTTCTTTTACTTTCTTACTGTCTTCTCCTTCCTACCCTCTCTTATTTTCTTACTCTCTTCTCCTTCCTACCTTCTCTTACTTTCTTACTCTCTTCTCCTTCCTACCTTCTCTTACTGTGTTAATTTCTTCTTCTCCATAGCTTCTCTTACTCTCTTCTCCTTCCTACCTTCTCTTACTCTCTTCTCCTTCCTTTATTTTCTTTCTCTCTTCTCCTTCTCTGTTTTTCTTACTATCTTCTCTTTCCTACCTTCTCTTACTTTCTTACTCTCTACTCCTCCCAACCTTCTATTACCTTTTTTACACTCTTCTTCCTATCTTCTCTTACTCTCTGCTTCCTACCTTCACTTACTTTCTTACTCTTTTCACCTTCCTACCTTCTCTTATTTTATTACTCTTTTCTTCCCACCTTCTCTTTCTTTTTTAATATCTTATCTTACTTTTCTCCTTGATACCTTCTCTTCTCTTTCATCTCTTACTCTCCTAATTCTATTATGCGGAAATGAAAAGATAGACTACATTGTGCATGTATGTTTTTGTGCATGCACGCTTACAGATAATACACTGATTCTAAATAGATACACTGATCCATACATTAATAATCCTGCCGTTTTTAGTGGGTACTGTGCTAGTTGTAACTACAACCAGCAAAAATTAAATGTGAGGATTCAAATCTGAAACATTTGTTTAACAGTAAAAAAAAGAAGTGTTTTTTATGTTAATTTCCAGCCAAACTCGATGCTGTTCAATAATTATAACGTCGATAATCATAGAAACAAATTAAAGAGAAATATGTGTCAGGAATATTGAACAAAACAAATGAGAGAGATTAGCACATCAGCAAAATCAATTGAAAGAGAAAATAGTCCGTTCAGCTGCAAACCTTGTTCATGTTTCAATGCAATAGTACTGCATGATAGCTGTGTGGTTAAACTATTGGACTGGTGTTGGCAAGATATAAAGTTCAATCCCTTTTAACTTTTATTACCTCTCTCTGTTACAGCCACTTTTTATTGATCTATATCAGTTGTTATTTTCTTTTTTTTTAATTCTATCTCATTTCATAGCATAAACAATTATGGCACTCCACAGATTCTTTTTCTCAGTTTTCTGTATATTACCATGGTTTCTTGAGACAACTAGTCGAGTTGTGGTGCAGTTGTCTTTTTCACTGTTTGAGATTTAGAGTTTTCCTTTTATTAGACTGTTTCCCACTCAAGGCTAGAAAGCCCAATCTACTCTGCTATTTAACCCATATTTGAGAAGAGGTGAGATGAATTCCTTTCTCAAAGGTATTTATGCAAAAGTAAACACTGGAGGCTAGGCTGGAATCTGAGCTTGGCATACCGATTCTCCCTTTGGTACTGATATCCATTACAGTACTCACACATCAGTTACTGCACTCTGATCTATTCAGAATTGTGTTTACATTTTAGCTGTTACAGTGATGATCTTTCTGCCATTGTATCCCCCAGTTTTCTTCAGTAGCCTTTTAAACTATTTATTCAGTCCCCATTCTTATTCATTTGTCCATATATATTTTTTACTAAGTTTGTTATAATAAATTTATTATAGGAGATAAGGAAATTTAGCATAGGGGTAGTTTTGCCCAACACTGCAAATTTCTGCAAGACAAAAACATTAACTTAGAAAGCAAGAAGCCAGAAGAGAGTACCACAAGTGAGAAATGTGATGGGAGAAACTGTTAGCATATAACTTATGTTTACATCTAGCAATTTCAAATGTAAAATGTTTAGATTTAACTCCTAATCTAGTATTGTGCTTAAAGTTGAGGTATCACAAAGGAAAACTCATCGTAACAATTTCCATGAAAATATTTATAGTAAAGGTGCAGGGAAGCTAAGTTACAGTAGTGGGAAGGTGACTGAAGCAGAGATGTCAGGTCAAGCAGAGATGTCAGGTATCCAAGCCCATAGGCTCGGCTAAAAATTCCCCGTAGACACCGTATAAAACAGGGTCGGGTAGCTGTTTCCCCAAGACAAGAATGTGCCCTTCAACATAGCTTTGTCTGGGGATCCTCTCTGCCCGGAGGCATAGAGTTTGACCAGCACAGCTGGAGGCAAATCTCCAACTGCAGGATATCTACCAACCACCCCACGTGGTCAGATGTGGCACAAGGCCGAATTTAATGTGGGATATCCGAGCCCTTATGCTCAGCCAAAAATTCCCCATAGAACCTGTCTAAAATGGGGTCGAGTAGCTGTTTCCCAAGACGAGACTCTGCCCTTCGACATAGCCTCATCTGGGGATCCTCTCTGCTCAGCAGCAGAGATTTTGGTCAGCACTGCTGGAGATGAATCTCCAACTGCAGACCCACATACAGTATTTACTACTGCATTTATATGAATGGGGACACACCCATTATTGTCTTTAGGTATGCTACAACAGTATTTTATCAAGAATTTCAAAATGCATAGCAGAAGAAACAAGCCAGAAATATTCAAAGCATGGATGAATAATAGACTTATAAATGGACAAGGTAGATTCAGATGAGAAAACTTGTCTAGCACGACACAGTAGATCAACATTCCTAGCAGCAGACCTAGCAATTGACTCAATATAATCTTTCCACTTCATGTCAGTGGAAAACATTTGCCCAACAAGTCACTCTCCTGGAGGTTAGCATCAGCCATATGGATGGAAGGCTTTTTTTGCCTTCCTGCAACAATTAAAAGAGAGCAGTTTCATTTTGGAGACATAAAATTAACAAGTGATTTCTTGCCAAAATTAACAACATATTATAGGTCAATTTTGAGATTAGCTGACAATTTGATCTTATCAAACAATGATAAAGTGATTCTATGTGTTAATAATCATGTATTTTATTGGCTGACTCACATCTCCTCCACCAGGGTTGGAAAAAAAGTATAATTTTTGGTAGTTATATTTTTTATTTTTTCCAAATAGAAATAACTTGTATATATATGCCTTTTTTTCTTGTGAACTTATATATAACTCATTGTTATATATTCTGGACCAGAATATATAAGAATGCCCTAATGGATAAGTGTTGGTCAATTGCAATGACTTCTCTAGATTTATGAGTTCAATCTCTGGATTAAACAATGAAAGTCATAAACATTCCAAGTGAAATACATTTTTTTAGCAAATGAAGTCTTCCTCAGGCTTTTCAGCAATATACAACAATTGACTGATTGCTCAAAAAAGAAAGCACAAAGTAACCTTCTAAGATTTCCCTAACATTATGTCAAAAGATGTTTCTTTGAAATTATTCATCAACCAGATATTGAAATAAAACTACATAAATAAAACATTAAATTAACATTAACCATTTCAGAGTTCTCAGTTTTCCCCAGATGATTTAAATATTTTATAATAGGAGTTCATTTAAAAGCTATTAACACAATAGTATATATAACCTTTTGTTTCTTTGGCCACTTAATAAACCTGTTTTTCCCACCTCAAATTTATCTCTTCTTGTCCAGGCTTCATTTGTTTATGCCAAGGAACTTATGTGCCAAGTTTTGTTCAAAGTAGCCCTAAGGTTTACAACTTAGGCTGCCAAAACACATGATAATATTGATACACATTCCATATATTATGATTATCGGCTTCATTTTTACTATTATTAACACAAAACTTTGAACAATGCTTCTTACACCTTTGTTTTTCTAAAGAATGGATATGACACACAGAAAGAATCTGTCTACATTTCTGAGATGAGGTTTTAAGTACACTATTTACATTATTTGGACTATTGTCCTCATCTTTGTTGCCATGTTTTTCACAACGTTTTGGCCATTGTATGCTCCGGCCTTCTTCAGGTGGTTGGAATGTTGAACTGGACACATGGCACAGTGGATACAGGCATTAGTTAGTTCCAGTGACAGGACCCAAAGACTGTGAGTTCAATACCTGGTTAAGGCAGTGGAGAACTTTCAGAGGGAAATTAACAGGAGATAATTGACATCCATTAGACATAGCACGTGGAACTAGAACATTCTACCCCAGTGAGCAAAATAAAGGGTTCAGTTCAACATTCCAACCACCTGAAGAAGGCCGGAGAATACAACAGCCAAAACATTGTGATAAACATGGCGACAAAGATGAGGACAATAGTCTGAATAATGTAAATAGTGTACACAGAAAGAAATCTGAATAATGTATTGACTAAAATATAATATTAATAACTACAAAGTTATTTTATCATCATTATCATCATTAGTCCCATGACCAGGTGTGGTTATAGGGTGGAGTACCTGATCAGTTACCTGCATATATCCCTACACATATCTGAGTTGAAAGCTAAAGAGGTAGTCATTCATGTGTGGCATGTCATTAGCAAGTTAGACTTAGCAGAGCCCATCACTTCTCCAGAATAAACCACAGTCAACGTCATCTAAGTTGAAGGCTCATCTTGGTCATGGACATGTGGCCATTGATTCCATTGGGGGGATTTTCTGCCCTGACTATTGACTTCAGTCTAAGCAACTCTCTGCCCAGCAATGCCATGAAATCACCACACTGACTATATCCATAGCTATAGAGTCCAGTCTACCCCATTGTGTTTGATGGTTGATAGGAATGAGTAATATATTATTGTGCAACTATTATAATAATATATTAGAACACAATTAAAATGTTTATTCTAAAATTGGATATTATTTTACAAATAATCTAATAATATTTTTCAGTGTCCACACAGGGTGAATCACATATTTGAAAACAACATACTGAAAGATATTGATATAAAATTAACAAAAAGGACACTTTAATCATTAGAAATGAATATATTTTTGTGCAACTATTATAATAATATATTAGAACACAATTTCTATTCTAAAATGGGACAATATTTTCCAAATAACCTAATACACTGTTTTGCTATATGAGTAAATTCAGATTTGGCTTCCTTATATATATTAAAAATAACCCTTGATTTATCTATATACCCTCCAGCTCTGTAAGTCAGATAATTAACAGAGCTCTTTGTTTTTGAAACTGGTGAGAAAGTAAGTTATATTCCTAATACACTATTCACTTGCAGCTAATTTTGCACTGGGCAATTTCAATATTTCTCTCTATGTACTTCACAGGGCTGTGATCAAAAACACATTACTTTTATTTTAGTGGGTGGAGGGGAAAGATGACTTTTCGATGTTATCTGCTGTAAACAACCTCAGCACACAAGACTTTATTTATCACCAGTTTGCAATCAGAATTCTACATTTTCCATTGAAAATAGAAAAGTGATTGTGATACTAATTAATCAAATTAGGTTGATTTCAATCTTTCTGATTTCATTGTCAGGAGATATTTTTAACTGAAGTTGATAACAGACATATTCATTCTCTGTTCTGTATTTGGCAAGTATAGTGCATAATATGGCTGAATGAAAGAGTATTTGCCATTTGTGTCCACTAATGAAAGTTCTGTAAATAGCAAAAAAATTGGTCAAGTTATTTTACTTGCATTGTAACCTCAAGGAAATATTACTATAACAATACCTCTTAGAGCCTCAAGATACCTTACAAATTGGTAAGTCATAAGAATATGTGTTTAAAACAGCAGGGAAGGAATAATTGTATAATACTTTAGAATATACAGAAGATTCTAGCTAAACATTGGTTACAAAGAAGAGCCAGTAAAGACCAACTAAATAATAACAGAACAGAATCAAATGTGATATGTTGTCTTTTTATGCAAAATCCTTTTAAAAGACATAAGCACTTATATGAACAAAGATTTGTGGACCTGATTTGCTCTACTTGAATGTAATCTACTTTATTCAAATAGATCTACAATTTAGAGTAATGTGTCATGAGGCAGAATGTGGGATTTTTTTCACTTTTTGTTAAGGGTTTAAAAAGAGACCAGAAAATGCAAATGGAGTTATGTAGCAAAGTTTACATGGACAAGTTTTTGTTTAGTTTATCTTGAGTTGGACCTTTTTGTCTTTGAATCTTTATATATGATTTGTTCCAGAAAATCATGTTTTTGATCATAACCACTTTAGGCAAGCATGCCCAAATTAATTGACATCTTTTCTCTCTCTCTCTCTCTCCCTCTCTCTCTACCTCTCTCTCTCTCTCTCCATATATATATATATATATATATATATATATATATATATATATATAGATTGAGTATGGATAGGAATCCGACAAAATGATAGGATAAAGAACAAGTAGGAAACATATCTCAACCTAACATGTTTCACTTTATTAAAGCTTCACCAGAGATCAAGATAAAAATGATAAAAAAATGATAACAATACAAAGTGATACAGATTAATGGTATGTTGTGTTTAGTTATTTCTTATTGGTTAGTTACGTGTAACAAATAATATTCAGATATGTGTGAAAAACATTCTGGATGCTAACGTGTCTAAAAGTTAGTGAGATGCAGTAGGATGTTTTGATTGGTGAGTTCTTATTGGTTAGATACGTGTCCCGTGTAATGAAGTAACAGATAATATTCAGATATGTGTAAGAAAACATTCTGGTTGATAAAGTGTGTTTCTCACTAAAGCATGTCTCGTGTGTATTTTGTATATATCTTCATTGATTTTTATCTATTCAAAAGAGATAAGTTAGATTCATGAATAATGGATCTGAAGAAAAATGGTGATGTAATAAAGTTTATTTAAATCTGTGTTATAGTTGGTAATGTTGCTATAAATATATTTTCATAATACTTTCTCTTTAAAGAATTATGTTCTTTTTTGATAAGGCTAGCATTAGTAAAATAAAGTTGTTACAGTGTAATACAAGAGAATTTGAATGTTTATCTAAATGCATATCTCTTTTGTGTCCCCTATGCAGGTCTTTAGATCCCATGAAGTTTCCCCAATGTACATGCATATTACTGTAGATATTTTATTTAATAAACTCCAGCATTTGAATTGTTATTTATTTTATTTTTCATCCTGATTATATCTTCAATAGTTTTGAAGATGGTTGTAATGATACTTGTATTAGGGATGGCGAATTCATTTGTGAGTTTAGTTGAAGTGTTGGAGGGTAGGATTATGAATTTTGTATAATTTCTGTTGGAAGTAATTTTTGTTTGGTTTTATGGATTTTGTGAGCTCTTTTTTTTTTCGTTTAAGATGAAAAGGTATGCATAGTGTAGAAGTTCGAATGTGTTCTCAATACAATTCTCTTCATCACTAATGTGTTCAGGGCTACATATCTTAAGGACTCTAAGGTAAATTCCTATAATTATTCCAGTTTTTCTTCTGCGGTTGTGGTGGGAATAGAAATTGATCAGGTCATTTTTATTAGTGAATCTATGGTAAAACTTAAATACTGATTTATTATTGTTACGTATTAATAGGATATCAAGGAAATATAGAGAGTTATTTGTTTTAAATTCATGTGTGAATTCAATGGTTAGTTCAACCTTATTTAGTTTAGCTATTATGTTTAAAAGGCTTGGGGATAAAATAAGGGGATGTCATCAATGTATCTTAGGTAAGTAGAGCACTTAAGCATGATATGTTTAAATGGGGTGGATTCTAAGAATTCTAGAAAGAGACAAGTGAGAACACCACTGGGAGGAGACCCCATGGATAAACTGAATTTTTGTTTGTAGAATATGTTATTCAGAGAAAAGAAACAGTGGTTTGTAATTAATTTACATATTTTTATAATTTGGGAGACGAGTAGAGGAAGCTTATCTTTGGATTTATTGAGGTGATTTCTTAGTATATTGGGGCATTTTGTGATGGGTATATTGGTGTAAATTGATTTGATGTCTAAACTAGCCATTGACATGTTAGTCATATTTATGTGTTGTATTAGTTGGAGTAAGTCACCGAAATGTTTGGTGCGTGTTGTACTGATGGTGCTAGCTAAATTGTGGGGTGCACTGTTAATTCTGAATATAATGGGCATAATGGATATGTCGGGTTTGTGTGTACATATATATATACATATATACATACATATAAATATATATATATATATATATATATATACATACATACATATATATATATATATACACATACACACACACATGTACATATATATATACATACATATATAAATATACACACATGTTTGGGCACCTCGAGGCGGTGTAATGGTTAGCAAGCTTGTCTCGCTAGAACAATTACAACTGAATAGTGAGTTCGATCCTCACTGGGTGCCCCATACTTTCGCCCTTGTGCCACATCTAAGCTACGCTTGGAAAATCACTACATATACACACATGTATATATACACACACACATATATATATATACATACATATACATACACACACACTATATATACATATATATATATATACATGTATATACATATATTATATATACATATATATATATATACATATGTATACTCACACACATAGACACACACACACACACAGACACACATATATATAAATATATATATATATATATATATATATATATATATATATATATATATATATATATATATATTCTGTGTATTTAGCCAACAAATGTTCTTTAAGGCAAATATTATTAATGACAACTGACACTTACCTTAGTCAACAAGGGACTTTACCAAGGCAAATGTAAGGATCTTATTTTCCCATAAGTATTTATAGACAAGTACAAAAATATTAGTTTTTCAAAATTTTAAATTTAACAAATGCTCATGAAAAGTCTAGGTAGGTTGTGGAGGACACTAAGTGACATAATTTAATCTTTAATAAATGAAAGTGAGTAAAAGATATTATTGAAATTTTTATGCAAATTAATATCTAAATTATTTATGTTTGGGATAATTTACATGTTATTTTTTTAAAATAAAAATAGGTCATGAATTTAACTGTATTCTTTTAGTTTTTTTTATCATTTTTATAGCTATGTATGTTAGCTTAACAAAGTAGACATTTGAAAAAAATCTGCATGCAGAATTATATTTTGATAAGTTTTGATAGTGGATTTGAATTTTTCGTCTAAGGAAATTACTTTCTCTTTTAATAAGAATGGTATTCTTTAGATCAAAGTTGTGGTTGAATTTATTTCTATTTATAACTAAAGCATTTGATAAATTGCTGTGTATAAGATAGTGTAAAGAGCTATTCTGGCAGTTTATTTTATATAATTACAACCATATCGGAATCAATTATGGATATGACTAGAATGAAAAATACCTAAAACAATAATAATTATAAAGCAGGTATGTTTAAAATAAACTGCCAGAACTGCTTCTCACTATATACTGGGGAAACATCTTTGCTCTTGTCTATAAATACTTATCACAAAATAAAATCCTTGCATTTGCATTAGAGGGCAGAATACATTGGCTAAGATAAGTTTTCCTTTTGTCTTTATTCATATTGTCCTTTTAAAGATAGTCTATCTGAAAAATTTTACATGCAATGTTATATATATATATATATATATATATATATATATATATATATATATATATATATATGTGTGTGTGTGTGTGTGTGTGTGTGTGTGTGTATATATATATATATATATATATATATATATATATATATATATAAGCATTTATTTGAATATTACAACATAAATATGTTATAAAATCACTACAAAAATAGCCATTTTGTTTCAACACTTCTGGTGTCTTATCAAGTGATGATGTAGAATATAGAATAAATGGTTTTAAAAGTTTCAAATTAATTAACGATCCTTAGCTAGGATTAAACGCTGTTACATAAGCTAGAATGACCAATCAAAATACAAGTATAGGGTAATTCGAAAAATTTGACAACTAGGCAAGGTTATCATAGATATTAAAAGATTTATAAAATTTGAAATTAAAATTAAAAGTAAAAAATTAAAAATTACCTATTTAGAAATCTAAATCAAATCTCTATTAAGTTTTAAATTGTAGAATTACCGAGGAGAAAAAATATAAAAATATAAAAATAAAAATAAAAGATATATATGCTATTTAATTTATATTTTCATTGAAATTATGTTTAAAAGGATGTTCAGAGCCCCAGACAAAAATGTATACATTTTTAGTTTCATTTCAACATGTTAGTCGCCTCTCACGCGAAATCATTCGAACATACTCAGGTTATAATACATAAGCGCTCAGACATATTTAGATATATACACACACATAAAATACGGTGACGAGACACGACCCTTGATAAAAAAAAAAAACCATCTACACCGCACACAACCACACGTACGCAAACATACGACTAAACGTGCATGCACTTTCCTTACACATAGACATCAATAAACACAGGCACATACATCCACATTCACATTGACCTAGACGGTCAGATGTCATAGCTAAAGTGAACATATTCGTGGCTTAATATGTTATTAAACGAATTTTAACTTGAAATATAACTAATCTGGTCAAATATATATAGATAAAATTTAAACAAATAAATATATATAAATATATATATATATATTTAAATCATATAGTTTTCGACACATTACATGCAAAAGTAAATAACTACCTCCATATATAATTGTACATTCACACATACGCATACAAATCAGCACACGTATCTGCATATCCATATATACGCATAATAGGTACGCATATACAGACATACGCACATAGACATACATATACATAAGCACGTATAAATATATCGACCCATACAGCAACGCAGAAAAGTAAATAAAGAAATATATACATAAAGATGCAACTATATACAAATACATACATACATACACATACACATACATATTTAGATATACATACATACGCACGCATACATATATGCATATAAACTAAGCATATACACAGACATTTACAAATACACGCATATACATGAAAAATCAAACAAACGTAAATTAAAACTATATAAATATAAATATGTATATACACATCCGCGTGTACATATATATACACATACTAGATACGCAACTACACATATATATATACATACACACATACACATATATATATATACACATATACCTACACACATACATACACATATACATACACATACATACCCATACATATATATATACATATACACATACATACATATATACATACATACATACATATATATATATATATATATATACAGAAATATAGTCTTAAAGTGTGCTATATTTATGGGGTAAAGTGCTCAATATCAGAGATAGAGCGTGTGTAAATATAAAAGTGGACATGGAAGTCAGCACTTAGAGGCGACAGTCTGTTTCATGCTAGTGCAATCGTCAGGCGACTAGTGCTGTTATTTTTCTCGGCTGTTTATATAAGGGTCAGTGGTGCATTATGGGTAGTATATTTTGGCGGTTACTTTTACCGGAAGTCGCTTATTTGTTTATTTATTTATGTCAAATTATTTTGCTTGTTTTTTTTGTTTGTTTTTTTTATTTTTATTTTTATTTTTTATCTTATATATTTATTTATTTATTCTTTTATTTTGATCGGTGTTTTTGGTTAACGTAGTAAAAATTTGTTTATATAGCTTATTGTTGGTAGTCTATAATGGCCACCATTTACCGGAAATCGCTTGTTCGCTTATTTATTTGGGTCAAATTGTTTTGCTTATTATTATTATTTTTATTTGTATAACAGTTATGACTTTCGTCCGTTCTTTTGTTTTGATTTTATTTCGCATATTCTAACAGGTGTGGTTTTGTGATTTGTTTGGAGTAGTTTATTTTGCTTATTTTATTGTTGTTTGTTTATATATTTATTTATTTTTCTATTTTAAGTTACGTAGTAAAAATTTGTTTTCATGTCTACATTTTGAGATTAGCTCGGATCTTTTATTTAATAATTTATTTTGATCTGGGAAGGTAATGATAGCTATTTTTTCCTCCAAGCAAAGTTTGCAAGTTTTTGATAGGTTGTTGTAGGCTGATGATTTTTTCCTTATTTTCCAAGATATTTTTGGTGTGGTGTGTGTTTTGTTTTTTATTTCCCAGATATACTTAGAAAGCATTGTGCTGTTCGCATATTTACTATTTGTGAAAGACATTTTGTGTACATAATTTCTTTGTTTCCATGGTCCTTCGGTTACTCCTATGTATACTTTTTCTTCATTATCTGCTGATTTTGTCGTGGCTTGGTAGATTACGTTGTTTTGTAAACAATTACCGTTTAAGGGACATTCGTTTTTTTATTCTGCAGTTGCACGTGGGTTTAATTTGTTCGTGTGGTTTGTTAATAATTTTTCTGTTGTGCTTTTTTATATAAATAAAAGATCCGAGCTAATCTCAAAATGTAGACATGAAAACAAATTTTTACTACGTAACTTAAAATAGAAAAATAAATAAATATATAAACAAACAACAATAAAATAAGCAAAATAAACTACTCCAAACAAATCACAAAACCACACCTGTTAGAATATTCGAAATAAAATCAAAACAAAAGAACGAACGAAAGTCATAACTGTTATACAAATAAAAATAATAATAATAAGCAAAACAATTTGACCAAATAAATAAGCGAACAAGCGATTTCCAGTAAATGGCGGCCATTATAGACTACCAACAATAAGCTATATAAACAAATTTTTACTACGTTAACCAAAAACACCGATCAAAATAAAAGAATAAATAAATAAATATATAAGATAAAAAATAAAAATAAAAATAAAAAAAACAAACAAAAAAAACAAGCAAAATAATTTGACATAAATAAATAAACAAATAAGCGACTTCCGGTAAAAGTAACCGCCAAAATATACTAACCATAATGCACCACTGACCCTTATATAAACAGCCGAGATAAATAACAGCACTAGTCGCCTGACGATTGCACTAGCATGAAACAGACTGTCGCCTCTAAGTGCTGACTTCCATGTCCACTTTTATATTTATATATATATATATATATATATATATATATATATATATATATATATATATATATATATATATATATATATACACATACACACATACATATACAAACACATATACATATATACATAAACATGTAGACACATACACACAAAAGGGAAAGGAATAAGTATACAGAGACCAACTTATATTCTAATAATATTCCAACAATATTATGATAAAATATATTAAAAGTTTATAATAATTTAAGAAAATAACAACAGTCTATAAGCAATTAAAGGCTCCTTATCTACAAAAGTAGATTTTAGTTTGTATCTATGATACACTCCAAGACACTAAGGCATACATACAAATACACATACTACGACATACAAACATATATCTATATATACATAAATATCTAATCATATATAAATGCCCATATCAACACATCCAGATATACAGTACACCCACATGCGAGCGCATACATATAAATACCTACACACATATATATACACCCATATACATATACATATACATACATATATACACATTTAAACATACACACATATACATATATATGCATATATAAACATACACATACACATATACATATATACATACATATATACATATACACACACATATGCACAGTCACATATACATATACATACATATGCATATATATACACATATTTACACACACACACAAGTACACATATATATCTCTATATACCCAAACATATACTTACACATTTAGTGGTAGACACTTACCAGAATTTACACCCCTACTCTTACACATAAACAGATTAACATATGATAGATGTGTAAGAAAGCATAAAAAAATACAATCAATAAAGTAAAAATAAAATATAATAGATAAAATAAAAATGTATAAGTAATTAAAATAAACAAATTCAAAGTCAGGACAATAAATAAACTAAAAGATTATCTGTCTATATTTCTGAGATAAGGTATTGTAATTATTTATATCATTTACATTGTTCAGACTGTTGTCCTCATCGTTATTGTCATGTTCACGACATTTCGGCCATACCCTGTGGATGAAACAAAGGATTCAGTTCGAAATTCCAATCACCTGAAGAAGACCAGAGCATACAATAGCTGAAATGTTATGAACATGACAATATAGATGAGGACAACAGTCTGAACAATGTAAATAATGTAAATAAAAGATCTTGAAAAAAAAATGATTTGCCCCTTTCCTCACTTTTCATAAGTCCCAGAGGTCTATATACAGCCCATAGGCCATACAAATAAAATATGGTCTGATAATCATATAAGGAATGAAAGTGACACCCACCATCTAGTGATGATTTCACCTACATGTCCACACAGATTATATCTACAAGCACTCTATACTAAATATTGAGCAGTATTCCTCTATAAATATAGCACACACACATATATGCACGCACGCACATGTATACACACACACACATATATTTTATTTTTGATGTTTATACGTTCTTTTTTTATAGATACAAATATTTAAGTAAATGCTCTGTTTATAATAAACAGTATTAACATTTATCGGCCTGAATATCCGAGAAATTTTCATAGAAAATATGCGTCCTCTGACAGGAATTGAACCTGTATCCTACACGGAACCATCATAAAGCCTGACGTGCTTTACCGATTTAGCCACAGAGGAGCGTTTCGGTTAGCAAGGTTGATTTTACTGTCTTACGGAGGATGCATATTTTCTATGAAAATTTCTTGGACATTCAGGCCGGTAAATGTCGTTAATACTGTTTATTATAAACAGAGCATTTACTTAAATATTTGTATCTATAAAAAAAGAACGTATAAACATAAAAATGTCTTAAAATAATTGTTGGACTTTGTCCATTTAATGTGTGACACATTATATATATATATATATATATATATATATATATATATATATATATATATATATATATATATATATATATATATATATTATTTTAATAGCTATACTTAGGTAGTGTGGAAAAAAACTGGATAAAACAGTTTGTAAGTAAAAATATATTTGAACAAAATGATATTAGGGAAAAAAATCAGTAAAAAAGAAAAGACTAAAGTCATCCGTGTTGGTCAAAAATAATCAATCACCACCGGAATGGCTAGTCAAAAGAAAAAACATAAAAGTGCTCAATACAATAAGTAGAGCAAAATTTTAAATCTAGGTTATATATATATATATATATATATATATATATATATATATAAATTAAACCTAAAAAGCCAGACAAACCTACCACGGTTTCACCTAAGCAGACCGTCAGGGATTTCTGGCTAAACAGGTAATGTGGGAACGGAATATATAGCCTACAAACTCAAAATCATGACCACATGACCAAAACAACAAGACATGACCAACATGACCAACGCAACAAGAAAAAGTAAAAACGAAAAAGAAAACAGACGACGGGTTAGGTAAAACTTTATTCCAAAAATAAAATCAAGATAAAAAAAAATAAAAAAATAAAAAAAAACAAGAGGAGGGGGCCTAATCTAACAACCAACGTTTTTTATGTCTACATTTACTTAAAATTTCAGTTTTTGAAATTTAGTAAGTGATCAGGTTCATTGTATAAAGCGATTTCAAATTTTTCCTCTAGACATAGGTGACAAACTTTGTTACCTGCTCTATATTTGGGACATCTTTTTAATATTTCCCATTTTAAAATGGGTTCTTTATTATTGTCACATCTAAATTTCCATATATAGGTGGATAACGTGGTACTATGTTTAAGTTTTTCATTGTTGAACCTACTAATATGGTTATAATACCGTTTTTTAAAAACATTTTGAGTGGATACTTTAGGGTTTCCATTGTTGTTAACTATGTCCTTGTATATTTTAACTTGATAAATCACACACTGCTGCTGGCACATTCCCTGGAGGGGACAGGTTTTCTTATTCCTACAATTACATCTAGGATGGGCAGTCTGTGGTTTATCCTTAGTTTTTCTCGTATTATATCTGTTAATTAAACTAGCTACGTTGGACATACAATTATAGCTTAATTTGACAGTGTTTTTCTTAAATATTTTGTATAATTTACTGGTCTTTGAGAAATTTTGTTCTAATAGTTTCAAAAATACTTTACCTATTTTAGTTTTTACTAATGAATTAAACGGGAGGTTGAACCACAAAATCTTTCTATTTCTGGTTTTATGTCTATTCTGCATTCTCTAGTCATTATTTGTATTAAATATATTCAAGTTTATTCTTGTGTCCACTTTTAGTTAAAGCCTGTTCATAAATAAGTAAGTAAAATAACTAAATAAAGTGCTCGATACGCTAAGTAGAGCAAACCTAAATTAAGCCTAAAGAACCAGACAAACCTACCACTTAGCGTATCGAGCAAAATAACTTAATAAAGTTATTTTACTTACTCGTATCGGGTTTTTTTTCTTTGAACTGTGAACTTGGATGCTAGACGATTATTTTCTGCTGACGTACATGTTCTCTGTTCTTTCTTTTTTTGTACCATTTTTTCCCTTTGGTATTGGTGTTTATTTGCAAATCAAGACACCGAAGGTTTTCCGAACGAGTATAATTTCTTAAATTTATAAGATTACAACTAGTATATATATATATATATATATATATATATATATATATATATATATATTGAGCAGATGGCTGAGAGTTTAGAACATTTGGTTTCTGACCATGATACCCAGGTTTGTAGAATCGTCCGTATTTTTCCACTCAACCCGTTTAAAGGCGGAATTTTCCATAAGAGCTAGTTTCGACCAATCAACACCACACATTGCGAAACTCGGCTTATTATTGGTCGAGACGCCCCAGGATAAATTTCGGCGGGAATGCGCTGGGAGCCGATCTGATCTTCGCAGAGTAAATAAAAGGACGAATCTTAGTCCGATTCACTAGTCAGCAATTCACTCTCAGAGAGATTTCTACAGAGATCCACGCGTGTCTACATCTTGACTTAAAGGACTTTTCGCGCGTCAACACCTGACTCAACCTTCAACCTCTTTCTCTCTCTCTCTCTGAAATCTTTGTACGTTTCTAAAAAAGTGTTATTCTACACTACCAAACAGAAATTATTACTAAAACAAATATATATAAAAAATACGGTCCAAGGTGAATAACTCTGCCAAAACAAAAACATACAAAATTCAGCAAAAAAAATCTCGCAACTACAATACTTTAAAATTTATCTCTCGATAAATTTTCCTCAAATTTTTATGTGAACACTTTTCCTAAACAAAGGAACATTCATGAACTTTGAGTTCATAAAATACTCAATTCAACTTTTGTTCAACAATTCAGTTATTTCGACTGAAACACAACCTTTTCCAAAAATTGTATTGTAATTTATTTGTACATAAATATTCAATGTTTGTTTCTAATTGAATTCACGACTACCTTTGTTTCTTCGTTCAATATTGCCTTTGAGATTTATTCCTTTTGTATGTCTACGCTAAAATTGTTGTGATTAATATGAAGAACATGCTTTTCACGTTTATTACCACAAACCTAAAAACCCTTCTGATTACACACTAATTCATAGCAATCCCAACAAATTGGTAACCCCGACGTTTGTACAGGCAAAACCACCAACAAATTGATAACCACATTACTTCAAACAACAAAACCTCAGTCGACATGGCAGATCCTGTACAACCAATTGAAGCTGCACTCAGGATGGAACTCCCTTCCTATACCACGAATACACAAACGTGGTTCATACAACTCGACGCGATTTTCCAAGCCAGACACGTGACGTCCCAGCAGTCGAAATTCGCGTTTGTTGTGGAGAAACTTCCCGCTGAAATCGCTGCGGAAGTAGCGGATATCCTTATTAATCTCCCGCCCGAAAAGCCGTATGAGGTGCTTCGGCACGCAATCCTACAACGAACAGGTTGCTCCGAGGAACGAAAGATTAAGGATCTCCTTACGAATGTAACACTCGGGAACAGCAAACCCTCCCAACTTCTTCGTAAAATGATTACACTACTCGGTGACAACAGTATATCCGAAACTGTATTAAAACAAATGTGGCTGGAGAAATTGCCGCCCGATATAGTGCAAATTTTAGCAGTCCTAACTGAGGAGGTCGATGTCCACAAGCTGGCATCGATCGCGGACAAAATCGTGGACACTAGACCAGCGCGCCAAATTTCCTCTGTCGTGACAGATAACCCGACCCCGGATGTTAACCAGCAACTCCATTTTCTGACTACCGAACTAAGGAACCTGTCTTTACGCCTAGACAGAATTCAGAGCATTCCTGGACGGAGTCGCGATACTTCAGCTAACAGACACAATCCTGGTAGGCGACGATCAACGTCAAGACATACTCGTCACCGCCAGAGAAACTATTGCTGGTATCATGAAGTGTTTGGCGCCCGCGCAAGAAAGTGTCAGCCACCATGTGCGTACAAGAACGCGGGAAACTCCGAACCCGGCGGCCATTAAGGGCGTGTGCTGCTGGGGTAAATAACGGAAATCGCCTATTTTACGTTCTCGACAACAACAGCAGATTGAAGTTCTTAGTTGACACTGGCGCTCAGATCAGCGTTATACCGCTGAGTTATTGTAAGAAATCGTCATTAACGCCCAGACAAACTCAACTCAAGCTACAGGCTGCAAACGGCACATCCATCAGCACGTATGGCGAGCGTATTATGTCTCTAAGCATCGGCCTACGGAGAGAATATACATGGACCTTCACTATAGCCGATGTAGAGTTACCCATTATAGGAGCGGATTTCCTCGCACACTTCGACTTGTCCGTGGAGCTGTCATCTCGGACACTTACCGATATGCGCACGGATATGCGACGACGCGGATTTTTATCCAAACTTTCCACGGTTGGACTGACTGCTCTGGTACCTAGTGCGAATGGTTGCGAAGATTTGCTTAAGCAGTACAAATCTCTTTTAGCACCGTTCACTCATACAGAACCCATAAAACACAACACAACACATACTATTAAAACAACTGGACCCCCAGTCCACGTGTCACCCCGTCGTCTACACCCAACTAAATTACGGGTGGCTAAGGAAGAATTCGAAAACATGCTCAAACTGGGCATAATAAGACCATCTTCCAGTCCGTATTCCACACCGTTACACATGGTCCCTAAGAACGAACCTGATGCCTGGCGACCGTGTGGAGATTACAGACTCCTAAACGCTCGGACTGTGCCAGACAAATACCCAATCCCTCATATTAAGGATTTTGCTTTGTCCCTTGAAGGCGCTACTGTCTTCACCAAGCTGGACTTAAGGAAGGCTTTTTATCAGATTCCTATCGAACCATCTGATATTCATAAAACAGCAATAACGACACCGTTCGGTTTGTACGAATTTACCCGAATGCCGTTCGGACTCCGTAATGCTGCGCAATCTTTTCAGCGTCTTATAGATGAAGTCCTCCGCGGATTACCTTATACTTATGCGTACATTGACGACGTACTGATAGCAAGTAAAACGCCCGAGGAACATCGTAACCATCTACAGTCGGTCTTTGAACGATTGCAACATTACGGACTAAAGTTAAACATTGATAAATGTTTATTCGCTGTCCCCGAATTAACTTTCCTTGGTCACGTCATTGATGAGAATGGCTTAGCTCCCCTGGACGAAAAGGTCAAGGCCATCAGTGAATTCCCACCACCGTCAACATTAAGACAGCTACGGCGATTCATTGGCATGATCAACTACTATCGCCGATTTATACGCGACTGTGCCATTGTACTTCTTCCACTGACGAATCTTCTTTCTAATCATAAGCGAAAAAACCCGAAGATTGTGTTATCTGCAGACGAGCTGGACTCTTTTCGTAAAGCAAAACAAGCTTTGCAGGATTGTACCAAACTTGTGTACATTACGTCCTCACCCGACGCGAAACTGACGCTAACTACCGATGCGTCGTCGGATACAGTTGGTGCCGTACTTCACCAGATAGTCGACGGTGTGGAAAGACCACTGTCATTTTTCTCTATTAAGCTAAATACGGCCCAACAGAAGTATAGTACCTTCAGCCGTGAACTGTTGGCAATTTATTTAGCCATCAGACACTACCGGCACATCCTGGAAGGTCGTGACTTTTCAATTTTTACAGACCATAAGCCACTTACATACGCTCTACATGCTAAGTCGGATAAACACAATCCGCGAGATATCCGCTACATGGATTACATATCACAATTCTCGTCGGATATACGCTACATTAGTGGAGCTAGTAATACCGTGGCCGACACCTTGTCTCGTACAACTCTCAGCGCAGTGCAGAGTAGTACAACACTGAACTTTGATAACTTAGCTGACGAGCAAGACAAGGACGAAACCCTGCAAGCTATCCACTCGGACACTTCCTTAAAAATTGAAAAAAGACCGCTCCCGTTTACAAACAGATCAGTTTATTGTGACATCAGCACGGGTAACCCGCGTCCGTACATTCCGCCAAATATGCGCCGTCTGATTTTTGAACATTTTCATACACAAGCACATCCTGGAGGCAAGGCGACGTTGCGGACCATATCGGACAGATTTATCTGGCCCGGTATGGCAGCTGACATTAAGCAGTGGTCCCGCACGTGTTTACGTTGCCAAGCCACCAAAGTTGGCAGACACACAAGGGCACCTACATCAACCTTTGCCGACCCAGACGGTCGTTTTACTCACTTGCATGCAGATTTGGTGGGCCCACTTGAAAATGTGAATGGATTCGAGTACATTTTGACCATAATCGACCGGTTTACTCGGTGGCCAGTCGCCATCCCACTGCAATCAACTACAGCTGAAACAGTGGCCAGTGCTATTTTTAATAACTGGATCACAAACTTCGGATGCCCTTCGGTAATCACTACCGATAGAGGTCCACAGTTTCAATCAGCCCTTTTCAACGAATTCACTGATCTATTGGGAATTAAACATATTTCCACTACAGCATATCACCCTTGTTCCAACGGCCTCGTAGAAAGATTCCATCGGCAGCTTAAATATGCTATAACTGCTTCAACTAAAGGCCGAACTTGGGTTGATAAACTTCCCCTGATCATGCTGGCTTTGAGGAATACTGTCAAGCAGGACTTGAACTGTACCAGTGCTGACTTGGTTTTTGGGACTCCCCTAACCTTGCCAGGACAGATCTTCGGCCCTGTATCGGACAACCTACCTAGCAGCCAGTTTGTCAGCGACCTTCGGCAGAAAATGTCTGAAACTGTTTATACGCCGACCAGAGCCTTTCACAGGCCATATTACATCCCAGCTGATCTGCATACAGCCAAGTTCGTATTTCTACGCCGAGATATGGTCCGTAAACCTTTAACACCCAACTACACTGGACCGCATCAGGTCATTTCTCGAGCGTCGAAATATTTTGTTCTAGATCTCACCGGCAAGCGAACTACGGTCAGTATTGACCGGTTAAAACCAGCTTATATCAACAGTGACGACCAACCTGTGACCACTCAGCCAACACCTGTTTCTGAGACATCACATAAACACCCATCTTCTACGCCTGAACCCCAAATTAACCCACCTACACGGACCAGGTCCGGCAGGCGCGTTCATTGGCCAGCAAAGTACACCACATTTTATACATATTAATGTCCAAACTACGTTGACCATTAATCTCGTGGGGCTATTTGTAGAATCGTCCGTATTTTTCCACTCAACCCGTTTAAAGGCGGAATTTTCCATAAGAGCTAGTTTCGACCAATCAACACCACACATTGCGAAACTCGGCTTATTATTGGTCGAGACGCCCCAGGATAAATTTCGGCGGGAATGCGCTGGGAGCCGATCTGATCTTCGCAGAGTAAATAAAAGGACGAATCTTAGTCCGATTCACTAGTCAGCAATTCACTCTCAGAGAGATTTCTACAGAGATCCACGCGTGTCTACATCTTGACTTAAAGGACTTTTCGCGCGTCAACACCTGACTCAACCTTCAACCTCTTTCTCTCTCTCTCTCTGAAATCTTTGTACGTTTCTAAAAAAGTGTTATTCTACACTACCAAACAGAAATTATTACTAAAACAAATATATATAAAAAATACGGTCCAAGGTGAATAACTCTGCCAAAACAAAAACATACAAAATTCAGCAAAAAAAATCTCGCAACTACAATACTTTAAAATTTATCTCTCGATAAATTTTCCTCAAATTTTTATGTGAACACTTTTCCTAAACAAAGGAACATTCATGAACTTTGAGTTCATAAAATACTCAATTCAACTTTTGTTCAACAATTCAGTTATTTCGACTGAAACACAACCTTTTCCAAAAATTGTATTGTAATTTATTTGTACATAAATATTCAATGTTTGTTTCTAATTGAATTCACGACTACCTTTGTTTCTTCGTTCAATATTGCCTTTGAGATTTATTCCTTTTGTATGTCTACGCTAAAATTGTTGTGATTAATATGAAGAACATGCTTTTCACGTTTATTACCACAAACCTAAAAACCCTTCTGATTACACACTAATTCATAGCAATCCCAACAGGTTCAAATTGCACTTGATTTGTCAGGAAAGTGATGTTAGAGGCCTGGAGGGAGTAATCCCAGCATGCAGTACTGTTGAGAATTGCCTGAAAACCATATCACAGGTTGACCCAAGCCTTGTGAATGAAATTCAGTGGACAGAACTATTTGGGACCCACCGATGGTTGCGCTAACATGAAATCGTAAGTCATTGTGGCCGAGGGTTTGAATCTACTGACATTGTTCAGACTGTTGATCCCACCAGATAATGCACTCTCTCCCAGAAACTGTAACTAAGGTCTGCTCAGCTTAGTCGCAGTATAAATTATAGGTGGGCTCTGTGGGTGTTGAACAAACACAAATGTACCTGAGAGAGCGTCTGCAATAGGGATTGGCTAGCTGCCCTAGCAGACAGGCATACTTGGATATGAGTGGTCAGCCATTATTTATATATATATATATATATATATGTGTGTGTGTGTGTGTGTGTGTGTGTGTGTGTGTGTGTGTGTATTCATTTTAATTAATTTTGAACTGTTGTTTTTATCTTGATTGTTATAAATGTTATTATAGATACATTTCGGTCAAGTACCCTCTGGCCATCTTCAGGTGTTCATTGTTTGGTTGACACGGGATGCCTGTTGATTATTGTGTTATTCTGTTCCTGCAATGCCAGTTATTGCTTGTTCTTTTTGAACCAGTGTTTCAACACCTGATCCAGAGTTTGAATTCGCAACCACTAAAGTTCCTATATCCACTACGCCAATATCCCATCAAAAATGTAATTCAGAGTATTTGTTACTGTGTTAAACGAAAAGCAATGAAATATGTTTGAAATAATTCTGACACCTAAGAATGGAGGTTATTACCAGACTTTTCATAAATAATTTTACGGTTATCAGCAAAGATGATCGCTTTTCACACATAAAGAATCTGCAAAGTCTTTGATGGTTGTCAATCAGTTTGATAGTCAGTAGTTAATCTCAGACTGCAGACAGGAAAGAAAGTTGCTTTTTCATCTGCCTCTCCTTTGCTATATTTCAGTTACCATCTCTTTTCTATTAATACCAACATTTCCTAATGCTTTTGAGAAAGGCATGAACTCTATTCCCCTGCCCTCATCAATGACACATGAAAGTAAATAAGGTAAACTATGATGCACTTTATCAGCAAGAAAGTATAAATTCACAAAGAACAAGTCTGGAATCAAAATAAAGGAGAGACTAAATAAACAAAAAACAAGAACGAAAGCGTGTTGCTGGGCCTTGTATGCCATCCAAAAATATCTTTGCATTCTTTAGTCAACGAGTAATCTTTTTAAAGCTTTTAATTCCCACCATGTTTTTATACTTATAGATATTTACTTAGCTCCCAAGTGAGGTATGCCTGACTGTTTTGAAAATCAGTGTTTTAAATTCTGGCTTTTATCCAGAGCTGAAAATATCAGCTCTTATTGCGAGTGGGAAATACACAACTATCTCAGCCACAAGGCAGGCTCTAGCTTATTTGTTAACTGCTTAGAAACAGTAACAGATTGATTAACTATCATGCTGAAGTTGATACATTGCGTTTTATAACAATATCACACAGGATATTTAAAAACAGCTCCAAATGGACACCATTTGACATTAGATTTTCTGAACCTTGTCTCTTTTCTACACTTTGTTTCGATTTTATATCTTACAATTCCATCTTATGATAAAGTCCTCTGAAGAGTGGATGTAATCCGTAAAAAACACTGAGGAGTAGAGATAAAATTAGTTAACATTAAATTTTATTTTTACTCACGCCATATATATATATATATATATATATATATATATATATATATAATTTAATGTCAAAAATGGCACCAACCAAGATTGTTCCATGGCTCCTGTCCTTTTTGCCCTTTTCTTCTTGGTGATGCTGAAATATGCATTTGCAGACAGAAAGAGTGGCGTCAAGTTTCAGTTTCGAACAAATGGTGGCCTCTTCAATCATCAGCGCTTCAAAGCCAAGACCCACCTTCGTACGCAAATTATTCGTGATTTGTTGATGATGCGGCTCTTGTAGCGACATCCTTTGAGGAGGCCCAAATCTAATAAATCGTTTCTCTGCTGTATGTAAAGCATTTGGTCATACACTTAGCATAAAGAAAACTGAAGTTGTGCACCAACCTTGTCCTACTCCGAAGCAATTGCGTGGTGAGAAACAAAAACCACCAGTCTACAAATTTCCAGAGAGGCCATTGAAAGTAAAAGACAAAACCCTGAACTATGTAAATTCTTTCACCTATCTTGGTAGCAAAGTCAATTACAGTGGAACTTTAGATGATGAAATCATGCATCGGATTGCTAAGGCTACCAGTGCTTTCGGCAAACTTCGCCATCGCTTGTGGAAAGAGCGGGGTATTCGACTGGATACGAAAATTCGGGTTTACAGAGCTGTTGTACTTGCTATCCTTTTGTATGGCTCAGAGTCGTGGAATCCATACAGGTACCATATACGCCAGCTTGATGTTTTCCATAAAAGCTGTCTGCGTGCCCTCTGTGGAGTTAACCTTCAAGATAGGACATCTAACGTAGACCTGTTTAACAGGTGTAATATTGGAGGTATGGAGACTTTTCTCATACAGTCTCAGTTACGGTGGACTGGTCATGTCTTGAGAATGTCTGATGACAGGATAGCCAAGATCCTAATGTATAGCCAGTTAGATCAAGGCTACAGGAATGTAGGACGCCCATGGCTAAGATACAAAGACAAGCTGAAAAGCAACTTGTCAGCAGTCAATATACCACATAACACCCTTGAGCGCTTAGCCTTGGAGTGGGTAGAATGGAGATCAGCGTGTTTTAGTGGACTCAGCAATTTTCAAACCGCTTGTATGAATCATCTTCAAGAAGCGAGAGCAAGATCTAAAAGGTCAGCCAATCTAACAGTGATCTCATCTCATAATCCTCACACTTGCTCCATATGTGGCCTCCTTTGTAAATTACTAGCGGGTCTTAAATGCCACTTAAGATTATCGCACAAAATTTCATAACTGAATCAACTAAGCTGTCAGATCCTCATACTTCAAAACCGATGAGAGAGTCCATTAATATTATATATATATATATATATATATATATATATATATATATATATATATATATATTTATATATATATAAATATATATATGTAAATATATATATATATATATATATATATATATATGATTAATATAAGTAAAAGTTTGTCACTTTGCTGACTTCAGAGTTTTATAGGCGAACCTATCAGTCCACTCTTCAGGAGGTGCCAGCAATTGACTTCTTATATCTTTTGATCTTTCGTTATACATAAGTGGACATTGAAGCCAACATCCAGAGGTAACAGTCTCTTGCATGTTTAAATACAATCATCAGGCCTGACAACTGCCTTTAAGCATGAAACAGTGTTTTAAATGACAATGAATGGTAGATTTATAAATGAGCTTATAAAAGATGAATTCTAGTGAGAAAAACTGTCTGACATGATATAATGAACCAAATTTCTTCACAGCAAACCTAGCAATTAATTCAATATAATTACTCCACTTCATGTCAGTAGGAAATATGAGAACAAGAGGGCACAATGAAATGTTATCCTGGAGGTTAGGATCAGCCATGCTGATGGAGAGTAAATATGGTTCTCTATGATGATCAAAGGATAGCAGTTTTGTTTTGGAGGTGTTGAAATTTACAAACCATTTCCTGCTCCAGTTAAAAAGTTCATTAGAGGTAGTTTTTGAGAGCAGGTGTCAGTTTTACTTTGACAGACCTAACAGACTTACTATTAAGACAGGAATAAATATTTGTGTCAACAGTATATATATATATATATATATATATATATATATATATAATAATGAGAGCTGGTGGTAATAAAACAGTGCAATTTATGCTAATAATAACTAAACATTTATTCCTCTCCATTTGGTACAACTCTCATGTGTCTGACAATTGGCACATGCATGAGGCTCATACATATATACATATGTGGCCAAATTGGTTAAAGGCACCTCAGGCTATATGACGGTTCCCTATAGGATACAGGTTCAATTCAGAGGACGAATTTTTTCTATGAAAATTTCTCGGACATTCAAGCCGGTAAATGTTGTTTAATACTGTTTATTATAAACAGAGCATTTACTTAAATATTTTTATCTATAAAAAGAATGTATAAACATAAAAATGTCTTAAAAATATATACATATATTTATTTATACACACACACACACACACACACACACACACACACACACACACACACACACATATATATATATATATATATATATATTGTATGTATATGAGTTTGTGACCCTGAGTTTAACACTTTTGTGATCATCAGACAACCTGGTTTATTTTTTAAAATTGGATCTATTTATGCTTGTTTATGTTTGATGGTGGAAGGGGAAATTTTCTTCTGTGTTTGTTTGGGATGACACTCTCACACATACAGACGCACATAAGTATACATGTATGCATTTTAGTTCGCACAAACACACCCATATAAAAAATCCGAGGTTAGGTACAGATACACATCCATTTGTTTGAGCATATACATATATAGACAATTGTAATTCTATCCGGTGTCAAGACTGTAGTGTTTATTATATTCAACCTAATTTTAAATACAACTAAATATGCTAGCTCTATCACTGATATTGAGCTCTTTCCACTAAGTACTGTGTATATAGAATAAAATATATACAAACGCACACGTACACACACACACACACACATATATATATATATATATATATATATATATATATATATATATATATAATATAAAAGTGAACATAGAAGTCAACACTTAGAGGTGACAGTCTGTTTCATGCTAGATGCAATCATCGGGCCACTTTTATATTTACACACATGCAATCATTTATGTTCAATTTTATATTTACACACGCTCTATCTCTGATATTGAGCACTTTATCCCATAAATATAGCACACTTTAAGACTATATTTTTTCATATATATATATATATATATATATATATATATATATATATATATATATATATATATATATATCTGATGTGATGAGAACGAAAGTAATATATAAATTCCAAAGTTCACAGCATTTATCCAAAAGAGGGCTCAATACCGATAATAGAGCAATAATTATTTATTTATTTATTATAATTTTATCATATAGACAAAACCATTTTACTCACTACAAAGATGCAACTTCATTTCAGTGCATTTCAAGTGCAGTTGAAATGCACTAAAACGAAGTTGCATCTTTGTAGTGAGTAAAATGGTTTTGTCTATATGATAAAATTATAATAAATAAATAAATATATATACATATATATATATATATATATATATATATATATATATATATATATATATATATATATATATATATATAGTTAGTTAATCTGGACATGAAACAACACATTCCCTCAGGACTATGAATTTCACCCCTCAATATGATATTTCAGCCAAAATCAAGATATGTCTAGAAATGTTCTATCTCTGATAATGAGCACCCTTCAACAATAAATATACCAAATTTTAAATAAGCTATTCACAGAAGACATCATTTACCAACTGAAAATATGCAATATATAGCATATATAATATACAGAATCCATCATAAAAATTCAGGATATGGGTTTAGTAAATACTAATCACCTCAAATAGTTCTGTGTATGTATCAGTCATAACAAATTTAGTATAGGAGATAAGGAAATTGAACACAGAATAGGCTGTGCTTGAGGTAGTTTCTCCCAATACCACAAATTGCTACAAAACCAAAACATCAACCTGTAAACTCATGTCATGTTCTTAAATAGTCTCATCAGATTGAAACTTTCATATGAATGACATGCCTGGCACCAAACCTGTTCAGAAATATCTAAAATGTCAGCTGTATAAAGCACTTTGCAAAATCAATATTGAAAAAATGCTTTCAGCAAGTGAAGCCTGAGGTTCTTGGCTAAGATCATCCCCTTTGAACACTGTGAACTGGTGCTATACAATCGCAAAGAACTGTGCAGAAACCACATCAATTGAGGATTACTAACAGCAACAACAACTAAAATGGATATAGCGCATGTTACTCAAAGAGACAATAATGACGTAATTATGATGTTGATCTTTTACACTACCTTAAGTAAAAAGTTAGGAAGGAAAACCCCATTAATACTGGAAAGAGCAATAACAGCTACTGGACTCAAGAAAACTATTTTCCTAAAAATTTTTTTAAGAGAAAGATTTTATAAATTTCAACCATATACAGTATTGGCGACTTGGTCAATGAATACCAAATATTTCCTCCTAGGGAAATGGCTAATATTATCATTACCCTATTTTATAATGAGTTGGCAACCATCATATATGTTTATAACTGTGATAAAAAATAACTAAATCTGTCGTATTTTGACACCCAAGAGTGAATTTATTGATCTACTTTGCCTAAAGAATCAATAAATTAATCAATAATATTTGTTATCAACAAAGGTTTTTATCTTGATCATTATCCTTCAGGATATTTACACTGATTTTTTCAAGTTGATTTCATGCCTGCCTCTCATTTTTTCCCACTTTAGACTTTCTATTTTATCAATAATCAGCATGATAATAGATTACTCCACCAAAGTGACTATTTTCACTAAGTGGACAAAGTACAATGGTAGTTGTACTGATCATTGATTATAATAATGACAATTGCAGTACTGAGAGACTATTAGTGTTAATTACATAAGTGGCACTATGTGAGGGTTACTCCAGAATGTTGCTCAAGACAGACAATTAACTGCAATGAAAAGAGCAGTATTGTGTATAGCAAATTACAAACTTGATCAACTAAGTCAGAATCTTAATATACTGCCAGATATTAATACTTTGATACAAGTCAATAAAGCAATCATGGTCATATATAAAAGATAGAAGTTGAACGGTAATACTAATCCTTATATATAATAATTCTTATTTACAAAATAATACTTAATTTCTGTCTCATTTTTGATAGTCATGTGATCAAATTATCAGCTCAGGCTTACAAGATAGTGTTACAAGTAGCGAATTTGGTTTTATTTGAAATCCCAGCACAAGGAAATACTTCTCATTAGTAGCACAGGTTATCCAGATTTATTTTTAAAAGTGACTGAAAATGTTGAAATTTTTTTTTAATCATTTAAACATGAGCAAGACAATAAAGCCACTAAGATGCAATGGGTTATTGAGTGTTAGAGAATATGAGTAAAAAATGATATCTATAAATCATTATTAAAATCCACAAATAATTATCATCACTATTGTCTTGAATGATTTCCTAAGGAATATCAATATAATTAATATCATTAACTCTGCCATCAATTTCAAAAAGTCTAGGCACCACAGCAAAGAGCTCATCTGAAATATCAATTGAGTAGTAAGAGAATTATCAGTAATAATTATCTTAATTATAATATGGCTAACATAGTAGTGGCAAAAGGAATACTCAAAGTAGAAGGTTATTGAAGGCGGTTGTTGTGTAAGCAATAAAAGTTCAAGAGGCACAGTTTATTAAGATAACAGTTAACCCTAGAACAGGTTGTACTGATTACAAAAGCATCCTCTTGGGAGTTGATTTCACAAAGTAGCAGTTAGTGGGGAAGAAGCTGTTTGAGTGGAACTTACCTCTTACTAATGGAAGATGAAAGGAATGAGGGTGATTTGCTTCAGGGTTAAGAGTATTCAGAATCAGAGCACATTTATAGATATCTTGGTTTTGGTTTGAAGATCACATCGAGATGTGACATTCACAGTCCCCATGAAATGTGTTGTTTCTGATGCCTATGATGGATCAGAGCTGGGACAGTTATAGTTGTGGGAACTAAGGAGTGTAACTCATTTTCCATGGAAACAGCAATAGAGCAGGGGAGAGGCTTGCAACATTTTGTCTGTGGGACAGAAGTTGTATGGTGGAAAATAATTTGTCACATACATAGATGCTTTTGCATTCTATCAAAACTGGAAAGGGAAGACTGGATAGCTCCAACCCAGATATAACTGCAGTACTTCATTTTTGACCTGATCTGGATCTTGTAAATGTAGAGCATAGTAGGAAGAATCAAGTACTTAGTGGAGCAGTACATCATTTTTTCCAGTCTCTTTACCAATGTCTTGTATATACAAGTTCCACCTGCGGTCTGGAGTAAGCTATATATTGACTTTACTATGCATCAATATTGATTATCTTAATGATAATTTTTTAAGGCAGTATTGATGAATGGATGGTATTGATTGTATCATCCATTCACAATAGTTGTGTTAATGATAATATGATTGATAAATATCATATTGATTATCTTGATGGTATTACTTCTGTTTGAACAAATGATGATGTTCTCATTGCTATTGACAATTGTCATCAGTATTGATTATGCGTTAGTAAAACTGCAAATAGTTCTTTCAGTAATGATAATATTATTGTTAAGGTTAATTTTAATGATCATAACTCATGGCAAAATTAGACCAAAAATAGAACATGGACAATGTGGCTTTGTTCATGACACTGGAACAATAAATTCTATCTTCCTGATCAGAATGATATCAGAGTAACCAATACAAACAGTGATCACTACAATACAAACGATCATTATCTATGTTTTGTTGATTACACAAAAAGATTTGGCAAACAGCAACACAAAACATATTTGAACTGCCAGGTAAGCTCAACTTACATTGGAAAGATATTAGGATAACCTGCAGCATTTACTGAGAACAAACAGCTTACATATAAATAAGAAATGAGCTAAATAAATACACAAAAGTAAAATGAGGGCTAAAACAAGGATGCATTTTCTCATTGGATTTATTTAATCTACAAGGGTTAACTAAAACTCCTCCTGCTACAAACAGGAGCCAACAGAAACTATGTCCATTACAATCCTATAGCACCACTTTGATACAAGCCTTTAACTGTCTGAATTTCTTAGATGAAGCATTTTTATCATATATTTGATATGTTTACAGGATCAAATCCTTGTCAAAAGTGTTTCCAGAAAATACAGGAGGTGAATTACAATCTCATTGGAGGACATTTCTTGATTTTCATGTTGCTTACTTAACAGTTAGAGAAAATGACCTGAGTATAAATATAAAAAGGAACAAAAATAAGATGAAAGAAAACTAGCCAAAAATTAATGACATTGCTGTCTATAAGAAATTTGGATAACTTAATACTATTATATCTGCTACTACTAGGTGTAAACAAACAAAATAGAAAATCATAAAAAAGGGAATGTGGTTATATGACTAAATGAGTATTTTGTCTGCTGATATATTTCTATGATCAAATTTCATTCATGTCATACAGACTCCCAAGTATACAGGATAAAAGAGAATGTGGTTATATAACTAAATTTGAAATTGAAATGATTATATATATATATATATATATATATATATATATATATATATATATATTAATCAATTCACCCAAAGCAAGGTGATAATGTCACTAAGACACAACAGGCTGCCGGAAGTGAAAGAGAATGAAAAGACTTTTGAAGGAACAGGAAACATGGATAAACCTGTTTAAAAGACAAGGAAAGAATTGTGAACCAGGCCTGGTTTTTTAACAAAAGTAGAGGTTTGTTTCTATCTATCTATCTATCTATCTATCTATCTATCTATATATATATATATATATATATATATATATATATATATTTGTGCATTTAGGCAGCAATCCTTCTTTCATGCACATTTCATTGAATACGACAGACAAGGTGCTTTTATTTATATATATATATATAAATATATATATATATATATATATATATATATATATATATATATATCCTCTATGTATTGAATTCCTTTTTTTGAAAATATTGAATTCATTCATATTGAAAGTGTTCATCCTCATCAGCAGCAAGTCATAACTCCTCTTGCCACAAATTGTTGACCAACGCCAACATCACCCATCCAGTAGGACTTATTTGCTACAAAATAATATAAAATGATATGCTACCTAGTACTGTTCAGATAATTGAAACTCCTCTTCATATAATTGATGCTGTTAATATAGTGTATCTGGTAGTCTGTTCTTTAATCCCTTATCAGGTACACTCATGAAGAGAAAGGAAACATTCTTCTTCAAGAAAAACAATGATGACAGAAAGAAAAAAAAATGATCATTTAAATACCAGCAGGAGGATGTACAGGTGATGTAATTAATAGTGGCTCAGAATGAAAATTTGGAGATCCACGTTTTAATTCTGGTTGGGTTCATTACATTCATTTACCTGGAAATACCCTTCTACCACCAGTTATCAGTTAAATAGTAGGGCAGATTGAACTCTTTAGCCATGATTGGTAATTAGTTTAGGAGAATTACTCAGAACCTGTCGGCTATCGGGCTAGCAATTCCATCCTGTAAACTCCTACTACTTGCTATAAAAACTACAGTAGCAATGCCTATACTGTAACCCTATTCTCCTCAAAGAGTCCAGTGAACTAGAGAGCTGAGGGCTTCATACTCCTCAGGAACTTGTGTTAGTGTGATACCAACAATACCAATCTATTTCAGCAGAAACAAGTGCACAAAATACCAACATTTGTCACTTGTCTTTCATTGACATCTTAACCACTTTGGCCACAATAAGTTTAATGATTATACAAAGCACAAAACTATTGTCTGGTTTTCATCCATCTAACCAATCTACAATAATAACCAAATGCCATGGCCTTCAGGATGTAAATAGTCAGGACTCTCTACAAATTTTTCTTTATTATATGTGAAATGCCATGCATTTTTTGAGAAAGATAGTGGGGTGGTTTCCCATTACTGTCTCTACTATTTGAAATTTATGGTTTTCCTTCTGTTAGACTGGTTGCCATCCAAGGCTAGAAAGCACCAGTACCTATACAATCTCTGAAGCTAAGCGATGTCAAGCCTAGACAGTACCTAGATGGGTGACTGCTTAGGAATTGGAGAGTCAAATTCCAGTTTGGTTTGTTATATTCACTTACGTGCAAATACTCTTGGGAAAGATATGAATCCACCTATTCTCCCTTAATTAGTAAGACTTGTAATTAACTTGTAATTACTAATATTAGTAATTAGTAAGACTTGTATGACTAAATCGATATTATATCCACAAAAAATAAACAAATTCTTACAAATTTAAAATGTTTTCTAGCTTTAAATAACCTGAAAATGGTTGCTAAGCTGTAGAAAACAAATCAATTAATCAATAAAAAATCAAACTGTATCATAGCTATGTATCTATTGGAAAAATATCGTTTATATATGGTTCTGTGTTATTTGTGGTTTTCATCTGTTAGAAGATATCCCCAGTGGATAAGCTGGGAGCTTCTGTATTTACATTGATATGCTCAGTCAACTTTTCCTCACAGATCACATTGCCTCACTTGACATTGAATCCTTTTCAGTTGCTTATTTTGCATATTCAAGGCTCCATGTTTGATTTAAACATTTTTATGATTACTCTGCAATTTTTGCTATTTGTTTTTTGCTTCTCACCATTATATTTTCAATCGACATATTTAATCAAAAATTTTATTAATGAAAATCGATTTTTTGCTGATAAAATTCTATTGAAATCAATTGATTCTTATCCATTTAACTTTTGCATGGTAACCTTGTAGATGACAATAAAAGAAAATAAGTAAAATAGCAACCATTATTCAATAGGACAATATCTCAAGAGCTCAACATAACTTCGGGTTCTCACTTGGGTTATGTTTATAATTAATTACTGTGACACTCTTCATATCACTGTTAAGTTTTTGTTTTGTGTGTTTGTGTTTGCAATGTGAAATTAAAAAGAAAAGGAAATAAGATTCTAAATAAAAGAAAAGCAACCAAATTGGATGTTAATTTGTGATTCCAAACTGGCTTTATTTTATCTCCTGCATTTATTGAAACCCTTGACAAAGACTGCATTTGTTCATCTGTCAAAATGGCAAATACACCCTTAAAAGACATTTGTTAAATTAATTTTTATCATTAATCTTACTGGAGGAGATGAAGAACTCTTTGGTGATTGGAAAACATAGAGCCTGCCCTTTTTCATTAAAGCATGTCTTATTTTTAACTGAGTTGACCCCAGACAAGACACTAAAGTCACAGAAACACAAGGGGTTATTGGGTGTGGAAGAGTTAGAAACAGGAACATTGCTAAGAAGCGAGAATAGAGGAAGAGTAATCATGAGGATAGCAGATAGCAATTCTCATTGCAGTTAAAGTTTTTCAGATTAAAGTTGGATGGAAAGCATGAAGAGAGATCCACTTTAAATAAATTATGGTTATACTAAATTCTTGGAGTGAAAATATCATTATGGTTAAGAAATAAAATTAACATCAAGATTTGTCTGAATATTTGGAATAAGGAGTTATCATTATTTAAACTATTTATATTCAAACTGTTGTCTTCATCTTCATTCTAATTAATTTTTTAAGGGTTGGGGATATCTATTTCCTGTTTCGTCTGTGTTTTTGCATGTATATATATCTAAATATGTCTACGTGTTTGTGTATTATAATCTGATTGTCTATGTATTGTCTTTCGCAAGATTTCACCCTCCCCTGTCCATATCACCACTTCAAATGTATCTAAGTTGTAACAAAGCTTAACATCAACATTAGATTTTAACAGTAATTCTAACTGAATTTTTGGCCATTCAATTAAAAAAAAAATAACAAAACATATGTATTTCTTCCTCAGTTTCTTCTTTAAATAATTTTATAATATTTTAAATTTAATACAGATTAAATTTAAAATTGGTCATTTTTAATTTTCAATTTTATAGTAAAATTTAATATTAATTAATTAGAATGATTTCTATTTTAGTCTAACCCTAACATTAAAGCATTAATTATTATAACCAAGGTTCATTGTCAAGTTTTTTGAATTCTCATATACTTGTATTCTGATTGGGCATTGCAGCTTATGTAACAGCATTTCCCCTAGCGAGTAGTGTTTGATTGATTTGAACCTTTTAAAACCCTGTATACTACATTCAACACCATCACTTGATAAGATACCAGAAGTGTTGAAACAAAATGGCTATTTTTGTAGTGATGTTATAACATATTTATGTTATAATTTTTGATTAAATTACACACACACACACACACACACACACATATATATATATATATATATATATATATACATTATAATAATAATTAGGAAAAACCTTACAAATCCATTGTCGGTAATAAATTTATTTCAATGAATATAGGCATATCCATCTTATCAGACCAACTACATTTCATAGTTTAAGTTCTGTGTTGTCACTATTATATTCTGGAGCAAAAAGAAAGACAGAGAGAGTGAATCCTTTATTTTTATGCCACTGATTGCCACACATTCTCATGCCAGACAAAGGCAGATGTGTGGGCAGACAAAATGGGGTAATCCCTACAATATAGGATAATAATTCATCTACTGAGATATTTATCTATTTGTTTCCCTGAGAATATCTTTTGTGGTATTCAATGTGAATTCAAATCTTTAATTCTGATTTTTCCTGTTTGCTCAAATGTCCAAGAAACAGCAATGAAAAGATAAAATAAAGTTATAACATAATAAAATATTAGGTTAAGGCATAAATAATTTCTGCTTCTGGGAACCAATTGTAATCTTAATGTATCATTCTAACTTTTTTTTTCTATCATTTCACCCCAAGCAAGGCAATAAACCCACTAAGACACAAGGTGTTAGTGAGTGTGAAAGAATCTGAGAAAAAAACATTAATGAGAGAAGACAGTAAAAGAACAGGGACTAAGGAGACAGATGATGATGATTGATATTGCATTTGCATTTTTGAAGATCAAAGTTGATTGGAAAACAAGAAGGCCAAAGAGAGTTCCACAAGCAAGAAGTGCAAGAGAAGAAAATATTAGCATCAAACTTACAGTTACATTTAACAACTTCAACTGTAAAATGATGAAATGTAGATGCCAATCTAGAACTGCATATAAATTCCCATAATCGAGGTACCAAATATATATTTTCATTTAACCAACATTTCTGCCTGTCATCAGCATGGCTGATACTAAACTCCAGCAAAGCAATGTACTGCACCTTCTTGGCCTCACATTGTCCACTGACTTGAAGTGGAGTGACTACATCGAATCTATAGTTGCATCTACTGCAAGGAAAGTTGGGTCACTGTGTAATACCAGAAAATTTTTCTCATCTGAATCTGTCTTGCACATTTACAAATCTACTATTTGCCCGTGCATTGAATACTTTTGTCATATCTGGTCTAGTTGCTCCTGATGTACATCTTGAGATTCTTGACAAAATCCAAAGAAGGATCTGTAATGTAATTGATCCTAACCAGGCATCTTGACTTCAGTCATTTTATCACCGACGAGATATGCCTTCACTCCTGTTTTTCTACAAATATTTTCAAGGTAACTAATCTGATGAGCTTTTTTCCCTGGTGCTTCAAATATATGAATTTAAGCATGCCACCCGATTGGCATCTCAGTCCTACCCTTTTACTGTTGAAATAGCTAAATTCAACCATCACTTCTACTCCAACAGTTTCTTTTCTTGCACTTCCCACTGTGGAACTCCCATCCATTTATTTGCTTCCCTGATAACTACAATCTTCAAAAATTTAAATGCAACATCAATTGCCATTTTCTTTCTACTAGAATCTCAATCAATCATCTTTTGTCCTTTCCTCAATCCTCCCTATTCTCAGTCTTCTCTTTCACTTTCACTCTTTGTAACCCCCTGCATATATATATATATATATATATATATATATATATATATATATATATATATATATATATATATATATATATGTATATATATATATATATATATATGTTCAGTTGTATGCATATGAGTTTGTAACCCTAGGTTAAGTCAGTCAGTTATGTGCTATGCGTGATACATGCTTAGGCGATCATGTATCTTTTGATACATGACTGACAAGGCAGATTTTTTCCTGCAGTAGGTTGCTATTTCTTTCTGCGGTAGACCAGTTGCCATCCAAGGCTATTGAACCTGGTCTGTCATACTATTTACCCATAGCCAGGAGGAGATGAAGAGGATTCTGAACTCATATCCATACAACTGAATATGTTAGGTCTATCACAGATATTGAGTACTTTCCACTAAGCACAGCACACACACACACACACACACACACACACACACACACACACACATATATATATATATATATATATATATATATATATATATATATATATATATATATATGTATTTCTAAAGAATTAATGGATTTATTTTTAGCCCAACATTTTTATCCACTATAATAATAATAAGTAATAAAATATGTGGGTGTGTACATGCATGTACGTGCGTGTATAGATGTATACATATAGATACATTTCATATATGTTGTGTGTAACTACTAATCATATATGGCAGTTAAGAATAAATTTGGAGTACACTGAGATATGACAATGTTCAATGAAAGAGGCAGTCAATTGACAAGGATAAATCTCCACAGTAAAAATCCAAAAGTTAATTCCATGGAAGAAAGGTAATGTTGCCCATGTGGTGAGATCATTGGTGTATTATTCATTTAGACTTCTTAAAATGCAATGAGACACTAAATTCACATTTATACATCCAGCAGCTGCAACAAGTTCATTAAGGATTGGTCAAAAAGAAGAAGAAGACTTGAGACAAGTAATTTCAGGCCACACATTACAAAGATTTTATTTTTGGTTTTCAAATTATAGCATCTTTGCTCCAGAGAGCATTCAGACAAGTGAGAGGTGTTGGATTAACCAACCAATCATTTGTCAAAACACTGGGGATGATTTTTTTTGGTTTTCAAATTATAGCATCTTTGCACCAGAGAGCATTCAGACAAGTGAGAGGTGTTGGATTAACCAACCAATCATTTGTCAAAACACTGGGGATGATTTTTTTTGGTTTTCAAATTATAGCATCTTTGCACCAGAGAGCATTCAGACAAGTGAGAGGTGTTGGATTAACCAACCAATCATTTGTCAAAACACTGGGGATGATTTTTTTTGGGTTTTCAAATTATAGCATCTTTGCTCCAGAGAGCATTCAGACAAGTGAGAGGTGTTGGATTAACCAACCAATCATTTGTCAAAACACTGGGGATGATTTTTTTTGGTTTTCAAATTATAGCATCTTTGCACCAGAGAGCATTCAGACAAGTGAGAGGTGTTGGATTAACCAACCAATCATTTGTCAAAACACTGGGGATGAGATTTCATGGCGGAAAAAATTGGAGCCTAAAAATGTTTAATGGAATGTAGATTGGATGTCAAAGAGAAAAAGGAAAACATCTATAGAAGAAGAGGTATGGAATGTGGAAGGTAATTGGCTTAAAACAAAGAACCCTGAATTCTGGAGTAGTTCACCATGCATGTGTAATAAGTATTAGAGCTGTAACAGTGACATTTTCTGATATGTCAGTTATTAACAACAACGAAGAAGAAGAGTAGACAGAATTTAATGCATTACGTAAAGAGTAATAAGAGAATTGAGAAGCAGAAAGGAGATAAAGAATGCAATAGGGGGAGGCAGAAGTAATTTCCATTTTGGGGCAACCAATTATAATGACAAATGTATCACCCTAATAACTAATCATATTTGGAAGGTAAGAATAAATCTGCCGTACACTAACCTGTTCAACAGTAGTGGCTTGATAACGATACATCTAGACAACTAACCCCAAAAGCTGAGTTCCATGGAAGAAAGGTAATTGTTGTGCATGTGGTGCGATCATCAAAGTATTATTCTTTTAGACTTCTCAAAATGCAATGAAATTCTAAATGCACATTTATACATCCAGCAGCTGCATCCTCATCATCATCATCATCATCATCATCATCATCATCATCATCATCATCATCATCATCATCATCATCATCACATTGTGTCTGAAAACAACTGCAGTATTTGAACTCAGTTGGAAAATTGTGATCTGTCTCTTTCCGTTGTGACTAATCTCTACATGCTGTAGTCAGTCCATGCTTTGAAGTTGTCTGACCATGTTGTATGTTGCCGACCATTTACTTTTTTACTGAAGAACTTCCTAGTTCAGAGCAAAAGCAAATTTCCTTCTTGTCTTACCACATGACCAAACAATGCTTTTTTTCTGCCCTTGCTATTGTCACTGAGAGAGATAACTGCCAATAGCCAATTTCCTGCATCACTGAGTTATTCAGCCTCTTATCAGCCCATGATATTCACTAGCTGCGTCAATAGCAGCACATCTCAAATGTCTTGATGCTTTGCTAGATGCTTTGAGTGTCCAAATGTCTGAACCATACTGAGATACAGACTAGATGTAAGATTTTAAGAAACACAAGGGTGTTTGTAATTTAAGCTTCCTGTTTACCAATAGTTTCTTCAACTTTGTCACTTAGTTTTTAAATACTGTTATCCTCTGCCTGTGGGCATATATGTGAATGGTTAGAATATTTGCTTTCTGACCATGAGAACTGGGTTTGAGTTTCAATATGGTTGATTTGTCAGGAAGGTGACTTTTTGATGTTATCAGCCTGAGGAGGTGATCACAGCATGCAGCACCTTTGAGAAATGTCTGAAAGGCATGCGACGAGATGACCCATACCTCTTGAGTGAGTGAAAGTAGGTTGAAGGAACTATTTGGGAGCTGTCAGTGGTTGTGTGAGCACAAAGTCACAAGTCATCATAACTGATATTTTGAGTATACTGGCTTTGATCACACCAGGTAATGCTCTCACTCTCAGAAACTGTAAATAAGGTCCACTCAGCATAGTTGCAGTATAAACTACAGCTAGGCTGTGTGGTTGTTGAACAAATACAAATGTGCCTGAGCAGACATCTGCAACAGGGATTGGCTAGCCATCCTATGTAGACAGGTATACTCAGATACAACCAGAGAGCTATTACTGATTTCTTTGTCACAACTGGCTCTATCATAAGGGACCCAAGGTGGATGAAAGATCTGACTTGCTCACTGTTCTCACCATTGATATCCAGGTCCAATTGCTTGTAATTACCGAATGTGTTGTTCTTTGAGATCACCATCGATTTAGTTTTGCCTGTATTGATCTTCAACCTGTACTCCAAACTTTTCAGGTTGATCACCTCCAGTATTCATCTTAGATCTTGAATAGTCTGCAATTAACACAGTATCATCATCAGCCGCAACGATCTCATAAAAGTTTTGTTTAAGTGTGCCATGCTCTCATCAATAGGAAAAATGTTGTTCTCCTATATAACAATGCAAGACTGCATCCAGCAAGAATATCACAAGAAAAAAATTGGGACTCTGTGTTAACCCACATACCATTTTCTCCTGAATTTGCACCAAGTGATTACAAACTATTTTGATCATCTCAAAACACTCTGATGGGGAAAACCTCTCATTAAAACTAGATTCAACAATTCATTGAATACTTTTGCATATCAAAATCTCATGAAATTCACTTAAAACGTTTAAAAAAACTGCCTGATAAGTGATCAAAAGTCATTGCAAAGAATGGTAAATATATAACTTAATAAAATGTAATTGTACTTTAATTTTTGAAGATAAATTTGACTAATGAAAAAACAGAAATTATTCATGACTCAACAAATATATTATAGTTTTAAGTAATTTCTATATCTAGAAACCAATTGTAATGTACCTGGATTCTATCCTCTTGGAAATTTTATATATATATATATATATATATATATTAGATATATATTAACCACTAATATTATCTATATATATATATATATATATATATATATATATAAAGACACACAAAAGTAATTTCTATATCTAGGAACCAATTGTAATGATATCATCCTAAGTACCAATCACACATGGCAGTCAGGTAAGAATAAATTTGGACTCTACTAACACATGACAAAATGTTTAACACCAAAGGCAGTGGACTGACCAACCAACCTCAAAAACTGAGCTCTGTGAAAGGTTTGGTTGAAAAGTGCTCGATGTTCATCAAAAAGAAAAAAAAACTGTTATTCATCTTCTATGTGAGCACAAGGGCTACATATATTGAAAATAACACAAAAAATCTTTTGAACTTGGCTGCTATGTTCTGCCACATCCACCCGATCTTGCACCAACTGATTATTATTTTTTTCAATCACTGCAAAATGCTCTGATGGGGAACACTTTCTTTAATGAGAAGCAGATTCCAGAGTTCATTGAAAACTTTTTCAAATCAAAATATGTGCAATTTTACTCAAAGGGTACTGATAAGTGGTCACAAGTCATTGCAAATCATGGTAAATATATAACTGAATAAAATGTAATTGTACCTTATTTTGTGAAGAATAATTTGATAAATCAATATGAAAATGATATATGACTGAACCTAATAATAGTAAAAATATTAATGGTAAAAGAAATATTATTATTTCCTTATTAGAAAATATTTGGCATTTGACTGAGCAGCTTTTGGTTGAAATTTAGAAAATTTTCTCTTGAAAATATTTTTCAGGAAAATAGGATTCTCAAGTCCAGTAGCTGATATTGCTCTTGCCAATATTGATATGGGTTTCCTTCCTAACCTTTTGTTCAAAGTACTGTGTAATGTCAACATCTTGATTATGTTATTATTTTCTCTTTGAGTAACATGTGATATCCATTTTAGTTTCTGCTGCTGTTGATGATCCTCAAGTGATGTGGTTTCTGTTATTTGGTACAGTTCTTTGTGATTCTATAGCACCAGTCCACAAGTTTTGAAGAAGGGTGGTCTTTTCCACAGGCTTCACTCACTTTAAGCAGTTTTTAACCATTAGTATTAAAAAGTGGTTGTATACAGGTGACAGTTTATATATTTCTAAATGGGTTTGGTACCATGCCTTGCATGCATATGAAAGTCTCAATCTCATGAGGCTATTTAAAACATGAAATGAGTTTTCAGGTTAATGTTTTGGTTTTGTAGCAATTTGTGGTATTGGGAGAAACTACCCCTAGCACAGTTTATTCTCTGTTTAGTTTTCTCATCTCCTATACTAAATTTGTTATAATTGATCCATACACTGAGGTATTTGAAATGTTTAGTATTTACTAATTCTACATCCTGAATTTTTATGATGTAATCAGAGTATGTATCATCACTGCTTTCATTCCAATTTCATAGTTTCTGTTTTGGAAAGGTTTATCTTGAATCTTATTTCTTGGAACCCTTAGTAGAGGATATTGATTAAGCTCCATTTAATTAAAAAACAACTTGTTATATAAATTTTATCCATTATATTATTATATGACCCTCCTTGATGATATCAGCTCTGAATAAGTTAAGAAGAAATGTAAAAGTCCAACTATCCAATAAACTTTTGCAGACACATTAGTAAAGGCTGATCAAATGTTTACTGAAAACTCAGAAAATATTAAAGTATATAAGTTTTCATCTTTCACCTATTGATTTTGTGAACTCAATTGGAAAATATTCCAGTTGATGCTTCGCCAAAAGCTAAGGTTGAAAACTTCCCAGAGAAATCAGATATTACTATTGGCCTTGAGAGTAAAAATTTATCATGAAAGAAAATTGAAAATGGCTTCAATCACTTGAATAATTGACTCAAACCCCAGAGAAATTAACTTCTGAAAATTAATGACAAAATATGAATACAAATTGCCTATAGAATAAAATGAACCCTAAAGACTTGAAAACAATAATAATTCTATATGAAGACTGATATTATATGTAATGTAAATAGCAATAAAGATATTCAAATCCCCAAAATCATAATTCCAAAGGTCAAAAATAAGTCTCACAAGGCAACATCAGAAAATGCCAAGGGCATAAATCAAAAGGATGCAAAAGTCCACTTCACAACTCACAACACAAAACTACCTTCTTTACCCATAGAGAGTCAAGCATTCCTGTGGTCCAAAGTAGAATTCTTTTATTGGGGTAAGAAAGGCTGTAATTGGTTAAGACTGGTAGGTAACTACCATATTTTGAGATCTACTAAAGTCCACCAGATTCTGATTTTCTTTTTCAACAAGTAGAAAAAAAATTATTTTTCAAGGTAAGACTTGGATTTTGCTTTCATCACCACATGATTACTTGGGCATTTAGGTTTTCACCTTCATCACCACATGATCACTTTGGCATGTAGGTTTTTGCTTTCATCACCACATGATTACTTGGGCATTTAGGTTTTCACCTTCATCACCACATGATCACTTTTGCATGTAGGTTTTTGCTTTCATCACATGATCACTTGGCCATGTAGGCTTTTGCTTTCATCACTACATGATCACTTAGGCATGTAGGTTTTTGCCTTCATTACCATAATATTGAAAGAATTAATGCTGTTTAATAAAAAATCTTTTGTAGATTGGCATAAAATATCAATGTTGTGAGTAATTTATTAGTCTGAATGTAAATAGTGTAAATACTCTATGATGACCATGCAAAATGTTTGAAAGGTACTAAATGTAATGGTGATATGTTTTTAAAAGTTATTTCAATGATTAAAGTCATTCTTTTTCCTTTTTGTTCTGTTCTTGTTACCAAATTATGTTCTTATGCAAATTCTTCTTTATGTAAACTAATGTTTTGTATGTAAATTTCTTGTATGTAAGCAAACATACATAAATTGTGCTGTATTCTGGGGAGAGTGACATTACATGGAGAGACAGATAGCATCATTTTGCTCTGGGTTTTTTGCTGAATAAAGTTTTTCTTATGGTTATTGTCATCTCATCTTCCTGCTATTTTGAATTGCATTCAGAATTCATAACAACACAAATTTTAACCAATGCCTTCTTCAGAGGTACAATTTATGTTGGAAAAAGAGATATCTCTAGACATGAACCACAGGAGGACAAGAACAATCGACCCCTGTAGATTGAATAAAGAGTGTTTTAGCACTGCCCCTAATTAGACTAAAATCAGTGGCAAAAAAATTACACATGTAAATGGCGAGTGTAAAGAAATGGAGTGAATTTCAACAAGGTGATTAATATTTTTGTTTTTATAGAGTAACAATGGAGAGAAAATACAATAGTATGCATGCAAAAGAAAAAATATATTAAAAGTGAGGAATTCTGTGTGTGTGTGTGTGTGTGTGTGTGTGTGTGTGTGTGTGTGTGTGTGTGTATGTGTGTGTGTGTGTGTGTGTGTAAGGTCAGTCACTAAGGGGAAAGAGAAATGAGAAAAAGAGAATGAAAACAGAAAGTCTCTTCTGGGGGCAGGGGTTATAGTTGTTTTGACAGCGTGACCTAATGACTTTGTGGCAAAAATGGCAAAGCTATGCGAGGGTGGGGTGTACAGTTCATCCACACTGTTTAGTTTGAAATTCCCTGAAGGTTATCCTGATAGACACCTGAAGAAGCCCAGAGGTTACAACAGTTGAAATGAAATGATTAGATATGATAAGGATATTGGTCTGGCTGCAAATAATGTAAACAATGAAAAAAAAGATCTCAAAATCACAGAAGGTGATGGCCTTTTCTCTTAGTTCAGACATCTTGGCACTGGTCTTCTCTTTGTTTTGTGTTCTAGATGATTTCTTCCTTAGACTATATAAATTTATTGCTGTTTCTGTTTGTAATACTTGACTGCATTCACTGAAGCTTTTCTATTTTTGATGTAATGGAATAACCAGTCACCCCCATGAATGATTACACTATAGGTAGTAAGTACCTATAAAGTCAACTGTCTACGAGAGACTCAAGGAAGAGTGAGAGCGAGATGACGCAAGCACATCCGACCTTCCAATTAGTGGCACTCACTACTAGATTGACCTGTGTGTATAACTGTACCATATTTCATATTGTACTGGTTTTGTACAATAAACCTTTTTTCTATTATCCACCTGGTGTTAAGTATTTATTCCCTTAGCATGGAATATAACAATTTTTCTATAACTGCTGCAGTTGTATTTATTTCTATGATAGGCCTACTAAGGAGGTAATAGCAACAACAAAGATGAGGACAATAGTCTGAATGTAAATAGTGTAAATAATGATTAAATGATTCATTGTATTTTTTAATTATTTTTTCCTTTAAGAAACTTTTCAACCAACAAAAAACTGGCTTTAAATTCTTAGAAATTTCTAATAACTTCTCAGTTTCTCCTGTTGCATGGTTTACTTTTTGCTTTTATCAAAACTAAAGAAAGCATAACTGTATCAAAAGAAAATCAAATTTAATGTTGTTTAATGATCTATCCCTGAAGATGTTCTGTTCTAAATCTCACTCACTTAATGAAACAAAACTGAGACATTTCTTGTGTGCGTATAGTCAGAAGCTTCGTAAAAAACAGAAGTGAATGTACATCATGTGGGAAACAAGTTTTATCCTTGAGATTTATGAATGTTGTACCCTACAGAAAGAAAAAAATGGCATCCCATTCAATAAGGGTGATTACTTTTTTCTTTTCCAATAAAGGTGTAATTGAACTTTGCTGATTTGACATTTATGGTTGTTTGGGAAAATTTACATGTGCAATTTCAGATAAAAGAATTTTCTTCTTATAATAGACAATCAAACTCAACCTCATCATAAATACATAACGTCCTCTACATATACATATATACATATATGAATATACATATGCATATATCTGTATTAGCACATGTTTTATATGCATAAGAAAATAATAAGCTTATAACTATGAGTGCATATATATATATATATATATATATATATATATATATATATATATATATATATATATATATATAACACTCCACTCTGTCTATTGACTTCAATCTAGGAAGGCCTCTGCCTAGCAATGCCATGTCATTACCCACACTGGCTGCATATATATATATATATATATATATATATATATATATATATATATGTATATATGCATATATACATATATATATGCATATATATATATACATATGCATATATATGTGCATATATGCATATATATTTGCATATGTATATATGCATATATATATGCATATATATATATGCATATATATATAGATATACATATATATATGCATATATATATATATATATATATATATATATATATATTGTATATATTGAGGCAGCATATTTTCAGGTTTAGTTAAATAATTTACACATATCATGCTAATTAGTTTTCTTTGTGATCCTTTCAAGTTCAATGTTTCTGCAAATTCAAAACATTTCAACCGTTCATTTTTACTACTTATGCAGCATTCTAGATTTCAAAGTTCACATGTTTTGGGTTTTTTTTACAGTTTAAGGGAAGAAGCTTTGAAATCTAGAATGCTGCATAAGCAGTAAAAACGAACAGTTGAAATGTTTTGAATTTACAGAAACACATATACATACTCACAGACAACTTAACCCCCTGAAGATGGTCTCAGATGAGATTGAAAGTACTTGGGAAAATAAAATAAAAATTATTTGAAAGACAATTTTGGTATTTTTCTTAATCAATTTTCAAAGGCTACCAACAAATTAATATGCGAACTTTAAAGGATTACAACAAAAACTAATCAACATGATTATGTCTAAATTTTTTAATCAAACCTGTTTGAATACACACACACACATACATATACATATATATATATATATATATATATTGTGAGTGAAATTGGGTAGATTGAACACTTGGGAGGCCGTTGCTAGCTGTGCTACCACAAAGTCACAAGTCATTATGACTATGGGTTTCAGCATGCTGGCCTTGTTCAGATTGTTGATCCTGCTAGATAACATGGTCTCTCTTAGAAACTGTAACTAAGGTCTGCTCAGCATAGTTGCTGTATAAATCACAGGTGGGCTCTGTGGGTATTGAACAAACACAAATGTGCCTGAGCGAGCATCTGAATTGCATTAGCTAGCTGCCCTAGTAGACGGGTATCCTTGAATACGAGTGGCCAGCTGTTATATATATATATATATATATATATATATATATATATATATATATATATATATATATAAAGCTTAGTTTATTCCATTGTGCTAGATAGTCATTGATCTAATGAGAAGGTCATTCCACCATTTATGTCTGCTCATTCTATGAGTTCTACTTGTACTGTGTAAAACCAGTACTACTAGACACATGGTGTAATGGTGACTTACCTTGGTGAACCAAAAGGGCCAGAGTCATGTGTATGTTTTGCAAGGGAGTGTGGAGACGGTGAATCGGTGAGCTTCAGATGGATGGTGAATCAAGCAGCACTTTGTACTGATGGAAGTGGTGATGTCACTTGTAGCCATTTTTATTGGCTGGTGCTGGGCACTCATTGGCTAAGCAATGGTTGGGTCAGTTACATAAAAGCATGGTGCACTCATTCAATGGTGGTTCGCTTTTTGCTTCTGAAATCAAGAAGTGTGGATTTGTTTTGCCTAGTGAACTTATTGGATTTGTACTACTTTTTCCCACACTTTCTTTTCATGTGTGTGCATCCAACCAATTTTTACACAAATGGTTATAGCTCATCGATGACTTGTTCCCCAACCAGGTTTATCGTTTAAGGAGAGTGCCTAGACACCTACCAGTATTAAAAACGAAAACCTGTTAAAGAGCAGAAAAGAAGAAAACTCGTAATAATGAAGAGTCTATTGATCAAGAAAGTTTGTTTTTTCTTGCAATCATTTCATGCTGAAACTGTCTCAATGAATGGACATGTTTTTTTCTTGCTTCAGGAAAGCTAAGAAAAGTTATGATTATTTTTTTATTTATTCTAATGTTTTGCCTTGTTTATTATATCATAATTTTCATTTTATTCTTATTCAGTCATTATCTTTATTTATGAAAGTACATATTTTTTTTAAAGATGTCTTGGTATAAACTATTTTCCTTTTTAAATAATTGTTACTTAGCAAGTTTTGTTTATATTAATATTTAATTTATTATCATTAAGAATTATATTATTATGAACATTTAGTATATTGTTTTAACTAAGCTACGTATTAATTGATGGGAATAATTTGTAACATATTTATATTTAACATAAAAATTTTATGAACAAGGACAAATTTATGAGAACTGGGATAAAAAGCAACAATAAGATGGATTAAAATTAGTAATAAAATAATAATGAATTTTGTATCAACCAAGAGTGTTGTGATTAAAAGCAAATGTAGTAAGACAAAGTAAAACTAATACTAAAATAATAGTGCTTTGACTAAAGTAATTTAAGACATCTTTTTTTCTAATACAAATATTCTAATTGATATATTTTCTAGCCGTCTTCTGAAATATCACTGATCAGGAAAGCCTTTTTTCTTTTGTTTCCTAAATTGTAATGAAAATTTATTATGATACTTGATTCTTCTTTTTTAATATTCAAGTAAAGGAAGAATTTTTCATTTATGCAAGTGCTTTCATTACAAATAGTTCTTTGTTTAAGGTTTTTTATTTAATTTTTTCTTTGCTTTGAACCAATTTTATGTTTTCCAGGGTCAATTTGAACATCAGATGTCCAGTATCTTCTGAGTAGTTTCATAAGCCATTATCAAAGAACTTTTAAAGAGTTGATAGGTTTGTGTTTCTAGGTATGCACTGTGTAACATATTTCTGGATGACTGAATTGATTGGTTTGTTTTTTATGGCTTATCAACCTTTTACAGGTTATTTAAAGCCAGACAATATTTTTAAATTGTAAAAATGTCTTGGAGATAATAAGAATTTACTGACTGATTGATTTATTTGCTCTTTTAATGGCATATCAACTCCTTCTGTATCATTGAATGCTAAGATTTACTTTTCTTGAGAGCTTTGAATTAATTTGACAATTTTACTATAAATATGTATATTATGCCTTTAAATTCCTTGACGAACACAGAACTGCAAGATATCATTGCAGTGTCTTTGACAAGCCAGTTTTTAAGTGAGTAGGTTGTTAGCCTACTGCACAACCCCCAACCTGGAGGATCAGGCTTTGAATTCAGAGTTGTCCTTCTCCTAGACCAGTTGCCACCCAAAGCTATAGAACTCGGTCTGTCCTGCTGCTTATCCATAGCTGGGGGGAGAAGAAGATGATTCATACAGTATTAGCACATAAGTGAATGTAATGGATTCGACTGGGATGTGAACTCGGCTCTCCAATTCCTCAATCTGAGCCACTATCCATTACTCCACCATGCCTCCTCATTTATTTATAGAGATCTGCTTTGAGTTTTATTTTCAAGTTCGTTCGAATGTTTTGTTTCAACAAAAAGTCTGCTGATTGCGGATCTGTAGATATCACCTTTTTGCTCTAAGATGAGTCAGTTTTTAAGTGAGTAGGTTGATAGCCTACTGTACAAACCCCAACCTGGAGGATGAGGTTTTGAATTCAGTGTTATCCTTCTCCTAGTCCAGTTGCCAACCAAGGCTATAGAACGCAGTCTGTCCTGCTGCTTATCCATATCTGGGGGGTGGGGGGAGAAGAGGATTCATACCTTTCTCAAGAGTATTAGCACATAAGTGAATGTAATGGATTCGACTGGAATTTGAACTCAGTTCTCCAATTCCTCAATCCGAGCTGCTATCCATTACTCCACCATGCCTCCTTAAATATGTATTGTTGAAAGTTTTTACTATAAAAATGTATTTTTATACTTTCATAGTGTTTTCTTTTTGTTTAGGGGTTGACTCTTTGCCCATAACTGGGACCCTAACAGGTGCTACCACCCCAAGTCAGGGTGGAGCTGGCAACGACAACAATTAAGAGGTAGTTCCACACTCCTCAATACCTGCAATCTTCCGATCAGAGGTATTGCTGCCAGATGTAGCTTATTGCCATACCCAGGACTTAATTTACTGATACAAGTCCTACTAATTAACCCATAGGTTGGGTGGAGAAGAGGTGGATTCATACCTTTCCCATGTGTATTTGCACATAAGTGAATATAACAAACCTGACTGGAATTGAAACTCAGCACTCTGATTTCCAATTCTGAGCCATTATCAATTACACCATCCACACACCCAGGCTTATAACCCCTGGTATTTCCAAGTGATCACCCATCTAGGTACTGACTAGGCTTGATGTTACTTAACTTCAGTTATTATACAAGAACCAGTGTTTCAATGTGATATAGACATAAATGGAAGAATCCACAATATAGAACTGGATAAATTTTTTATCTTTGTTGTGGCTTAGTGAGAGCGGAAATAATATCTATGACTACTAGGAATTGGAACTGGTTCGTACCAGAAAAATCTTTAGAATAATTTTTCTGGTCTATGTACAGGATTTAAATTTTAAACTGAACAAAAAAAAATTAAGTTAAAAAGAAAAAAAAAATATAACAAGTTTTCAATAACAACCCATAGTCCTTCCAGAAAAGCTAAAATATTTAAAATATTTTTAGACATGGACGACCCACCCTCTTGCTTTTCAGAAAGATGGATGATATAAGTCTAAATGCTGCACAAGCAAACAAACAAACCAAAAATGCCTTGGTAAAATGAAACACATCTTGTGAGTATTTGTGCTTACAAAAGCAGCTTAGATTTGTACAAAGTTCATTTATCTAATTTATGGGATTTTTCTTCAGCACCCCGCAACCCCTGCCCCACAGAGATACAACAAATGTGGAGGCAAATGAGTGTGAAAATACAAACCTTGCTCTCTGTTTATAACAAAAAATATTATTCACTCTATTTTTGTTATATTTATACTTACAAAATGTATTGTGTATATGTATTTACATTATATATATATACTTGTAAATAAATATGAATCTGTCTACATATATATATATATATATATATATATATATATATATATATATATATATATATATATTTATATATATATATATATATATATATGTTGACAGAATTATATTTATAAATATGATTCTGTTGACATATATATAAATATATATATAAATATCTATCTATCTATCTATTGATATATATATATATATATATATATATATATATATATATATATGAAGAAATATAGTCTTAAAATGTGCTGTATTTATGGGATAAAGTGTTCAATATCAGAGACAGAGTGTGTGTAAATATAAAAGTGAACATAGAAGTCAACACTTAGAGGCGACATGCTGTTTCATGCTAGATGGCCTGACAATCTAGCATGAAACAGACTGTCACCTCTAAATGTTGACTTCTATGTTCACTTTTATATTTATATATATATATATATATATATATATGATTCTGTTGACATATATATATATATATATATATATATATATATATATATATATATATATATGTCAACAGAATCATATTTATATAAATATATATATATATATATATGATTCTATGCTATGTTATCATATCTATATATATATATATATCATATCTATATATATATATATATATTATATTTATATATATATATATATATATATATATATATATATTTATATAAATATGATTCTGTCGACAGAATCATATATATATATATATATATATATATATGTATATGTATATATACATATATATATATATATATATATATATATATATATATATATATATATATATATATGAATAAAGACAAAAGGAAAATTTATCTTAACCAACACCTTATTAATTTTCCTTTTATCCTAGTCATAGTCCTTTTCCAGATATATGTGAATCTTCACACACACGCACACACATATATATATATAGATAGATAGAAATATATATATATATATATTTGTGTGTGTGTGTCCTTTAATAAGTATACTCAGAAGCTTGTCTGTGAATATGAGAGGATCATATTAAAAATAATTTGACAAAACTTGTCTAAATTAATTAATGTCTTAATGAAAACATTCTGCCAAAATATATATATATATATATATATATATATATATATATCCGATGCGATGAGAACGAAAGTAATATATAAATTCTGACGTTCGCAGCGTTAATTAAAAAAAGAGCTCAATACAGGTAGTAGAGCGATAATTATTTATTTATTATAATTTTATCATATAGACAAAACCATTTTACTCACAACAAAGATGCAACTTGGTTTCAGTGCATTTTAACTGCACATCTACAGGTGAGGGTCGGAAATGGTTATGAACAATCCTGTTTGTAGGCAAGCCCGGATGTAAAGCGTCACTTCCTATTTTTTATTTTTTGAGAGGAAAAATGTACTTACAAATATGCATAAAGTATCTAAGTGAAACAATAGTCGTTGTTGACAGCAGTTTGGTGTTGGGTGGACCGGGTAGTTAATGTTGAATGGTGTGTGGACATTTTTTCGATGATAAACATCGGTCAAAGTTTAGGTACGTCAACTCACAAGCGTCCTAAGTTTGAGAGGTAGGGGAGGGAAGATAGCGATAGGGGATAATATTACATTTGAGTAGGTAAAAAGATTTTCGAGTTATCTTTTATAATTATTAGGAGTGCTATTTTTTGGTTTTTCTATAAGATTTCTAAAGTTGGATTGCATTTCTTTATGTTGGGGTTATTACTATTTATTTTGTAATCGAAAGAACGTTTTTTGTGTATATATAATTATAAAAGGTTCATAGTTATAGAATTGGGAATTTAGCAAGATTGAAGTGTTAAATCCTTAGTATGTCTACAGAAAATGGTAGTCTCATATCTTTGGTTTAATAATTGGTTATTATTCAAGAGTACAATGATACATATTTTCTCCTGTAAACATAGGAAGCAAGGTTCGCTCAGTGAATTGCAGTGAATTACAGGTTCAGGTTGCTCTTTCGAATTATTTTTGGAAACTCAAGGAAGAAGGAAAAACACCTAAAGTTAAATGGAAAATCCTAAGACAAGCCAGAACCTGATATCAAAATCAAACAAGTACAACAATTTAAATATCTGGGAAGTGTTCTAACAGAGGATGGAAAATGAGTATTAAGAGATAGAAAAATGTCAACAAGATATGCAGAAGACAGAATGCATTGTTATTAGCAAAAGGATGAGCCCAACATGCAAATTACAAATTGAAGATATCAATAATCAAACAAGTACAACAACTTAAATATCTGGGAAGTGTTCTAACAGAGGATGGAAAATGAGTATTAAGAGATAGAAAAATCTCAACAAGATATGCAGAAGACAGAATGCATTGTTATTAGCAAAAGGATGAGCCCAACATGCAAATTACAAATTGAAGATATCAAAATCAAACAAGTACAACAACTTAAATATCTGGGAAGTGTTCTAACAGAGGATGGAAAATGAGTATTAAGAGATAGAAAAATCTTAACAAGATATGCAGAAGACAGAATGCATTGTTATTAGCAAAAGGATGAGCCCAACATGCAAATTACAAATTGAAGATATCAAAATCAAACAAGTACAACAACTTAAATATCTGGGAAGTGTTCTAACAGAGGATGGAAAATGAGTATTAAGAGATAGAAAAATCTCAACAAGATATGCAGAAGACAGAATGCATTGTTATTAGCAAAAGGATGAGCCCAACATGCAAATTACAAATTGAAGATATCAAAATCAAACAAGTACAACAACTTAAATATCTGGGAAGTGTTCTAACAGAGGATGGAAAATGAGTATTAAGAGATAGAAAAATCTTAACAAGATATGCAGAAGACAGAATGCATTGTTATTAGCAAAAGGATGAGCCCAACATGCAAATTACAAATTGAAGATATCAAACAAGTACAACAACTTAAATATCTGGGAAGTGTTCTAACAGAGGATGGAAAATGAGTATTAAGAGATAGAAAAATCTTAACAAGATATGCAGAAGACAGAATGCATTGTTATTAGCAAAAGGATGAGCCCAACATGCAAATTACAAATTGAAGATATCAAAATCAAACAAGTACAACAACTTAAATATCTGGGAAGTGTTCTAACAGAGGATGGAAAATGAGTATTAAGAGATAGAAAAATCTCAACAAGATATGCAGAAGACAGAATGCATTGTTATTAGCAAAAGGATGAGCCCAACATGCAAATTACAAATTGAAGATATCAAAATCAAACAAGTACAACAACTTAAATATCTGGGAAGTGTTCTAACAGAGGATGGAAAATGAGTATTAAGAGATAGAAAAATCTTAACAAGATATGCAGAAGACAGAATGCATTGTTATTAGCAAAAGGATGAGCCCAACATGCAAATTACAAATTGAAGATATCAAAATCAAACAAGTACAACAACTTAAATATCTGGGAAGTGTTCTAACAGAGGATGGAAAATGAGTATTAAGAGATAGAAAAATCTTAACAAGATATGCAGAAGACAGAATGCATTGTTATTAGCAAAAGGATGAGCCCAACATGCAAATTACAAATTGAAGATATCAAAATCAAACAGGTACAACAACTTAAATATCTGGGAAGTGTTCTAACAGACGATGGAAAATGAGTATTAAGAGATAGAAAAATCTTAACAAGATATGCAGAAGACAGAATGCATTGTTATTAGCAAAAGGATGAGCCCAACATGCAAATTACAAATTGAAGATATCAAACAAGTACAACAACTTAAATATCTGGGAAGTGTTCTAACAGAGGATGGAAAATGAGTATTAAGAGATAGAAAAATCTTAACAAGATATGCAGAAGACAGAATGCATTGTTATTAGCAAAAGGATGAGCCCAACATGCAAATTACAAATTGAAGATATCAAAATCAAACAAGTACAACAACTTAAATATCTGGGAAGTGTTCTAACCGAGGATGGAAAATGAGTATTAAGAGATAGAAAAATCTTAACAAGATATGCAGAAGACAGAATGCATTGTTATTAGCAAAAGGATGAGCCCAACATGCAAATTACAAATTGAAGATATCAAAATCAAACAGGTACAACAACTTAAATATCTGGGAAGTGTTCTAACAGAGGATGGAAAATGAGTATTAAGAGATAGAAAAATCTCAACAAGATATGCAGAAGACAGAATGCATTGTTATTAGCAAAAGGATGAGCCCAACATGCAAATTACAAATGGAAGATATCAAACAAGTACAACAACTTAAATATCTGGGAAGTGTTCTAACAGAGGATGGAAAATGAGTATTAAGAGATAGAAAAATCTTAACAAGATATGCAGAAGACAGAATGCATTGTTATTAGCAAAAGGATGAGCCCAACATGCAAATTACAAATTGAAGATATCAAACAAGTACAACAACTTAAATATCTGGGAAGTGTTCTAACAGAGGATGGAAAATGAGTATTAAGAGATAGAAAAATCTTAACAAGATATGCAGAAGACAGAATGCATTGTTATTAGCAAAAGGATGAGCCCAACATGCAAATTACAAATTGAAGATATCAAACAAGTACAACAACTTAAATATCTGGGAAGTGTTCTAACAGAGGATGGAAAATGAGTATTAAGAGATAGAAAAATCTTAACAAGATATGCAGAAGACAGAATGCATTGTTATTAGCAAAAGGATGAGCCCAACATGCAAATTACAAATTGAAGATATCAAAATCAAACAAGTACAACAACTTAAATATCTGGGAAGTGTTCTAACAGAGGATTGAAAATTAGGATTAAGAGATAGAAAAATCTCAACAAGATATGCAGAAGACAGAATGCATTGTTATTAGCAAAAGGATGAGCCCAACATGCAAATTACAAATTGAAGATATCAAACAAGTACAACAACTTAAATATCTGGGAAGTGTTCTAACAGAGGATGGAAAATGAGTATTAAGAGATAGAAAAATCTTAACAAGATATGCAGAAGACAGAATGCATTGTTATTAGCAAAAGGATGAGCCCAACATGCAAATTACAAATTGAAGATATCAAAATCAAACAAGTACAACAACTTAAATATCTGGGAAGTGTTCTAACAGAGGATGGAAAATGAGTATTAAGAGATAGAAAAATCTTAACAAGATATGCAGAAGACAGAATGCATTGTTATTAGCAAAAGGATGAGCCCAACATGCAAATTACAAATTGAAGATATCAAAATCAAACAAGTACAACAACTTAAATATCTGGGAAGTGTTCTAACAGAGGATGGAAAATGAGTATTAAGAGATAGAAAAATCTTAACAAGATATGCAGAAGACAGAATGCATTGTTATTAGCAAAAGGATGAGCCCAACATGCAAATTACAAATTGAAGATATCAAAATCAAACAGGTACAACAACTTAAATATCTGGGAAGTGTTCTAACAGAGGATGGAAAATGAGTATTAAGAGATAGAAAAATCTTAACAAGATATGCAGAAGACAGAATGCATTGTTATTAGCAAAAGGATGAGCCCAACATGCAAATTACAAATTGAAGATATCAAAATCAAACAGGTACAACAACTTAAATATCTGGGAAGTGTTCTAACAGAGGATGGAAAATGAGTATTAAGAGATAGAAAAATCTCAACAAGATATGCAGAAGACAGAATGCATTGTTATTAGCAAAAGGATGAGCCCAACATGCAAATTACAAATTGAAGATATCAAACAAGTACAACAACTTAAATATCTGGGAAGTGTTCTAACAGAGGATGGAAAATGAGTATTAAGAGATAGAAAAATTTTAACAAGATATGCAGAAGACAGAATGCATTGTTATTAGCAAAAGGATGAGCCCAACATGCAAATTACAAATTGAAGATATCAAAATCAAACAAGTACAACAACTTAAATATCTGGGAAGTGTTCTAACCGAGGATGGAAAATGAGTATTAAGAGATAGAAAAATCTTAACAAGATATGCAGAAGACAGAATGCATTGTTATTAGCAAAAGGATGAGCCCAACATGCAAATTACAAATTGAAGATATCAAAATCAAACAGGTACAACAACTTAAATATCTGGGAAGTGTTCTAACAGAGGATGGAAAATGAGTATTAAGAGATAGAAAAATCTCAACAAGATATGCAGAAGACAGAATGCATTGTTATTAGCAAAAGGATGAGCCCAACATGCAAATTACAAATTGAAGATATCAAACAAGTACAACAACTTAAATATCTGGGAAGTGTTCTAACAGAGGATGGAAAATGAGTATTAAGAGATAGAAAAATCTTAACAAGATATGCAGAAGACAGAATGCATTGTTATTAGCAAAAGGATGAGCCCAACATGCAAATTACAAATTGAAGATATCAAAATCAAACAAGTACAACAACTTAAATATCTGGGAAGTGTTCTAACAGAGGATGGAAAATGAGTATTAAGAGATAGAAAAATCTCAACAAGATATGCAGAAGACAGAATGCATTGTTATTAGCAAAAGGATGAGCCCAACATGCAAATTACAAATTGAAGATATCAAACAAGTACAACAACTTAAATATCTGGGAAGTGTTCTAACAGAGGATGGAAAATGAGTATTAAGAGATAGAAAAATCTTAACAAGATATGCAGAAGACAGAATGCATTGTTATTAGCAAAAGGATGAGCCCAACATGCAAATTACAAATTGAAGATATCAAAATCAAACAAGTACAACAACTTAAATATCTGGGAAGTGTTCTAACAGAGGATGGAAAATGAGTATTAAGAGATAGAAAAATCTTAACAAGATATGCAGAAGACAGAATGCATTGTTATTAGCAAAAGGATGAGCCCAACATGCAAATTACAAATTGAAGATATCAAACAAGTACAACAACTTAAATATCTGGGAAGTCTTCTAACAGAGGATGGAAAATGAGTATTAAGAGATAGAAAAATCTTAACAAGATATGCAGAAGACAGAATGCATTGTTATTAGCAAAAGGATGAGCCCAACATGCAAATTACAAATTGAAGATATCAAACAAGTACAACAACTTAAATATCTGGGAAGTGTTCTAACAGAGGATGGAAAATGAGTATTAAGAGATAGAAAAATCTTAACAAGATATGCAGAAGACAGAATGCATTGTTATTAGCAAAAGGATGAGCCCAACATGCAAATTACAAATTGAAGATATCAAAATCAAACAAGTACAACAACTTAAATATCTGGGAAGTGTTCTAACAGAGGATGGAAAATGAGTATTAAGAGATAGAAAAATCTTAACAAGATATGCAGAAGACAGAATGCATTGTTATTAGCAAAAGGATGAGCCCAACATGCAAATTACAAATTGAAGATATCAAACAAGTACAACAACTTAAATATCTGGGAAGTGTTCTAACAGAGGATGGAAAATGAGTATTAAGAGATAGAAAAATCTCAACAAGATATGCAGAAGACAGAATGCATTGTTATTAGCAAAAGGATGAGCCCAACATGCAAATTACAAATTGAAGATATCAAACAAGTACAACAACTTAAATATCTGGGAAGTCTTCTAACAGAGGATGGAAAATGAGTATTAAGAGATAGAAAAATCTCAACAAGATATGCAGAAGACAGAATGCATTGTTATTAGCAAAAGGATGAGCCCAACATGCAAATTACAAATTGAAGATATCAAACAAGTACAACAACTTAAATATCTGGGAAGTGTTCTAACAGAGGATGGAAAATGAGTATTAAGAGATAGAAAAATCTTAACAAGATATGCAGAAGACAGAATGCATTGTTATTAGCAAAAGGATGAGCCCAACATGCAAATTACAAATTGAAGATATCAAAATCAAACAAGTACAACAACTTAAATATCTGGGAAGTGTTCTAACAGAGGATGGAAAATGAGTATTAAGAGATAGAAAAATCTTAACAAGATATGCAGAAGACAGAATGCATTGTTATTAGCAAAAGGATGAGCCCAACATGCAAATTACAAATTGAAGATATCAAACAAGTACAACAACTTAAATATCTGGGAAGTGTTCTAACAGAGGATGGAAAATGAGTATTAAGAGATAGAAAAATCTCAACAAGATATGCAGAAGACAGAATGCATTGTTATTAGCAAAAGGATGAGCCCAACATGCAAATTACAAATTGAAGATATCAAACAAGTACAACAACTTAAATATCTGGGAAGTCTTCTAACAGAGGATGGAAAATGAGTATTAAGAGATAGAAAAATCTCAACAAGATATGCAGAAGACAGAATGCATTGTTATTAGCAAAAGGATGAGCCCAACATGCAAATTACAAATTGAAGATATCAAACAAGTACAACAACTTAAATATCTGGGAAGTGTTCTAACAGAGGATGGAAAATGAGTATTAAGAGATAGAAAAATCTTAACAAGATATGCAGAAGACAGAATGCATTGTTATTAGCAAAAGGATGAGCCCAACATGCAAATTACAAATTGAAGATATCAAAATCAAACAGGTACAACAACTTAAATATCTGGGAAGTGTTCTAACAGAGGATGGAAAATGAGTATTAAGAGATAGAAAAATCTCAACAAGATATGCAGAAGACAGAATGCATTGTTATTAGCAAAAGGATGAGCCCAACATGCAAATTACAAATTGAAGATATCAAACAAGTACAACAACTTAAATATCTGGGAAGTGTTCTAACAGAGGATGGAAAATGAGTATTAAGAGATAGAAAAATCTTAACAAGATATGCAGAAGACAGAATGCATTGTTATTAGCAAAAGGATGAGCCCAACATGCAAATTACAAATTGAAGATATCAAAATCAAACAAGTACAACAACTTAAATATCTGGGAAGTGTTCTAACCGAGGATGGAAAATGAGTATTAAGAGATAGAAAAATCTTAACAAGATATGCAGAAGACAGAATGCATTGTTATTAGCAAAAGGATGAGCCCAACATGCAAATTACAAATTGAAGATATCAAAATCAAACAGGTACAACAACTTAAATATCTGGGAAGTGTTCTAACAGAGGATGGAAAATGAGTATTAAGAGATAGAAAAATCTCAACAAGATATGCAGAAGACAGAATGCATTGTTATTAGCAAAAGGATGAGCCCAACATGCAAATTACAAATTGAAGATATCAAACAAGTACAACAACTTAAATATCTGGGAAGTGTTCTAACAGAGGATGGAAAATGAGTATTAAGAGATAGAAAAATCTTAACAAGATATGCAGAAGACAGAATGCATTGTTATTAGCAAAAGGATGAGCCCAACATGCAAATTACAAATTGAAGATATCAAACAAGTACAACAACTTAAATATCTGGGAAGTGTTCTAACAGAGGATGGAAAATGAGTATTAAGAGATAGAAAAATCTCAACAAGATATGCAGAAGACAGAATGCATTGTTATTAGCAAAAGGATGAGCCCAACATGCAAATTACAAATTGAAGATATCAAACAAGTACAACAACTTAAATATCTGGGAAGTGTTCTAACAGAGGATGGAAAATGAGTATTAAGAGATAGAAAAATCTTAACAAGATATGCAGAAGACAGAATGCATTGTTATTAGCAAAAGGATGAGCCCAACATGCAAATTACAAATTGAAGATATCAAACAAGTACAACAACTTAAATATCTGGGAAGTGTTCTAACAGAGGATGGAAAATGAGTATTAAGAGATAGAAAAATCTTAACAAGATATGCAGAAGACAGAATGCATTGTTATTAGCAAAAGGATGAGCCCAACATGCAAATTACAAATTGAAGATATCAAACAAGTACAACAACTTAAATATCTGGGAAGTGTTCTAACAGAGGATGGAAAATGAGTATTAAGAGATAGAAAAATCTCAACAAGATATGCAGAAGACAGAATGCATTGTTATTAGCAAAAGGATGAGCCCAACATGCAAATTACAAATTGAAGATATCAAACAAGTACAACAACTTAAATATCTGGGAAGTGTTCTAACAGAGGATGGAAAATGAGTATTAAGAGATAGAAAAATCTTAACAAGATATGCAGAAGACAGAATGCATTGTTATTAGCAAAAAGATGAGCCCAACATGCAAATTACAAATTGAAGATATCAAAATCAAACAAGTACAACAACTTAAATATCTGGGAAGTGTTCTAACAGAGGATTGAAAATTAGGATTAAGAGATAGAAAAATCTCAACAAGATATGCAGAAGACAGAATGCATTGTTATTAGCAAAAGGATGAGCCCAACATGCAAATTACAAATTGAAGATATCAAACAAGTACAACAACTTAAATATCTGGGAAGTGTTCTAACAGAGGATGGAAAATGAGTATTAAGAGATAGAAAAATCTTAACAAGATATGCAGAAGACAGAATGCATTGTTATTAGCAAAAGGATGAGCCCAACATGCAAATTACAAATTGAAGATATCAAACAAGTACAACAACTTAAATATCTGGGAAGTCTTCTAACAGAGGATGGAAAATGAGTATTAAGAGATAGAAAAATCTTAACAAGATATGCAGAAGACAGAATGCATTGTTATTAGCAAAAGGATGAGCCCAACATGCAAATTACAAATTGAAGATATCAAACAAGTACAACAACTTAAATATCTGGGAAGTGTTCTAACAGAGGATGGAAAATGAGTATTAAGAGATAGAAAAATCTTAACAAGATATGCAGAAGACAGAATGCATTGTTATTAGCAAAAGGATGAGCCCAACATGCAAATTACAAATTGAAGATATCAAAATCAAACAAGTACAACAACTTAAATATCTGGGAAGTGTTCTAACAGAGGATGGAAAATGAGTATTAAGAGATAGAAAAATCTTAACAAGATATGCAGAAGACAGAATGCATTGTTATTAGCAAAAAGATGAGCCCAACATGCAAATTACAAATTGAAGATATCAAAATCAAACAAGTACAACAACTTAAATATCTGGGAAGTGTTCTAACAGAGGATTGAAAATTAGGATTAAGAGATAGAAAAATCTCAACAAGATATGCAGAAGACAGAATGCATTGTTATTAGCAAAAGGATGAGCCCAACATGCAAATTACAAATTGAAGATATCAAACAAGTACAACAACTTAAATATCTGGGAAGTGTTCTAACAGAGGATGGAAAATGAGTATTAAGAGATAGAAAAATCTTAACAAGATATGCAGAAGACAGAATGCATTGTTATTAGCAAAAGGATGAGCCCAACATGCAAATTACAAATTGAAGATATCAAACAAGTACAACAACTTAAATATCTGGGAAGTCTTCTAACAGAGGATGGAAAATGAGTATTAAGAGATAGAAAAATCTTAACAAGATATGCAGAAGACAGAATGCATTGTTATTAGCAAAAGGATGAGCCCAACATGCAAATTACAAATTGAAGATATCAAACAAGTACAACAACTTAAATATCTGGGAAGTGTTCTAACAGAGGATGGAAAATGAGTATTAAGAGATAGAAAAATCTTAACAAGATATGCAGAAGACAGAATGCATTGTTATTAGCAAAAGGATGAGCCCAACATGCAAATTACAAATTGAAGATATCAAAATCAAACAAGTACAACAACTTAAATATCTGGGAAGTGTTCTAACAGAGGATGGAAAATGAGTATTAAGAGATAGAAAAATCTTAACAAGATATGCAGAAGACAGAATGCATTGTTATTAGCAAAAGGATGAGCCCAACATGCAAATTACAAATTGAAGATATCAAACAAGTACAACAACTTAAATATCTGGGAAGTGTTCTAACAGAGGATGGAAAATGAGTATTAAGAGATAGAAAAATCTTAACAAGATATGCAGAAGACAGAATGCATTGTTATTAGCAAAAGGATGAGCACAACATGCAAATTACAAATTGAAGATATCAAAATCAAACAAGTACAACAACTTAAATATCTGGGAAGTGTTCTAACAGAGGATGGAAAATGAGTATTAAGAGATAGAAAAATCTTAACAAGATATGCAGAAGACAGAATGCATTGTTATTAGCAAAAGGATGAGCCCAACATGCAAATTACAAATTGAAGATATCAAACAAGTACAACAACTTAAATATCTGGGAAGTCTTCTAACAGAGGATGGAAAATGAGTATTAAGAGATAGAAAAATCTCAACAAGATATGCAGAAGACAGAATGCATTGTTATTAGCAAAAGGATGAGCACAACATGCAAATTACAAATTGAAGATATCAAAATCAAACAAGTACAACAATTTAAATATATGGGAAGTGTTCCAACAGAGGATGGAAAGTGTGGCACTGAGATCTGAATACGTATTGAGATGGCCAAAGTACATTCCAAAAGCTAATCAGAGTATTAAGAAACAGCGGATCTTTGTTAGAAACAAAGAAAAGAGTACTGAACTGTTATATGATATCTGTCCTCCTATATGGCAGTGAATACTGGACAATCTCCTCAAAAATGAAGAGACTTGAAGCAACAGAAATGTGGTTCTACAGAAAAATGCTGAGGATACCATGGGCTAAACATGTGAGCAATGATGATATTTTAGAGAAAATGAAAACGAAAAGGAAACTTATGTTTAACATCAGGAAGAGGCAGCTGAAATGTCTAGGGCACATAAAGAGGAAAGAGGGCTTGGGAAATTTGATACTCACAGGACAGATTGAAGGCAAGAGGGACAGAGAAAAACAATGCATAACATACTTAGTGAGCTTGAGCAAATGGATGGCAGAACATGGTTTAGAAAAAGACAAAGTTTATTAAGGACAGGAAATTGTGGAGAGCCATGATTGCCTACATCCTGAGTGGAAATGACACATAAAGAACTAGAAGAAGACAAAAAAGAAAACATTTATTTATCCATTCATATTTCAAGGTATTCTGATTTTTTGTTCTCAATCCTTCTTCCTTTGTTTTTCAGCTTTGTAGGAATTGGTTTTGCTTCTTCTCTTCTGCTCTCAATTTTATTTTTAGATTTCTCATTCAGATTTAAAGTTTGTGCTGTCCTTGAGAGACCAAAAAGCAGCTACAAATGCAAAGCATGGTGATTATTTTTATAATTCAATGCAGTTTAGTTTCTACTATCATGTATTGCTCTGTTCTTCACCATGCTGCATATCACTGTCCTATAAGCTGTTCATTATGCAACTGTATTGTGTCTGACTACACTAAGTGCTGGTACTACATATTGGTTTTCTGAGTGAAAGAATGAGCAGAGCAGTGGTGGGAGTGAAGTGAACAGAAGCAAATGTAGTCTTCTACCATGTGTACTTTCATGTTACTTCTTTTTTTTTTAATCTTTCACTAAATATATTTCCAAAATGATTAGTTTAAAACCTCAGCTTTCTTCACTTTCTCACTTTTTTTTTTTATCTTTGTAAGATCAAATAGCAACAGAGATCAATATTGGCTCAGGAAGAAACATCTCATTAGCTTCATTTGTGATCTATCAGAAAGAAGACAAACTTTTGCCAAAATCTGAGGCTCTCCAGTATGAGGTATTAGGCCTGTTATTGCTGCAGTCATTTCAATTGAAACAAGGTTTTACAAAATAAAATATAATATATATATATATATATATATATATATATATATATATATATATATATATATATATATATATACAGAGGGAGAGAGAGAGAGAGAGAGAGAGAGAGTAAAATTAGAAAGGGGAAATTTTTGTCAAATTCTTTGTTAATATTTTCCAAATACAAATCCAGGGTCTTCTCACTCCTGTTGGATGAACCCCACCCTGATTGACCATGTCTTTGGGAGTGTAGGTGTACTCACCATGCTTCACCAATTTCAAGTTGTTAGGGTTATTTAACCCATAGTTGGAGGTTTTGAATTCAGAGTTGTCTTACTGGTCTACTGCAGAAAGAAATGGCAACCTACTGCAAGAAAAAAATCTTCCCTGTCAGTCATGTATCGAAAGATAATGTTTGCCTAAGCATGTATCATACATGGCACATAACTGACTGACTTACTCATAGACCAGTTGACACCAAAGGCTATAAGACCTGATCTATCCTGCTATACCTGTGGGGAAAAGAGATGGGTTCATACCTTTCTCAAGGGTATTTGTAAGTAAGTGAATATAATGAACTCAACAGGAATTTGAACTCAGTTCTTTGATTCTTCAATACAAGCTGCTCTCCATTACTCCACCGTGCCACCATATAGATCTTTATTGATTCATAAAACAATTTGGCGGTTGAGAAAGTGTTCGCTTTATCTTGCTTTTATTACTAGCTTTTTTTTAACACTATCACAATTACAGTTATGGATATTGTCCTTCTGTAATATTAATGTTGACATTTTCCTGTCCAATGATATTATCAATTTTTTTTCTTTTTACATTTCCAAACTAGTAAGTTATGTTCATTTACAATGCAACCTTGTATATTTGATTCTCAAATTTCATGTGTAAAAATATATCTTATTTTCATGGATGAAATAATAATTACTATATATGAAAGGTGTGTAATGATTAGTCTTTCAAATTGCTCAGCTTGTCATTAAGATTGGTCACTTTATTTTTTATGTCTTATCAACCAATTATGAGTTATTTAAAGCTAAAATATATTATGGATTGTCAAAATAATTTTCTTTTTTTAAGGCAAATGAATATTGCATTAGCAATTTTTGAGAATACCAATAATTTTTTTGTATACAAGCTCTACTATTTAACCAATAATTGGGGAAGGAAATGGATTCATGTCTTTCCCAAGGATATTTGCATGTGAATGTAATGAATCTAATTGATGTAATTAAGACAACTTTAGAAGCCTTGATTTGAATATCTTTTGCCACTAAAATAGAGCTGAAAATAAGGCTACTATAAAGAAAAACAGATAAACATTTAAGCGTGTAGTTAAGCTTTATTCAATGCAATTTGGCTACTGCTCATAAGTAAGGTTTGACTGTTTCTTTTATAGTTGAGTAGTTTGAGGGAGAGACTACTACAGGTACTATTTTAAATCATTTCATCCCAAGCAAGGCAATACTAAGATACAAGGGATTACTGAGAGTAATCAGTAAAAGAAACTGATAATACATTATTGAGTAGAAAGGACAATCAAAGAACAGAATTTCAAAAGAAATAGCAATTGACATTGCATTTAAATTTTTGAAGATCAAAGTTCATTGCAAATCAAGATGCCAGAAGAAAGTTCCACAAGCAAGAAGTGCAAGAAAAGGAACAGTTAACATAAAACTTGCAACTAGCAATTTCAACTGTAAAATGATGAGACCTAGCTGTACTTAAATTTGTAGTCAAGGAACAAAATATATATGTGTATATGTGTGTGTGCATGTGTGTATGCATACATATAGATATATATATATGTAAATTTTCAGATAGAATATATCTGTAAAATGAAAAGATAAAACAAAGATGAAAGGGAAACTTATCATACCCAACATGTTTTGTCATCTGAGGTACTTTAACAAAGGAAAAGTATGTATATAGATAAATAAATTTCATATATGTTATGTGTGGATAACTACTGATCAAACATGACAGTTAAAAAGAAATTGGAAGTAAACTAACATATAACAGTAGTGAGCCTGAAATGCCAATCTAGCTTTGCATCTGAATTCATGTCCCAAAAAGGCATCTGTTATCTGTATATGTTAGGTATTGACTACTTAATTGATCTAAATAAACAAATTGCCAAATATTAAATTCATGAATAATTTAAATCCTTGTCATTTGGGCCATTGATTTGAATAAAAAATTCAACTCATTTTGATTAAATGTTGTAAGACTGGTAAAAATTCCAATCTCCTGATCAGAGGCCTTACTCCTATGCCAATCCACAAGATTTGAGAAGGATGGTCCTCACTAAGACCTGCATGCTTCATTTGCTTGAAAACATATGTAATCATTGATCTTAGAAAGTGTTTGTATACAGCTTACAGTTTAGATACTTTTAAACAAGATTGATGACACACATGATATCCATATGGATTTTTTTTTGTACTTTCATAGTGTTTTATTTGGAAGGTTCACTATTTGCCCATAGTTGGGTCCCTAACAAATGCTACCATCCCGGGTCAGGGTGGACCTGGGTAACAACAGCAATTAAGAGTTGGTTCCATGTTCCTCAAATCTTCCAATCTCCTGATCAGAGGCCTTACTCCCAGATTTGGTTTATTGTCAACCAGCCCATGAAATATTGAATTGGCCAGATATATTTAAATATTTAAGAGATGAGATTTTAGAACGGAAAATAACATATTTACAATTATTTACATAATCAACAGAGGCAAACTGTCAGTGCCCTTCATTATAAATGTCTCTGAAGTTATCTTATCCTTGACAGATTCGGCCAAGCAAGCCCTTTGCCTCCAACTTTAGGTTAGATAACAAATCCCTCATGGAACACAAGCTTTGTGATATCTCTCAGGAGTTTTCCAGACTTATCAAAGTATTGATTTTATGAAGGCTACTAGCTAAGCCAATTATTAAGAAGCAGGAAAAGTTTGTTAGAAAACAAAGAAAAGAGTACTGAACTGTTAAGTAATATCAGCCCTCCTATATGGTGGTAACTGCTGGACAATCTCCTCACAGATAATGAAGAGTCTTGAAGCAACAGAAATATGGTTCTACAGAAGGGTGCTGAGAATACCTTGGATGTGAGCAACAACAAAGTTTTAGAGAAAATGGAAACAAAAAGAACATTTATATTAACATCAGAAAGCAATAGTTGAAATTTCTGGGTTAAATAATGAGGATGTAGGGCTTAGAAAGTTTGACACTCAAAAGATATATTGAAGGCAACAGAGAAAAGGCATAACCTACCTAACAAGTTTGTGTAAATGGATGTCTGAAAAGAGTGATAGCAAAAAGATAAAATTTAGTAAATGCTACAAAAGACAGGAAATCGTGAAGAGTCATGATCATCAATGTCCTGAAGGGACATAACATATAGGTGGAGACTGGTCCAAATGTTGCAGTTTTCAAGAACCTTGACCCAAAATTTTGCCAAAGATGTTTATGAAGAAATGTTTCCTAAGCCCTTGGAAGGTGTCTCATGTTTCTTGTATAGAAGAATATAAATGAGCCTTTATTCCCATCAAAATATTGCCCCATCAGCTTCCTTACTCTGAGTGTCATTAGCAAACATTTTGAAGCTATCATTAGCAAGAAATTGTCTGTCTGAATTTCTGGGATGTGGGGTTATCATTATTTACACTATTTATATTCGGATTATGTCCTCATCTTTATTGCTGTTATCACAACGTTTTGGCCATTGTGCCCTCCAGTCTTCATCAAATGTATATCAATGTGGGTAACCTACAGGGAATTCTAAACTGGACACTTTATTTAATCTTTTGGCATAGACTGTTCTCATTTCACTGCCCATGTCTAGAGATATCATTTAGTTCTATTTTTTATTGCTCATCTGTTTCCACTGAGTTTAAGTACATATTGTCCAGCACAAGAATTGAACCCACAAATTCACAACCTAATGCTTTAAATTAGCTTATTGTTCCATAGGAAAATTCTCTGTAGTGAACTTGGAGCCTTAAACCTGACCTGACTGATTATCAGAATCTTAAACCTAGCCTGCTGATTATTGCAGAAGAATTGGTAACATGCCATTACTATTTTGGTACTTGTCTAGAGGCAAGACAGTGAAAATGATTCACAATACTATAAATGAATGAAAGATCATTAGCATCTAAAAATGAAATTTGATAAATTAATCAATGGTTTTTACAATCTTTGAAAGACTTCAAATTTGTTTATGATTTCTTAGCTAAAAAGCAAAGATAAACTTATACACAAATCTAAAAGATAAGTTTAGCCTATAGCTATAGTATATAATAAATAAACCATTTTTAGGTTCATCTACAAATTCAGCATATAAGTCAGCAATATATCTGTGCCTGTGCTCAGTCAAACAGATAAAGAGTAGCCTTTATAGCCTCCCATAATCTGAGACTGGAAATCTTCAGTGTTTTATATGTGTACTTAGAGAATATGTATACACATTTTTCTGTTCACTATTTACTGTTGGACTTTTTTTTTTAGATTGACTACCAAATACCTATTGCCTTTCAGCAAAGAATGAAAAATCTATAACTGAATTTCTGGGACTGGGGTCAGTCTCCAAAGAGAAGTAACTTTCCATTATGCTAAGAAAAGATAGAATTAGAGATGAACTCTGATGCTTTCAGCAAAAACCCAATAAATCAAGTACATTTTGGTACCTACCTACACAAAAAACATTTTCTGTACTGATGATGTGGTGGGAAGATGGATATGTTCATGACATAGATATTCATAGTTTGGAGAAGAATGATCTTTAACAAAAAATCAACATCCTCCATCAAATCTTTCAAGAAATAGGATTCAAGATAAACCTTTCCAAAACAGAAACTATGATCTGGAATTGGAATGAAAGCAGTGATTGCACCAGCCTGATTCCATCATAAATAATCAGAATGTATAATTAGTAAATACAAAAGACTTCAAATATTTCAGTGTTAGGAGCGATTATAACAAATTTAGTATTGGAGATAAATAAATTGAACATAGAATAGGTTGCACTTAACAGTTCAGTATTCTTTTCTCTTTGCATTGTCTCCATTACCTTCAATATGTTTTTGAGTGTCAAACTTTCTAAGCCCTACATCCTCATTATTTACCCCAGAAATTTTAACTATCTCTCTCTGATGTTAATATAAATGTCTTTTTTGTTTTTATTTTCTCTAAAACTTTCTCGTTGCTCACATCCAAGTTATTCTCAGCACCCTTCTGTAGAACCATATTTCTGTTGCTTCAAGACTCTTCATTATCTGTGAGGAGATTGTCCAGCAGTTATCACCATATAGGAGGGCTGATATTACTTAACAGTTCAGTACTCTTTTCTTTGTTTTCTAACAAACTTTTCCTGCTTCTTAATAATTGGCTTAGCTAGTAGCCTTCATAAAATCAATACTTTGATAAGTCTGGAAAACTCCTGAGAGATATCACAAAGCTTGTGTTCCATGAGGGATTTGTTATCTAACCTAAAGTTGGAGGCAAAGGGCTTGCTTGGCCGAATCTGTCAAGGATAAGATAACTTCAGAGACATTTATAATGAAGGGCACTGACAGTTTGCCTCTGTTGATTATGTAAATAATTGTAAATATGTTATTTTCCGTTCTAAAATCTCATCTCTTAAATATTTAAATATATCTGGCCAATTCAATATTTCATGGGCTGGTTGACAATAAACCAAATCTGGGAGTAAGGCCTCTGATCAGGAGATTGGAAGATTTGAGGAACATGGAACCAACTCTTAATTGCTGTTGTTACCCAGGTCCACCCTGACCCGGGATGGTAGCATTTGTTAGGGACCCAACTATGGGCAAATAGTGAACCCTCCAAACAAAACACTATGAAAGTACAAAAAAAAATCCATATGGATATCATGTGTGTCATCAATCTTGTTTAAAAGTATCTAAACTGTCGGCTGTATACAAACACTTTCTAAGATCAATGATTAAATATGTCTTCACGCAAATGAAGCATGCAGGTCTTAGTGAGGACCATCCTTCTCAAATCTTGTGGCTTGGCATTACAGAATCACAAAGAAGTGTACCAAATAACAGAAACCACAACACTTGAGGACTACCAACTGTGGCACCAACTAAAATGGATATCACATGTAGCTCATAGAGAAAATAATAGCACAGTCAAGGTAATGACATTCCACACGAGTTCAAACAAAAGGTTAGGAAGGAAATGTCCATCAATACTGGTAAGACTGATAACAGCTACTGGATTCAGGAAACATATTTTCCTGGAAAACTCTTTTAATAAAAAATTTTATAAATTTCAACCAAAAGTAGCACTGGCTGCTCAGTCTCTGAATACCGAATATTTCCTTATAAGGAAACGGCTAATATTACCATTATCATTTATGGTATATTTTGTATCTGCAATACTTTGATGTCTTTTCATCTAGAGTAATCTTTACTACTTGGATCTGGAACTGTCTACAAAAAGAGAAAAGCTCAAAGAATATATTGTCATGACAAAACAACAAAAATGTGGATACTCGTCTTAACATTTGAATTAAGCAAGTTTTGCACAGGGTCAATATTTTGAAGCAACCACTGATGATAAAATATACTATCATTCCCTTGCAAAACATTCATAGTGTACTTATAAAATTTTTGTTAATCTGTTCCTAAAAATTATCATAATGAGATATGGTCTGTACAAGAGGAATTCAATATAGCTTGGAAACTTATATGCAATGATTTTAGAGAGAGAAAAAATAAAGCAAAACTTGGCTAATTGTATTAAACCTGAGATCAATGGAATCGGTAGTTAAATTTCCTTTGCACAACATTCCAGTTCCATTTTTATCATAATTTCCTGAAAATATCTTTTAGCAATTTATATAATCATAACTCACATCACAAATCTGTGAAGTACATGATATGATCTTGCAATCACTGAAATTTGTCTTGCTACTACACTTCACTACAATTTAGAACCATTATCATCCTGAAATTAAGCTTATAACAAAGGTTATTTTTACATGAGTTATAATTGTTATATCTACAAAACCATAGTTTATATATATATATATATATATATATTCTAAGTAATGGATATTTATTAATCTAAAAGATTGTTTACACTTTAAATATTATTTTAGTCAATACTCGTATTTGAGTAGACACTCCATCTATTTATTAAACAGTATATTTATGTATTTTCATCTACTGACCTGAATATTTGAGAAATCTTATTAAAGAAAAGAGCATAAATTTTTTCTTTAATAACATTTCTCAGACATTCAAGTCGGCAGATGAAAATAAATGAATATACTGTTTAATAACTAAATGGAGTGTCTAATCACATATGAGTATTGACTAAGAATAATGTTTAAAGTGATAAATATATATATATATATATATATATATATATATATATATATATATATATATATATATATATATATATATCCAAGTGTGGGATTGGTATATACGGAGTAAATTCCAATAACCAACAATTATTATTCTTTAAAGAGTGCTCAATACAGAGTAGAGCAGATATAATTATTTATTTAAATATTATAACATAAATATGTTATAAAATCACTAAAAAATAGCCATTTTGTTTCAACACTCCCGGTGTCTTATCAAGTGAGGATTCGACATTCAACATCATCACTTGATAAGACACCGGGAGTGTTGAAACAAAATGGCTATTTTTGTAGTGATTTTATAACATATTTATGTTATAATATTTAAATAAATAATTATATATATATATATATATATATATATATATATATATAATTTATTTATTTATTTATATATATATATATATATATATATATATATATATATGATAATGAATACAGAATCCTTAAAAATCCATTTATGGATTTTTAAGGATTCTGTATTAATTATTGTATTTGGTCTCTTTGGATTTATATCCTCCATAGAATTATCCCTACTAATTATCAAGTGATATTACATATATATATATATATATATATATATATATATATATATATACTTCCAAAGAATGGGATGAATTTTTATTTATTAATCCAACAGGATGAATGTTTGAAGCAATAAAAGTATGTTGGGTTAAGAAAAATAAGAACTATTAATTCTTTAGAACATGCTTTGTTTGTTTCCGATACCAACTGAGTAGATATGCATCTCAAGTAAAAACATGTGTAAATAAGAGTGTTTTAAAGGCAAAGTAAAATTTTGCTCTATTGTGACACTCTTCATAGCCATGCAGTAAACTGGAGGACACATTTTCTTTATTAAGTTTTCTCGAGTACACGGACCAGTAATATTGAAAGAAGTTCTGTTTAAAATAAATGGAGCATATATTCATATACAGGTATCCACTAAAAATATTGTTTAAAGTAACAAACATACGGTGGATTAACAAATAAAATCCATCAATTCTTTAGAGTGGACTGAACGATTATAAAAAAATAAAGAAATGATAACTACAAAATCCTAAATTTGGAGTACTGAATATAACATCAATTAGCTATGTGACAAATTTTATATTTGTATTAATCTTATATAAATATATATATATATATAAATATATATATAAATATATATATATATATATATATATATATATATATATATATATATATATATATATATAAGTGGACATTGAGGTCAATACACAGCAAAAACACTCTGTTTCATGCTTAAATTCAATCTTCAGACCATGTATTTATATTTGCATATGCTGATATTGAGCACTTTATCCTATAAGTATACCATACTTTAAAACTATACTTTTATCATATATATATATATATATATATATATATATATACATATATATATATATATATATATACATATATATATATATATATATATATATATGTATATATATATACAGGGGTTTGACAAAATAATTGGAACAGGTACAAATTCCACTTCTATATTTCAAAGATCTATTATATTAAGAACTTTAACTAAAACTTCGTAATTGCATGTTATGTCTATTGTAAATACGTTTATTTATCTAATTTACTGTCTTTGTCTTATTTTTTTTCAGAATTTAGTAAAATTTAAACTAAATGCGTGACCTCTCTGAGTTCGAAAAAGGGCAAACTGTTGGAGTTCGCATGGCAGGAGCCTCGATCACTAAGGTTGCTGAACTGTTTGGTTTTTCAAGAGCTACCATATCAAGAACTATGACTAAATCTGAGAAACAGGGCAAAACCTCTAGCAACCATAGCAATTCAGGTCGGACTTGCAAACTTACTGACAGGGACCGACGTGCATTGAAACGTAATGTGGCAAAAAATCATCAGACTACTGCGGCCAAAGTGACTGCTGAGTTGAATAATCATCTGAATAGTTCAGTTTCTACTAAAACTGTTCGTCGTGAGCTCCATAAGGCTGCATATCATGGAAGAGCCGCCATAAGGAAACCTCTACTCTCCACTCGCAACATTCAGAAGAGGTTGAAGTGATGCAGAGATCACAATGCCTGGTCTACAGACCAATGGAAGCAAGTCATATTCTCAGACGAGTCCAGTTTTTCTCTTTTCCCAACTTCAGGGCGAGTTTATGTGTGGAGGCAGCCCAAAGAAGTTTACAACCCTGACTGCCTTCTTCCAACAGTGAAGCATGGAGGTGGATCAGTGATAGTTTAGGCTGCCATATCATGGAAATGTCTCAGTCCAGTAGTTGTCCTGCATGGTAGAATCAACAGCAAAGATTACCTGAACATTTTGTGAGATCATGTTCATCCAATGGCCCAGACTTTAGCCCTGACGGTGACCGCATCTTCCAAGACGATAATGCTCCAATACATACTGCTCGAGTGGTTAAGAATTGGTATGAAGAGCATGAAAGTGAGCTAGAACACATGGCGTGTCCTCCCCAATCTCCAGATACCAATATTATGAAACATTTGTGGTGCATTTTGGAGCGACAGATTAGGAGCCGCTATCCTCCACCATCATGTCTTAAAGAGCTGGAGCAGGTATTAATGGAAGAATGTCTGAAAATTCCTCTGGATGAAGTCAGGTAGCTGTATGATTCCATTCTTAGACGTATTAAATCTGTATGTGAGGCTAAAGGAGGATCAACTCCATATTAAATAAATTTTCTTTGAATTTAACAAGTGTTTCAACCAATTTGACATCAGTCAGAGACTCTTACCCCTACTCTATTGACACACAACAGGGAAAGGTAATTATTTTATGCATTATATACGTGATATATATAATGCTATAATGCTCAATTCATACAAAGAGTGATGCATTAAAGCAACAGCAGTCGCTAAAAATTCCGTTTTCTCCATAGAGCTCAATTGGCAAATATATATATATATATATATATAGATATATATATTACAGCATGCCTTTTTATCACAATATCATTAATCTGAACCTATTCATTATCATCTATTTACTGTGTCCTATCAAAACAGGTGATCATTTCTCTCCACAATTTCCTGTCCTTTGTACCTTTAAGAAACATTTGACCCTTTACCATCTCTTCTCTTCTTGTCCTTACTCTGCCAACCATTCACAGAAAGTTTTCCAAGTCTTCCTTTTTCAAAATGTGTCTTCGAAATTTCAAATGCCTCTTTCTGATTTTAAATATGAGTGTCTTTCTAGTTCCAATTCTCTTTAGAACTTCCTTGTGCAGTGTAGCATGTGTCTGTAGAACCACTTCTCTGTCACTTCAAGTTTCTTCATCTGTAAGGAAATTCCCAGTAGGACAAACAGTATTATTAAAATCTTAGTGATGATGATGGAATGTATCTTCCAAATGGTAAAGTTTACCTACTTTGAAAATCAATATTCAAAATCCTGTCTTTTACCTGGACTTAAATAAGAACTGCTGGAAACAGTGGGAAAATATACAACTATCTCAGCCACAGGGCAAGCCTAATGAAAATGTATGTATAGGGAAATATATTTTGCACCTCAGTTAGTTATATATTTGCTATAGGAACTGGACAGAATCTATTTCCTTTGAGATTCAAAGAGATGTGCCACAATGATTATTTTGTTTTTGGAAAAAAAATTGCCAGAGAATTCTTTATTCCAATCACCACTTTTAATAAATATCCAGGAAATTTCTCCCCATTTGTGAGCAAAACATTTCTTTATAAAATATAATTAAAATTATATAAAAATTCCAGCCACACCTTTTATTCAAACCACCCCATTTTTTTAAAACTCAAGAACAAGGGTTGGCTGAAAAGTTGTATTCTGGTACACTTGCATGTCATTTAGTCTACCAACTGGTGTGTCTACTTACAAGTATATGAACTATCCTATGAACTTTCCAGCCAACCCCTGTGCATCCTTGTGCAAATTAATTGAATAATTCCATTATTATTTAGATTTTTGTATTTTTCCAATGAAACATGACCCAGTTCACAGGTTAGTACTTCGTATATCCATTCCATGAAGTTGTTTCTTGCAGATTGACTACAGATTCACGATTAGATTTAAACCAATAGTGTTTCAAGCCCTGTCTATAGTACTTTGATTTGCTCACTGGAAGGCTTGTCAGTGTGTTCATGCAGCATTATAATTTTCGTACACTTCCTTGGAGTAACATCCATCACAGCACTGGCCGTAGGACAACTAATCAACAGTCGAGACAATAGTGTCTGGGCATGATGAAAATCTGATGCAATCATGGATGACGCAATATTTTTCAAGGCCAAACAAATTTCATCATACACTCCAAAAAATAGATTCATATTACTGCACACCACTGCAAATGACCTAATCTAAGAGAAAAATAGAAATTGATTACACGGTCAATTCAGTGGGTCTAAAACTGACCTTATGGTGAAAGAAAGGAAACTAAAGCGGCTGTTTCAATTAATTTGCACAAGGGTATATATATATATATATATATATATATATATATATATATATATATATATATAAGTATGTAAAAATACACCTTTCTTTCAACCGTGTGCTGATGGTTTGGGGGAATTGATCCCAGCTTGAAGCGATCGAATGTCTAGCCACACTGATAAGCTGTGCTACACTGAAACAGTCTGTCTCTAGTAGACATATATATATATATATATATATATATATATATATATATATATCTGTTTTGTTAAATAGTCATAATATATAGTCTCAGTGCCTTTTAAATGTTTCAATGATTTTCTTTAATCCCCCAAAATTAGTGATTGATTTTGTTAAGTTTTTTTCTGGACTAAAACTATTTGAAACAATATGATCAGGTTCAAAATACCTCCTCATACACAGGTGTCCTAGATATTGAAATGAAACATAAAACTAAATTTTACTTAAATCTTAATCTATACTACTTACTGTTGAAACTTGACTAATGCATGGAATAATAATGCAAACACAAAAGGTAGTTAGAATAAAATGTATTGAAACAAGAAAGTGTACACAATATTTACATATAGTCTTTTGTATATTCCTGGGAAGACCGTTCCTGGAGAATGTGTTGACTAAGTCGCAGTCGGGCAGAGTCTCTAGTTGGATCTCTTGATTTGCCTCCCTGTCTTCCGGTACCAACCATATTTATATCGTCGGTACTCCACTATGCAAATTAGGTGGATCCTACCACAATACTTACATAACAATTAGTCATAAAGAAACAAATTTAGTGACAATTTACTCTCCTTTACAATGAAAAATATGGAATTATTAAATCATGTTACCTACACATCTTTCCTGTTCAATCAAGTAAGGTGAATTAGTTTCTGTGTAGGTTTCATACTAAGATGCTATATTTGTCTGTGGTTGTGAAAGCCAGGAGAATCTCATATATGTCCCAGTTGAATTCTAAGAAAGATCTACGCAGTATATGTTTCGTAGCAGTCATAGAAACCTCAGGAAATATATGTTTCCAGAGTCTTGAAAGGTAAACATCAGAATGGCCATGTACATGTAATATAATTTTAATCTTTTTCTCTTATTTATCTAGTGTGAAGGAGACAGTGTTTTTTTTTATTTTTGTCTATTTTTACATTTTCTATATTGGGGAAGTATGCATGATAGGTGACTCAAGAGTTTTTAACATAGACTCCTATAACTTGTAATAGCATTTCTGTTAGGCATTCATTGCTGATGATGCACACAAGTGAGGATACAAGATGAAATTCTCAATAACTACTATTATACAACAAAACAGGAAATATTAACACTGATTACATAGTAAGATTTAAAATAACAAGAGATTTATTTTATCTATACACTAGCAGCAATACCCAGCTGGTCAATCAGAAAAAGCGTTCAATTAGAATGGAGCAAAAACAGCATCATGTTTAGATGTAACAGAGTCTATCTTCTTCAATTACTTTAAAGTACTTTCATTAAAAAAAGTTTTAATTAATGCAGTTACTCATATAACAGAAGTAGTCTATATTTATTCAAACAAAGTTAGCTGAGGTCATGAAGGGATAAAACAGGCAACATGAAGACCCACTTCAGACCACAATTATTTTGGAGTTTTTGACATTCAATTTGTCAGTGTGCTACCAGGGATGTAAAAGAGGATACATTTATAAAGCAATTGCTAAGTTTGATGAAAATTGGTTGAAAGATAAACAAAAAATAAGAAGGAGACTAGTAAAAATCACCATTTTTCGCTGTTTACAAGGGTTTTCACTATATGGGTGGACTCAATTATCAAGTTAAATGACTGTTAAACAATCAACTTATTGTTGGCTATAATTGAGTGAAGTTTGTATTAGATTGTTTGAAAATTGAGGGAGTTTTTAGTTTAAAATTTGTGTTGAAATTGATTTCTGTTGAAATCAATTTTTTGTTTTTCAGTTTTTCACTAAACACAGTGGCATAGAAATAAAAATGAGGTATTGTTGAGCTCATCATGATGTAAGTAACCTAAGTTTGTATGAAATTGAAGGAAAAAAGTTGAATTTATTGATTTTTGATTGGCTTTATTGATTATTGATTTTTTTTAAATGATCATTTTTTTATGCTAAGAACCTATCTCTTACATTGTACAATGTATATGCCAAGTTTAGTTTGGATGTATCTTGAGTGAAAAGGTATCACACAGACATCCTCTGTTTTATATAGAGAGATAATGGAAAATGCTTGCAAGTTATTCATAATGCATTTAAGTGATCTCTAGTTGTGTAACATGATGGGATTCACACCATATAATACCAGCAGTCAGGATCAAATGTAATGTTCATCAGGAGATTTTGATCTAAGAGGAGTTGATCTGTAGTGACCCTAATATCTACTGGGTTCAGTCAAAGAGATACCAAAGTAAGCTTTGTACTCAGTGTCACATCAAATTGTCAAAAGAACTAGATGCCTCAGAGGGTTAACCTAGAAGGTATCCTCATGACCACCAAGTGCTGAATCACACCTCAAAAGAAAACAATCAGATGATATGACGTTATATCAAGGCCTGACCTAAGTGATGGAAAACAGAATCTTTCACATCCTTATGAGAAGAAGAGCAAGTGTTCAAACAAAGTCCTTGAAAACTACATACCTTCTACAGTCAAGGTTAATTTGATAGGGGCCAGAAGTGGATAGATAATTGTTATATACATAAAAAAATTCAGTTTCATATTCTTATCAGATGTTACTAACATAAGATTACAGTGAAAATAAGGTTCTTTGTTAAAATTTAATCTTGCTAATCTAGACAATGAATGCTAGCAGGATGTAGTAATGTAGTAGAGTTATATATTTATAAAGTTGGACATTTCTGGGAAATATAATGAGGGAAGAGAGTCTGGAGAATCTAACACTCACAAGACATACTGAAACAAGAGAAACAGTGTGTAACCTAAACAAGTTTTTGTGAATGGATGGAAGAGTAGTAAAGGATCAAAAGTTACTTAAAGCAACAAAAACAGGAAGTTGTAAAGAGTCTCGATTTCTTATATCTTGAAGGAACATGGCATATAAAAGAAAAAGAATTGAGTAGTTGAGCAATTAAGAAATAAGCAATTGTTTATTCAAGTGTCTATTATTATACATTTTTTATGAGTATTCTTACATCTTAATTTCAGCTGCTTTTTATTGCAGTTAACCAGACTATCATTTTATAGTAGGTTATAAGCAATGAATTAATATTTTTCATATCATAACATCCTATTCCTCTCCATTTTATCTTCCTAACCTGTATCATTCAGTCCCATGGAGGTACCAAAGCATGGGGTAATGGTTAGCAAACCTGGTTGAACGAGTAGTGAGTTTCAGCTTCACTGGGAACTCTATACAAAATTCAACATTAAATAACACAAATGTTGACATGTAAAATCAATCAACTTTTCCACACAACCAAAAACAAAAGGTTTGAAAGGAAATTCCCATCATTATTAGACACAGTGATTGATAACGATTAATGGACTTGAGAAGTCTAAGTTCCTGAAAAGCTGTTTCAAGAAAAACATTTTATAAATTTTAACCTACAGTTGCATTAAATGTTCAGGAAATAATTGCCAAATGTTTCCTGTATGGAAACGACTATTTTCAGCATTATCATTATCATTACAAACCTAACCAAAAAATCAATCCTAATGTTTGGCTTAATAGTTTAATTTTAAGAAAATCAGAAAAGTATACAACTAACCATTCTTCTTAACCCTTGAGTATGTAACTTAATGATTTAGAATGTTACAGAATATTACAGAATATGCAGACAAAGCAAAAATGGCAAATTCTATTATACTGGTCAGAACTCTGATAACCAAAGCTGAGTAGGGGTGGTTTGAAACTTGCATGTATGGAATTCTGATAATGATGGATAATCTTTATTTAAGTTTTAATATAGGACCAAAAAATGCACAAAGACAGTATTATGGTAGCAATAGAATGATGAAGATGCTTATCCACTCCCAGATTCCTTGGCATGCCTGGCTTCCGTAGATTGAGAAAAATCATCACATGGTGATGGCAAGTCACTGACCAACATGTTGAGATCTGTCCTCTCATTCTCCATCTCATTTACTCCAAAAATGATTCTACTTCTACTGTGTTACCCACCACTGAAATATAGCAAAGAAACGAAGCCTAAGAAAATAGTCAGTCATTCATTCAGTCTGTGATACAGCACTGGGGGCCTGAAGAATTGCCAATGGACCATAAGAAGCCAGAGACAATATGCAATGCAATAATATATTAAACCCAAACTTTTTTTTTAGTTACCCATCTAAAAAGAACCTGGGTGAACATTGCTTCTCGGTATTGATCACCTATAATAACTAGTGTGAGGCTCTTCTTTTTTCTTTTACATTGTAATCTGGTAAATTGTGGAGTGTCTGCAATATCTTCTAAGTTGTAAAACTGTCATGGGTAATTAGATAACATGAGAGAAGTGTTAAAAATTTATGGTTACTTTTGTGATTAGCACAACAATGTGAATGGGTGGTGAGTGGAATGTACAGAGCAGGTGGAAATAGATGATGAGAATCACATCTTGGGGAAATTCTCAGTATGATGTGAGGGGAAAAGAGGAAAGAAAAGAATTGAGGGAAGAGAATAAAAGAAGTTTGAAAATAAATGTAAAAAAGATAAGGGAGTGAAACATGAATAAAGAGAGAAACTAAAGCAGAAAAAGTAAAGAAAGAGGAATTAGAAGAATATAAAATGGAAGACAGAAGAATAAAAAAAAAGAAGGAAAATAAAGGAGTACAAGAAGAGAAAAGAAAGAAAAGAAAATGAGGAGGTAAGAAACAGAGAGTGCAAAAGAATCAGTAGAAAGAAAAGGTAAAATAGAAAGTAGATGAGGAAAGAAAGAAATTAGTAATAATTTAGAAGAAAGAAAAAACAAAGGGAAGCAGGGATTAAAAAAGTACTAAAGAGGAAGAGAAGAAGAGAGAAGGAGATAAGAAGGAGAAAAAGAAAGAAAAAACAAAGGGATTAAAAAAGTACTAAAGAGGAAGAGAAGAAGAGAGAAGGGGATAAGAAGGAGAAAAAGAAAGAAAAAACATAGGGATTAAAAAAGTACTAAAGAGGGAGAGAAGGGGATAAGAAGGAGAAAAAGAAAGAAAAAACAAAGGAATTAAAAAAGTACTAAAGAGGAAGAGAAGAAGAGAGAAGGGGATAAGAAGGAGAAAAAGAAAGAAAAAACATAGGGATTAAAAAAGTACTAAAGAGGGAGAGAAGGGGATGAGAAGGAGAAAAAGAAAGAAAAAACAGAGATTAAAAAGTACTAAAGAGGAAGAGAAGAAGAGAGAAGGGGATAAGAAGGAGAAAAAGAAAGAAAAAACATAGGGATTAAAAAAGTACTAAAGAGGGAGAGAAGGGGATAAGAAGGAGAAAAAGAAAGAAAAAACAGAGATTAAAAAGTACTAAAGAGGAAGAGAAGAAGAGAGAAGGGATAAGAAGGAGAGAAAGAAATAAAAAACAAAGGGATTAAAAAAGTACTAAAGAGGAAGAGAAGAAGAAAGAAGGGATAAGAAGGAGAGAAAAAAAACAGTGTTAATCATCTGAAAAATGAATGGATAGAAGAGGAACATAAATATAGAAAGAAGAAAATAAGAAAGGGAAATTGAACAAAAAAGAAAAAAGGAGACTGAAGGAAAAAAGATAAAAATACAGACGAAAAAGTAAGAAAAAAGAGGAAGCAGGAAGATGGGGAAAAAAGAAGAGTAAAATAATAAAAGATTAAGGTCAAGAAGAATCCTCCAGAGTTACTGACTCATCAAATTCTGTATCCCAACTATCACATTGCATTATCAAGTTCATCCTCTAAAAACAGATTTGGTTATTCCTCAGTAAATGTGTTTTGCAGCTGGAAATAATGAGACTAAAACCCTTTATATTTAAAATAAGTCAACATCTGTGGTATTTTACATGCGTTACATTACTCTGAAGGATGTGAAGGCAGGGTAGTGGTTACTAGCTCAAAATGGAAAATTGGCATGCCAAGAGCAAATTTCACTGAAATTCATTGCATTTACTTTCACACAAAGACCCTCAAGAAAGGTATAAATCCATCTCTTCTCAGCTATTTAAATATTACAACAGACTGGGTTCTTTAGACTTGGTTGGCAACCAGTCTAGGAGAAGAACAACACTTAATTCAAAACTGGTTGTGCATGGGGCTAGCAAGTCTATCCATGAAAATCTACTTGCTACAGAAATCACTGCAGCAATGTGAGTGAGTGAGTGAGTGAGTGAGTGAGTAAATGAGTGAGTGAGTGAGACTACTCTGTAACAGGTGCCTCCAAGTAGATAAATAATAAGAATCTAAGACCACAGGAAATTTGTTCCTCTGATAATAAGTTTCTACAGGAAAAAGAAAACAACATTCCCTGATGTTTGTTATGATTTTCATTCTATGTAGCAACTTTTATTTGGAAAATCTTTGCTGGCCAAACAAGGATTGATCATGGTGAATACTAAATATCATTTTTCTTTATTTTGGAAATCAACTCTTTTAGTTGCAACAACAAAACATCTCATTTTTAATCAAGTTTGGAACTATATTTTGTTTGCAAATTGTACACACACACACACACACACACACACACACACACACACACACACACACACACACACACACACACACACACAAACAAAGTGATTCCTCCTATTTTATTTTTAAGATCATGACTCAAGTTTACAGATTGATGTTTTTGTTTTATAGCAATTTGCGTTGTTGGACAAAATTTTGTGATGTCAACGAATACTCATTGTCCCTTTTGTAATGCTCGTTGTAGTAGAGACTTTGTAATCATAGATACTACTATTATACGCCGTTGAACAATACTGGTGTCAGATGCCTTTGAATAATCTCGTACTAATAGTACTTTCTCGATAATACTCGCTCGAATAGTAATCCGTATAGTGATCCAAAAAGAGAAATAGTATAATAAATAGAGTAGAGAATAGCAGTCCGTATAGTAATAGATAGAGTAGAAATGCAGTTCAATTAGATGTCACGCAATTTCCTATTTTATGCATTTCCTTTACAGTCATGCAGTCTACTTAATTCAATAATGAGATCGTCTGTGTTTGCTCACTGGTGATCTATGTTCAAACTGAAGTGTCAGCAGTGACACTTTATTCCTATATTTTAAAATTTTAATCTGATTTTTCTACAATTTGGACAATTTTTTCAGTTTTCAGAGAGAGTTTGAGCATAAATTATCTTGTGCATTTTGTTCATTTTTAACTTTCATAAGTCATTATCAAAGAAATTTTGTGTTTCGAAATGGTTGTCTATAAGCAAGCATCATGTTTCTTTGGTGGTTTTTGATCTCCAAATTAAAAATTGGTAACTATCATGATAGGTTTTTTAATTGCTGCATCTTTACACATCAATTTATGGTGTTTTCTCATTTTCTTTTCAATATTTAGCATGCTTATTCTTAAATTGAATGAAATTTTGTTGATGTGATTTCTTTGTCTTATATGGTTAAGGCATCTAGTATTTGTAGATGCTTTTAACTTTTTATGTGGTATTGTATTTTCGTATTATTAATAAATACTTATTAGATATCTTGTGTTTTGTTGTTGCGTGGATTGTGATATATAATTTTTGTTATTATTGAATAAACGACAAAATAAATTATGTGACAATATCGCTATAGTGTAACCAATGTACAGCATGCTATGGGTAAATTGTCACCATTTTTTATTTTTTTATTTTGTGCATGTGCGTTTTTGGTTTTTGGTTTTATCAACTGCATGGTACAGTGGGGTCAGTTGGGCACCATCTGTGAGAAAAAGATCACCATGACGCAATTCATTCTGCCAGAAATTTAGAAATGGCATACTGTACAGCTTGGAATTCATGCCAAAGGTCCATTATGAATATTTCAGAGTGTTTGGGTGTCAATCTGAGGACAGTGCAGATGATTTGGAAAGAGTTGGATGAGTCTAATGGTGATTACAAAGGTACATCAGCTCAGAAAACTCGGATCATTCTGGTGCAGAAAGAACTGCTAAATTTGTTGGTGAGAGACTCAGACTCAACATGGAGGAATACATCAAGTGGCTTGAGAAAGTAGTGCTGCCCTGGGTCAAGAAGATGGCTGCTGGAAGACCCTATGTCTGGCCACAGAACTCTGCACCATGCCACATAAGCAGGAGAATCCAGTTAGGCTGTTAGATAATTTCTGTGGCCACATCACCCTTACATCTGGCCACCAAACTCCCCAGACTGCAACCCCTTTGATTATTATGTGTGGGGCACAGTTGAGTGAGAGACCAACAAAACTCTTTGTAATACCAAAGATGAACTGAAGGCAAGGATTATGGCAGCATTCACCAACTTAAACAAGGAGACTGTCCAGAAGAGATGCAGGAGGTTCCAATGTTGTCTGGAGGCCATAGTTCAAGCAAATAGTTGGATAAATTTACTCTTTAGTATTTCAAGATATTTTTGTGTACTTTTGGTAAATATATCTGTTAAAATGAGATACCAGTGTTATTTTTTAATTTTTGCACAATTTAGATGACAATTTATCCATGGCATCCTGTATATGTTTTGATGTTTTTTGTTGCATCATTGATATTGATTATGTTAAAGATTTTGAGTTCTTTGTAATAAGCTAAGCAAAGCATGAAGAAACAAGAAAATTTTGTTAGAAACAAAGAAAAGAGTTCTTAACTGTGATGTTATATTGGTCGTTGTATATGGCAGTGAATACTGGACAATCTTCTCACAGATTAAAAAGAGACTTGAAGCAACAGAAATGTGGTTCTACAGAAGGATGCTGAGAATACTATGGACCAAACATGTGTGCAACAATAAAATTTGAGAGAAAATGGAAATAAAAAGGACACTTATACTTAACATCAGGAAGGAAAGAAAGCTTGGAAAATTTTACCCTTACAGGACATATTGAGGGCAAAAGGGACAAAGGAAAACAATGTATAACCTACCTTGTGAGTTTGGCAGAACAGGATTTAGGAAAGACAAATTTTATTAAGAGCCACAAAGGACAGGAAATTGTGGAGAGTTATGATTGCCAATGTCCTGAAGGGACAAGGCACATAGAAGAAGAAGAAGAAGAAGAAGAAGAAGAAGAAGAAGAAGAAGAAGAAGAAGTGTTTAATTTATCCTTGTTGACAATTGATATGTTTTTAATATTATTTTATTGTCTTAGGATTCTAATGTTTCGTTACAAATGGTGATTCTCTTCCTTTCATTGAGATAGTCATGAGGATCACATGATGGCAAATAAATGACAGGAGGGGGATTGATGAGACCAGTTGTCATGTAGCGCCCAGAAAAGAAGGATGTCCTTTGGCCACAATGATAGGTCTTACAGGAAAATCACATGGCCTAGCGCAGTTCGTAGAGAAGCAGCCATAACCCCAGTTTTTTTTCCTTTGGGAAATATAACAAGTAACATTCCCCTTTCTTGGGGCGTATGTTATAATTTCTTTGCATGGGACACTTGTATATATGCATATATCTAATTTCATGTACGACATTGCATTATAAACCTTTTTGTGAACTAAACATGTGTTATTCTTTTTCCATAACAGCTATTCCATTCTGTCCATGGAATATCAGTGTTGTTATAGTGATTTCCCAAGCGTAGCTTAGATGTAGCACAAGGCCAAAAGTAGGGGGCACCCAGTGAGGATCGAACTCACTACTCAGTCGTAATTGTTCTAACGAGACAAGCTCGTTAGCCATTAAACCACCTTGAGGAGCCCACAAAATGACTTTCTAAGCACAGCTTAGATGTGGCACAAGGTTGAAAGCGAGGGGCACCCAGTGAGGATTGAACTCACTATTCAGTTGTGATGGTTCTAGCAAGACAAGCTTGTTAACCATTAAACCACGTCGAGGTGTCCTATATCAGTGTTGTTATATTATGGATATAGCAATGCCTATAACAAGAGAAATGTATCAGAGAAAATAAATTCTTCTTTCTCACACTCTCCATTACACTAATAATGTTTTCATCTAGTTTGGGAATATTGCACAGTTAGCTTTTGTAAAATAGTTTAATAGTGTTTTTTTTTTTCATGCTGTTATTATTATTTGTATTAGATTTTCTAAGGTTAGTTTAATTTGTTCATCTATTACAAAGGTTAAATATATTTTACTATGTTTATTGTAGATTTTTGAGTTTGTTGTAAATTTTTCTGTATGTCAAGGATATTATAATGTTCTCAATTTATTTATGATAGCTATTTTGTATCTTTATGGGTATTCGCTGTTGTAAGTGAGTCAACATGGGTTTGATTGATTGTCATTTTATAAATGGAAATTTTAATATTATCACTATTCAAATTGATTAGTACATCTAAAAAGGGAATGTTGTTATTGATTTTCAGTTCATATGCGGAATTAAGAATTGAGTTATTTTCAAAGTCTGTTCTCAGATTATTGACTTTATTTTAAGTTAATATAAATATATTAATAACATAATGAGTATAAATCTTCTTCTTCTTCTGTACACAGTGTCCATTCAGGACATGAATAATCATGGCTCTCCACATGATAATAAAGTTTATCTTTTTGCTATCTCTCCTAAACCCTGTTCTGCTGACCATTAACAAAAGCTCATTAGGCAAGTTATGTGCTGCTTTCATCTATCCCTCTTGCTTTCATTGTGTCTTGTGAGTGTCAAATTTTCTAAGCCCTCTTTCCTTGTTATGAACCCTAATTTTTATGAGTAGAAATATTTGGATTAGAATGATATTTTTTTAAAATCTCATTTTCTTTTACTGACATGTTCAAATATTGATAGTCTTTAAGCAATCACTGAAACCATAGTAACACCATTGATCGATTTGATTTTATGGCTTATCGACCCATTATGGGTTATTTAAAGCCAAAACATTTTGGATTGTAAGAAAAATATCTATTTAATATTTATTTATTCTTAGAAAAATATATTATTTAAATATTGGGGATTGATTTATATCTTTCCCAATAGTGTTTGCATGTAAGTGAATGTAACAACCCTGACTGGAATTTGAACTCAGCTCTCTGATTTGTCATTCCAAGCTGCTATTCGTTACACCACATGCATATCAGAACTCATAGCAGCACTATCAGTTTGTGTCTATATATTTTCATAAAATGAAAACAATGCATTCTCTCGAATCTTGACTAATGCATGTCCTGGCTCACTACTGTCTTTTTCCACCAACAACATTTGGTCACTCACCAGCCATGTTATTAATGGATGGTCAGCCCAGATCTCAGCTTGACCTGGTGTATCTAGATTTATCTGTCAAAGTCACCAGTAAAATGGACAACATTAAAATGTCGATGGATAGGAAGTGACAGGAAAACAGATTCTCTTTGTGAGGTGCTGTTGACATTATGAACTTTCAATGGAAACCAAAATGGATGTCTGGAGTTCTAAAGGAGAAACTTAGCCCACTGACTTTTCTAGTGTGGCTGAAGGATTGGTGTGTATGGAAAACACATGCTGATCTCATCCTTGTTACCAAAATGTCACAACTTGGTAAGGGGGTCTGTAATAACTACGACAATGCAGTTTAGTCTTGAGACTTCTGTCTGCAGATGCAATACTCCTACTTTTTATTCACACATACACAATATGGCCGACACAGCACTTCCATGTCTGAACAATGGCTGAAACAGTGCTTCCATGTCTGAACAATGGCTGAAACAGTGCTTCCATGTCTGAACAATGGCTGAAACAGTGCTTCCATTTCCTTAATTCCCGGTTAAAACATCTCTTCCCAATTAGTCAAAATTTAATTTAACAATATGATTTTTACAATTTATCTCTGTTTGCTGGCCCCAAACTATGTTGTTTGCTAAGATAAACAAGTTAGAAATATTTCCAGATTCATTGCAGAATTCAGAGAGTTGACATATTTGGATGAAAAAAATCTTCCCTCATTGTCAAAATGTCACAACTTGATAAGAGGGTTTATAATAACAATGATAATGCAGTTTAGTCTGGTGACTTCAACTAAAGATGCATAAATGAAAATAGCTGCCCAAATAGACACCATATGATAGATAGATAGATAGATAGATAGATAGATAAACAGAGAGTGAGAGAGTGAGAGAGATGTATATAGAAAGTATATAGAAAGTGTAAACCCAGAAATTAACACTTCATGGGTTTCTAGCTGTTTCTCATCTTCAGTACACATCACGTCAGGTGTTACAAATGGTCTGTAGATTGCTTAAGGCATGAAACTGCTAGTCCCCACACAGTGCTCATTTCTATGTCCTCACTATCTAAAAATGAGCTATCACTGATATTGAACACATTTCCACAATAAAGACACCAAATTTCAAACAATATATATATATATATATATATATATATATATATATATATATATATATATATACGTAGTAAAGGTAATAAATCTGTTGCTATATAATCCAAGTGGATCACATTAATATAAAATATTAAAACTGATCCACAAAAAGAGCGCAATGTATTTATTATTACAAACCTCATAATTAGTACACAATAAAATCCAGAATTATCTCATTTGGGGGAATACATGTATATATATGAGTATATATATATATATATATATATATATATATATATATATATATGTATGTATGTATGTATGTATATGCACACACACACAAACACACACATGCATATATATACAATGGGTTAAAAGAAAAACTTTTTATTTTTAATTCTTTTAAATATAAAACATAAAAATGAATAAGATACGAAAAGGAAAATAAAAGAAGTTATTTGAAATAAAAATTTTGAGCATGAAAATAAAAAGTATTAACTTATATGTTGCGGAGTGCTGCCGAGGATACGTTTGCATTTATTTGCGTATATGTGTATCCATTGGTGTACTATATATATATATATATTATATATATATATATATATATATATATATATATATATATATATATATATATGTATGTATGTACGAAAAATTTTTAAAATACATATATATATATATAACAATACATATATATATATATAACAAAAATTTTAAAAAATATATGTACAAAAAATTTTTTTAAATACATATATATATATATATATATATATATATATATATATATATATATATATATATATATATTATATATATATATATATGTATTTTTTTTTTTTTCAGAGAGTTCAAGAATCAGAGTTACGGCATTATTTTTTAATGAAAATATAAGTATAGCATTAAAATATTTATATGTTTCCTTTACTTATTTAGTTGTGAATTTCTGTCCTTCAGGTTAAATGTTTATGCTGTAAATAAGTCCAACTGTAAAGTATGTATATGTACACACACACATTTGTGTGTGTTGTGTGTGCGCACATAGACAAAGTTATATGAATATATAAAGATATATGCATGCTGTTATACATGTATATTGAAGAGATACAGAGACTCATTGGTTTCCTGGTTTCCAGGGATTAAAAATTGTCCAATATCTTAGAAATGCTAACTGATTCAAATAATAATAACTTTAAAACTTCTATTTATTTTTTAAAAAAAACTCATACCAATGCATATTCAACTAGAATAGTAAATGCTTACAGATATACAAAATAGCTATCATAAGTAAATATCTTCTACATGAAGAATATTGTATAACAAACACAAAAATCTGAAAAAATACATTTCCTAACTGTTGTAACCTAGAGAATGTTACTTAATAGAATAATTACATGAAGGTTGGTAATGAACGATAATACTTAGGACACGAACAACACATATAAGATTCACCAGGGATGCGTGGAAGAAGTAGTCAACTCTTAGAAATGAGTCAAGTGAATTCCACACTGAATCTCCAACATACAATATTTACTACTGTATTTATGTGAATGGGGACATACCCATTATCTTCCACAGGTATGCTACAACACTAACTATTTTATAGATAAAGAAATTAAACTATCTTTAGAAAGAAAAATAGGGCAAAAGATTATAAGAAACCTACTACATTTATTATCTATCAAATTTGTTTTAATGCGTCTATTACTTAGTTGAGTTCAGTCCACTGTCTGGTGTATGTCCAGCTGCAGATTCCTACTGTATTGTCTCAGACAACCGCTCAATATGGTTTTTGCTGTTTTGCCCAGTCTCATGTTAAATTCTCACATTTATAAATGTATGGGTGAGCTCACCTCGTCGCTTGGGGTATAATAAAATTAAACACAGAAATCTTCCTGATGCAAATATTCAAAACTTCAATAAATCAGTGTTCTCTTTAAATTCAGTTACCAACTTGGAAAATGTCTCTTTAATAATATTAATAATTCAAACATATATATTGGATACGCTATGACAACATTATCATGTCAGTTAACTTGCCACTTATCCAATAATAATTAAATGTCATATCATCAACCCATTCCACAATAAAACACAATGCATCTGATAAGTTCTTATCACTAATACAAAAATGCTATAGCCTATCAATTGTAACAAATAATCACAAATACTAGAAGCCTGAGCCATAAAAGATAAAGGACTTAGCATCAATAAAATGTCATTTAATTTAGGAACGAGCATGCTAAATATATTCCACAACTAAAAATATTTCTTACGGTACAAGACCTGAAACTGGTGTGAGCAGATATAGAACTTGTAAAAACTTGTCTTGATACTCAGCAATTTGTGGAGATGCAATACTCAAAAACCACCTAAGAAACACAATGCATGCCTATAGACACAATCCTTTCAACCCACAAAAATTCTTTAATAATGGCATTTGAAAGCAAAAAATGACACAGTTTATGTTCAAATTCTCCCTGAAAACCAGAAAAATGGCCTTAACCCCCAAAATTAAAGTACTTTTATTATTTTTCAGCCAAACATCAGGCATAAATAAACAAGGCACAATCTTTGAGCATGAACCAACTGGAGAAAAGCACAGTCCGTGAAAAAAATATCCTTTGGAAAAACCAGAAGCAAAAACAGAAGGGATGAAGATAATCCAAAGAAAAGCCAGAGCTTTCCATCCATGTGGCTGCAGACATCTCTTCAGATCCAACATAGCGCTCATTTCACATAGAAAGAAATATCATTGAGTACCTCAAAAATCAGTAACAAGTACTGCTAATGACAACAACATATATATATATATATATATATATATATATATATATATATATATATATATATATATATATATATATATATATATATATATGCAATAAAACTCTACCTATTGACATTCATTAATGCTTACTGGACATTTATAGAGACCAAACAGAGGATATGAGTACAGTTTGGAGATTTTATTTGTGGCAACAACAATGTGAAAAAGAATTTTATAAGTACAACAAGCAGGCTTTTTGTTTATCACTAGAAAAAATGCCTAGCAAATGGTAGGAAAAATAGTTTTCATAGCTGAAAACTTCCTTCATCAATTAGTGTTATTGTGCTCCCTGTATCCATTGTAATTCTCTTGGAAATAAATAGGAGGCATTACTTTCAGATGTATGTAGGGGTGTGTGTGTGTATATATATATATATATATATATATATATATATATATATATATATGAAGTGTTAAGTAAAATCATATAGAAATAGTGTAGCAAGATACGGAGAAAAGAGAAATAGAGAACTGTACAAGTAGCTTTTGCCATCTGGTAACAATATACAAAGTAATGTTTTGTTATTTTCATGTCATTTGCTCAAAATGTTTAACTTCCTCATGATGTTTGGGAAACACTTGTGACTGTATAGCAACTTCTGACAGACTGAAGTGAAAGGAGAGCTTACAGGCATTGCTATTAATAACAAGAAAAATTTCAATACTTAGCAGATGACACAACTTTAAAGGAAAACTTGACAAGATACACAGTTATTAAACTACAGACAGACAGCAGTTTGTCCAAACTGAATTCCAACACATGAACCAACAGACTTTGAGCTTTCACTAAGATCTTTAATAGTCTACTATGAATAATTTACTGTTAACATCTAATTACACAACTTTATACATTAGTATAATGGCCGGTTTCCAAGCACTCCGGTATGCTAGGACAACTAGCCAATCCCTATTGCAGATACCAGCTCGGTTAAATATATGTTTGTTAGCTTACTTGCAGTTTATACTACATCTGTGCTAAGTGGACCTTAGTTACAGTTTCTGTAAGAGAGTACATTAATCTGTCATCAACAGTATATTCAAACTCTCGGTCACAATGACTTGTGAATTTGTTCAAGTGCAATCATCGATGGCTTTCAAACAGTTTTGTCTACACAGTATGCCACATAAGCTTTCAGTATGGTTTTTCAGGACTTTCCAAGGATGCTGCATGCTGGGATTGTCTCCCAATAACCTCAAGAAGTCACCTTCCTGACAAGTCATCCATGATGCAATTTGAAGATAGATTTCATGGTCAGAAAGTAAATGTGCTAACTTCTCGGCCCTAGTATAGCAGCTATCGAAAATGAAAAGTTTAAAAATCAGCACAAGTTCAGTGTAGTATCTGTGCACAAATGTTACAAACAAAAAAATACATGGTTATAGATATGTGTTGTGTTTTATATATGTTAATTATATATTATCATAATGTATTATATCAAATATATATATATATATATATATAAATATAAAAGTGAATAGAGAAGTCAACACTTAGAGGCAACAGTCTGTTTCATGCTACATCGTCAGGCCAACTAGCATGAAACAGCATGTCACCTCTAAGTGTTGACTTCTATGTTCATTTTTATATTTACACACACTCTATCTCTGATATTGAGCACTTCATCCCATAAATATAGCACATCTTAAGACTATATTTCTTGATCTATATATATATATATATATATATATATATATATTTGTGTATTTAGGCAGTAATCCTTTCATGCACATTTCATTGAATACAATAGACAAGGTACTTTGATTTAGTTTTTTATACAATTTCTCATGTGATCTAATAATTTTTCCCTATTGGATGATAAATTATATAAAAACTGTCCAATTGTTCTTTTTATCCAAGCTCTTTTGGCTATACATTTAGCCATTTTCAAGGTTGAAGTATATTAACTGTTAACAAGAAATATGTTAATAGTTTATATATTACAACCTTGAAAATGGCTAAATGTCTAGCCAAAAGAGCTTGGATAAAAAGAACAATTGGACAGTTTTTATATAATTTATCATCCAATAGGGAAAAATTATTAGATCACATGAGAAATTGTATAAAAAATTAAATGAAAGTACCTTGTCTGTTGTATTCAATGAAATGTGCATATATATATATATATATATATATATATATATATATATATATATATATATATATATGAGCCATTATTGAGTTGCTAGGTAGTATTATGTAAAGCCATTGCCATTACATACTACCTTTGAACTCCCTGACCAGGAGGAGCCAACCTGATTGGGGGCTGCGGCCAGTGCTTTTGACCCTTGCTATCTTATCAACATTTTCTTTTTTCTCCCTACATTTATAGATGCTGCAAATTAAACTAAGCACAGTTGACTATTAAAAGGATGAAAAATTTTCACGGACTCTTTCTTTTTCATCCAAATCTGTGAATACATTTACTTATGCTAAGTCTTAAAGAAACACAATATAAAATTCACTATTTTTATTCCATAATGTTGAATGTGTTAAAATTATTCAACTTTTTAACAAATTATGTTAAAAATTGCTACAAAGCATTGATTTATTTAAGATGGAATGATCAATTACGACGTCTTTAATTTGTATTTAGATGCATTGTATTTATTTTTAATTTTTCTAGTTGAATTGGTCACCTATATTTCATGTGATCCATTACATAATTGCTTAACAATAAAATTTGTATTTTATATGAATATTACCTTATGAAAATTGAGATGTAGTAGAGTGGGGAGTCCTGTATCATAGATCTAGGGGTAGGTCTGTATCATAGATTGGTGGGGGCACAAGACCCTTGCACCAGTTCTCTCTCACTCTTTCTCTCTCTCTCTCCCTCCCTCTCTCTCTCTCTCTCTCTCTCTCTATATATATATATATATATATATATGAATTTGCTGTATTTATGGGGGAAGAGTATTCAGTATTAGAAACAGAGCATTTGTAGATGTAAAAGTATGGACATAGATTTTTATACTGCATGGTGACTCTGTTTCACACCTTAAGTAATCACCCGTGTTGATTTTTATATTTAAACTCTTTACATATATATATATATATATATATACATATATATATTGTCGCCTAATGATCACAGGAATGTGAAACTTAAGTAATGGTTGGAAGTCTGTCTCTTTTTAAGGTGTGATGCTGTGAAGTATTTTTGCTCTGATAGCCTTGGTTACTATTTAGGTAGGTGGACCTTTTTACATTTTCATTTTCTTGTTTTCTCGTATCATTTTTTTTCTTGTTTTTTACTTTATGAGATGTTAGTATTTTCTTTTTTTCTTTTTATTGAGTTTTCTTTTAGTCACTTGGCAGGCTTTCTGTTGGCTGCACCAGCACTTTCAATTTTTCGACAGAATTGAGTCACTCTCAGTCACTGTGTGTTTATCCGAATCTAAAAAAATAAACACACTAAAATTCACCTTCATTCCGTACCGTACGCTGATGGCTTAGCAGGTAGAAGTTCGGACTGATGCAAATTCAGTCGGGTTTCGATCCTAGCTAGAGGCAACCGGACGTCTAGCCACACTGATGAGCTGTGAAACAGCGAAACAGTCTGTCTGTGGATGACAAAAATATATATATATATATATATATATATATATATGGGATAATGATATATAAATTTTTAGATACCAAGAACAACTCAGGGAAAGATGCATGACAAAGTGGGAAAAGTTTTTATGTGACACATGAAATCCTAAATGACAAAATGCATTATATATATATATATATATATATATATATATAGTCATCCACATATATATATATATATATATATATAGTCATCCACAGACAGACTGTTTCACTGTATCACAGCTCATCAGTGTGACTAGACACCTGATCGCTTCAGGCCAGGGCTGAAACCCGACCAATTTGGTATCATTCAGAGATTCTAACCCCTAGGCCATTGAAGCCCAGCAGAGAAAAAGATGAATTTTTTTTTATTTATTTTATTATAAACACACCAGTCACTCAGAGAACTCAATCACTAGGAGAGTCTTACATTATCAGCAGTAATAGTAACTGTTTACAAATTTGTTACTCCCCATCGAGAGCTAATATTGTCATCCACAGATAGACTGTTTCACTGTGTCACAGCTCATCAGTGTGGCTAGACATCCAATATATATTAATTAATGAATATCAAACACTTAAAATACCACAGGTAATAATCTTTATTTGATGAAAGCTATAAAACTAGCTTTCAGCCCTTCAGATGAAAACCAAATCGACAAACCTATCTACTCCTATATATATATATATATATATATATTTGAATAAATTGTGTGAGGTACAGAACTGACAAATAGCTAGAAAGACATAAAATTTATTACTAATGGGCATAATGTGAGAGGAAGTAAAAAATAAGAAAAGGGACAATCACTCAAAAGACCAACCGGTTTCGTTCCCTAGCTTATCAAGGTCTACAGGGAACTTTTTATTCTATAATAAATAGCTAAATTATGACACAAGCAAAATTCATACAATTAAAACATTAAAATTGACAATGAATTATCTGTATGAAAGAAATACATTTTCTTAACCCGAATAATACAATTTTCTGCCCCAAAAAAAGCAAAAAAAAACAAAATTTTAAAAAAATTATATATAGCAGAAAATAGAGATGGAAAAGGTGGGGAATAAGATAACACTAGAGCGTGATTATATGGAGACCAAGGAGGCAGTCCCTTTGCTTGCAAAGAGACGGTCCCCTTGCTCGTATATACAATGATTCGAGCGCTCTTAGATGAAATAGAGAGTGCGAACTAGCTAGCACCGCGAACAAGTTCGGACTAAAATTGGTTGCGCACACTCTGCTATTTATCAGGTGCTCAGTGATGGCTGAACCGGAAGTATTCACCAATTGGCTACTACTAGCTTCCGGATTGAGGACACGTAAAGGGACATGTTGCCTGATCCTACAATCTAAACGTTGGGTTGTTCTTCCTATGTAGCTGCCACCGCAGCCGCATTTATATGTGTAAATAACAGAGGAGACATGATGGGGAGGAAGAGGATCCTTACGCATAGACGGGAAGGCAGTGCGAGTCACAAAATGAACTCTCAATTGGGCAGAGAAATAGCAATTTTGGACTACAGACAGGATTCGCTTGGCCAAAAGCTCGCCACGTGAACCAATAAATGGAAGTCGTAAATAGACGGGACACTTTTGTACTTCGTCCTCTTTTTTCTTCCTGAATTTAATAACTTTATCACGCATGACTGTGTGTAAGGTATCGCTAGGATAACCATTTTTTAATAGGGTACAGCGGATAAAATTTAATTCGTCATCGAGATATTGCTCGCTACAAATCATCAAGGCCCTGTGACTTAGGGTCCTAATAAGATTAATCTTACGTCTTTTGGGACAAAATGAGTCCCAACGAGTGTACAGACCGGAAAAGGTTGGCTTACGGTACACAGAAGTAAGAAAATGAGATGGAGTCCGATGCACAAGAACATCTAAGAAAGAGATACAAGAATTAAACTCCTTCTCAATAGTGAACGCCAAGGACGGATGGAGTTGGTTCATAACAAGTAGGAAGGAATCGGCTTCTGGTTCACTGTTGAAGAGACAAAACGTATCATCAACATACCGATGGTACATGGAAGGAGCATTGTCATGGGTGAGGAGTGAAGCCTCATAAAAACCCACAAAAATGTTGGCCAACGAAGGACCTAAAGGGGAGCCCATCGCAACCCCGTCAACCTGTCTGTACATGAAGTTATTAAAACTAAACTCCACGGACATGGTCGCAAATTGCATCAGCTCGATGAAAACATGTTCAGGAATATCTGGAGGAGACAGGTGACTGCGATATAGCATGTCACAACAAATATCGATGTTTCCATTACAGGGACGCAAGTAAATAGGGAACAAACATCAAAGGAACACATGAATTTATCATTGGCAGGAGTTTCCTGTATAAGTTTGACGAAAGAAAAAGACGAAAGAAAAAGAATCCTTAATACAATATTTAGCTCATATTGTATTAAGGATTCTTTTTCTTTCGTCAAACTTATACAGGAAACTCCTGCCAATGATAAATTCATGTGTTCCTTTGATGTTTGTTCCCTATTTACTTGCGTCCCTGTAATGGAAACAATCGATATTTGTTGTGACATGCTATATCGCAGTCAATGTTTTAATTGTATGAATTTTGCTTGTGTCATAATTTAGCTATATATATATATATATATATATATATATATATATATACGTCATTCACAGACTGTACTGTTTCACTGTATCACAGCTCCTCAGTGCGACTAGACAACTGAATACCTCAAGCCTGGATCAAAACCCAACCGATTTGGTGTCAGTCAGAGCCTCAAACCAATCAGCCATCTTACTCGACAGAATGAGTCAGCCAAATCTAGCATATTATTTTTACAAACACCAAGCAGCCAAAGTGCTACATTCATTTTACTGAAGAGCTTCGCATTTATATATATATATATATATATATATATATATATATATATATATATATATATATATATATATATATATATATATATATATAGGAGTAGATAGGTTTGTCTGTTGTCCAAGTGTTCACACTCCTCCTGGTCTTTTGAACATTTGAATCTAGCACCTTGATGTAGAGCAGTGGTCATCAATCTTTTTTGACAAATGCACCCTTTTCATCATATGTCAGAATGTCATTCTCTTCCACTTTCCAAGATTGTCCAACTCAAAAGAAGCATTGTAAATAGTATGCATATACATAGTGCGATGAATAAATTGTCGTCTAAATTACACAAAAATTGAAAATAATACTGACATCTCATTTTAACAGATATATTTTCCAAAATTACAGAAAAATATCTTGAAATACTAAAGAGTAAATTTATTCAATAAAATCAACATTGGCTTAAACCTCAGCCTCCAGATGACTTTAGAGTCTCCTGCAACTCTTCTGGATGGTCACCTTGTTGGTGAATGCTGCCATAAACCTTGCCTTCATTTCAACTTTGGTGTTATAAGTAGTTGTGTTGGTCTCTCGCTCAACTGTACCCTACACATAATAATCAAGGGGGTTACAGTCTGGATAGTTAGGTGGCCAGATGTAAGGGGTGATGTGGTCACAGAAATTATCTGGGTTCTCCTTCTTGTGTGGCATGGTGCAGAGTCCTGTTGCCAGATATAGGGTCTTCTTGCAGCCACCTTCTTGACTCAGGGCAGTACTACCTCCTCAAGCTACTCAATGTAGGCCTCCATGTTGAGTCTGAGGCCCTGTGGGAAGATGAATGGAAGCATAACATCACCATCACTAGTGATCACTCCAAACACCTTCATAATCACCATTAGACTCACCTGACTGTTTCTGAATCATCTGCATTGTCTGCAGATTGACACCCAAACACACTGAAATGTTCATATTACTTTTTCTCACAGACCCTACTATACTGTGCAGTCAACAAAATCAAAAATACAAAATCGTGACAATTTACTCATCCCACCCTGTATTATTAAAAATCTTCATTTGTTTTCATATTAGTATATATACATATACATGGATTATTTTTATAAAGGGGTATTACAAATTTAAGTGCAATAGAAAATGTTGATGGATTTTTATACTTCAATAAATGTACAGTAATTTATTTTAATTCATAACTAATTATTAAATAAATAAACTGAAGCATACTTCAACAAACAAAAAGTTCTATAGAATATCAGGGTAATATAATTCAATAAACAAAGTTCGACAAAAGGTCAGAATTTAAATCAATTTTATTCTAATGATGATTACAGTCAATGAGAGACTTGTGAGAAAATAAAATGAATTCACCCTCCACCACAATGAACAATGAAACATTCTTCTTTTATGTGCTGTGTCATTTCAAGACATAGGCGATCATGGCTCTCCACTTACCCATATACCTTGTATTTCTCAATATGTTTTGACCTTTTTCTGCTTCTCCCAAACTGTGTTCTGTTATCCACTTGCATAAACTCACTAGGTATGTCATGCATTGCTTTCCCTTGTCCCTCTTTCCCTCTATTCGCCCTGTGAGTATCCAAGCCCACCTTTCTTATTACATGTCTCAGAAATCTCAGCTGCCTCTTCCTGATGTTAAGTATAAGCTTCCTCCTTGTTTGCATCCTCTCCAAAAGCTCATCATTGCTCACATGCTTGGTCCATGGTATCCTTAGTATTCTTCTGTAGAACCATACCTCCATTGCCTCAAGTCTCTTCTTAATCTTCGAGGAGACTGTCCAATAGTCACTGCCGTAAAAGAGGGCAGATATATCATTCAGTACTCTTTTCTCTGTTACCAACGATATTCTCCTTCTAATACTCTGCATAGCTTTTGGTATATGTTTTTGGCCATCCCAATACGTCTTTGGATCTCAGTGTCGCACTTACTGTGCTCTGTCAGAACACTTCCCAGATATTTAAATTTATGTACCTGCTTGATTTTAGTGTCACCAACCTGTGAATCATATTTTGGGCTCATCTTTTTACTTATGACCATGCATTCTGTCTTCTTGTAGTTTATGCTTAGTCCCTTCTTCTCACTCTCCTTTGCTACCTTCTGTAGGAAGTTTTGTAATTTCCGTTCCGTGTCTGCTATCAGCAGTGTGTCATCTGCATATCTTATGTTGTTAAGACTGTGGCCATGAATCATGGTAGGATTTCCAGTTATCTCCCAATTGCTTTGCTGCATAGGTTGAATAAGTTCAGCAAAAAGACACATCCTTGCCGGACACCCTTTTCTATATTTGTATATCTGCTGAACTCATTTTCTATCTGTATGCAGATTTCTTGCTGCCAGTATAGGTTCTTGATTATTCTAATATCTTTCCCAAATATATCAAGGCTGCTGAGCAGTTCCAACAGATCCTTGTGGCATACTTTGTCGAACGCCTTTGCGTAGTCTATGAAACATAGGTACACGTCCTTCTGCATTTGTATTGCTCTTTCTGATAACATTCTGAGCATGAATATCGCGTTCCTTTTTCTGGTGTCTTTGACGAACCCGCACTGTTCTTGTCCTGTCTCTGGCCTGATTCTGCTGCATGCTCTATTTATCAGAATATTAATGATGAGTTTTGTTACGTGGCTCATTAGGCTGATTGTTTGGCGGAGTTCACATTCATTTGCACCTGGTTTCTTAGGCAGTGCTATGAAAATAGATCTGCTTCAATCTTCCTGTATATCACCACAGTTGTAGATTTCATTTATTATTTCTGTAATCTCATTTATGCCAAAATCATGTAAGGCTGTCAGCATTTCTGTTACAATTCCGTCTGGCCCTGCTGCTTTGTTTCTATTCCATTTCACCAGTGCAGCTTCTACTTCAGTTTTTAGAGTTTCAGGTCTGTCAGTAGTCTTGTGTATTTCTGGTTGTTCTCTTTCAACATGGAAGAGTTCTCCAATATATTTGTTCCAGAACTGAAGAATTTTTTGTTTCTCTAATATGAGTGTTCCATCCTTTGATTTTTTGCTTTTGAATTTTGCTTTCAATATTTTTTCTCTTTGGATTTGGACATAGACGTGTAGTCCTCTTCCTTTTTCTATCAATTTTTTCTCCTAATTTTTTTTTCCTATTACAATATATATCACTCTACCGATTCTTTTTGACACTATACCATCCTCCCCAAAACACTTTCCTGACCGATAGTTCTTAAAGAGGACTTTATCACCCTCTTTATACGTTGTAAATTTTGTGTTTACTTTCGTATAATTTTTCTTTTTCTTATTTGGTAACATCCTATCGAACACTGAACGTATTTTCCTTGCAAACATAATTTCTGCAGGTGATAGATTAGCGTTTGTATTCTGATTTGGTGTTATCCTATATACCACTAAAAACTTTTGTAAGCTTTTTTCTTTAGTGTCGATTCCGCTATTTTTTCTTAATGCTCTCTTGAATGTGTCGACAAACCTTTCTGCCTGTCCGTTTGATCTAGGATTGTACGTCCGCGTTGTTACGTGTTCAATTGCCAACGAATCACAGTAATCTTTGAATTCCTTCCCGGTAAACATAGTAGCATTGTCGCTTGCAATTGTATTTACTACTCCAAAACGACTAAATACTTCGTCTAACGCTTTTATGGTGTTTGAAACTGTCGGGTGTTTATACCTATAAACAGTCAGGCCATTTGGAAAAACTATCTACGATTAATAGATAATAGTATCCCTTTAATGGTCTTGAATAGTTAATATGAATACGTGTCCACGGAACGTCCGTTTTTGGCCAGGGTTGAGTCCTTATCGGTGGAGCTTTGGCTGCTAACTGACAACCTTTACATTGTTTTAACATATCTTCTATATTTTGGTCCATTCTAGGTCAATAAACATAACCTCTCATTAGCGACTTAATTCTGGAGGTTCCAGGATGGCCCATATGAAACTCTTTCAAAACTCTTTTTTGTAGGACCCGCGGTATTACGACTCTATCCGCATACATCAGCGTTTCGTCGCATATCGAAAATGGAGACACCATTAAACCTTATTTCTCCTTTTCGTTCCACCTAGCATGTTTCTTCATGTTAGTAATATATTCATCCATTTTCGCTGCTTTTTTTATTTCTTCCAGTGTCACTGGTAGCTCTCTAACGGTGTTAACAAGTACTTCCGCTAGTTCTTTTTTTCCTCTTTTAGTGCTGCTATAACCGTTTCTTCCAGCAATTCAGAGTTTTGGGGGATTAATCTAGATAGACCATCTGCGTGTGCGATTTTACTTGATGGCAAGTATTGCATTTTGAAATTGTAGTTGAGTAAAATACTACTCCATCTCTGTAATCTATTTGCAGTATGGGCTGGTACGCCTTTTTTCGAACCAAAAATCGACAGTAGTGCTTTATGGTCCGTTTGCATAACGAACGATCTACCATGAATAAACCTGTGAAATTTCTTAATGGCGTAAATTATTGCCAGATTTTCTTTTTCTATCTGATTATAATTTTTTTTCGCAGGTAACAAGGTTCCTGATGCGTGTTCGATCGGTTTCGTTGATCCGTCCTCGAATTTGTGTAAAAGTACCGCACCTACACCATATTCGCTTGCATCTGATGCTACAATTAATTCCTTTTTCGGATCGTAATGTGCTAATGCTAAATCCGATAATAAGCACTTTTTTATTTTTTGAAATGCTTCTTCGCATTCTTTTGTTCAGCACCATTTCTTACCTTTCCTTAATAACTCGTTTAACGGAGCTCTCAACTCGTGCATTTTAGGAATATATAAACTATAATAATTTGATAAACCCAGGAATGATTGTAATTTTGTTACATTATCCGGTATAGGCATATTTCTAATAGCTTCTGTTCTATCTGGGTTAGGCTTTCTTCCTTTATGATCAATTATCTGACCCAAATATTCAATTTTGTTCATGCAGAAATCGCATTTGTCAAGGCCCACTTTAAATCCGTAATTCTGTATTCTCTTGAATACTTCTCGAACATGATTTCTGTGCTCTTCCAGATTTTGGCTCTTTATCAATATGTCATCTAAGTATGCCATTGCGAATTATGAATAAAACCAGCCAGCACCGTATCCATAATTTGTTGAAACACACTTGGGGCTACCTTCAACCCGAACGGCAAACGTTTTAAGTTGTATAGCCCTTTACGTGTATTGATAGTTAGATACTTTTTACATTCTTCCTCGACTTTGACTAGTAAATAAGCTTCGGACAGATCAATTTTCGAGAAAATTTTTCCTCCATTCAACCTCGTGAAAATTTCTTCAGGCGTAGGAAGAGGATAGCTATGGTCCTTTAGACATTCATTCAACCCCGTTGAAAAATCAGCGCATACTCTTATTTTCTTATTTTTCTTTTTTACGTACACCGTGGGTGACGCCCACTCAGAGTAATCTACTTTTTTAATTACTCCAATCTCTTCTAGTCTTTGTAATTCTTTGTCTATCATTTCCAATGACGAAAATGGTACCTTTCTTTTCTGCTTAAACACTGCTTTAACTCGAACTTTACTTCAGTCTTAGTACAGCAACTTAGTCCGTCAGCAAATACTTCCTTAAATTCATCTTTTAAGTCTTCAACGAATTTTTCTGTCTGTTTGCTATTTTCTATATTCGACACATTTAAGTTTCTACAAAACGTGTTAATTGCTTTTTCCCATAAATTGAATAACACAATCCAGTCAATACCAAATAAATTTGAATTTCTTCCATATATGACGTAGATTTTTGCCTTGTACACTCAAATGACACTTTCGCGTAAAATTCTCCTTTGAATTTTAGCTTTCTTCCAGAAATACCTCTGGCCCTTTTCTGAGTGTTTTGTAGTTTTTGTTGTCCAATTTTCTTCCATGTAACTTCGTCGATTATAGATATGTCACTTCCGGTATCAAGCAGACAGCTTATAGTTCGACCATTTATTTTAAAGTCTACATACTTTCTTTTTTCATTATTCGTATCTCTTTTAGATAAAACTGTATTTATCCTTTTGGACTTCTGATGTTTTTTCTTTTTGCAAACAGTAGCTTTATGACCTTTTCGACCGCATTCATAACATATTTTATTTCTAAAATAACACTTACTTGTAGCATGGTTTATTCCACCACATGCTTTGCAGTAGGATTTTACTTCCTTGTAGACTCGTTGTTTAACTCTTTTTACTTGGGCAATATTTTTCTCCTATATACTTATATTGTCCCGTTTTATATTGAGTAATTTCTGACATTCCTCCGTAACTTTCTGTAACGTTCCATAATTGCCAGTATTCTTGAACGAATTTCTTTATCCTTTGTTGCAGTTAACCCTTGAGCAAAAATTAAACACTTAAACATGTCTTCTTTAATTTCTTTGATCTTGAATAATTTACATTGAGAATTCACTTTTCCTGCGTATGAAATAAAGTCGTCTTCTTCCTGTTTAACCATATTTAAACATTTATAACGTGTAAGAAATAAACTTTCACGTTCACCAAATATTTTAGACAATATTTCAATCGTTTCTTTGAACGATATATCCTCCGACTTCTTTGGTAAAATGAAATTAGTGTATTTGGTGTTTTCCTGATACTGTTAAATTACCTTGTGAGTTTATTTTGAATTTACGTTCGCCGCTGTTATATCGTTTTGTGAGTTGTTTCCGAATCCTCGTCGTCACTGTTATATCGTGTCGTGAGTTCTTTTCGAATCCTCGTCGCCACTGTTATATCGTCTATTATACGATATAAACAACAAAGTAATCCCGAGTGGAAAGATTACAATAATCCGAGAAATCAGGTAACAAATAACAATGGTTTATTGTACGTAAAGTACAAATGAACAAGAGTTCGTAATAATAAGGAAAACAGGAGATAAGTCACAGAAGTTCGTAAGGGTCACCTTCGCTCTCTCTGTCTGTCTCACTTTTTCTCTTTTTCAATAGCTCATCAGTTTTTTATAGACTGACCAATCCATGTCGGGGTGTGCCAGGTTGTTCCACTATAACACATGTGTTAGCTATTACCTGGTCATTGCCTGAGCACCATTTCATCCATTTTTCTTCACGTTTGTTTTGGGTTCCTAGTCCAAATTTTCCAGCTATAATCCCTGCCCTCTCCCTGCCTACTTTGGCGTTCAGGTCTCTCATGATAATTATGACTTTTTCCGATTTGCAATGAGCCTTGGCATTGTCTAGCATGGAGTAGAAAGATTCGATTTCTTCTTCCTTACTTTGTGCTGTCAGTGCATACACTATTATGATAGCTATGTTGAAAGGCTTTCCTTTCAGCTTGACTACCAGAATTCTTTTTGATAATTGGTAGTATCCCCGAATGCATTTCTTTAATTTTTGATCTAGTATCAATCCTGCTCCTTTATTTTTTTCTCTACATCTGCATATATAATCCTGTAATTTTCACTGACAAAATCTCCATTGTTTGGCCACCTAGTTTCACAGACAACTAAGATTTTTAGCCTACTCATCGGTTGATTTATATTGTCTAACTGGACACAGTTGTTCAACATCTGAGCATTCTATGTCCCAAGAGTCTATTTTTTATGCGATACAGTCGCTGGATAACAGTCTGGTGACACCTGTCACTCATGTCACTCCTTTCTGGGCGAGGGATAATTTCCAAGGAATTTCATCCCCTTTACACCATTTGTGCTAGCAGTCGCTAGATGACAGTCAGGTGACACTTGTTGCACATGTTGTCCTTATCAGGTGAGGAGTTAATTCCTATAGACTTAACCCCCTTCACACTGTTAGGTTTCATATTTTGTGTTATTTGGCATAATATTTCTTGGGATTAATAGCAGAGTGGTTTCCCGTTGCCTTCTTAATGTTGGTTTGTGCTGACATCTCCTCTAGTTAGCTGGCTGTTGACTCATTGACAGTTCTTCCGCAATTTGTTAGGTCTTATGTTTTGCCCTACTGGCTTGCTAACAAGCTACTTCACTTGCAAGAACTTGGAGAGGGGTAGTTGGTTTAGTCATTCTGACTGTCGAATACTTACCCAATCTAAATACATATATATATATATATAGATATAGATATAGATATCAATTCTCCCTAACCCATCCAACCTTGCACATTTGATCTCTGAAATCAAGATGTATTTAGAGTCTGCCATACTTTTTACTAAGTGACCATTGATTCAAGGTCAGCAAGATTAACATGAAATATATATATATATATATATATATATATATATATATATATATATATATATATATATGTATGTATGTATTTAAACTTTTCACCCCATGCAAGGCTGGAGTGCCACTAGCACACAAGGGGTTACGGAAAGTGGGGGCAAGAGTAAACAGGCATGAGAGAGGAAAGGATGAGGAGAAGGACAGGGAATAGATCAAGGCATCTGGAGACGCTGATTGACATTGTATTTGAATAGTTGGAAATTATAGCTATCAGGAATGCAAGTAAGAGGAAGGTAGTTTCATAAACGGGAAGTGCAAGACATGAAGCTATTGGAGTAGAAGAGATGGCTACATTTAACCATTTCAACAGTGAATGGGTGGGGCTGAGAGGCCGATCTAGTAGTGCATTTAAATTCATGCAGTTTGGGAACTAGCAAAAATAGCTCATCAAAGCAGTTACCTTGAAGGTATTTGTAGAAAAGACAGAGGGAGGCGATGGCACATCTGTGAAAGAGTGACTGTAAATGAGATGCCAGATCAGGGCCAACTACATTGCATATTCATCTCTGGATTTTACCGAGGACTCTAAGATGAGCAGCAGGGTCTCCAGACCATATATGACAGCAATATTCCATGCAAGGGCGAATTGTTGATTTATAGATTTGAAGGATGGATTCAGGTGAGAAAAAGTTTCTGGTGCAACACAGAGAACCAAACTTCTTTGCAGTAGATGAAGGTATTGATTCAATGTAATTATTCGATCTGATGTTAGCGGACAGTGTGAGACCAAGCAGTCACAAACAGGTGCTCTCATGGAGTTGATCATCAGACATTCTAATGAGAGGCAGGGAGGGTTATCTGTGATGGGTAACAGAGAGCACTATATATATATATATATATATATATATATATATATATATATCATGTGTAGTCTGGCTTACTTCAGGTTTTTGGTAACTAGTGTGACTCTAATAATTCCTTGATAATCATGTATTGATTTAATAGTGGGTACTGGAACAATGAATTCAGAAACCCTGAAATTACTCTCTGGTTGAGAACCTCTGATGTAGAGAAAGGCATTGACTCTGTGACCTTGCAGGAATGAGTGTGTTGACATCACATAACTCTCATTACACTTAACCCAAAAAAAACATCGGAAATGCGAATATGGTGTGCATCACTGTGAGTATGCATGTGATGTCATTCCATGAGTTCACGTGATATCTCATCCCTTACTTGTATGTTCCCATTTTTACCATCACTTCTTTTATGGTAGTTATTCTTATTGTTTAACACTTTAAATCTTATATTTTCACACCTTCTCATATATATACTCCTATTAACACATGAAAAAGAAAAAGTGAAAAAGAGTTCCACTTATAATTGGCATTATCTGATCAGAGCAAGAGACAATGAAGAATAAGGTGAAGCAGAGGTCATATAAATCTTTATCAGATGTGACCAAAGGATTAGTGATTCTCAAACTGAAGCCATTATTGCCCACTGGGTTTGAAAGTTTGCTCAGTTATAAAAAAAAATTATCAATAACAGGAGTGGCCAAAAATTCTCTATCAAAAACTTTACTGTGCTGCCATATGTCAACTAAATAAACATAAAAATATACAAAGAATATCTTAGTCATCACTTTATACATACATACATACATATATATATATATATATATATATATATATATATATATATGTTATTTAATCTTCCAGAGTAGTTATTCTTTTTTTGTTACCCATGTCCATCTTGTACTGAGGCTTCCCTGCCCACATACATCTCATACTGAGGCTTCACTTTCTACTGCTGCTGCTGTCAGGGGCCTTGCTGACATTCAGTTTTTCCAACCACTTGGTGTATTACATTAGGACTATACCAATTTGATAATTTCTATCTGAATTTATTGTCTACATTATTTATACATGGACTATTATCCTCATCTTTGTTGTTGTTAGCATAACATTTCAGCAGAGACTACCAGATATATATCCACTTTCCAAAAAATAAGTAAACAAGGTATAATCTGAAAAGATAATATGTCAAGGCTTTAGTCCTCTAACCTTCAGTTGGCTACTGCTTTCATTGTTAAATAGTCACTACTTTTTTTGCTTAATTTCTTTGGAATAATAACAGTAAATTTGCAGATTAAGCCCCAGAAATGAATTGTAATGAAAATTTCCATTTTGGTGTAAATTTGTATGCTTATTTCTAAAATAACAATAAAAGTTTGCGGAAATGTACCATTTAGGAGTTATCGACAATATAAGTTCAGCCTTATTCGCATCTAGTCTGTCCACCATGACTAGCATTGCTTACATATGTTTGCCTCAAATAGTCATGCGTGGAAGCTTACTTAGTTAACAGCCTTTTTACTGATCTTCCTCTCTTCTTACTCATCTCAATTACTGTGCAAAACCAAAAGAAGACTTATAAAAACCCCAAATATAAAAAAAACTAAGTTGGAACCTTAAAATTGTTTATGTTATTAAGTCCTCTAGCATTTTTTTTTGGTAGATAAAAGTATCATTTCCTAAAAAAAGCATTTTTTTTGTTTCATCTTATTTTTTTTTATTTATCTTGTAAGTTCAATTTTGTTTTTAGCTTCTAATTTTGATTTTTCTTGTTTTTCTCTTTTTTTTAATGATATTAGGAATAGTGAGGTTTTTCCTGTTGGGTTACTTTTGAAATTTTGTACATTCATTTTAATTTTAAATTAAAGTTTGTGTATTGTCTGCACAATAATCAAGACAAGTGAAACATTTGCACATGACTACTCGAGGCAAACATATGTTAACAAAGCCAGTAATGGCTGCTGGGCTTTAGCCATGACGTGAATAAGGCCAAAGTTATATTGTCAATAACTCCTAAACAGTACATTTCCGCAGACATTTATTGTTATTTTCAAAATAAGTATGTAAATTTACACCAAAATGGAAATCTTCATTATAATTCATTTCCGGAGCTTAATCTGCAAATTTACTATAACAAATGTGATAAAGATGCTGTAGTGCTATTTGGACGTGGATACTAAAACTGCATCTGTTGCTTTGCATTTTTAAATTCACATCTTGTTATATAAAGACATTCAATCAATCAGTAAATAAGAATCTAAATAAACAAGGTGCTTCATGTGTTTTGCTTGTAAATCACTATCTCTCCTAAACACTATTTGCAATATAGGATGTGTACATGCATGAGTTTGATCTTTGTAATAACATCAACTGATAAATATTCATGAGTTTGACATGTATTTAAGGACTCGTTGAAGAGGCATACAGTTGCTGCCAACAGCTGTTGAAAGAAACTTGCAAGTTGCTACAACCTAAGGCAGACTTTGCATTCCACAATTTACAGTGTTGGAGTGAGTTATTATTCTTTACACAGCTCCTTCTTAAATGTACCATGTTCCTTAAGGCTGTAGACAAACATGGCTCTCCACAATTTTCTGTCCTTTGTAGCTATTGGTAAATTTTCTCTCTTCACTATCTCTCCTAAACTCTATTTTGCCAACCATTCACATAAGATCATTAGGTAAGTTATAGACTGCTTTCCTCTGTCCCTCTTGCCTTCAATTTGTCCTGTGAGTGTCTAATTTGCTAAGCCATCCTTCCTCATTATGTACCCTAGAAATTTCAATTATCTCTTTCTGATGTTAAGTAGAAGTGTTCTTCTTGTTACCATTTTCTTCAAAACTTCTTCATTGCTCACATTTTCAGTCTATGGTATTCTCAGCATCCTTCTGTAGAACCACATTTCTGTTATCTCAAATCTCTTCTTCATCTGTGAGGAGATTGTTCACCATTCACTGCAATATAGAAGGTGATAACAGTTAAGTGCTCTTTTCTTTCTTTCTAACAAGACTTTTCTGTTTCTTAATACCTTGATAAGCTTCTCGAAGGCATTTCACACTATCCCAATGTACCTTCAGATTTTGGTGTCATATTTTCCATCCTCTGTTAAACACTTCCTTGATACTTATGTTGTTAGTCACAATTTGTAAATCACATGTTGGACTCTTCTTTTTGCTGACAACAATACATACTATCTTCTTACAATTGATGTTTAGTCCTTTTTTTTTATTTCCTTTACTAACTTCTGTAGGAGTTCCTGTATTTTCCTTTGTATGTCTGCTATCAACATTGTGTCATCTGTATATCTAAGATTGTGGCCACCAATAATGAATCCTGGTAGGACATGTTAGTGTTAATTATGTACCAATCTGAAAATCCTCATATATAAAACACAATATATATATATATATATATATATATATATATATATATATATAGGTAGTAATCCTTTGGTATAATCCAAGCGAGTCCTATTAACACAATATAGAATTTTAAATATTAAATATTAAATGTTAAAACTGACTCACAAAGAGCGCTCAATGTTTATTTTAATTAAACAGAGCGAAATGTTTTCTTACAATTAGAATTAAGATACCATTAGTTAATGACCAATTTCACCTACAAATTTTAATTTTAAAATTTGCAGGATTTTTTAATCAGTTTGTAGAAGGAATCACCTTCTATTCATAGGCGAAAATGGTCATTAACTAATGGTAACTTAATTCTGATTGTCAGAAAAATTTTCAACTTCAAATTTTAATTTTAAAATTTGCAGGATTTTTCAAACTATGATATCAGTTTGTAAAAGGAGTTTCCTTCTACAAACTGATACCATAAACAGTTTGAAAAATCCTGCAAATTTTAAAATTAAAATTCATAGGTGAAAACAGTCATTAACTAATGGTATCTTAATTCCAGTTGTAAGAAATATATATATATATATATATATATATATATATATATATATATATTGTTTAAAATCTGATATATTTATATTGAGAAATGATAATGATAATATTAGCCCTTTCCTTATAAGGAAACATTCAGTATTCATTGACTGAGCATCCAGTGCTTTTTTTGATTGAAAATTAATAAAATCTTTCTATTAAAAAGATTTTTCAGGCAAATAGGTTTCTCAAGTCCAGTAACTCTCATCAGTCTTTCCAGTATTGATAGACGTTTCCTTCCTAACCTTTTATTTGAAGTCATGTGGAACATCAACCACCCATCTCTATTAAATCTTTATTTTCTCTTCAAGTTAAATGTGCCTTAGAGTTGTTTCTACTCAAGAGGTTTCTGTTATTTTGTACATTTCTTTGTTTGTGATTCTGTAGCACATAAGATTCATTAAGAGGCTTAATTTTCTCAAAGCCATTTTTGTCTACTGATTTGAGAAAGCATTTGTATACTGGTGACAGTTGAGATATTTCTGAATGACTTTGATAGCATTCATGATATCCACATGAAAGTCTCAATCTGACAAGACTATTTAAAAATATGACTTGAGTTTTCAGGTTCATGCTTTGTTATTTTGAAATAATTTGAGTGTTGAGTAAACTTGTCTGTTATAATGGAATGTCCCACATTCCCTATCACCTATATGGACTGACTATATCAGTAACTATATATAGTGAGCACAGGATATACCTGAGGGCTCGCTTTGGGAATTACTAGCCTGCCACCCAATTCCCTGTCTTTTAGTAATGTATTCTCTTTTACACTAAACCTCTCTTCTTTCATCTATGCACGTGTTGCTTTTCCTTCACACAAGTACCACCTTTGTCTGTTTGTAACCTCTTTAAGGATACAACACTGTCCATAACACAGTTCAATTTCCTTATCTTCTAAACTAAATTTGGTATAACTGATCCATAGAATGAGGTGTTTGAAGTATTTAGTATTTTCTAATTCCACATCCTGAATTTTTATGATGGAGTCAGGGTAGGAGGTGCCATTACTGCTTTCATTCCAATTCCTAAAAAAAGTAGATATATATCTCAACTTTGCCAGAGAGCTGAGGAAGTTGTGGAAAACTGGAGGATTGGGGGCAATCAAAAATATTGAGTTTAAACCCTCTACTGGTGGGGACACTCATTGTGCTTAATTTTAATAACAGTATAGTGGAGCCGAAGAAAGTCTTATATGTGTCAATGAAATAAGACTTGGAGTAAAAACGAAAATACCTTTGATGCATACTAATATACAGGGTAACTCAGAATGAATTATTTCAATGAAATCAGGTAAATTTTTAAAAAAACTGACACAATTTTATGTTTATTAGTTAATTATGATACAAAACAAATAGATTTATAAATCTTAAGACAAAACTTTAATGAAAATTTTCAACATGTGCTTCCTCTGTATACCTGCAAATTTCAAATCTATGCTTAGCCCTATGAAACACATTTCGAAGAATTTCAGAAGATATTTCCTGTGCTGCTGACTGAATGCGTTCTTTAAGCTCAGATAAACTATTGGTGATAAATCTTTGTTTTTATGAAACTCTATGCAAAGAAATCCATGGGGGTCAACAAGGATGTGTTTTTTTTGTATTCATTATTAATAGTGATCTGAAATGGAATTAAAATTGAATTAGAAAAAAATTATTAAGTTATAAATGAAATTAGAAATTTATACACTTCTAACACATATTAAACATGAGGAACACAAATAAAAGTAATTTATTTTTTTAATTTTCTAATCTTGCTGAAATAGACAACCTGTACATATATATATATATATATATATATATATATATATATATATATATATATATATATAAAAGGAGAAAGAGAGAGATAGAGAGAGTGAGAGATAGAAAGATAGAGAGATAGATATACATAGACAGACAGACAGACAGTTAATTCTGGGATACCCTGTATAATAATAATATTATAATATTAAGAACATATTGGAATCAGAGGTAGTCTTTAAATGTACTCATGAAGTAAGCTTTGCAGTAAAGGTCTGTAAAAGTGGAAATATTTTTGATACACAATAATAATAATAATAATAATAATGCTTATTGACAAAGCAGTACCATCTGCGAGAAACATCTCCATCAAGAAATTGTCCAAATACAAGAACTTGGAGATTGAGATTAACAGGATGTGGGGAATGAAGACCGAGACTGTACCAATAGTAATCAGAGTGCTGGGCTTCATGAGAAAAGGAATGGACAATTTTACTAACAATGACCCGGGGTAATATCAACATACAAGTTGCCCAGAAGATTGCCCTACTAGAAACATCCTATATACTAAGAAAAGTGCTACCAATTAAATGACAATTCTCCTATAAGCCCTAAGGACCATAGTTTGGACTTGACTCTACAGGATACAAAGCAGGAAACATAACCTACACAAATTATAATAATAATAACTTGAAGAAAATGGAGATCTAAACCCTTGTATGGAAAGTACCCAAATTGTTTGGATGAACAAAACACCCATGCTCACCAAACATATCAATGGCTTAGAAGCAGTGGTATTAAGGGGGAGTCAGAGACCCTTATTATGACAGTACAAGACCAATGTCTCCCAGATAATATCTACAAGGCTAAAATTAACAAAGATGGCTCAAATCCTGCCTGTTGCTTATGCTATAATCTTGAAACTATTGACCACATAATATCAAGATGCCTAGTCCTTGCTGAGAAATAATGCATTAATAGACATGATAGGCTAGGACAATATATTCATTGGCATGTCTGTTTGAACTATAGTAGTGAAGTCCGAGATACATGGTACAAAACCACCCAAATTATGTCACAAATAGTGATGGAGCAACTATACTGCAGAATTTCTTAATCCTCACAGACAGGAATATTGATGCAAATAGACCAGGGATAGTTATAAAAGATTTTAAAAAAAGGAACCTACAATCTAATTGATATGATTTACCCACTAGATTCCAGTGTTTCTAAAAAAAGAATTTCAAATTATAAGGACCTGCAAATCAAAGTAACAAAAATGTGGAAACTTAAAACTACAATTATCCCTATTGTGATAGGAGCGTTGGGTATGATAAAGAAGGGTACAGAAAATCATGTGAGTAATATTCCTGAACACATCAGCATCTCAGAGCTACAAAAGATTACTTTGTGTGGAACTGAACATATCATCTGCAAAATATCTCCATCTAAACAAAATGTCCCACATGTACATAGATAACTCTCCTACAATGCCTTTTTTATTCATAGACCCTGAAGGGGATTTGGTAATTAGGCACATAAAATTACTCTCTGGCAAGATGATACCACACATAATAATAATAACATAGCATAATCCTGTTAATGTTAATATTAACCATTTCCTTATAAGGAAATATTTATCATTCTTTGACTGAGCAACAAGGACTACTTTCTAGATAGATAGTCTTAAGAAATAAACTTTGGAGTAAGACATTGTCAAAAACAAAAATACCTTTGATACACCCTAATATATAATGAGAATATTAATATGGCGGAATCATATTTTTTAAGTCTTTTCTATAAATATTTTCATGGCAGTTGTTTTGATGAGCTCTCCTCATTGGTACATCAATTAAATGAATTTAAGCATAATACTAGATTGGCAAATATGTATCAATGATTTACTATTTAAATAGCTAGATGTAATCATAAATTCTATTCTAATAGTTTCTTTTCTCGCACTTCTCACCTGTGGAACTCTCTTCTGATTTCTTGCTTCCCTGCAACCTAACATTTTCAAAAATTTAAATGCAACATCAATCACTATCTTCTATCTACCTGGATTCTGTTCTTTTATTCTCCTTTATCCTTACTAAAGTCTTCCCTTCAACTCCCAGTAACACCTTGCATCTTAGTGGCATTATTGCCTTGCTTGAGGTGAAATTATTAAAAAAATGTACCCATGAAATAAGCTTTGAAAGAAAGGTCATTAAAATGAAGATACACTCATACCTCATTTTAACAGTTAAAAGGATGAAACGTTGGTCCGATACTGCCAATTGTCTGTAATTACCAACGCTAAGCCTGTAGTGACTAATATCAACAATTACATTATGAAAGAAAGAGGAATAATATAGTACTGTACATTTAATCGAGCAAAATACCCAATCTGACACTGTAAAATACCTGGACACTGTAAATATACAATGAGGTGACAGCCTGCCACCTTGTAGTCAGCTCATGAAGCAGTGACTTGTATCCAGTGTTGTCACAACTCCATCCATAGCATGCTGGACTTATAAACTGAGTTGGATGCTCCAGATTTTGTCTGTTGCTTTTGATATCCATTAAAGGGAAGTTCATAATACCGAGTCATGTTTACTTCGGATATATCCTAATATCATCAATCATCTAATTAATGCTGTCAAAAGATATTTCTGCTTGATATGATCAAATAGTAGTCCATTTTGATGATATAAACTATTTTAACAACTTATATTAATTAATAGTTAATTGCATTTTGAAACCAGTCTTTACTTTTTTGTTTAATTATTCCCCATGTAGCATCAATCTAAATATTTACCACTGACTGAAAGAATCGTTTTGAAAAGCACTCGAATAAACCAGAATTAATAATCCTCCTTTCAGAAATGTTAATTTTGTGCTAAATTAACATCATTGAAATCTTTTATTCAAATCAGCTTTCAAGTATCACTTTTTTGATTTTATCATTGATCAATAAAGATGAAAATGTTTTCTAGAAATGCTTTCTTCTTTTTTTCTTTCTTTTCTGTTTTATTTTTTTATCTCTCAGAATCTTGGTTGTTTGTCTCTATCCTCAACTTGGCCAATCCCATCTCTTCCCTATCAAAGCAAATGACTTATCTATGCTGCCTGTCCATAAGTGAAGCTTAGTGTTATATCATAGGACTGTGGGGTTATTCTATTGAAAGTTTCACTCTGTAACATCAAGTAACAATGGCTAATCACATCTCATGACAAGATTAGAAAAAGGGGATTTCTCTCCTTGAAAGAAGATAATAAATCTGCTTCCTTATTTCATTTTGAAACAGAAGATCCCCCTCTCTCTCTGTGTCTCACTCCAACTCTCATCTCCCCAACGACTTTCTTTCTCCTCCTCTCTCTATCTATCTAAAGTGCTGATAATGGTTCTTGAGAAGAAACAGATGACACAGTATTGATAGCAGACACGGAAAAGATATTACAAAATCTCCTACAGAAGATAGCGATGGAGAGTGTGAAGAAAGGACTAAGTATAAATTACAAGAAGACAGAGTGCATGGTAGTCAGTAAGAGGATGAGCCCGAAATGCGATTTGAAGGTCAAGAACACTAGAATCCAGCAGACACGGATGTTTAAATATCTGGGAAGCATTTTGACAGAGGACGGTAAGTGTGACACTGAGATCCGTAGATGTATTGGGATGGCCAAGGACACATTCCAAAAGCTGGGCAGAGTACTGTGAGACAGGAGGATTTCTTTGGTAATGAAGAAAAGAATACTGAACTGCTACGTGATATCTGTCCTTCTTTATGGCAGTGAATGTTGGATAATTTCCTCAAAGATGAAGAAGAGACTTGAGACGACAGAGGTGTGGTTCTACAGAAGGATGCTAAGGATATCATGGACTGAGCATGTGAGCAACAATGAGATCTTAGAGAGGTTGCAAACAAGGAGGAGGCTTCTACTTAATATCAGGAAGAGGCAGCTGAAGTTTCTGGAACACATAATGAGGAAGGAGTGCCTGGAGAATCTGATACTCACAGGTCAAATAGAGGGAAAGAGAGACAAGGGAAAACAACGCAAGACATACTTGGCGGACTTAAGCAAATGGATGACAGAACGTGGTCTGGGGGAGGAAGCAGAGGGAAGGAACTTGTTGAGACCTGCAAGGGATAGAGGGAGGTGGAGAGAGCCATGATTGACTACATTCTGAAAAGACATGGCACATACAAAGAAAGATTAGGCTGAGTAAGGGGTTACACATGTCTAGAAAACGCCTTCTCAACATCCATTCCTAGATCCAGTGACAAGATAGGATCCAAAAGGAATGACCAAATCAAACTTCAATGAAAGGGATGACCTTCTTAGGCCTCATCGCATCTTTTTCTTCAATGTGCAATGTCCATTCAGGATTTGTGTGGTCATGGCTTTCCACAACTTCCTATTCTTTGTTGCTCTTAGTAGTGTTTGTCTATTTATAATACCCCAAACTCCTTGTTCTGCTATCCATTTAAATAAACTTCTTAGCTAAGTGACTTGCTGTTTTCCTCCTGTCTTTAGTATGTTAAATACGCGAATCTAATAAAGGGTTTTGTTCAATACACCCTAGGGAGGACACCATTCCATGACAAATATAGGAATAAAATCAATCTACACTCATTGGACGTAATAAAGGGTTTTGTTAAATGTTCCCTAGGGAGGACACCATTCCATGACAAATATAGGAATAAAATCAATCTACACTCACTGGATGTAATTAACGGTTTTGTTAAATGTTCCCTAGGGAGGACATCATTCCATAACAAATATAGGAATAAAATCAATCTACACTCACTGGATGTAATAAAGGGTTTTGTTAAATGTTCCCTAGGGAGGACATCATTCCATGACAAATATAGGAATAAAATCAATCTACACTCATTGGATGTAATAAAGGGTTTTGTTAAATGTTCCCTAGGGAGGACACCATTCCATGACAAATATAGGAATAAAATCAATCTACACTCACTGGATGTAATTAACGGTTTTGTTAAATGTTCCCTAGGGAGGACATCATTCCATAACAAATATAGGAATAAAATCAATCTACACTCATTGGATGTAATTAACGGTTTTGTTAAATGTTCCCTAGGGAGGACATCATTCCATAACAAATATAGGAATAAAATCAATCTACACTCACTGGATGTAATAAAGGGTTTTGTTAAATGTTCCCTAGGGAGGACATCATTCCATGACAAATATAGGAATAAAATCAATCTACACTCATTGGACGTAATAAAGGGTTTTGTTAAATGTTCCCTAGGGAGGACACCATTCCATAACAAATATAGGAATAAAATCAATCTACACTCATTGGATGTAATAAAGGGTTTTGTTCAATACACCCTAGGGAGGACACCATTCCATAACAAATATAGGAATAAAATCAATCTACACTCATTGGATGTAATTAACGGTTTTGTTAAATGTTCCCTAGGGAGGACATCATTCCATAACAAATATAGGAATAAAATCAATCTACACTCACTGGATGTAATAAAGGGTTTTGTTAAATGTTCCCTAGGGAGGACATCATTCCATGACAAATATAGGAATAAAATCAATCTACACTCATTGGACGTAATAAAGGGTTTTGTTAAATGTTCCCTAGGGAGGACACCATTCCATAACAAATATAGGAATAAAATCAATCTACACTCATTGGATGTAATAAAGGGTTTTGTTCAATACACCCTAGGGAGGACACCATTCCATAACAAATATAGGAATAAAATCAATCTACACTCATTGGATGTAATAAACGGTTTTGTTAAATGTTCCCTAGGGAGGACATCATTCCATAACAAATATAGGAATAAAATCAATCTACACTCACTGGATGTAATAAAGGGTTTTGTTAAATGTTCCCTAGGGAGGACACCATACCATAACGGATATAGAAATGACCTCAACCTACATCCAGTGGTGACATGTTGTGTGGCTGTTGCCACATACACACATCTTCTGGGATTCACAGCCAACGAGGATCAAGAATCAATCATTCCAAAAGAGTGTAACAAGCTACTTCTGTAGAGGTACTAATCCTACTATAGGTACTATAGACCCCCAGATACCACAAGATAATATTACTAGTAATACTATTAGTGTAGGTAAACAGACATTAAATATGGAAGCAAATCAGGCATTTAAGGAAAATAAATAATGAAAACTATACGGTTCGATTTAAGCTTCTCTAATTGGTTGGTAGCCTTTTGAGTCTACCTGGTAAGACAGCTGTCATGTTAAAACAAGCTTTCCAAAGAAAAAGTTTATGATTAAAAAGATTTTCCCAGTCTGTACTGCTCTCTATCAATGATAAAATGTCAATTTGAGAAGAAAACTGGTTTGAATGGTAGTGAATTTTCCCTTGAAATAAAAGCCAGAAATTAACGACCATCCATTGTCAATTATGATACTTTAAAACACAAAGTATTGGAGAAATTGTATACGGTTGAGGAGGTGAGAATTTAGTCTTGTAAAAATAGTCAACTCATCCAAAAAGAAAAAAGGAAAGAAAAAGAAAAGAAAAGAAAAAATAGATAAAGTGCAAATACAAATACAGCATTTTCATAATCAAGAAATTGTTGAAGTGATATTTTTACAAAAAATCTTTTTAGTCGCTGTTCTTCTTATGAAGAGAGTTTTGTACGACAGGAAAGAAACACAGGAAAATTTCTTAATGTCACTTACTACTTTGATTCAAACTGTTACTCTGACTGCTCCATGGACTGACTACTTGATATGTTGTTCTTTTATTCATGCCTGACATGTGGACATAGTAGTGAACACAAGACTACATGCAAATACTTAACAGAAAAATTCTCTGCTCTATTTGAATGTTTGTTACTTGAAGGATACAGAATTTCTAATAATTAAATACTAAAACTTCTAATAATTAAATACTAAAACTTCTAATGCTTAAATACTAAAACTTCGTAAATTAATAATTTAATATATGCTGTGTCATTTTATCTTTCTCCATACATTATAAATTAATTTCATTCTAAGATTCTATCCACCTCAGTGGGGATATTGTATCTTATTAATAATTTTAAATAAATAGAGGTTTTTATTTTGTCAGAAATTGATAAATTAATAAGATAGGTACTAATAATTTGTCTGCTCTAACTTGAATCTAATTGATTAATTTTAACAAATCTTAATTTATAAAGATTTTTAAAGTTTTCCTTTATAAACACTACAAACTCAACTACCAGTACTTGGCAATGCTTAGATGTGTTAGAATCATCAAAAATTACTATATGTAGGGCATTACATAAACTTCTAAAAATATACCATTGGTCAAAACATGAAAATCCTTTTGATAATATAAAGAAAGATGTGTGTAAACTCTCATATGAGAATCCTGTTACTCTGTTCATAATGGGAATCTTTTTTTTCTATTGATTCATCAGTTATTGGCTTGGTTGTTTATTCAAAAGCTCCAGTGAGTCAAGTAGAAGATTAAACTAATGTCTCACAATTGATCTTTATATTAATCTTTGAAAATATAGCCAAAATGGAAAACAAATGTAATTTGAAGAAATCAATTTTGAGTCAGAGTTTTTCTAGGAATGGACCAAATGTTTTCCAATCAAATAAAAGCACCTCAGTTGCTTAGTGGGTTTATATAGGACAATGTCCACTATTGTTGTGCACATCAGTATAGATAACAGAATAACTTTGTTATATCAAAGAGCATCTGTCTGTTTACAGGGAAAATGGTATTGATAGATGTATGAGCTAAGCTTCTTTTCTATTTTATTGACCGCTTATGAATGTTAGCCATATTGAAACTGATCATGGTAAATACTTATACATGGGCATCTATTTTTATTACATCAAATGTTATTTTTGTGGATATCCATATTTAAGCAGAACATCCCATTTTGTTTTTTTTTGTTTTTTTGTACATTTGAGAAAACAGTAAAGAAAATGTGCTCTCCTATAGGATTCAAATGGGCAAAAGTCTACATATAAGGAATCATCATCTGATCAGCTATGAAGAGCCTCACAGCCAGGCAAGCTTCTATTTGCCTTAACCCTTTAGATTTCAATTCGCTCAAACCCAACCTGTAAATATTGGCTCTCAATGTTCAATCCACCATAACCCACCCCATGTATACTCTGCCATAATATATGATAAAATCATCGCAAATATCTCAGGAAATTATGCAAACAGTGAGACTATGAGCACAAACAGTGAGACTTTGAAAGCCGATATTGATGGAGTGGGTTTGGGTGTGTTGAATGCTAAGGGGTTAAAGCAACATTTCCTTGCTCAGATTTTTTTTTAATCCATATCTGCACAGTTTCATATCTGAAATGTAAACAAAACAATTTCTAAAGAATTAATGGATTCTTTTATTTTTAATCTGACATATTTTATCACTTCAAACATTATTTTTAGTAGCTACCCATATTTGAGTAGAACACACCATTTATTTTTTAAATTAAATATAAGATATATATTTAATTATTATTGTTAGCACCCACACATCATCCACTTTCCCTAATCACTTTCTCTCTCCTGGTGTTGGTGGTGGAGATGGCTGGGAAACAAAGAGAGTTTGACGAGGCCATTTGTGTGAATTTGATTTTGGTGGATAACTCTGCATGATGGAAAAGCACAGACAGTTGGCCAGAAGTGCCTTTCTTGCAGCTCAAAGGGGATTCAGACAGGCTAGATCTGGCAAACCTGGTTGCATCAGGCTGTTGGATGCTTGGTCTGTCAAGGTCCACCTTGGTTATGCCAGCCCAATTGGCCCTGCCCTCTTCCTCCAGTTTGGCCATAGAGACTTTGTAGATCTTTGCCTATTCTGCTGTTGGGATTCTTCAGGATTTGGTCACGGTCAATCTGGTGCTTCCTCTTCAATCTTATTGCCATGGGTGGTGCTATAGGAGTTGGAACTCCAGACAGCTTCACTCTTGGGATCACTCTGACAAGTAAGCCCTCTACCATGACAAAGAATGGCCATATATATTTTACATGGGATGTCATAAACAGTTCATTATCAAATGTATACTTAATTAAACATCAGACATATCATAAATTAAGCATGAGATACATCATAAATTAAATACAAGATATAAACTAAACATGTGATACATCACAAATTAAATGCAAGACATATCATAAATTAAGCATGAGATACATCATAAATTAAATACAAGATATAAACTAAACATGTGATACATCACAAATTACATGCAAGACATATCATAAATTAAGCATGAGATACATCATAAATTAAATACAAGATATAAACTAAACATGTGATACATCACAAATTAAATGCAAGACATATCATAAATTAAGCATGAGATACATCATAAATTAAATACAAGATATAAACTAAACATGTGATACATCACAAATTAAATGCAAGACATATCATAAATTAAGCATGAGATACATCATAAATTAAATACAAGATATAAACTAAACATGTGATACATCACAAATTACATGCAAGACATATCATAAATTAAGCATGAGATACATCATAAATTAAATACAAGATATAAACTAAACATGTGATACATCACAAATTAAATGCAAGACATATCATAAATTAAGCATGAGATACAGCTCATAGTAGTGAACCAACCTAATTCCCTCTATATTCTATTAGTGAGAATCCCTGCTCTGCGGGATTGACTCCCAAGAGGATATTTTCTCGATCACTACAATCTTAACCTGTTTAAGTCTAGGGTTGACCATTATCTTCTCCACCTATCTGCATAAACTGTGTCTCTTATGCTGTAGCCTGTATCTCAAGTAACTGCCAGGTTGAACCTCACTGTAAAAAAACATTTTTTAAATATTAGAAATTAAACAGAAGACATTTAAATTAAATATGAGACACATCAGAAATTACAGATGTGATGCATTAAAAATTAAATATTTCTTTGTCAAAAATCAATTTCTACATGGATTCAATTTATTTTTTTTTAAAGCAATTCACCCCAAGCAAGGAGGGAGTGCCACTAGCATGCAAGAGGTTACAGAGGATTGAGAACAAGAGTAAAGAAGCGTGTTTGGGGAAAGAAATCAGAGAAGGACAAGGAAAAAGTTCATGGGATCAGATGTCAATTGACATTACATTTGAATATTATAGTTATTGGGGAAGCAAGCAAGGGGAAGGGAGTTCCACAGATGGGAAGTACAAGAGAAGAAGCTGTTTGAGTAGAAGAGGCAGTTATATTTAACCATTTTGACAGTGAAAGGGTGGGACTGAGATGCCAGCTTAGTAGCTCGCTTAAATTCATGCAGTCTGGTAACCAGCAAAAGTAGCTCGTCGGAACAGTTACCGTGAAAATACTTGTAGAAGAGACAGAGGGAAGCCATGGCACGTCTGTGAGAAAGTGACTGTAGAGGAGATGTCAGATCAGGACCTATCACACTGCATATTCGAGATTTTGTTGAGGACCTCGAGATGTATAGCAGGGGCACCAGACCATATATGACAGCAATGACTGAAAAATGATATGAAAATTACAAAAATTTAATGTATTTTTAGGGCTAGCTGAATTTAAGCCATGAAGCACTCAATAGATAACTTGAGCTATAATATTCAATACTTCAACAAAAGTTCAATTGACTTATCAAATTGACTGACTCATATCTTGCTCCAGTGAGCATTTCAACACAAAACTCTTGAATCGATCAATCAGATAAGTCACTCAAATTTATGTCAAGTTATTGAATATTTGGTAATTATCAATAAATATTCTCCTATTCCTCTTTCTATGCATCCAGTTAGTAATTAAGCAGTTTTTACTAAGAGATTACCACATTTGATAGCATATAAAACTCTCCCATTTACATTTCAAAATACATAAAATATGTTATCTTTGTCGTTACTAACATAAGAAATAAGTGACAAATAATTGCAAATCAGAAATGAAGAACAATATGATAACTTCAATTCTTGATGATTTTCTCCTGCTTCTCTTTAATTTTCATTGTGTGTGGTAAATTCGCCAAGCTTTCTTTTCTCATTATATGCCCAAAAGTTTACAGCAGTCTCTTTCTCATTATCAATAATTTCTATGGAGTTCCTGTTCTCCTTAACACTTTTTCATTTCAATAGGTAATTTGATCAACCATTGGTGAAATTAAATCCCTGTTGCTTCTTTTTTTCATTTGTAATAAAAATCTCCATCTTTCACTGGGATGAGAGTAGACATTACATAACAGTCTAGCATTCTTTTTGCTTTCATTTTCAATGTTATTTCTCAATCCTTTAGTGTTTTTTTTTCAGTTTCTGAAAAGCGTCTTATACTCTTTCTGTGTGCCTTCAGATTTCTGATTCACACTTTCTGTAGTACAACAATAAAAAGTTGTTTAATGTGATTTACTATTACTTTATTCTATTCAGCAAAGAGTGGGTCAGTGGAACAAGGTCAGGGTGAGTCTTACTAAAACTGAGCCTAGGGGCCTGGGTAGTAGGTAATATATACCAGAGATTATCTCTCAACTTGGGAAGATAATCCTGTTGCATTTTTGGCATAATCACTTTGAGATTACTTTTTCAATACTTATGGTGGAGTAATGAATAGTGGCTCAGATTGAAGAATCAGAGAGTCAAGTTTGAATTCCAGTCGAATCCATTACATTCACTTACATGCTAATACCCTTGGGAAAGGTATGAATCCTGTTCTTCTTCCACTAGCTATGAGTATATAGCAAGACAGACCGAGTTCTGTAGCCTTGGATAGCAACTGGTCTACTGCAGAAAGATATGGCAACCTACTGTGGGAAAAAATCTGCCTTGTCAGTCAAGTATCGAAAGATACATGATCGCCTAAGCGTGTATCATGCATGGCAAATAACTGATTGATGGTAAAATAACTATTATTTTTGACATTCCACTGTTTCTTACTTTGCAGATTATTTAATATCAGATTGCATAAAGTTTATATTGATTTTACCCTTTCAAAATGAGTTTAAATCAGACTCATATCAGATACTGTATGAATTAAAAACAAAAAGGGTTCTTCATCAATGCAAACAGTCAAAAGTACTCATTCTGTATGTGGAAATTAAGTTTTAATTGTCTGGATATGCCAAGGATAGTTTGACCAATTTTGATTAGGAATTTTTTTTCTCAAAATATTCCTCTCAATCTGAACAACCAAATTCTATCAATATTGAGCTTCTGTAAAGCATAATTTAGGGGAAAAAATTTGCACAAGAATTAGCAAAACAGATCAATAAAAGCCATATTTTCAGGAACTCAGAATAGTATCTAAACTTGGCCAATGGTAACCTTCATCAACTGACTACTTCTCAGCTTAGATGAAGAGTTACACTCTGCTCATCATTGAAGACTAGATTTATTACTGAATTTGTCCTGGGTAGAATCATCACCAACGATGAAAAGTGGATTCTCTATAACCATATCCAATGAAAATGAAGATGGTTAACACCAACTAAAAAAGGAGAATCCAGTCCTAAACCAGATCTAAAATTGGAAAAAGTTATGTTCTGCATTTGGTAGGATATGAAAGGTGTCATCTATCATGAAGTACTAAACCAAAATGAAACAGTTAATGCAGAATATTATTGTGATCAATTTGAAGCATTGCCCCAAAATTTACAGACAAAGCATGCATCATTGGTTAATCAAAAAATCATGCTGCTTTTACATGATAATGAGAGACTGCATATTGCCTGAGTCACTCAGGAAATGATGATGACAATAAATATGAAAGTTTTGCCTCATCCTTCTTACTCTCCTGATCTTGCTCCATCTGACAATCATATTTTCAGATCATTGCCGCATTTCTTAGAGGGAAAACAGTTTGCTAACTGTTGTTAGGAGGTTAAAACTGATATTGAGTGTTTCTTTGCATTGAAACCTGAAGAATATTATGCCAGAGGGATTAACAATTTGCTAAACAGATAGGATTATGTTATGGATATTAAGGAGGAATATTATCTTGATTAAAGATATCAGTTAAGAACAAAGAATCATTTATTTCTTTTTCATCTTCAAATGTGGCAGAATATTTTTGTTAACCTATTATACTGAAAATTTCTTCATTTTCCTTTTTCTTTTTCATTCTTATAAAATGTTACAAATGTCATTTTATAAGAATGGAAAATAAAGACAACTAAACTTATTCCAGTGACAATTTAAAATTTTTAATATTTCAGTAAAAAAAATTTCATCATTACTCATCCTAGAGGATGCAAGAATTTTTTCTACTCTAAATAAAACTGATCACAATGAATGATGAATATTTATTTACTGTATTTAATGAGATCTAATAATACCACCTTCAGACAATATATAAAGGGTGTTTCATTAAGATGGATTATATATAAGGGTGTTTCATTAAGATGGATTATATATAAGGATGTTTCATTAAGATGGATCAAAGTCAGCAACAAATAAATCAGTGTTATTGGTGAAAATTTATTTATTTCTCTATTGGATTATGTTATTTAAGTCATGGCAATTATGTGTGAAAAATAATATTGCCCAAATATCTGCCAAATCTGAAAGAAAAAGAAAAAATATCATCATACACTTAAACTTAATTCACATTTAAAATTGGTCCAAGTTATTGGACCACCCTTTATAAGGCCAGCCTTGAAAATATCCAACTATTTAATATTAAGAAAATAAAATGGCCTACCTAGGTCAATGGTGACTTAGTCACATTCAAAGTACTCCTGTTGGGATCTTGCATACTTATCTTAGTCTACAATGTCTTCTTATGGATCACTACTGTTTCATCATATCAGTCCTCCTATGTGGTAGTGAATATTGGACAATCTCCTCAAAGATGAAGAAGAGACTTGAAGCAACAGAAATGTGGTTCGATAGAAGGATGCTTAGGATACCATGAATCAAACATTTGAGCAATGATGAACCTTTAGAGAAAATGAAAGCAAAAAGGAAATTTATACTTAACATCTAAAAGAGACAGTTGAAATTTCAAGGGCACATAATAAGGAAAAAGGTCTTGGAATATTTGATACTCACAGGGTAGATTGAAGGCAAGAGGGGGAGAGGAAAACAATGCATAACATACTTAATGAGCTTGAGTAAATGGATGACTGAATAAGGTTTAGGAGAGGTAACAAAAAGACAAAATTTATTAAGAGCTACAAAGGTCAGGAAGTTGTGGAGAGCCATGATTGCCAACGTCCTGAAGGGACATGGTACATAAAAGAACAAGAAAATTTAGGAGAAGCAACAAAAAGACAAAATTTATTAAGAGCTACAAAGGTCAGGAAGTTGTGGAGAGCCATTATCTTCTATGTACTGAAGGGACATAGTACATAGAAGAACAAGAAAAAGAAGAAGATTTAGGAGAGGCAACAAAAAAACAAAATTTATTAAGAGCTACGAAGGTCAAGAAGCTGTGGAGAGCATTGATCGCCTATGTCCTGGCAGGACATGGCACATAAAGAATATCAAATGCTTCATCACATTCTGTGGTTTGAAATCTCTTTACTTTCAATGGCAATTTTTAAAAGGCCAGAAGTTGCATTGAATCAAATCTGGATTTTAACAAATGGAAACATTTCAACATTTAATATATTGTGAATATGACAGTCATGCAGTACAACGTCTTACTCAATGGCATTTTGCTGCTGACAGGAGAGTGTCTGTTCACACATGAACAATAAGATTACATCAAGCTTTCACAAGTATTTCTTGAGATATTTAGAATGTCTTGATATTTCCCAGATAGATGTCTTCATAACTCTTTTCCTTTTTTCTATCTAAATATTCCAAATGGCAATCTTAAATAAAACAATTATATGTTAAACAGAGTATATTTTACAGTCATATAAAAATATTTCCCTCACAAAGAAAATGTCCAATAAAAGGTTATTCAATAAAACCACCCACTACAACACGGATGGATTCAATATGAGGCCTTGGTAGTGACTGCATGTCTAGATCAGGTGGTTCTCATTCATATTGGCCATCATGTTCACAATGAGTTCAAAAATTGTTGCCTGTTTGACAATACCCCAGGGTATTCCAGTCAAAAGAATGTTGGGGTGACATGAGGTTGAAAATTCTTGGCCAGCCTCTCCTGGATCATATAGGCCATCAGACAGGGAGCAGAATCCTGCTGGAACATGTACAATCAGCCCTCAATCAAAAGCTGGATCACTGTATCCATCACTTTGATGATGGCAGTGACACTAAGCCTGAGGCCCAACAGAAATTTCATCGATTGCTTTGCATTTTTTATGGGTTGTCAACCCTTTGTGGGTTATATAAAGCCAAAACATATTTTGGATTGTAAGAATATTTTTTCTTTGCAAGTGAATATTGCATTAGATAACAATAATTGGGGGGAGGGAAAGATGGATTCATGCCTTTTCCAAGGGTATTTGCATGTAAGTGAATGAAACAAGCCCAATTGGAATTCAAACCCAGCTCTCCAATTTCTCATTCTGGGAAACATGATGACATAAATTTAATGTACATCACAATGGATATCTTTGTGGGGTCTGCATTGAGGCAGTTCCTCCAGTTCAAGTGGCCACTCTCAAGAAGTTTGCTATCTTCAAGTTTTTGGTGGCTTGTATTGTGTAGCTTTTTATTTCCTGTGTCAGACTGGAAGTTTCTATGTTAATGCTTTTATACATCTGATAGTTAAATGAGAATATTATGGTTTGATGCATACAGTACACCTTGTATAGATTGTATTTCAGCAATAACACTTCATTAATATATGTTTAGATTAAAGCTCCAGGTAAGGATTATGTATTTATTTATTTCCTATTTTTTTTTCCTATTTACTTTCTTGTCTGTTTACTATTCTTTCTTTCTCATATATTTCCTGCTTTTTCCATTTTTTCTAATTTCTTTCTTTCTTTTTTCTTTCTTTCTTTCTTTCTTTCTTTCTTTCTTTCTTTCTTTCTTTCTTTCTACTTAATAATCTTTTTTCTTTCTTTCTCTGCTACTTTCATATTTTTCCTGCTTTTTTTTACTAATTTTTTTCTTCCTTGTTTGCTTTCTTTCTTTATAATTCAGACATATTTAGGTTTGTGTGTATATTTACAAACACGCAAGAGATGCTCCAAAAATAAGGCCTTCTATTTATTTCCATGGAAACTACTACAACTGTAACAAAACCATTGGGCAGAATAAGTTTTCAGATACTAAAAACCTATTTTATCACATAGTCACAAACATATTTACATTTGTGCCAATGATGCAGAAAAGTTCTTCATTTTGTGAATTGAAAGCTAAGCAGGGCTGCCTGGAATGTGGCTCATTGCAAGTGTGCTCTGACTACTTGGTGTTATATTAAGTGTATGGTGGTAGAGCAAAGAAGAAATAATGAAAGTTTAAAAAAATAAAAAATTGTATCAACATAAAATACAACAAATGATAAATCGGTGTAAATGTCTCTCATTGAAAAAAGGAGATAACTGGAGTTGTAAAAAGTTTTCACAGAGGTGTACGGAAGGAGAGGGAGGATGTATAGTGATTTACTGGGACGACAGCCTTTGGCGAGCTGTCTCTTGGAGATGGGAGTTCACTTTCTGACAAAGTCTGTGAACCTAAGCCAAGATGCGGTCCAACTGCTGAAAATATCCTTTTGATGGGTTTTTGTCCTTTCTTAGGCTCAAATTGGCAAATTTTTATTTTGTTTCTTTAGGTGGGAGTGGGTGCTGTTGGGTAGAAATTTTGGATTGTATTGCTTATTTTTTCTTTGAGTGTGTAATGGGATTGGTTTAGCTAATAGGTAATTAGCATAAAGAGAGCTATAACTATAGCTCATGGGCAACATTGTGTCAATGTACATAGAATGTTTACGGCTACTAAGTTTGATCATCATAACAAAATGGCGTTACCTGACAAAGCTCTGTTGAACATAGAAGAACCTGATAATGTAAAGATTTGGATAAAATGCTTTGAGGCCCGTCCCAGAATAAAGAAGTTAAGGAATGTCCAAACACCTGAAGGACAGAAAGAAATCACAAATTTATTTTTGGCCATTGCGGGATGCGAAGCCATTAGGTAGATTTTGTTAATGACTTACCCAGCTGAAATAGAAAACTTGACATTTAAGGAAGTCAAAGAAATATTTAACCAAAGAAAAGATTGGCCATAGCCAAACAAACCAAATTCTTAGCATTGAAGCAAGAATTTAGGGAGCCTATAAGGAAATATCTAAGAAGGTTAAGAGATACCAGCAGATATTGTGAATTTCATGAACTAGGACAACAAAGAATAAGCACAGAGGAAGAATTAATTCAACTCCAGTTGGTAGAAGGATTGTACAGCACCTCTCATAGAATAAAAATTTTAGAGCAGTTACAGACAAACCAAATGACTTTAGAAGCTTTGTATTAACTTCATACAACAACAGGAGTTAACTGAAAAATTTAATACAAATGAAAACCAACTTGAGCTTATAGGCATGTTTGATAAAAAGAACAATGACAAAATTCAAATTTTGCAACTATAAACATAAATCAAAGAGAGAGAAATGTCCAGCATGGGTCCAGACATGTAATAGGTGCAAAAAGAAAAATCAAGGTTCTATTTGCCTTACAGCATATTCACTTATTCTGCTTTTCTTGAAATGGCATATCTGCTCAGTTTCATATTTGATATATAAACAAAGCAATTTTTAATGAAATAGTGAATTTATTTTTTGATCTTAAATATTTTTATTTGTCTATATTTCTGAGAAGAGGTATTGTAATTATTTACATTATTTACATTGTTCGGACTATTGTCCTCATCTTTATTGCCATATTCACAATGTTTCGGCCATTGTATGCTCTGGTCTTCTTCAAGTGATTGAAATTTTAAACTAAACTCTTTAATTCATCCACCGGAGTAGATTGTTCTATTTCCATGTGCCATTTCTATTTCCATGTTTTTGTTCACCACTGAAGTAGCCAGGTATTGAATTCACAACTCTTTGGGTCAAGTCACTGGATCCAACCAACATTTTTATCCAATGGGCTATGTGTCCTTGAGCTGAGTTAAAGGGAGATAATTGAGACATCTGGAAGAGGCATGGTACATGGAACTAGAACAATCTACCCCGGTGGATGAAATAAAGGGTTCAGTTCAAAATTCCAATCACCTGAAGAAGATGGCTGAAATGTCATGAAGATGGCAATAAAATGCAGACAACAGTCTGAACAATGTAAATAATGTAAATAATATCTTTGTTTCAGACATTATTTTTAGCGGCTACTCATATTTGAGTCAATGCTCTGTTTTTTAAACAGTTTATTTCATCTCCCGGGCTGTGTACTCGAGAAAATGTGTTCTGAGGAGATATGTCATTTAATGAAAATCTGAATGAGTGAAGGTGATTTTAGACAAAAAGAATCTTGCTTGACTGTGAAACAGTTCATAGCCAAGCAGTCAAAGCACACCAGATCAGATGGTGGTTTCACTTATGAGAGGGATGCATATTTGAATTCTGCCGATGGGCACATTTTCTTTATTAAGTTTTCTTGATTATACAGGCTGTGAGATGAAAGAAGCACTGTTTAAAATCATAGTGTCTACTCAAATATAAGTATCCACCATCCACTAAAAATAACATATGAAGTAATAAATATATATATATATATATATCCAAGTATAAGATTGGTCGTGTGTGTATTGTCTTTTGCAAGATTCACCGTCCCTAACCTATATCTCCCATTCAAATGTATCTAAGTTGTAACGGAGTTCAGAGCAGCATTAGATCTTAACGTTTATTCGAACTTAATTTCAATAAAAACAAAATAAATAAAAAAACATATTTTTTTTCTTCAGTTTCTTCTTTAAATAATTTTATAATTTTAAACTTAATATAGATTAAATTTAAAATTTAAAATTGCTAATTTTTAATTTTATAGTATAATTTAATATTTATTAGTTAGAATGAATTCTATTTTAGTCTAACCCTAATATTAAAGCATTAAATAATTATTATAACTTAAGTTTGTTGTCAAGTTTTTTAATTCTTGTATACTTGTATTTTGATTGGTCATTCCAGCTTATGTAACAGTGTTTCCCCTAGCGAGGGGTGTTTGATTGATTTGAATCTCTTAAAGCCCTTTATTCTCCATTCAACACCATCACTTGAAAATACATCAGAAGTGTTGAAACAAAATGGCTATTTTTGTAGTGATTTTATTACATTTTTATGTTGTAATTTTAGAATAAATGATTATATATATATATATATATATACATGTTGTATATTTAGGCAGCAATCCTTTGTTTATGCATGTTTCATTAAAAACAACAGACAAGGTACTATGGTTAAGCTTTTTATTTAATTTTTCTTGTGTGCGAACAAGAGCTTTCTTTTCTGGACAAAGGGTGTTTAAAAACTGTCCAAATGTTTTATATTTCCAAGCGCTTTCGGCTATACCTTTAGCCATTATCAAGGAGGATTCGATTTTTCAGCTTAATTGAGTATGTGCATTATATATATATATATATGTGTGAGTGTGTGTGTGCGTGTGTGTATAATAATTTCTATAAGATACAAATGCCACCCATGTTTCTTTGAATAAGCACTTTTTCATCAAGACTGTGTTACTTAGGAAAGATAGATGGGACTGTGGCAAGTCAACATATTCCTGGAGCATCCAAACTGAATTCTAAACCATTTAATATGTCTGATAATTCAATTAGATCTGAATTTAGTCTTTTGGGGTCACATGACTGAAATCTTGCTCATTTTATGTTTTTATGCGTGTGCCTGCATGTGTGCCTCTCTGTGTGTGTGTGTGTCTTTCCAATGTGAAGTTTGAAACTTGAGAAAACTGGGGAATGTGCAGATATAACACAATATTAAGTTGAAATCAGACTGGATTTTCTTTCTAAATAACAACCACATACACTAGCACACACACACACACACACACGCGCACACACACACCACACACACACACACACACACACACACACACACACAAACATATATATTATTTACATGAGTTTAGCATTCTGGAATTGCATGCTGAATGTTTTTTCGCCTTCTTCCTTTTTACATACATAAAAATTACATATATCTGTATGGAATATATTTAAAAAGAAATCATATATATATATATATATATATATATATATATATATATATATATATATATATATATGGGGAAAATTTATGACAAAGTGAAAAATGTTTTCTTGTAACGTGTTTCGTCCTTTTAGACTTCATCAGACTAAATTTGTTATGCTACTGTAACTACATATGTGCACACTTGAGGGTTGCTGGGAATTCAAATTTTTTCTTTTTCCTTTAATCTAGCTGATTTTATTGAGATTTTTTTCTTTTTCTGTCCATCACTTTTGTTAGTAGATACACCATACTGTGATAACAGAAGTTCTGCTAGGAATGGTAGAATGGTCTAAGAGCCAGGGCGCAAATTTACTGTAGATGACCTTGCAATCAAACTTTATTTATCATAGTGAATTGTTGTCTCCTTTGATCAGAGTAGCATTTTTTATGTTAAAATTGTGGTCAGTCTCATTACTGCAAACAACCAATGCATTTGATGTATTATTTTGTAAAATGTCCCTTTGTGTTCATATAATATTTTATTTAGATTCCTTGAGGTTTTCCCTATGTATTTTTTGTGATAATTATTACAGGTGATTGAGTAAATTCCTCCTTCAAATTTTAGCTTATTGTTTTGTTTAGTATTGACTAAGTTTTTATTGCTTTAGATGTAGTAGTAACAAATTTTATGTTAAGTTTAGATAGATTCTTTCCAATTGTAGATGTGATAGAGTTAGTTGGTAGGATAATATTTTTTTATTCCTTGTGGTTATCAGGAGGGGCTGTTTTTCTATTTTGGAATATTTTATAAGATTTTTGTTTTGCATTGCATATAAAATAATTAGGTTACTGAAGAATTGGTTGTACTGTCATTAGTATTACTACCCATGCTCACTCTTTACTGCAATGAGGAAGGCACTGTCTCAATTTTTTCAGTTGCACTCTGTCCAAAGACAGAGATACAACTGAATTGTGCTCTGTCCAAAGACAGAGACACAATTGAGAGATAAAATGCAGTTTATCCATCCACACAGAATTAGGCAATTGCTATAAATCCAGTTACCATATAAATAAAATAACATTGTCTACTGAATTATTTTTATATTTTTATTAAAGGAAATGTTCATAAGATGGGGATTTGGCTAGTTACTATAAATGTTGTATTTTGTTAGTATATGTTTGAGTATTAATATGTTAAATTAGTACATTGTTAGTAGATGTTTGAGTATTAGTATGTTAAATTGATACATTGTCAGTAGATGTTTGAGTAGACAAAGCTGCTTTTGAAGCAATGATATTAATGTCTCCCAGTCTGGAAATCAAAAATCATAGTCAAGTAGACATAAATTTAAAAAATATGCTTGTCTACTCAAACATATGTACCCACTAAATGTAACATTTATAGTAATAAGAAATAATGTTTGGATTAAAAATCCATTAATTGATTAAAAAATAATACCACCACCCTTTATATATATATATATATATATATATATATATTTATATATATAGTGTGTTTGTGCACTTGACTTTGAATAAAAGTATGAATCTTGAACAGTTTCTGCATAAATTTGATCCACATGTGAAAACTGGAAAAAATGTAACAAAACATTAAACAGACATTGTCAAACATTTTTAATAAAACGTGCTTGAATACACACACACACACACACACACGCACACACACACACACACATACACACACACACACACACACACACACATATATTTTTCTATGGAATTAATGCATTTATTTTTAATCTGACATTTTTATTGTTTCAAACATTATTATAATAGATATTTTGTATATTTTAAATTGATGCCCTATCATTATTTATTAAACAGTCTGTATTAAGTCTATAAGCCTAAACCTTCCATTTGAGAAATACTAGTAAAGAAAATGTGTTCTCCAGCAGGGATTGAACCTGTGTGCCTGGTTTTTAGAGGAAACTATATATATATATATATATATATATATATATGAAATTAGACATTGAAGTCAACATGTAGTGGCAACAGTCTGTTTCATACTTAAGGCCAAGTTGACTTCAATGTCCACTTTTATATTTACCTACACTCTATCTTTGATATTGAACACTTTAACCCATAAAAATAGCATACTTTAAAACTATATTTTTATTGTATGTATATATATATATATATATATATATATATATATATATATATATATATATATATATATATATATATATATAGTAACCGGAGCTGATGGAGATTCTTCTGTGTTTCCGGCAAAGCCATATTTAGGATTCTAGATTCATATGGGTCAAGAGAGTCAGATTTAGCCTTCATCCGGGCTAGGCTAGGTCCTCACCTGTGCTAAAAAAGCAACTTTTTGGTTGACTAATTGTAAGACCAACCACTTTTGTCACTTTATAAAATGGCGATCATGTGACTTTATCTCGACCAAAGGGAGATAATTTCCTTTTGCATTTGTACATTTTTAGAATTTAGATATGAATCAGATTTCACTTTTTGCTTCTGCTATTATCACTTTTGGACAATACATTGTCTCCAGTGGTGAAGGGACTGTATACCTTGGATTGGATAATTCTTCTGTAATAAGAAATTAATTATGGATTTTTACTTTCATCCTTGCACTCATGATAATTACCATAATTCCCTATGTATAATATGCCTTCATCCATAACATGCACTCCCCAAAATTGTACTGAAATTGTGGAAAAATGCTTCTACTCGCACATAATACGCACCCCTTGTTTGGTAATCAAAACCTATAAATTGTACACCTCCAATTTAATTATGCCGAACATTTCTTATTAAAAAGAAAATGGTTTTAAACATAGAATAATATATTTCTAATTTAGTTTTATGATAATTCTTATTTTATTTTACATTTGTAAGTATTGTTAGGTACATGTGATTGTATTTGACATCTTTATGGGGTTGTAATTGCCAAATGTTAGTCCAAATTGTTGTATGTTTGGGCTGAGTAGTCATTTTGCAACAGAAGATTTTTTGTAGCTGTGCATAATATGCACCCCTAATTTTGCTTATTATTTTTTAGAAAAAATGTGTATTATACATGAGGAATTACAGTGTTTAAAAATCTTTAATTCCTTCATTTCTTAGGATATTGTGAACAAATATGCATGTAGTAGAGTAAACCCCTGATTCTGCATACGATTCCAACACTGGTTCTATGCATGGGTACAAAGAACATGGAAAGAATGAGTGAAAGAAATTTGAGGAGTTATGGTTGAGTCACTGAGTTAGTATCTTCTTTCTTTTGAAGAAGTTAAAGGTAGGGCATGATGCTAATACTTTATCCAAAAAAGTGATCCATGAATTTTCCATAAGGAAATGAAAAATTGAATTCATTTACAAATAAACAAGTTTCAAATAAATCCTTATTTATTGATTTTATTATTTTCTCTAATAGCCATTAATGGCTATCATAGATGGCTTGCATGATTTCAAAGTTACCTTCGCTACTGATATTTTCTTTAAATATATCCAAATAATATCAAATTACAAAATGTATACCTGATACTTAGGATAAGTTTTCTTAAATTAAAAGAAATCTATCAGTATATGTTTGAGATTTGAGCTAAAGTTAAACTCTCTCTCTATCTGTATGTATCTGTTTGGGGAGGGGTTATTCAAGTTTAGTTGCATCTTATTTTATGTTTTATTTCATGTTATTTTATGTTGGAATAATGTTTTCAGTTGACATGATGTGGAAAGAGTATATTGAATCAATTGCTAAGTCTGCAGCTAAGAAAGTTGGTTCACTCTGTCATGCTAGAATCTATCTTACATATTTATAAGTATACCAATCATTCTTGCTTTGAATATTGCTGCCACATCTGGTTTGGTGCTCCGGCTATATATTTAGAGATTCTTGATAAAATCCAAAGAAGAATCTGCAATGTTATTGGTCCTGATCTGACATCTTGGCTTCAGTCACTTTCCCACTGCCATAACATAGCTTCCTTTTTTTCTTTGAAGATCAATATTGATTGGAAAGCAAGAAGCCGGAAAAGAGTTCCACGTGGGAGAAGAAACTGTTAGCAGAGAAATTATGGTTATATATAGCAATTTAAACTGTAAAATGATGAGACCTAGCTGCCAGTCTAGTGGTGTGTTTAAATTCATATGGCTCCTTTAATGATTTTGGTTAGTATATACACTGTGTATTTATACCAGTATCCCACAGTATAAAATCTTGGATTAGCCAAGGGGGAATAAATGCCCATGACACCAGAGACCATCACCAGCTGCCTGATGATTACATTAATGCATATGAAACTTTAGTCATGGCTGACCTTTGTGACTAATATATATATATATATGTGTGTGTGTGTGTGTGTGTGTGTGTGTGTGAGAGAGAGAGAGAGAGAGTCATATTGAAAATAATACCTCATGTACATGAGTAAATTACAACAAATACATAAAATTTGAGAGAAAACACTTTAGATAATTATTTACAGAAATTAGGATTTGGATAAATTACTTTCAATTGTAACCATTATTGAGTTGGTGGTAGTATTTATTATGTGTCTTGTTTTATCAGAATTATTTAAACTTAATATAAAATTTGTTACAACTGCTTCAAAAAGAAATCAAGATTCAGACTGAATTAGGATGCAAATAGTTTGTTCATGCAACAACCGGAATACATATTAAAAGAGGTATAAAAAGGAAATGTATTATGGTCTTACTTGTGAGTTGGCATGTTTGTACCTGGCATCAGTGACTTTGCCTCAGCCATATTAAGTAAGAAAAATTGGAGGTCTGGCAATACATGTACTGTTTTTCCAATTAGTTTGCTCCAACTGCTTGGGAGGTTAGATTTTACACTTCTTGACAGACTATCACATAATGTATTTTTGTACTCTTTGGTGAGCACAAAATTATTGCTGAGTCAAGGGTAGATAATTATTATTTTTTTTAATGTTGTACCTATTTATCATTCTGGCTCATAAGGTTTAATTCTTTCACTGTCTTTTCACTATCTGTAGCGTTATTTAGATATTTAGATGATGGAGGTTTTGAGTTTTAGGTCCAATATGCATTGCTCTTTAATTAAAGGTACCTGCATGGAGTTTATGTGTATGCTTGACCTACTGAGCAGATTACTTCTCAAATTAAAATTTTTGAAAAGTCCTTGATTTCTTTAGTATCAGTACTTTGACAAAGTTGATATACATTTTGTTTTCTCTCTTACTAATTTATAATAAAAATATTTTAATCTCTTTTGGAAGTTGATCAAACTATTTTTCAGCAAATTGTTAAATGAAACCCAAACTATCATTGTTTTCCTTAGATCAGAATTCTGAAATCTCTCATCAGATACATTTTTTTTTAATTATGAACTTATTGCAAGGATTAATTGAATATGTGTATATATACCCATATATATATATATATATATATATATATATATATATATATATATATATATATATATATATATATATATGTATTGTGATTGTTTGCCCAATATATGTTTGAATGAATAAGTTTCGTAATTCGTGCCCGCGCGCGCCTGTGCGTGATTCCCCGTTTGCAACCACCCATGCTGCCTTTCTCACGGCTGCTGCTGCTGCTTTTATCCGCTTCTTGTTTGCTTCTTCTACATTATCAGCATCATCATCACCTGTCATCATTTCTATTGTTGTTGTTATTATTATTATTAATAATAATATTCCAACCGTCTGCTAAAAGACTCGCTCTCCTCTTTTTCTCCCTCTCTACCGTTTGCCATATCGCCCGAACAAGTTTAGCAAGACACATGCAATGGGCAGAAAAGCTAAACAAAATCGACCACATTCCTCACACACAACCAAAAAGAAAACGAATACTACATCTTCCCCAATGAATGAATAAGTCCTCTTTCATACCTTTTAGTTTTAGAATAGTAGATCAATGAAAAGAACCAAAAAATAGATTTATTTAAAAAAACAAACACAACAAAACAAAAAAAAAGTTGGTGATACGAAAAAAAAAAAATCTTCATTTCTATCCCTCCCCCCACCTGACTTTTCTTGTTTGAAAAAAAGTGTAAAACTGAAGTCAATAATTATTTATTTGGTCAACTGAAGTGGGTCCTATTTATTTATTTATTTATTTATTTTAACACATGTTTCTCTCAGAACATAAAACAATATACAACAGATATTTATTTATTTTCAAAAAATATAATTTCCCGTTCGTTGATTTTCCATCTTGGAGGCTTTGCGAAAAATACCAACAAGGAAAGAAAGAGGAAGTCTTGTGTTCTTTCTTTACCAATAAATAAGTAAGTTTATTTAAACCATTTTTATTCCTTTACTGGTGCTTGCAATATTTATATGGGTGGATGTGTATGTGTTGGAATAATCTTCTTTTCTTTGAATTTCTTTGGTACTTAAAGTTTAATATTTTTGTTTTGGCTCCGTTTATAAAAGAAAAAAAAATCCTATAAATGCATTTTTAATTTGCAATCGCTATATTTTGGTTCAAGAGAACGTGGTCATTTGTCTTGTTGATTATGTTGAAAAAACACCTTAAAACTTTTAACGCCACTGATATTGATTTGTTAAGGTAAAAGACAAAAGAAATACAAAAAAAAAAAAAAAGAACATGATATTTATATTTTTATGAGAAAAATAACCAAACAAATGTTTTGATGCTTTGTTTATAAAATAAAAAAACACTGCTGGTATATTTTTAAAATCTCTTGCCTATATATTTTTTAACTTGTTTTCATTTTAAAAACGTTCCTTTTTTTAAATACTTTTATTTTTTGATTCACAAATAATAAGTAAGTTCGATTTGGTAACCTTTTTTTTATGTTGGAAAGTTTTTGTCCATATTATTATCATTAATTCTTACGGACTAATTCTAACGTTAACCTGTTAAAAGCTCTTTTTTTTCTGTTATTTGTTTCAATCATAGTAAACAAGATTTTTTTCTTGTAAATTTTAGTGTAAAATAAATAAAATTGATAACAAACCATGAATTTTAATCAGGCTCAAGAACAGTAGCTTATTTAACGATTTTCATTCTCACTCTATGGGAGACCAACTTGCATACGTAATAAACACTGCAATCAAATCGTTACTTCATGTTTATAAAGAAAACTGCTGTTTTTAATTTAAAAAGTAATTGTTTTATTAGTGAATAACTGTTTTCGTTATTTCTTTCCTCGATATTTTCTTCTGAGAAATAGAACACACGCATTTAAAATATAATGCGAAGTAGTAATTTAGAAGAAAATAAGAAAAAAATAGTTTATTTTGAACAATGAACCACGAATGACTATCGATGTCTTGATTTGTTGTGGAAAAAATTACTTGTACATAAATAAGAAAGCTTTGCATTTCTATGTAATTTCATTTAGAATCTTTATAAAAATTAAACGGACAACAATGAAAGACTATGTATTTGTGTAAGGTGGTGAAAGTTTTTTTTTTTTTGTTTTTTTTTTTATAGTCCTAGAGCTCATCCATAATTATAAAGTGGGTCAATCATGCCTCGTTGGTACTATTATTGTCAAGGAGCTTGATATGATGCTCTTCTTGCACATTTAAAAAAATTGTCGATTTTATTTCCTTCTGTTGTAGTTATTTTTTTTATTCCCTTTCTTTCATTGCCCACGTACCTTAATTTTTATGTATAATATTTTCCCTATAGTAACTGAACAATTATAGCAAGACGTATTTATTATTAGCGCGTACACACAGTAGCAGAATTTCATGAGGTCTGCGAGTGCTTCTTGTGCTATTATTATTATTAACGTTTCGACTACCTGCGGGCTTCGTCAGACTTGAACTCTCATTTGTTTTCGTTTGTCTCTGGTTGTAGGTGTCTTCTCAAATCGGACTTCTTGTTTGTCGTGGAGAATCAAGATATAAAGAAAAACTGTCTATTTTTATTCTATTTTTTTTATTTATTAGTTTTTCATTTTCGATCAACATGTTCGTAGCTGCTTTTCGGTGTGTTTTCTTAAAAAAGAAAACATCAAATTTCGTTGGCCGTTGACGTTAAGAAAAACGTGCTAGAAAATTAATTAGCAATTATTTTACTTTTCATTTTATTTTCCTCAAAGAAAATTATTAAAACAATAAATAAACCTTTACTTGCAGAATAAAAGGCGAGTTAATATTTTTTCCATTCAGAAACCCGACTGTACACTTCAATGACAACAGAGTTTTTTTTTAATCCATTGACCTAAGGAATACCCAAGAAGTCTTACCTAGTTTTTTAATCTCTGTTTTTACTTTTTTTGTATCATATTTTGAAAAGTGCTCTGTTTTATTTTTTCAAATTAACTTTTCGGGATTCTCTTTTCTTTTGATATTAAAAAGTTACTTGCAGTTTAATTGAAGACAGTATTTTTTATTTCTTGTGTAAAATAACTGCACAAGAATGAAATGCTATTTATTTATTATTTTATATTTTCGTAGATAAATCAAATTTCCTAGGTCCTTCCTCTGATCGGGATGGTGGGTGCCTTTGAGAATTTTGCCTTTTTTGTTATAATATTGATAAAAAATTGGACACAAGACAAACAGAAATTTTTTTACAAATACTTACTGCCTAAAAAAAGTATAAGTGCTAAAAATGTGCTTAAAAATATTTTTTATTCATTTATTTTTTAAAGTTTTCTTTGTTCAAAACTTTCCATAAATAAAACTACTTTGATTTATCTTTTTAATTTTTAAAATAAATGAAACTCATAAAATTTATTTTTATTTATTTTTTCACCAGTAACTTAAAATTCTGTGGGGTGTTTCTCCCTTTTTTTGTGAAGTATTTTCGTTTTTAATTTGAATTCATTGTTTCCAACGAATTTTAAAAATAAATACTAATCATTTCTGTTATTAGTGACAGATGCGGCTGAGATGCTTGACAAAGGGTTTTTTTTTGTTTTTAATCAATTCCTCAAATTTTTAGCTAGCCATAAACTTTTTATTTTCTCTTGGAGACATAATTAAAATTCAATAATTTAAAAAGTGTTTGTTGTTTTTTTTTCGTAAAGTATGTATATGTTTTAAATGTTATATAATATAACATTTAAAAATCAATGCTAAAAAACTATTCAGTGGATTTTATGTCATAATGTCTAATTGTAAAAGAGAAGATAACATGACATAATGAATCTCACCAACCTAACACAGATTTTTCAGTCAGCGAGGCAATTAAAAACCGTCAATAAAAGATTGATTTTTTTTTTTTTATATTTTCTCAAAATAAATTCAAGCCGTTATTGATTTTATTTTTTTATTTATTTGGTATGTCAAATTTTAACTGGTAGTTTTCAAAGTGCTTTTTAACTAAAAACAACAAAAACAAAAAAAAACCTTGCTTACTTGCAAACATTGTGTTGTGAGTTTTTTTAAAAAAACAACAAAAAAAAAAAATGGTTGTTTTAGAGAAAGTCCGTAAATTGAAATTAGTGAATGTTTTGGAACTAGTTTAAATAGAAATTACAATTCTCACCTTTTACTTTACAAAATGAACAGTTAAATATTTATTTTTTACTTTTTAAAATAAAATGTCTTTCTTTCTTTAATTATCATTTCCCGTCGTTTTCTTTTCAATTGCTTCACCTACAAAATTAAAGAATCATCATCTTAATTAAAAGTGGAAGGATAAGAAATTTAAAGCCCCTCAAAAATAAGAAATTATGTTGATCAGGTTGAACGAAGCAATTTTTCTCCCTATTATTATTTTTGAATTATCTCTCAAGACAACGTGGTTTTATTTATTATGGTATTTTTAAACCGGTCCATTCTTTCTCTTGCTTCCTTTTCTCTTTCAAGATAAAGCAGCTAGTAACACAATATTGTATAATTAACCCGTTAAAAGTGCTAAATAGTGCTATATTTACTAACCACACAATCCCACCAGGTGTTTTATTTTTAAACGGTGGGACATCCTCATACGAGTCCTTTGCTTCTTTTTTTTCTTCTTTACTTTTTAAATTACTGAGCGAACAAAGAATGACTCCTGAGATCCTACGACTATTCTATTATTAGATTCGATACTTTGAACTATTTGTGTGTGGATACATTCATGATAAAACCTTCTTTCTTCCGCCTTCTTCCTCTATTACTCACGCACGTGTATAGTATGTGTTTTTTAGTTAAAAATTTTAACTTAAAGATTATATATCACGTACACACACATTTACTTATTTTTAATGTGTGTGTGTACGTGTTTTACTTTTAATTCTTAGTTTTTACAGAATCGTCCATATGAACTTCCAACTGAGCATCACGGAGTTATTTTTTATTTATTTATCTGACTCCATATGAGTTTGCTCAACTGTGTTTTAAATTAGAACTTTGAGTTGGGTCTCGCTGTGTTGCGGTGAGGTTAGTAAACTAGTCTACAACGCAGACTTACTACGACACTAAGTGTACTAAACTAAGAAGAGTAAGATTAAGAAGTTCGATCATCCTGACTGGGTGTTTCACATATGTCGCCTTGTACCAGACTAAATGAAATTTTTACAGTAAAGTCTAAAGACTTAAACGTTTTTTTTTTTTTTTTTTTGTTTTCCGTTGATTAAAAAAAACATGTTAAATGAAAGTTAACTCTAGAAAAATAAATTTTCTAAGCAAGAATGATCTACCCGACACTAGATATTTGATTATTAAATTTGATTCATTTTTCATTCATGAACACAAAGCTCTTTCTGGAAACGTCTTCACTCTGCTTTTTAATTTTTTTATTTTTATCCATTTGTTGGTTTTTTTTAATAAAATAAAAATGTTTTTTATTTCATTTATTTTCGATCTTATTCAGAAATCAAACAAAAAAACTTTTTCTCTTGTCACTCACTTGCAAAAAAATCTTTGTGAATTTATACAAATACACTAGCCTAAAAATGATTTTTAGTTTTTAAAATAAATTCGGAAGTAGTATTTTTTTTTTACTTATAGAACAATTGAAGCATAGATTTTGATTTTTGTTTGTTAGAATTATATTTTTTTATCTCTACATACACAAGTCACGTTATTTTTTTATTTATTTCCAATTAAAATGCTAATTTACATTTATCTAACATCGTGCTTATTATTGGCTTCCTAAGTAAGTAATTACTATTTTCTTAAAAATGAATTGCAGTAGGTAGCGACAAAATTCGCTTTATGCTCTTAAAAACAAAAACAGTAATGTCCCATGTGTGAGGTTATTCTTCATATGTCTCTTTTTGTTTTTGAAATCTTATCAGCCTTAGGGTAATCAAGAAATTCCGTGAGTACTAAAATGGTTATCTCTCACTCTGTCTGTCTGTACCCTAATCTGACGTACACCCATCATAAAAAAAAGCTTCGTATCACCCGTTGAGTTTTTTCTTCTTCTTCCTCTCCTAATTTTAACTCACACCCTCCCTGGTAGACTCAAGTCTGAACCCCCTTCTCCACTTTTCATTAACAACCTGGATTGGCTGTGAGGGGAAATGATTTCATCTTTGTTTATTTACCAAAGTAGAAAGAGAAAAAGGTGAGAAGAAAGATTCCCTGTTCTCGCATCATCATCATCGTCCTTTCGACTCCGTAATCTATAAAAATAGACCATTTTTACTTGTTTCATTGTCGCTTTTTATACACCAGTCTCTCCAGCACATAGAGACTTTATATCTCAGCTCCCAGCAGTGCTTCTCCTAAGTGTCCATATATATCTAGCTCTAGCTAGAGTCTAGAGACCATCAGGATACAAAAATTTGGAGGTAGGTCGATGGCATGCATGAATTATAATTACTATTTTAATTTTTAATAAAGCACATGTGTAGTGTATATGTTGAATGGGTGAAGGAAACTTTTTTTTTAATCTTTTGCCTTATAAAGTTGCATAACAAAAAAAAAAAATACCCCCCACCTCAATCCCTATTGCTTTTTTTTTCGGTAAGAATTGTATGAATTTATTCATATATGAAATGTAAATTGATTCTTTTTAAAATCACAATTTATCCCTCATTTCACTAAAAAACCAAAATAAACTTTTTTTTTCAAATGTCAGGGTCAATCCCCCCCCCCCACAGCTTATCAACGTCTCGGCATTTTAATGACTTACTTTTTTGTACAATACACACCTACATGCAAAATAAAGGGTTTTGAAGATAACTAAATTTAAATTACGTTAAAAAAGCAAACTGTCCATCGTTTTTTTTCTTCTTTTCTGTTTAGTAAGTAGTGTATAACACGGTTTATACTGCAGGTTCTTTTTTTTTCTCTCTTTTAAGTTTTAGCACAACACAAACCTGACATGATGAACTGTTTTTGTTTACACAATAAATGCGTCACCTTTATCAGCTTCGTCGTCGTCGGCGGCCGATTTTGTTTCTCGGGGTTTTTCAGAAGTTAAAATTAAAAAAAACATTTTGATTTCTTTCTCGTTTATTATTCATTCTCAACACGTTTTGTGCGAGGAAACCTTTCATTTCTTATATTCTCTAGTTTTCTACTTATTTTCCTTGATGCGTTGCCTTAGCGTTAAGTACCTATGTGTAAAAGATACACAGAGAGAAAGCTTTATGGGTCTCTAAAAACAGCACCTGCCTCTGAGTTATCTAACAGACAGGCACTAGTTCTCTGGGTGCAGCTCTCCCGCTTTCTTGTGCGTCTGTATAATGGCCTGAAGATCACTTGAGGTATGAAACTGACAGTAGCCATGCAGTGTTAATTTCTATGTCCATACTGTCTATATTTACAAATGTGCTCAATCTCAGATATTGAACAACCTTCTCTGATAAATTAATAAATTTTAAACGATCTGTCTGTTGAAGAGTACAATTTTCATATAACGATGGTTGTAACTCGATTTTGAGCAACGTTATTTCTTGATACATCCTCAAATATAGGCAGTTGGGCAGTACAGATGTGGCATTTTAGTCTTATATTGTCTTGCACACATGTGGCAACGTTGGGTATCTTTTGCAGTAGTTGTGACCTAAATGCCACATAATCTGCAATGAATAAACTATATATAATCCTAATACAAATACAAAATTTGTCACTTAGCTGATTGATCTTATATTCAGCACCTCAACTCCAGAGTTTTGTAGACGAACCCTACTGTATGTTTTTTTTTTTTTACTAAACTTGTCCTAGTCTGGTACAAGAACACAAGTCTGAGACACTCATTGAGAAACGAACTTACTCCTGTTGTAATGGTCTGCAAGAAGAGCTTAGCAACACTTACTTCATCCTGAAGTGCATTCAGGTACACTACAGTTCAAAGGTTTGAGCAACCCCTGGTAATTTTTTAAATTGGCCCAAAAAGTAGTTGTTTTGTACTTTAAATGAGAGAAAAAAATGATACATGATTCTTTATTAGAAATTTTATTATGACAAAACGAAAAAAAAAGCATATTATAATTAAATTTTGCTGTTGTCAAAATATCCTCCTTTAGCCTTGATTACTGCAGCACAGATTTTTGACATTTGTTGCAAAAGTTTCTCTAAGTACAAGTTTGATTCCATTCTTTTTTCAATGACTCTAAGAGCTCTTTCATTTTTTTTTTATTTACTCTTCTATCAAGTTCATCCCATGCTAATTCTGGAGGTGGCTTAAAACGTTTGAATTGAACTGAACTGAACTGTAATGTATGTATGTATGTATGCATGTATGCATGTATGTATGTATGCATGCATGCATGCATGCATGCATTGTCATCTAAATTACATGAAAATAAAAATAACACATCTCATTTTAACAGATATATTTACCAAAATTACAGAAAAAATTTCTTGAACTATGAAAGAGTAAATTTCTTTAATAAAATCAACATTGGCTTCAACCACGGCCTCCAGATGACTGCACATCTTCTGGATGGTCTCTTTGTTTAAGTTGTTGAATGCTGCAATAAGTTCATCTTTGGTGTTACAAGGAGTTTTGTTAGTCTCTCGCTCAACTGACCCTACACATAATAATCTGGATTGCAGTCTGGTTAGGTGGCCAGATATAAGGGGTGATATGGTTGCAGAAATTGTCTAACAGCCATGACTAGGTTCTCCTGCTTGTTTAGCATGGTGCAGAGTCCTGTTGCCAGACATAATGTCTTCTAGCAGTCATCCTCTTGACCCAGGACAGTACTACCTGCTCAAGGACATTGGCCTCCGTGTTGTCTGAGGCTCTGTGGAATGATGAATGGAGGCATAATGTTGCCATCACTAATGATCACTCCAAACACCTTCCTGATCAACATTAGACTCATCCAACTCTTTCTGAATCATCTGCACTGTCCTCAGATTGACACCCAAACACTCTGAAATGTTCCTATTGGAGCCTCCTGCATGAATGCCAAGTAGTACAGCTTGCTGTTTCCAACTTTTTGGCAGAGTAAATTGTGTCATGGTGCTCTTTTTCTCACAGATGGTCCCCAAATGACCCTACTGTACTGTGCAGTTGACAAAATTTTTTATTGTCAACTCCTGACAGTCTGTAATTATAAAACTTGTATTACTGAACCACGGAATAGTAAAGAATTTTTTTTTTTTTTTAGGTAAATGATTTTAAGAATGAAACGTTACATTAAACTGTGTTTATAATGAAGGTATCAAATTATTTACCATATGTCACCATTACAACAATATTACAGTTTTATTTTTACAGATGGGTAATTAAATCTTGCATTAACATTTTGAATAAAAATTAAACTTTATTATTTTACTCTCAGATTTTATCATTTTATGCAAAGACATACCGAGAAGTTCTCAGCCTGACCAATTGATTAAACATCAAAATTTCTTGGTTGGCCCAAGAACTTTTCAGCACCGTGTCAGATATGGAGAATATATTATTCCATCTTGTCTACTGTTGATAAAAGGTGTTCTTGTGAGCTTTTGTGTTATTCACTGGCTGGTACTACTGCGTAAATTATTTAAGTGTTAAAGAATATTCCACTGATTGGGTTCTGTGGTGAGAAATCCTCCCTTTTGTATAGGCCTTGTTCAATCAAAATCAGGTGCTTACTTCTTTCAGTTACTTTTTTGGCTAGATTAAATAGAAAGTTTTTCAATGCAAAATGCAATGGTCTTATGATTGCAATAACTATTGGTGCCCTCTAAAAAGGTCATCATTCAGTCTCCACTGTGAGAAATTGAAGAGACAAGTTCAAATTCCAGTTGGGTTCATTGCATTCATTCACACCCAAATACCATTGGGAAAGGTATGAATCTCCTTTCCCCCAGCTATGGGTTAAATGTTAGCACTTGTATCTGGAAAAATCAAGTTTGTTCTCAAAAAATTATTAATTCACTTGCAAAAAAAAAAAGAAAGAATTTATTCTTACAATCCAAATATGTTTGGGTTTTAAATAATCCACAAAGTGTTGATAAACTGTAAAAAAACAATCAACAACAGTTTTTATATCTTGTCTTTATATTAATATTTACAGAGATTGAATTAGTCCTGATTTCATTAAATACAATTTGAAACTTATACCTTTCCCATATATAAATGTAATATTCATTAAACTGTTACTTATTTTGGTATAGAATTAAATATGTCACAAGAAAATCTCTATTAATTTAATATGTTTCTCTATTTATTTAGCTTCATTAAAAATTTATGAAAGTGGAATAATTCAGTTATGTTTCAATTTTTAAATTCTATGTTGTTTTTGTTGGTGGTTTAGACATCATGTGTATATGTCATTGTGTTAGTGTTTATATATGTATCAGTTAAAAATTTTATCTTGTTTTTATTGGCTGTGTGGATAAAAATTTGGTTCAAACTTTTGACAGTTTTATTGTATTTTTTATTTATTTATATTTTTTATTTATTTATTTATATTTTTTTAATTTCATTTTCACTGTAATTTTTACAATTTTACTATATCCACTAAGAGAAATTTTCTTAAATTTTTATTTGTTTGTTTTAATTCTCTTTGTGTGTAATAGGAAGTGTAAGAATTGACCCCAAAACCAAATTACGTACTGTAAACCCTCAATATAACAGACTAACAAAGAGGGTGTCTGTTAAATCTGAATGTAGCCTTGGAAACCATTTTAATTTATTACTTTTTTATCCTAAAAAAAAATGAATATAATTTACAGTGTATGTTAACCCTGAAGACTCCCTGTGTAGTGTAGGGTCATCGCCTCACCCCACTATGTATTGCAGTGATTACTGTAGCAGGTTTTTATGAGGTACAATTGCTGGCCCCACTTTCAACTACTTTTGAATCAGAGTTGCCCTTCTTTTAAACTGATTTCCAACTCATGAGAGCCTAGTCTGTCCTGCTATTAACCCATAGATAGGGGAAGAAGAGATGGATTCATACCTTTTGTCAAGGATATTTGGGCAAAACAAAATGCAACAGTCTCAGCTGAAATTTGAATTTTGTATATCCTGTTTTATGTACCAATAACTGCTACACATGCAACTACAATATGCAGTACTATGCAATATGTAATTATATAACAAAGATTATATAGTATTTCTTTCTTTCTGATAATGTATTTAAAAAAGATTTAACCTTTTGACTATTTAAAAAATCATTATTTTTGTGTGTGTATATATATATATATATATTGATGCAAAATTGTATCTTAAATCTCATAGAAACGCATATTTTCATAAGATTTATTTTAGGCATAATTACAAAAGATATGTTGTTAGAAAAGAAAATTGTAATTGATAATAAGGATTAATATACAGAAATAAAATGGTATATTCATAAAAAAAACAAATCTACTCTCAGCTTAATCTCAGTTCTGTGATAAAATCTGTTAAATCCAGAATCCATTTTACCAGTGTTGATTAAATCAAGGGTTTACTGCACAGTTCATTTGGCAAATATATTTTAAAAAATCCAATGTATTGCACTTGTCTAATCCAAGTCCTAATTATCATGTTTAAAGTAACACCTGAGAAATGGCCACCTTGGTAGAAATTACCTCCTGAAAACATGGAATATTTGTATTCTCTTGATATGCAGCATCCCTACCTGGCAAACTCTTCACAAAATTGAGAGTAGACAACTCTATCCAAGTTCATCATATTTGTCCAAGTAACAAGTCAATCTGTAACACACTACATCCAGTCATTAGTAGCACCTATACATTTATTCATCAAACTGGGAGGGTGATTACTAACTGAATCTGTAAGCTTTAAGAACAACAAGTGCTTGCAATATAACAGTGGTATCACATGGCAGAAAATCAGCAGAATTCAAAACTTTAGGCAGTTCAAAAAGTAAAAATTTCAAGTGTTCCAGGAACTAACAGGGACATCATACACCGTTATCTCGGACAACAGTGGAAGCTTCTGAAGTTGAACCACACATCATTTCATTACGCTTCCATCATCTGTTGTGTTATTTTACCCTGTCATATTATCTTGCCTTTTATCCAAAATCTACCTACTCTAAAATTTTATACAAGGATGTAATCGTTAACACTAAATTTATATAAGGGAAGTAAGTTTTCTTTATTTCATATCATGTTGACCTCACTGAACTCTTTGTATTCAGTTTAATTAAAATTAAATGTTCATAAATGATGTTTGAATAACAATTTAGCAGAAGCACCAGTTGTTGAATATAGAATAGTTCCATTCACTTTCACCTTTATTGCCTCTTTGAATCCATGAACAGTGCATTCAGCTTGGCTATTTGTGGCCGGATTGTATGGAGTTGTAAATGTATATGAAATACCGTTGAAGTTCATAAATAATTTGAACACTGATGAATCAGACACTTATCACTGCCTAATATCATAGGCAGACTATGAATAGCAAACATTCCTCTCAATTTCTCAGTTGTGGTTGGAACAGTAGATGACTTCATGGCATACACTTCAGTCCAACAACCATTAAGAATAGATGTTTCCTAAATAGATCAGTGAAATCAGCATATATTCACTTGGATATTCAGAGCGATAAATTTGAACTTTATTAAAACTGCTCTGATTCTGAATGCTTATCTCGAGCTTTGCATGTCATTTAGATGTCATCATCCAGTTTTGGCCATCACACATAGAACTTCCCGTTTGCTATTCCTGTATGATCCTGAAGATCTTGTACCTGGCAAAAATGATGATCCAAATTGCCTGAAAGTATCCTATCTTCAAAATTCAGTTTTCACTTAAAATATGGGTTTTAATTCATTACTCACAATGTGCTTTCCCAAGTCATTCATTGTCAATTCATATACTCAACTTGTAACAGGATTTAGTTTCTAAATGTACTTCAGTTATAATCACTGGAGAATTAATTAAATTTGTAGTGAACTATTTACTGAACCCCAATAATCTTTTATTAAGGTAATCGGTATTACTTTTGCAGAACCCAGCTCAGTACTCTAATTTTTAGTTATAGGCAGGTAGATATAGTATCAACCATTATACTCTGACAGCAAAAAGAGGAAGAATAGATTTTTTTTCAGCAAACTGTTCCATCTGAATGGCAATTTTTTTCTGTATATCAACATACAGAAAAAAATTGCCATTCAGATGAATTTTTTTAATTTTTTACTGTTAATGTAAGTACTAGTTCTTCCTTTTCAATGTGGATACAATTTCTCTGCAGCTACCAACATACATACTTTTTGCTTTCATTATCCATGAGCTATTACTGCTCTTATTCCATCGGAAGAAGCATCTGCATCAACCAGGATCAATTTTGAAGAACTGGGTCATCAGTAATGATTATAATTTAACACATTGACTGCTGGAGGTCAATTATGAAATCTAACTTCAAATGGCAATTTTATAAAAGCCAATTCCTGCAATACAAAATTTTGTGTTAGAACTGAAGTCTAAACATTATTTTCACACTCATTGTGAATATACTCATTGGCACCCGCAGATGAAAATGCCAAGTATGAGATAACTCATAGTTGCCATTATAATAAAAATTGCCAACGGTGAGTTGGCTTATGATTGACAGTGAGCGTGTTAAATACTCAGGAGAGGTTTTCAACTTTGTAATATTCTTTGAAGTTGGGGCTTCTTTAGCTGCAGGAACTTTAACTGTAATGGGAGCTATGCTTTCTTTGCTGATTCTCAAGTCCAGATAGGTTATCTCTGGAAGAAACTGACATTTGATCTTTTTAATTTTAAGCCATGACTTGTCCAAATAAGACAGTAATTTCTGAACATTTCTACAGTGATGAGTATCATAAATTACTGTGCAAGGAGAGTAAATGATCATCGGTACAGAAAGTGAAATTGACAAGTTCAAATTCAAGCCTAGTTTGTTGTTTTCACTTTGGCACAGTTGCCCTTGAGAATGGCATTAAGCCATTGCTTCTTCACACTGCTCTTGATTAAATAGTGGGATTAAACTTGACTCTCAAGCCTTGAATGGTAGCCAGTCTTGGAGAAAGTAAACTGAATTCAAAACCATAGGGTAATGGAAAATTACTTCACTACTTTTTGAAAGAATTCATGACAATTCAGACAATAAAGAAAGGAACCTGTGAAGAGCTTTGATCACTAATGTCATGAAGAGACTTGGCTTTTTTAAGTATCATCAATTCCCAAAATCAAACTGTCATCTACCTGCATTTTACAGAAAGGAATTTACTTCAATTGCTTGTCCATTTCCATGGTACTGTACACATAGAATTACAATCAGATGGAGTAATACAAAATATAATTATTAAATGCGAACTTTGTTCTTGTGTTTTTGTCTAACTTTAGTTTCTGAAAGACAACATAAATCCAACTTAAGTTCTCTCTTTCCTTTAAGGCTTATGGCCATATGGTGATATTCAAGACAAAATAGTGCAATGGCTTGCTGGCTTATTTTGCACAGGGGATGTTGAGGTTATTCCATCCTTCCTCTCAGAAGTTCCTCTACCCACTGGTAAAGCCATTGACCTCTGAAGCGCAGCTCCTACACCCAAATCACTTAATTTCTTAAATTTCCTTCAAATCATCACTGAACATGAATCACCTCCTACCAAATATATATATATATATATATATATATATATATATATATATATATAATCAGTTCAACCTGCAGAAACGGTGAAGATGACACATTAATCAACATTTGAATAACCACCAAATATAATATCTACTAGATGCACACACACACACTTTCACGCTTGGGATCCATTGAATTCTTGAAACTTTGCAGAGATGCATAGTCTCTTTGAATTCGGAATGCCATAAATTTACTAATGTTTGTGTAACAAGTTGAATGCACATGAAAGCAGATTAACCAATGAAAATCAAACAGCACTAAAGTAAAAATACCAGAATTCCTTCCATTTTTATTTCCATATGTCGATCTCTGATGAAGCTTTAATAAAAGTGCAACATGTTAGATTGATAAACATTTCCTATTTGTTCTTTATCTTATCACACTAATTTATGCAACTCCATCATCTAACCATACCATGATTGCTTGAAACAAACATCAGTGTTATTTATTGCCATCTTTCTATCATATTTTCCTCTCCTGCAGGATTGTTTCCTTTTATCCTGTCTGTTTTCAATGAATATGTCTGATAGACTAGCATTGGAAACACTCCTTATTTTTAAAAAGCACACTTCTCAGCAAGATGGGTGGTTCTTCCAATGGAGTAACATTCATATTTCTCTAGAAATTTATGAATAAGACTGATTCATTCCCTGGCACACCTTGTATACTTTGAATGTTCTCTGAAAAATGTTGTGGCTGATTCAATTGCTACATATATTCAAAGGCTTTTCTCAGTGATCTCACACTGAATAGATTCTGAATTTTTCATTTCTCATTACCAGTGTGTTGGGTGTTAAGTAGGTTCTAAAAATGATAATCTCAGATATTTTTTTAATAAGTGCAGTGACATGCTGACTGATGGCTTTACTGTCTCTCTGTCCCAAGTATAAAACCAAGAATGATTTAGAATTTAATTTAGAGCATAGTGAATGTACTATTGAGAAGCTTGTCAAATATTTTCTCATTTGAACTTTTATATGCTAAATCTCTGTTTGATTTTTAGTACTAACTATAAAAAATGATATTACTTGTTGCTTACCATGTTCTCTAAGATCATTAGCTAAAAAAAAAAAACTACAAAATTCCTCTACTTCTGTTATAGCTCTAAACAACATCCTGCCAGCAACTCTAGTCACAAATTCCCACTTTGTTTTTTTTTTTTACCTCTTCTCAATTTATGTATGAAGTAACACCTAAAACTGCCTCTTCTGTAATCATAGAGTACTTCTATTCTCATGATATGCAGTGCCACAGTTGGTGATGCCCTTGTAAAACTGAATGTAGATAACTCTGCCTGTCCAAGAGTAAATGATTACAAGTCAATCAATAACAGCACTAATAAACAGTGGCCTGTAATGAACTTGCCTAAAGGTAATTAAGCAACAACCAAAAAAGAAAGGTTCATTTTCACTACATTCAATTCAGAAAATTTTATATAATCTCTATTGATTTGTCAAAGAGAAGAAAACTGGTCTGAAAAAATCAATGCATAGTCTTAGAACTTCTGACAAAAATGTCCAATAATAACCTTTATAAAAAATAAAAATGGACTTTTATATTTTGCCCCCTCCTCCGCACAAAATTTGTCACATAGCTAAGAAAATACAGGTGTGCCACAAAGAAGCTATCTTGCTGTTTATGATAAATATATATTGAGACATTTTCTCTCTATGACTAATATGTTTTCCTAACATCTTTCCTTCAATTAAAATCAAGAATCAAAACATGATTAGTTATTAATAAATTATATTTTCTAGGGCAAGAGAGCTATGCAAACCTTAAGCCTAATTTTTCCTGACATGTGTAAACCTGCTGTAAAATCCTTATTACTTTATGCTTTAGCTTAGCAAGCTTAACCTGTGGTGATTTGTTGTGATTCCCCGAGAGAGAAAAGGAATTTCTTTCCTCTCAATCTTCCAGATTGATTTTCTCTGGACTAAATGTGCTTCATTAAGCATCTCGGTCTCCTGCCTTCACAAGCCAGTGGTTTGCCCACCTGCCAGGAATTAACATTGTGTAGGTTGTGGGGGAATGGTTAGTTATTTAACAGTAATGTGGATGGAAAGGCAGGAGTGCTCTGACTGACTTAGAAAACCTGTTTAATGGATGTGTGTGCAAATGAAATAGATAGCAATTACTTTTTCAGTAACCGGTCTTCTGACACAGTGATTGAAATTCTGTCTTAAAAAGCATTGCTCAGAAATATATCCCCATCTTATAAGTGGCTAATACTTACTAGTAAAAACAAAACACTGATGTTAGTTTTTATTAAGGGTTTTCTAAATAGCATAACTACATTTAGTATTTAACATAAGTATTTACTGTTAACATCGTCTTTGTGTAAGCCTCTTTTTTTTGTTTTTTTTTATCATTTCACCACAAGCAAGTCAATAAAGTCACAAAGGGGTTACTTAGTGTGAAATAAGTGATAAAGAAAAATGGTATTAAGGAGAGAGAGAAGAATAAAAGAACAAGAATTAAGAAGATAGTGAATTGATATTGCATTTACATTTTTAAAGATAAAAATTGTCTGAAAAGCAAGATGCCTGAAGAGAGTTCCACAAGCAAGAAGTGTGGGAGAAGAAACAGTTATCATAAACCTTGTAGTTATATCTAGCCATTTCAGCTGTAAAATGATGAAATTTAGCTGCCAGTTGAGTTGGTCAGATGATACATTTTGGGCTGATCATGTCTCTTTCAATTCATGACTGACTAGGCAGAAGATTTTCCTGCAGTAGATTGCCATTTATTTCTGCAGTAGACTGGTTGCCAACCAAGACTGTAGGACCCAGTCTATCCTGCTATTCAATCCATAGCTTGTGGGGTGGAGAGAAGAGATGAATTTATACAATTCCCAAGAATATTTGCATGTAGTCATAAAATTGAGGTATCAAAGAACATCAAAACAATTACTATGAAAAGATTTATAGAAAAGTCACAGGGAAGCTATAATGGTGGTGGGCTGAAGCCAAGATGTCAGATTAGGACTGATAATATTGCAGATTCTTCTAGGTTTAGAATTGGTGCTTAGGGTTCAAATTATGGGCTAGTCTCCGGTGTTCACTTTCACATTAATGCCCTTGGAAAAGGCATGGATTAGTCTCTCTTCTTCCCAGTTATGGGTTAAATAGTAGAGTAGACTGGTGAGAAGGAAAAAATCAATGTGATGCTCACCTTCACAGGAAGTTTCCAAACTAGTATCCAGTTGGCAGACAGGGGAGAAGGAAAACAGAAATTCAGAATTTTAAACTGGAGAAGGCAAAAGGATATCACCCCACTTTCTCATGACGCTATGGCAAGTCACACAAAAAAAGAAAAAAAAGAAGCTGTAGAGTCATGATTGCCTATGTCCTGAAGAGATATGGTATTAGGAGCAAGAAGTAGAACAATGGACTATTGACCATAATATCTAAAGACCTATCCTTTTTAATTTGTTGGAGAATTTACTTATATAAAGTGTTTCACTAGCTGAAACTGTCAAGTTAGAATTATTCACAAGATTGTCCATTATCTCATACCTCTGCTTTTCTCACCTTTTGTCTGTATCTTTTTATTGTGTCTCTTGTACTTTCCAATTCAACTAAGATTAGGCACAACCATGTTACTCAAAGTTGCCTTTGTTTCCTATGCAAAAATGGAATGAAGGAATACACAATTATTTCCTCTTGCCTCCTCTCTCTTTGGTCATCCTCTGTTTATCATTTTAATGCATTGTTATTTTGATACCTTTCTGTCTGTACCTGATTTCCCAACTTTTGATCATTATCTTTTGATATCCAACTAGTAATCCTGTTTCTCCATATTTCATCACTATTCCACCCTCTCCAATATTCACCTCAAATATGTATATAAGACATTTAATCTTTTATTTAATCCTCTCGTAATCTGCTACAGTTCTTTCCTTAATAAACTGCTATATGTTTATTACTTTTATTTGAAGTTTTATCTTAAAAACCTTGGTACAATTTAGGTTTGGCAAGTCATAGCTTCCAATGAAGCTTTTTATATTTAATCATTTTACTTTTTAGTCACTCACAGCAGTGATTAACACTTTCAGAATGTTTTGTTTTTGAATTTTTTCTTTGTTTAAAATAGTTAAAAGCTTAATGTCCTTTAACAGTGAATAAGTATTAATGTTTTTTATACAATTCCGGTGTCATTACATATAACTTTTGGATCATTTTTTAAATACAATTTAATGCCTACTTAGTACATCATTCTATGAATTATTCATGTGACTATTCATCTTTGTGTCTTTTTTATATCATTTTAGCCAATGATATATTCTTCAGCCTCCTTCAACTGAATGTTGCATCTTTAATCTTTGAATATTATCCCAGGACTACAACAGTTTTTCAGGTGTTCCAGTTTCCTCTTTAAGAAGAAACAAAAGAGGAAGCAAACACTGTATTTTTATTACTATCTAAATATTTTTGAATTAAAATTTGCAAGTTTGCATCTTAACAACTTAAATAATTTTCAATATACTGAAATTATCTAATTTCAATTCAGTTCTCAGCCTAACCAAGAAAGAATTTGAAAACAGATCACTAATGTTTTCTCATTTTGGGAAGTGGGTTGGACGAAGAATTTTTCACCACTTTCTTGTGTATTTTCAAGATATTGCAGGCATTGTTGTTATCAGATCTAAAGTGAAATCACTGAACTGTTTCAGCCCAAATTGCTTACATTCCCCAAGGATATGAGTATGAAGATGAAAGGCATGAATTCGATTCTCCCTTTAGCTATGAGTAAATAGTAGGGCAATTGGAGCTCAGTCCAGCTAAGAGAAGGTTAATCTGAGGTTGCAAAAAAAAAAAAAAAAAAAAAGCTATAACTTGCTAGCTGTAATAACTGAACCCAAGCCCAAAAGCAATCAGCATTAGAACAGTAACCCAACTCTGTAAAAACTTACAATTTTTACCAAAACATAAATAAATCTCCTCTGAACAAATCCTATCTTCTACACAGTTAAACATTGCATAGGAGAACTTACATTTATTTAAGGTAAGTAATCTCATTCAAAAGGATGGAATGATTTCAGTTACAGTTTTTTATACGTGATAAAAATAAGGTTAGTTATTTAGTTGCTTTATGATAAAAATATTTAAAACTGATGAAAAGAGCAGACAAAATACCTAACTCTTAATAGCAAATAATGTTCTATTTTGGTCTTGAAGATTATCAAAAATGCATAGATAAGTCCTAGCTTTGAATAGGAGCAGCTTTCAGGTTAATAAATTCAGCTAAAGCTCTGTCTATAGTTCATCTTGGTCAGGTAAGACCTGAAACTACAATTCATCCATTGTTTCTATCTCCTCAATTTTAGATACACCTCTCAATGGAAGCAGTCCTCTCCTTTGTAAATGTTTGTTTAATGTTATTTGTAAATAATTTCACAAAATATTACACATAGTTACTTTACTAAATTCTGTAAAGAGGGAAAATTATTCCAGTTTTAAAAGGTTCAGATTTAATAATTTGCACTAGAAAAATATAATTCACAGCGGCCAACTCCGTTTGACTCCAATTTATAGCGTACCTTAACACAAGACAAGAAAAAAACTGTCACTGAAAATATATTTTTTTAATGTAAGCATTTGTCATTTTTCATATTGCTTAATAAAAAAAAAATTATAAAATCTTTTATTTTTTATGATACACCATATAAAGCTGCCTTTAGATAAAGTTCAAATTAGTTACATGTAAGACATATCTGTTTAATATTTTTAAAAAATTCCTTGTTTATATAGTTGTGGAAACTTGACAGTTAAATATTAAAACTTATTAAATGTTTGTAGATTTTGAGAATTTATTACATTTGATAATTGTTCAATGTTAAAAAGAATAGGTTTTTTGCACCATTTAAATGTTTCATTCTTAATTATTTTCAGACTGTCCAGTTAAAGTTATGAACATTTTTATGGAGCATACATTTTACATAGATTTTTTTGTGACAAAGGGAAATTTATAAATTGATATTTATAGTATTTACCTATCTCATCATTAAAATTTGAATGCAATTTGGTTGGTTGGTTGGTTGTTTTGTTTTATGGCATATCAACCTCAGTGGGTCATTTAATGCCAACAAAATTCTTGAAAGATTCATAGCGATAGTTTGGTTTGGTTTGTTTTACGGCCTATCAACCGCAATGGGTTATTTAATGCCAACAAAATTTTTGTTGCTGGTAATATTTTTTTCCTTCATAAATCTATTTTTGGTAATATTTTTTTCTTCAAAAATGTATTGCTGGCAATAATTTAAAAATAAAAGTATTTCTGGTATTAAAATCTATTTTTTACACTTTCATAGTGTTTTGACCCCAGTTTAGGAGTTAACTATTTGCCCATAGCTAGGACCCTAACAGGTACTACCACCCCAGGTCAGGGTGGACCTGGGAAAACTAGCAATTAAGAGGTGGTTCCACGCTCCTCAAAACCTCCTGATCAGAGGCCTTGCTGCTGGACGTAGTTTATCGTCTTCCCCAGGACAAAAATGCAATTTGGACATTTTTTTTGTTTGTTAATAATTTGCTTATTCTCAGCAGCAAAATAAGTTGAAAATACATTATTTTTATCTTTCTCCAAAATATATTGTTTTCAATTAAGGGTTTCTTTTGATTTTTTTTTTTAATCTTTTCATCCCCAAGCAAGGCAACAAAACTACTAAAACACTGGGAGTTACTGAGTGTGAAAGAATCTAAGAAAAAGAACAAAGGAATAAAAGAGGATAACAATTGACATTGCATTTAAATTTTTGAAGATTAAAGGCAGTAAAGCCACTAAGATGCAAGGGATTACTGAGTGTGAAAGAATGTGAAAAGTTAAATATTATTAGAAAGAGAGAACAATAAAAAAAACAGGAATTAAGACAAAAAGTAACGATTGACATTGAATTTAAATTTTTTGGATATCAGATTTGACTGGAATGCAAGAAGCCAGAAGAGTTCCATTAGTGAGAAGTGTGAGGAAAGAAGCTAACTAGATTTGCTGATCTCATTTTGAGATGCTAAACATTACATCCCCAGCACATCTGAAGATAAAAGTACCAGAATGGATATTCATGGTGCACTACAAGTATTCTAGATAAAAAAAGAAAACCTGATTTTTTTATTTTTTTTTCCATTTTTCTGTTCTTTTTGTTCAGTCATCAGAATTTAGAAGAGAACAGAAATATAATATCATTTTATCATTTGATAGAAAACCTCTCTTACAAGATGCCTATTAACTGCTTATTACTGTATGAATTCAAATGCACTTCATTGCAAACTCTAATTTTTGAACAATTAAATTCTAAGGCTTGAGCCAGTTACTAAGTGATTGTTCTACTAGTAGCGTTTCTCATCTGGGGTACCCTGGAACCCTAAGGTTCCGCAAGCATAGATGAGATAAGCTAATGCACTTTTGATTTTTATTTAATTTCATATACGTAATATTACTAAACACACACAATATATTCTTGGGTATTGTAATATTGACTATGATATTTACCACATAAACTATGATGAAAATGAGAAAGGTATGGTATATAATTTTGTTTTTGTGCAGGGGTTCCTTGAGACGTGTAATTTATTTTAAGGTAAAAAGGTTAGAAAATGCTGTCCTCGAGATTTGTCCATCTTTTCTTCCACCTTCCCTATCAGCCCTTCATCCTATTTTATAGGGTTTGCCGAGTTCTTGTTGAAAATCTGTCTGCAATTGATTTTATATTTCTTCTTAGACTTAATACATGCAGGAATTTAAAGAAAAAAAAATTCTTTCTGCACTCAAACAATTTAATAACTTATTAACTTTACTGTTTTCTATTTTAAATGCTTGATGTCTTTTTTGCTTGATTATGCACTTAAAGAAATTTGTTTGATCTGATTATGCTCATTCAACAGAACATCTTTACTGGATTTTCTCATTTCTTGGTTTAACTTTTTGTATTTTTCTCCTCTTTTCACATTTTCTTTCCTGTTTATAACAAACTCTCATCATGCACTTAGTTTTATTTATTTTATTTGTTTTTTTTTTCATCTTTCAAGTCAGATTAACTTCAGTTTTGTCAATCACCCTCTTTCATGATTCTGTCTACTTTTTAGTTGCTTTCATCCAAATTTTCACAAATATTTTTTTGAGGGTGGAGGGACAAATGTTATTTACTTTTGAAGTTGTTGCTGAAAGAGAATATTAAATATTGTTATTTTCTAAACGGGAAAAAATTGACTTGACTGTTTATTTTCTCTTATTGATTTTTGAATAACCAATTCGAATCTTCACAAAACGATTCTCAGCTTCTCATAAAAATGTTGTCATATCTGCTTACTGTTCTGTGTGTAAGCAAAAAGATAATTTTAAAAATCTAATTGTGTTGTTACCTCTGTGTTCCCTCTACTTAGAAAACTTGTGTGGCTGGCTATGTGTCCCCTCTATTTACAAGTCCATATGCTGTGTCCCTCTCTACTTCAAATGTTATTTTTAGTTGATACCTTTATTTTAGTAGGCACACTCTCTCTTTTTTTCTTTTTTTAATAAATAGTTATTTATGTTTGAAGTAATAAAAATATGCAAGATTAAAAATAATAACCTCTTTTAATTGTTTAGAAATTACTTTGTTTCAGATCCGAACATAGAAGATATAGCATTTTGAGAAAATCTGAGCAAGTGCACATTTTTTTTTTTTAAAGGTAAATAGAATCTTACTTGATTGTGAAACTCTTCATAGCTGAATCAGTTAAACCATGTCAGATAAGACTCTGCTTTCTCCTGCAAAGGCAGGTGCAGGTTCAAATCCTTCTGGAAGGCACTTTTAAAAAAATTTTTTTTATATACAGTTTTCTTGAGTGTGCAGGCTGGTAAACAAAATAATTACTGTTTAAAAGAAACTCGGCATCTACTCAAATACAGGCATCTACTAAAAATAATGTTTTGAAGTATTAATGTCTGATTAAAATATATGATCCATCAATTTTTCAGAAATATATACTGATTAACATTTGCTATATTTATAGGGGAAGACTGCTCTATATCAAAGATAGCTCCTTTATCGCTTTTGTTTTTACTTATTTATTTATCCTATAAACACCAGCAAAAACACCCATGACAATATATATGTTTACACTCTTTCAAAACATTGGACAATGCCTCACAATACTAATAAGAGAGCTAAGCTACTTTTAAAGGGATTTAATTGTTTGCAGAAATAAACTAAGTTAAAATATATTGATGTTAATAATATGCTGTTATGAAACTATTTAAAAATTGTCTGTTTTGATAGTATGATAAATATGTTACTTGTTAGCTTGAATGATGTCTTGGGGAAAGGTATAAGTAAATGCAGTCAAAATGCTTGGCCATTTTATCTGCAGACATCTTGAGATGTCAGAAACATATTCTTTTGGGTTTTTCCCCCTTCCTATGCTGATGGGTGATTGATCAGTTTGCATGCTGAGAATTGATTCTTGCAAATCTTAACTTTTAACCATTTGGTTGAATTTTTTATTTTTGCTTTGATTTACAATTTTTCTTTTTTTTTTCACTGAACCATTTTCTCTGACTCTCACCATTCTTCACCAAAATTTCTGGCAGACATTTTTAATATCTTTTCTCTTGTATTTTTGCTTTATTTTTCAATCTTTGCCATTTGTCATTTCTCTGACTCAAAAAATAAATAAATATGTAAAACTTAGTAAACCAAACAGCAAAATAACATTCAGATTTTCAGAAATATATTTATTGTAGGACTTCACAACTGCAAACTCACTTTTCCATGGTTGACCCATTCAACAAAACTTCCCTGTTTCAAACTTTTCTAAACTTCTCAAAATATACTTCAAAGGTAGAAAACATTAGAAATTATTTTTGCATAATAATATTTTGATAATAAGAAAAAAAAATTAAATTAATATCCTTAAAGTCATCAGTTTGAGTTAAATTAATAAAAGTTGATCAATGAAATATTTGTCTATTTATTTTTTAATCATTTCACCACAAGCAAAGCAATAAAGCCACTAAGATGTAGGTGGCTATTGAGTGTGAAAGAATATAAGAAAAGAAACATTAAGGAACAAGAACAATTAAGAAGATAACAATTGATGTTGCATTTAAATGTTTGAAGATCAAACTTGATTGGAATGTAAGAAGCCAGAAGAGTTCCATGAGTAAGAAGTGCAGGGAAAGAAGCTATAGAGCTACAAGAATAAAAGTTATGGCTACATCTAGCCATTTCAAATGTAAAATGATGAGACCTTGTTGCCAATCTAGTACTGCATTTAAATTCATAAAGTCTAGGTACTATAGCAAAGAGTTGAGCCAAACAATTACCATGAAAGTATTTATAAAAAAGGCACAGGAATGGTACATTATGGTGGTGGGAAAGTGACTGAACCCAAGATGCCAAGTCAGGACCAATAACATTGCAGATTCTTCTTTGGATTTTATCAAAGATCTTGAAATATACAGCAGGAGCTCCAGACCATATGTGGCAGCAAGATGAATGGCAGATTTATAAATATGTAAGATAGATTCTGGAGAGAAAAATTGTCTTGCAGGACACTGTGAACCAACATTCCCAGCAAGCCCTACCTAGCAATTGATTCAATATAATCTTTCTATTTCATGTCAGTGGAAAAACATTAGCCCAAGAAGGCACAATGAGTCGCTCTCCTGGAGGTTAGCATCAGCCATGCTCATAGACGGCAAAAAGGGTTGTCTTAGCTGATTAATAGAGCAGTTGTTTTGAAGGTGCTAAGATTAATAAGCGTTCTTTGTCCCAGTTAAGATTGTAGGTCATTTTTGAGATCAGCTGCCAATTTGGCATTATTGAACCAATCAGATTTACTATTCATTTCATTTTTACATCTGGTATACTTGTGAGTAATATTTCTTAGGAGAGGCAGGATGGGGTGAGTAAGTTCCTCTTTGTTATCAAATGGGCTTTGTATAGTAAAATACTTATTTTATAGCAATTCAATACTATATAAAAATTCAGTTATCTTTAATTTAAATTAAATTATTGCACTTTTAGTTTTTGTTTAAAATAGTTTTTTTTATTTCCAGGTTAAGAATTTTACGACAAACAGAAAACACCTAATCTAACTATTAACCTCGGATTTCACCATTGCATGGAGAGTGGGGTCTGGAAGTAAATTATATTGAATATACATTTAGATAAAGAGGTCCATCTCTCTATCTAGTTTTAATCTGTACTCTGAGTTTCATGGATTTTAATTTTTTTTTTTTTTTTATCCAATCCTCAGCAGATTTTTTTTTTTATGCACTTATATAGGTAAAATATATTTATTCGTCATCCCTCAAACAGCAGCTGCATGCAATTACTTTGCAAATATCAAATCAACTAAAATGGTAATAAATTTCTTTGTGGAATTTCAGTTAATTTCTCATATCATAATGCTTAATGGACAAACACTTTTTATAATAGATATATGTATGTATTCAGTTTTTGTATAAATGACTATTAAATTTAATATTTTATTCTTCCTCTGAGTAAACATAGCAGTTCATGTTTCTCTGTTACTTGAGAAATGTTATTTAAGGAGATTGTTTTGGAGATGTGTTAATAATACTGAAAACATATTGCATTCCTTTGCTTTTGGGCAGCTGATTGAAAAATGAAAAATAACCCAGTTACAGGAACCCATTCCTGATAATTTCACATTGCGCTAATTGGGGTCAAGTCAAGATATACCCTGTCTGTTGCAAAGAATGAAAAGAACCAATTTTTTTTTTTAATTCACATGAAAAAACCTTATTATATTTTCTATTTTTGGGATGTGCAAAATAAATACAAAAAAAAAAATTAATCTGGGCAGCAATTGTAAAATATACTCATAAAATGTTGCCTATTCAACTCATAAAAGTTTGATTTAAGAACAAGTATAGAGGACAAATAATAACTTTATTGACAATAACTAATAGAAAGTGAAGTGATGAGTAAGTGCTAATGAGTTGCAAAGAGGGTTCTTTGTAAATCATCTGGTAAATGCTAGTCAAGTGAACAGACATTACTTGTCAACATTTTGAAGTGTTGTAAAACACATAAGTGTGTGTTATATTATTATAATAACATTATAATACATCTTATGTAAAAATGCACTAGTAAGTATTTTATCATTTCTCTAGTTCTAAAAACACTTTCCTAAATGCTACCATACATTTGAAGGTGAAAATTGGAAAGTTAAAATGGCAACCTCAACTTGTTGAATTGTTCTGTGAAGACTAGATGGCAGAATTGTAGTTTTCCTGACAGTAATTTTTAAAGTCTTGGTTAATTACAGTGTCCTGACAAAAAGAGTGGGGAGGAAAGATTACCATCGGAGTGAAGAGATGTATGAGAATTTCTAGTAGTTGCTTTTTCTGTCAGTGGCAGATGAGTGTTTGTCACAACCAAAAACTTCTGACAGCTTTGAAATCTGATTTTTTTTTAATACAGCTCTACACAAGGCATACAGAGATTGGCTATTTGCCAAGGTTCAGTGTGTGTGTGTTTTTGTTTTTTTGTTTTTTACAGGGGAGGGTTTGCAGGAAATTTTATCCACATTAAGCAGGTACATATTAATTTGAATACATTATTGATCAACTATCAGAGTACCTGTCAAAAATGATGGGAATATTTACATATGGATCAGCACTCCTTTTGAAGGTCAGTGTAGTATATGCTTGCTGTGAGAAAAGTTACATACATACACACACATTTATATATATATATATATAAAGAAAAATAATAAACAGATAATACTGTCTTTCCATGGCTTAAAGTTCCATGTGGATACCTAGATAGTTATGCGGCTGTTTCACAATTTTCAAGGGGTACAAGCGGCAAGATATCAACTCCTTATTCAATAATATTCAATTCAGAATAAGGAATTGAGCATCTCCTCTCTTGTACTGCCTGAAGATTGTGAGGCAGCCATATAACTATCTAGATATTCACATGGAAAGGCAGTAATATCTGAGTATTGATTTTCTTGTATTTATTATATTAATGCTGTGTGTGTGTGATATATATAATATATATATAATGTATATGGTGAACTCTCCCGTTGTATTTGATGTATGAGGGTCAAGCAGCTCAGTTTCTAGGAACCAACAGCCCAGACACCAGCACATATGATTTGATTATAGTGGTGATGGTTTTGTGCAGAACCAACCACACTTTTTGAAGGGCTGATTACAGAGACCTGGTGCACTATATGCCACAAGGTCCCCAAACAACCCTCCACAGGTTTTGAATTCAGAGTTGTCCTTCTCCTAGACCAGTTGACATCCAAAGCTATAGAACCCAATCTGTCCTGCTATTTACCCATAGTTGGAGGGAGATGAAGAGGATTAATACTTTTCCCAAGGGCATTAGCATGTAAGTGGATTCTACTGGAATTCAAACTCGGCTCTCTGATTTCTCAATCTGAGCTGCTATGCACTACTCCACCGTGCACACACACACACACACATATATATATATATATAACATTGAACATTGTTCTTATGGGGGTCCTTATTTGTTTTAATTAAATTTAGTCTTATTTGCTACATGCATGCTATATTTATAAATGGTCTGTTTCTGATGAAATAACTTGTTTCAATAGTTTTTAGCACTTGATCTATATTTTTATATCGAAAATGGGAGGGGATAGAAGGAATTTGTCCTGTGAACAAAAATGAAAGCAAATGTTAACATAATAGTGATATAGTTAGACTAAATGATTATATTATCAAAATGAATTACAAATTATTATTTTAATGATAATAAATTCAAGAGGAAAGGTAAAATGCTGAAAAAAAGTTAATATTTTCAAGATGTTAAACAGTAGTAGATAAAGTAGATAATTGTGTGAAATATCTAGATGGGGATAGTAAGGGGACAAATACAGCAAATAAACTACCTAATGAGCTTGCAAATTTGGGAGGGATAGTAAGAGAATATACACTGCTAAGAGCTTTAAAAGATAGAATGTTGTGGAGAGCTTTGATCCCTCACATCTTAAAAGAAAACAGCACATAAAAGATTGATAGAATGGTTGAAATAATCAACTTGTAAAAAATGTAAGAATATTTTAAAATCAATTATGAAGGCTAATGCTTCCAAGTCATGGCATTTCAAAATATGAATACACTTTTTCACTTCCTAGCTTGGGGCTAATAACAAAGCAGACTGGGTGCTCTAGTTTTGGTTAGCAACAAGTCGAGGAGAAGGGCGACTCTGAATCCAAAATTGGTTAGGCATCAGACTAGCAATTCCACTCTATAAAAACTTACTTTCTTATAGTAACCACAGTATCAACACCTAGCATGCTGAGGCTGTGTTCTTGTACTCAACTGGAAGTCAATAGGATTAACATAACATGCATATCAACTGATCACTCCAAACTTCCTACATATAAATCCCTTTTATTCTTATGTTTACTAAAAATCTGGCACAGGACCAACTGAAAGAAAAGAGTAATGATAGTATGGGAGAATCTGTCTACCAAAAGAATCAGCATTTAAGAGTAAAATTTCTACCTGACTTTGAAATCCAATTCTGACAATTAGGAAGTCAGCACTGAGTTTGCGACTAAGTAGTCCTTATTCTTGATAATTTTTAAGCTTGGTGAAGTCCAAAGCCATATGAAAGGAAATGAAGGTTAAGAAGATTGTGTTACACCAATTTTCCGAGTGGGAAGGTCTTGTCTGCTGAGAAAATTGGTGTTCCTGACTTTTACAGAGGCTTGAACACTGACCTTGAAAGCGAGACACATACACATGTTTCAAGCCAGTCAATCTTTTCGTCTTTCTCACTCTCTTGCTTGTATTTTTTCCCCCTTATTGCTTCCTCTTTCACATTTTAAAATTTTAATAGTATGCTGTCCAGTAATTTCACTGTGAAAAATGCCAGAACGACTCTCGTTAGTGCAGGAATTTCTAACATCCTGCCAGCCCATTGAGATTTAGTCATATCATATTGCAGGAAACTTGCTACAAAACTACAGATTTATCTTTGCACTCTTTGATGATTTGTGCACGGTCTGCTACTAATTGGTGTCACTTGTATCATTCTAGAATGAAATGTCAAATCTAGACAGGCATTTGATGCTTTGGGACTTTGGGTCTAAAGAGAAAGAATCAATAATAGCAGGTAAACCAAGAGAAATCTTCAGTCATTTTACTTTCTATATGTCTGTTTGTTTGAAAGTGGAAATTATACATTTTTGTCTATTTTTTTTCTATGCAGTTGTAGAATTTAGGTTGAGATACATCTTGCTTCACACAACTCCAAACCAAATGTTGTTATCAAGTGATTAACATTCTTGATGACTTTGTATAAATATACACTGAAACCATTTTGCACTGCATTTGTGTTAACATAAGAATCAATCCTTTTCTCTTTCTCTTCAAAATGTTTAGATACTAATTAAAACAATGTCTAGGGGTGTTATGTTTGGTATATCTCTCTGTGTGCTAGCAGTCGTAGCAACGTTCTTCAAGTTACATTTAGCAAACGGGTTTGCTAAGCAATGCCCTTATGTTCACCAGTTGTTCTCTATTTATGCTTGTCTATCTCATTTGCATAAGATTCTACAAGGAGCCAGGCTCCAACTGAGAAATATTTCTAAAACAGGGTCAAAGAGCAAATCATTATGGAGTCACACCAGTTTTTATTTAACTCCATTGTGTATAGCTGATCAGATGTACCAAAGAAAAAACGGCTCTGTCTTTAGATCTGCATTCATTTGGTAGACGCAGCTGAATCTCTGACAATTGCATTGACTATTGTTTTTAGTCTAGGAATTTAATGACTTTTTCTGCATTAGTTTTCAAATGCAAAAGTTAAATACATCTTAAATATATGTTTAAACCCTTTTTCTTTCTCCACTCTTAGGGACACTATTCAGTGGGGAAACCTTACTTAATCAGTCAGCCCTTTTCTGTCTGAATTTCTGGGATGTGGAGTTATCATTATTTTCATTATTTACAGTCAGACTATTGTTTTCATCTTTGTCATTATCAATGATGTTATTGTCAGTTGTTATTTATTTACAATCCAAATAAACCTCGGGGAATTTTCAACTGAACCCTTCATTTAATCTCTGGGGTAGGATTTTTTTTTCTTCTGCTGACCATGTCTAGGGATATCTTGTCTGGGTCAACAAGCATCTGATGAAGTCCAGAAGTCATGATGACCAAAATGTTGTAAAAATAATAAAAATGATCAGGACAATAGTCTGAGTGTAAATAATGTAATTAAGTCAATTCATGTATATTGAAAATTACTATTTACAGGAATGCATTATGCAGTTAACATATGGCTTAGCACTTAAATGCATCTAAGTATAAAAGCCTTCTAGATTATTTTCATATAATTTTGTTTTAAATTCATTGATGATTATTTCAGAAATTGATTAGATTACTATAATTTGTTTTACGAAAAAATAACTTAAAACTGACACAACGACTGTCAAAATAGGATTTTAATTGTCACTCTGCGATATTCAATATCCTTTTCCAAAAGACTGAGATACAGAAATGATAACATTAAATCATTTTTTAATTACATTTTATTGCCATTAGCTCTCCCTCCACTCATTATACATTTAATTATTCCTTTCATTAATCTGCTTTCTGATGTTTTCCATTTAAAAATAATTGCCATCAATCAGTTTTAACTTGCTATGCTACCAGATTAGATCTAATAAAGATTATAACCTACTGATAATAATTCTTTGAACACTGTAATTGTCATCAGAGTTGCGTCTTCCTCTACACTGATGTTTGTCTCAATAGATTAAAATGTTCTTTTAACTTTAACCAGTCAAGTGCATTCAGCATAAATACTATTCCTGGCTTTTATCACATCAATGCATATTTAACCAGAAGAAATCAAAGTGAAAAAAGAAAATTATTCTTTCTCCATATAGCAACCGACTTAGAGAAAAAATTATCTTTGTTTTATTTCCAATATTATAAGAAAAAAAATGTTCTGTATTTACTATTGATAAAAAATTAAATACTAAAATAAGCTAAAATAAGGCCACATGGCACAGTGGATAAAGGCGTTGGTTAGATCCAGTGACAGGACTCAAAGAGTGTGAGTTTAGTACCCGGCTAAGGCAGTGGAGAACTTTCAAAGGGAAATTAACAAGAGATAACTGATAACTGACATCCATTAAACATGGCACGTGGAACTAGAACAGTCTACCCCAGTGAGTGAAATAAAAGGTTCAGTTCGACATTTCAACCCCCTGAAGAAGGCTGGAGTGTACAACGGACGAAATGTTGTAATAAATATGGTGACAAAGATTAGGACAATAGTCCAAATAATGTAAATAATGTACATAATACTTCATCTCAGAAATATCGACAGATACTAAAATAAGCTTATAAAATTATCTAATATTTTTATATATAAATTAAGAAAATATGATTATATAACTTTACAATTGAACCAATAGCTTAAAATTCCAGTGATTTAATTAATTCATTTTTATCAAAAGCTTATCTAAAAATGTCTACTGATGGTATTGAACTATCTATTCTAAAGATTCTTTTTTTCTTGAATGAAATATAGTGTAAGAAATTACAGTTCATTTTTGTTTTGTTTTGGGACTTCACATAAAAAATATTGTTATTATTCAAACCATAAAAACTGGTTTTAATGCTTTAAGAGCTTGTGTAAATAAATAGCAGTACAGGGAGTTGGAGGGTCTAAGTGAAAAGGCAAAACATTTCTAAGAGATACACGGAATAGAGTTGCTGAGAACCATGATTGATCATGTCCTGAAGAGACCTGACACAGAAAAAAAAATGCTCTAAAAAATGCTTATGTCCTTTGAAGATAAATCTTGCATTTTGTAGAGTTCACTAAAAAATTACAAGCCTCAGAAAATGTTTAAAATTTTTGACTATAAACACTAGTGTATTGTTCAATCTGATTCAAATACTTGAATGATAGGTGATATCATATTCTTTTTTTTTTTTTTGGTGGGGGGGGCACCTCGAAGCAGTGTAATGCTTAGCAAGCTTGTCTTGCTAGAACAATTACGAGTGAGTTTGATCCTCACTGGGTGCCCCATACTTTTCGCCTTGTGTAACATCTAAGCTAAGCTTACAAAATTATCCTATTCTTTCTTTTTATGGTTTTATTGGGTCTTGAGAAATGAGAAAACACTATATAGGCACTTATTTATGCCTGGCCTGATAGTCGATGATTGTATAACTAATTAACAGAAACTAATTCACATGCATTTATGCTAATTTTAATCACGTGAACAAGAAAAAAACAAAACAAATGCTATCCTTTATAAGCAAGGACAATGACAAAGATTCCAGACCTTTTTAGTAGATTTTGTTTTCATTTAAGAATCTTTCATTGCTATAGACAAGATACTGCATAATACATGTGTGATACTAATAACCATTTGCTTAAATCAGCAAGAATTTAGGATAAATCTTAAAACTGATACATGTAGGAAAAACAACTACAGAACATGGCAAAGTGCTTATACAAATCATTTACAAAGTTAGATCAATAAGTCTATAGCCCAACATATAGTTATTGACTTGAATGTGTCACATCTGAATTATATAGAAAAATACACACACAAACGCATATATTAATGTATATTTGGGCAACAACCTTTCTTTTAACCTTAGAACACTAACCATGGGTATATAGTACCTGGCGTAAATTTTCATATTTTTAATTACAATTTTCAGTACCTGATTTTCTTACCTAAATATTTTTTCAGTTCCTATTAATGTTAACTCAAAGTACAAAGTTTGAAGTGCCTGAATGTAAAATATTTCAAATAAAGATTTATATTTAATATTTTTTTTTTGATATTTTCAAAATCGAGTATGATATATCCATGGTTAGTAGTAGTGTAATTTTATTTGATGGTTAGTGTTCTAAGATTAAACATCTTTGGTTAAATATGCCAGACAAGGAAATTTTATTCATTTTTATTGAGTCTTTCCAATGTTCTTACAGTTTTTCATTTGGTGGCAGTTCAGAAATACATAAACTGTTCATATTGTCCATTGTCCCAAGCACTTTTGGACGTTTCTTTAGTCATTTTCAAGGGGATTTTCTTTTGGTGTTTTTAGTTTCTTTTCTTGTTTTGACTGTGTAGATAGCAATATAAATGTTTTATATATCAAGAAGAATTTTCTGTTGTTCCACTTTTTAAGAACTCTGGTGAACTGTCCAACCCATCCAACTATTGGCCTATTAGCTTTGTGCTTCTTTTTGGGAAGCTCCTAGAAGCCCTAATCAATGCTGTATTGGTTCATCATCTCTCATCTCAGGGACTTTTCTCAGACAAGCAATATAGCTTTTGTTTTACCAGATGAAGGATAATTGCAGAGTCTGTCATGCTCTAAATAAATACTGTGAAGCCTGGGTTGTAGTATTGGACATCTCAAAAGCCTTTGACTGGGTCTGGCATTCAGATCTTCTTTACCAGCTGAAAAGTTACAGTATTTCTGGATGCATTTTTGTGCTGATCCAGTTGTTCCTATCAAATCGTGAAATGAAAGTTGTCTTGAATGGCCACTCATCTACATCCTTTCATACTAATGCAGATGTCCCCCAGAGCTCCATCCTTGGTCCTATGCTGTTTTTAATCTTCATTAACGACTTTCTCAGTGACATCAGATCTCAACTTGGCATCTACACTGACAACACTACCATTTACTCCTGCCTCGATAGTAAGGCTAATCAGTTCGACAAGGTCAAACTGCCAGCTGATATCCAAAATGGCCTCAAGATCATCGTTAACTTCTTTCCATTAATCATCTGAGAGACTTCTCTCTTCCTTCCATCAGCATGGCTGATGCTATCCTTCAGAAAAGTGACTTGTGCTTTCTTGGGCTAATGTTCTCAGCTGACATGAAGTGGAAAAACTATATTGAATCCATTGCTATGTCAACTGCTAAAAAAGTTGGTTCACTGTGCTGGGTGAGACAATTTTTCTCTCCAGAATCTATCTTGCATATATCTATGTCTGCCACTCACCCATGCTTAGAATATTGCTGCCATATATAGTCTGGTGCCCCTTCCTCTAGCTCCTTGATAAGATCCAAAGAAGAATCAGCAATCTTATTGGTCCTGATTTGGCAGCCCAGCTTCAGTCACTTTCTCACCACCATAAGGTTGCCTCTCTGTGCCTTTTTTTATAAATACTTTCATGGTAATTGTTTGGATGAGCTTTTTGCTATAGTACCTAGACTGTATGAATTTAAGCACAACACTAGACTGGTGAGGGGATCTTATCAATTTACAGTTTAGCTAGCTAGATGTAGCCGTAACTTCTATGCCGACAGTTTCTTTTCTTGCACTTCTCATTTGCGGAAATCCCTTCCGGCTTCATGCTTTCCTGCCAACTTTAATCTGCAAGAGTTTAAATGTAATGTCAATTGCTATCTACTGTCATTCTGATTGGGCTTTTCTCTTCTACTCATTACTAATGTTATCTGTTCCTAATTCCTCCACACCTTGTAATCCCTTGGGTGTTAGTGGCCATACTGCCTTGTTTGAGGTGATACTTTTTTTTTTTTTTTTTTTACACACATTGGTATGACAAATTTGAAAGTTTTTGCTTGATGCATATCATCCTTTAGGACCTCATTGGACTAAGTTTATGTTTACATTGATGAAATTACACATGCTCACAATTGAAAGAGACACAGAATTTTAAATTTAAAAGTAATTTTATTTTCTTATTTTTTGTTTTGAGTATATAATCTAGCAAATTTCATTTAGATTCTAACATAAAGAAAAGGAGTCTAAATAAAATCTGTTAGATTATATAACCAAAATATGTATTAAAAAAATATATAAATTTAAAATTCTCAGTGTCTCTCCTTTCATTCATGTGCATGTATAGTTGCATCACTGTAAACATAAACTTAGTCTGAAGGACGATATACATCAGACAAAAACTTTTCCACTTTGTCATATATATATATATATATATATATATATATATATATATATATATATATATATATTAACTGATTTAAATTTTAGATTTTTCGCTACACAGTAATAACCATGTTTCAAAAACTGAAGCTAAAAACTTCAAATTTAATTATATAATTAAATTAAAAGCATTAGTTCTGTTTCATCTTCAAGCAAATTTTGGAACCATGTATATATATATATAATATATATATATAAATATATCTATCTTTCAATAATTTCTTTCTTTTTATTAATTATTTCCAACTCACTGGCTAAAGCTGTAGTTTTATAGGAAAATAATACATTACTTTGTATTTGTCACAGTTCTATTTTGAGTTATATTGCCACCAATAAAGATTAGAGAAAAACTTCATAGAGTAAATACTGTCCTATTACTCTATTGATAAGACACATGACCCAAAAACAGCTGAGCTGGCTTTGCTCAAACCTTTACTAAAGAACGTGCTTTGCTTTTGTTTCACATTTGCCAAAATCAAGTGATTTCTGCATGTCAAATCTCTCTTTCTAAAAAAAAAGCTATTTATTCATTTTTGACTGATATTTCTTTCAAAAGTACCCAAATGGTATGCCAACTTGTACTTTATTTAATAATTTTAAAAAATGGCAAATAGTTGCGAAAACAGCTACATGTTTTGTAAGTTAACTGTTTATTGTCTTTGAAAAAAAAAGTAGTTTTATACAATTTTACAAGTATTTGGGCTACTTAATGTGAATTTCATATACATATATTCATAATGAGAATTTCATTATCTGTCTATATTTCTGAGATGAGGTATTATGTACACTATTTACATTATTCGGATTATTGTCCTCATCTTTGTCACCATATTTATTACAATGTTTCGTCCGTTGTATGCTCCAGCCTTCTTCAGGTGGTTGGAACGTCAAACTGAACCTTTTATTTCGCTCACTGGGGTAGACTGTTCTAGTTCCACATGCTATGTTTAATGGATGTCAGTTATCAGTTATTTCCTGTTAATTCCCCTCTTCAAGTTCTCCACTGCCTTAACTGGGTATTGAACTCACACTCTTTAGGTCCTGTCACTGGATCTAACCAATGCCTTTATCCAATGTGTCCTCAATGTAATGTAAATAGTGTGAATTTTATATACATATATTCATTTCCTATGCATCATACCATTTGAACTATGAAAAGTTGTTGAAAACTTTTCAGCCTGACTCATTTCCCAAAATCCAAATATCAGAATTTCTGTTTTGATTGTTTCTTTGTTAGCCTGAGAACTCTCCAACAACCCTATTTTGACAACAATGTTTATATAATTTCCTGAAACCTATGATATTTTGAATTTTTAATGCCCAACTTACAGATTAGTTTTACTATCTTATTTTTTTCTCTTCACCGGAAATATTAAATATTTACTTATTAAAAAAATGAGTTGTTGGTAGTAATAAGAAAGTCCAAATCTTGTCTAAGGATATAAAGTTCAAATGCATGCCATGATAAAATTGAAATATGATTCACTCACTCTCTTGCTCACTCGCTCACAAATTGTTTAACAAATATTGTTATAAAGAACTATAAGTATAACTGTATAAAAGTCCAAATCTTATCTAAGTATCTTTCTTCTTTTTATGTGCCATGTCCTTTCAGGGCGTAGGTGATCATGGCTCTCCACCACCCTCTAGCCCTTGCAGCTCTCAACAAATTCCTTCTCTCTGCTTCCTCCCCCAGACCACTTGCTTAAATCCACCAGGTATGTCATGCGTTGTTTTCCCTTGTCCCTCTTTCCCTCTATTCTCGTGAGTATCAGATTCTCCAGGCCCTCCTTCCTCTTTATGTGATCCAGTAACTTCAGCTGCTTCTTCCTGATCTTAAGTATAAGCCGCCTCCTTGTTTGCAACCTCTCTATCTCATCATTGCTCACACGCTCAGTCCATGATATCCTTAGCATCCTTCTGTAGAACCACATCTCTGTCGCCTCGAGTCTCTTTATCTTTGAGGAAATCGTCCAACATTCGCTGCCGTAAAGAAGGACAGATGTCACATAACAGTTCAGTATTCTTTTCCTTGTTACCAAAGATATCCTCCTGTCTCACAGTACTCTGCCCAGCTTTTGGAATGTGTCCTTGGCAATCCCAATACACCTACGGATCTTAGTGTCACACTTACTGTCCTCTGTCAAAACGCTTCCTAGATATTTAAACTTCCACGTCTGTTTGATTCTAGTGTTCCCAACCTTTCGGGCTCATCCTCTTACTGACAGCCATGAACTCTGTCTTCTTGTAGTTTATGCTTAGATCCTTCTTCACACTCTCCGTCACTATCTTCTGTAGGAGAACGTTCAAATAAACTCCATGATAAAACTGAAATATGATTTTTCTGATTCCTTCACTCACAAATTGTTTAATAAATCTTACCTGTGGTGTCAAAAATTGCATAAAAAATTAGTTCATAATATAAATTATTTAACAAATATTGTTATAAACAACTGAAGTTGAATGATCAGTTTCTATAAAAGTAGCAAAGTGGGAGTGATATTAATAAATGCTTTTGAAATTGACAAATTAGTTGCATGTGATTCTTGTGGCTAATTATAGAATACTAATTCCTGTGCAGGGAAGTTCTTTAAGAGATCAGAAAAAAATATGAGAAATCAATAACAATGCAGTGTAGAAGGTGATTAACCAAAACGGAACCTTTTGAAAATGTTTCTGAAGATTATGCCTCATTTGATAAATACATAGTTTCCTTTAATCTATCACATGGATAAATAATCATGTATACCACAAGAACATAAATACTATGATTCTTTCTTTATCAAACCACTTGGATTTATTAAATAACAAGCACAATTTCTTGACATTGCCCAGAATAAAAGACCAAAGAAGTAACATTAACTTTTATACACACTCGCACACAATGGTAGTTGGTTAGATCCAACTATAATGGAGCTGGTAATAAAGAATGTTCAATATAAAGTAGACCATATATATTTATTGAGACGTCTCGTTGAAAAATGTAGACTTGTTCTGCCTACTTATTTTCAATAGGATCCTTTCATGTTTGTGGATAAGCTTTTTAGTGTCATGATTGAAGGATGAGAGAAAAATCGCCGTGTTGATAAATATTTCTTTTTATTTCCAAGTACTTTATTAATATTAATAAACAATACCCTGATGATGAAATTGTTATGTTGAAAGTACTCAGAAATAAAAGAAATATGTATCAACGTGGCAATTTTCTCTCATCCTTCAATAATGGCACTGAAAAGCTTATCCACAAATATGAAAGGATCCTATTAAAAATAAGTAGACAGAACATGTCTAAATTATTCAGTGAAAAATGTCTCAACGAAAACATGCTGGTGAAATATATGCACACACACACACACACACACATAATGAACAAAGCTCGTCAGTAAAATGAATGGAGCACTTTGGCTGATTGGCATTTGTTTACATTTGTAAAAACAATATGCTAGATTTAGTTGTGTAACTCTACCGAGTGAAGATAGCTCTGGCTGACACCAAATTAGTCGTGTTTCAATCCTGGCTTGAGGCAATCGGAAGTCTAGTCGCACTGAGGAGCTGTGATACAGCGAAACAGTACTGTCTATAAATGACACACACACACACATATATATATATATATATGCAGAATTTTCTATTTAGCATAGATCTGACTTTTAATTGGTTGATCAAAACAGACCCACAAGTTTATTTATAATTAATCTTTTGGAAAAGAGGTAACAGTTTGCTTTTGAAATTTTCTTAAGACATTTAATCACTAGTTACTTACTATTGCCTGAAAAGTTGACAAAACATGAAAGCTATTGTGTAGCGATTTCTATCATGTTTTTGTTATAATCTCTTATATATATAAAATTTGTCACTTAGATGATTGATATTATATTCAGCATCTCAACTCTGGAGTTTTGTAGATGAATCTTTTCATAATCATTCTGTCCACTTATTGGGAAGTATCTGCAACACACACACACACACTAAATTCCACACCTTACAAGGTTTGAAAGTCACTCAAGGTAGAAGCGTACAAAGAAAATGGTAATGCTCAATGAGGTGCATGATATCAATGGAAGGTGTGAGGAAATGAAGATTATATGGACGAAGTGGAAAGATGATGATTGACCCTTGAATTGAAGAGATAAAGATAGAAGTGTTCTAGGAAGCACTCACATTCACACAGGTATCTGGTTCACAAAGTGGCAATTCTTAGGGGGGGGGGGGTAGCTGTTGTAGTGGAAGTTTCTTATGTTTGAAACACTAAGGATTGCTACTATGTATCCTTAGATGTAAAGGTTTGAACTAACTAAAGAATGTAGCTCGTCTGAACATTTTTTATGGAAATAGTGATAAAGTAGTAACAGGCTTGCAATGTTGCAACTCTGGGTTAAGAGGTTGCAGAGTGGAAAACAAGACCATATAAAAAATTTTGGACTCTATCAATGCTGGAAAATGAGAATTTAGCAGCCCTAACCCAGATATTGCTGCAGTACATTTTGAGTTTAATCTGACTCTTGTAAAGATAAGGCATAAGGCATTGGGTATTTCTTGATCATTTTTCAACATCTTTGGCAGTAGATTGAATATTGAAGTTGCATTTGTGGTGTGAGATGAACTTGTGACCCAAGAGCCTCTCTGAGTGTAGAACCATTTATCTTGATTGAAGGAAACTCTGGATTGAATTGGTAATGAATTGGTTGCTGTGTCATAAACTTCTTTATTTTGAGGTTTTTTTTTTTTTCAAAAGTCACAAACTCAAATTAAGGCCACAGTTTAGCATTATATTCATATTGTAAATCAAACTTCCAAAGTCCTAAAGTCAGGTTCTAGTTTTGTGTTGTACATTCATTCTAAATTGAACACCCATCTTAGGTTTGTTTCGCTTGTTTCTAGTTTAAACTTAATTTTTCTCAAAATGATAAACATTTCCCAAAGAAATGAAGGTCATGTTTAAGTAAAACAGATTAAACTGCATGTGGTGGTTGTGATGGAGGATGGTATTTAAAAAAAAATATACTGGTTTGTGAAACCAAATCTTAACCAAAAAATATTCTAAACAATATTTATATCTGTATTTGGCTTTTATTATTTTAATTTATTAAGAATCTGAAGAAGAAAAAAAGTTAAATAAAGCATAGAAATTTTTGTTTTTTTATGTATCCTTGTTATGCACAAAATCATTTTATTCTCTTTAATGGTAACATGCTTACTTTTTTTTTTCTTTAAATAAACTCTGTAAAAATACATAAATATATCCATTATAAAACAAATAGAGGAAATTTTCAAAACATATTTTGGAAATGAAAAGTTAGATTTGTTACTTTCAAAATATACTATCAAAAAATGTCCACCTTACTTCCTTTTTATTCTTAAGTTATGGATCTAGATCTGTGTTTCTCAACTGGTATTTCCATAAGGTTCTGAAGTAGGTTACTAGGGGTTTCACAAAATGGTAATAGGCAAATGCATTTTTGAGTAATTTTTGTTTAATTTTACTATACACGTATGGCATTTTGACAAATTCTTAGTTATTATAGGCTTCAACTTTTTATATTATTTAAAATTATAATAATTATCGGTAATGTATTTAGCAATGGAATTATTATGCAAGGTTCCCTGAGACATGAAAACTACTTCAAGGGTAAAAAGGTTGAGCAACACTGATCTAGATGCTAAGGTCATTACCATTTTCAGGACAGAAAATGACTTTATATGAACTTAGCCTTTTAATTATAGAAACTATAAACTAAATAATTCCTTTTTGTTATTATAACTAACAGGTTTGAAATGAATGAGAAAATTCAAATTTTTAACAATTTGAATCCCCCCCCCCCAAGTTGAATATAAAAATTAGTTAAGTGAGAACTGCTGAGTTGACCAAGATATGTTGCTAGATATAAATGCCAAAGCCACATTTATTTGATGTTACAGTTTCGATATAATACATAAGTATACAGCAAATTTATATAATAGATCTACTTGTAATTCTGACAGAGTATTGTTTAACTTTGAAAATTAGGTATAATCATATTTATTTTTTGTGACTTTCTTACAACACCTCAACAACTTTACCCTTTATCCTTTTTCAAAGAATTCATTGACCAACATACAGTGATAAAACCAATAAAGATGAGAATATTAATTTGAACAAATTTTTGAATAATTTCAGAAAATGTTAGGTTATTTGGAAAGTAATGTATATAGAATGTGCGGCTGGTGTAATGGTTAGTGATTCAAAATGAGAAATTGGTGAGTTTAGTGTGAATTGTAGTTGAGTTCATTGCACTTCACTTATATGCAAATAAGCTTAGGAAAGGTAGGAATCCATCTTTTCTTCTCTCAGCTGTGGGTTAGAGCAGACTGGGCTTTTCAGTTTTGTTTAACCATCAGTCTCAGAGAAGGAAAAGTCTATTTAAAATCAGTTGGTCATGGAGCTAACACCTCCATCCTGTAAAAAAGCTAAATGCTATAGAAATCATAGCAGCAATGTCTAGTGTGTTGAGGCTGTGGCCCTAATCTCTACAATATCTTGGAATGCATGGGACTTGAGAATGTTGCATATTGGAAAATCGGATAAATAAAAATTAAATTTGTCATTATTATTAGCAATAACAAAATTCCATTTTCTGGATAAATAGAATTATGCCAGTGTTGAATTGATCTTTTCTTTACTTTTTAAAGGTTTTGCTACAAACTATTCCAGTGATCTGATTAAATATAAATCATAAGATGTTGATCTAGTTGGAATAGGAGAACCTAGTAAAATATCTCGGCTTATATTGAAATATTTTTCATTATTCCAGGATCACAAAGATTTTCCACCATTAATAACTGGTTTCACAATGGGCTTTTCTTGTTGCAAATAATGATTAACAAATTTATCTTTAATTTTTTTTTTTTTTTTTTTTGAAATAATTTAATGCATTTTTATTTTCTCTCCAAATGAGTTTTACATATGTTCATCTATAGCCTGATGAAAAAAGCACATTGAAAAATATTTGTTGGGTGAAATATAAAAGTAGAGTATATAGAGCAAACATTTTACAGTTAAAAATTTCATATCAGAATTTAGCTAATAACTACATTCCAGGTTATGGATTTTTTTTGATCCACTATCATACTTTTCAAATCATCTAATGTATGTAATCACTTTTTGTTTGTTAGGCTTTGGCAATAAGTGTTGCATACAAATTTGGTTGTTGCAGAAAATCTTTAATTCAGAAATGCCTTTTAGTTCTGTACTTATGTGAACAAATATTTTTGGTACTTCAAAGACTATATGGATGATAGCACCCCAGCATAAGTTCATTCCGCATTCATATATACAAAAAAGATTATCAGTCTTCTCTGAGTATGCAGATGAGAAAAAAAAAAGAAAAAAAAAGAAGCTTATTTTGTTTGTCAATTTAAAACAAATTCATTTACTCAATGGGTCGATTAATTTTATGCCTTTGTTTTTTACTAGTATTTTAAAAAATATTATATTGATTTTTGAACTTCAATTTAGTGCAACTTTTGTCATGATGACATGATATAGGCATCAACAATCGCATTACACTGAGGTCATACCATATTAAGTATCAGTTTAAAAAAATAAAAACTTGTAATGTGTTACCTACTATCTCATTCATGGTATATCAACTAAATATGAATAATCAATCTGTTAGTAAGTGCAATAATTGCTTTTCTATATTGAATAAAATTATATTAACTAGCAAAATACCCTAAAAATGTTATGCTGTTAATATTTCAGATTGAAAATAAAGTCCAGCTAAGGCTTGAACTCGCATTCCTTTCAACTCAAAATGCCTATGTGTAGTTGCTGCTCTCTTTTGATTTACTAGAGCTTTTATTATTAACAAAAGATCAAAACTGACTTAAAAATTCCTTTATTTTTTTTTTCATCCAATCACCCAGTACCATAGTTGTTATTGTTTTGCATACACTTGTATATCTTGTCTTACAATTGATGGTTACTGCCTGAGAGATACAAACTGGCGGCATCAACATAAAGCATGTACAGAAGTTGAACTATCTGGGAAGTGTTTAATATAGGACAAAAAGTGTGACATTGAAATCTGAAGGTGCACTGGAATAGCAAAAGATGCTTTCCAAAAGCTAAACAAAGTATTAAAACACAAGAAAATTAACATTAGAAACAAAGAAGAAAAACCATGCTGAATTGCTGTCATAGATCAATCTTTCTATATAGCAGTGAATACTGAACAATTTCTTCACAGATAAAGAGGACACTTAATGCAACAGATGTGCTTCTACAGAAGGATGCTTAGAATACCATAGATGGAACCATGTGAATAATGAGGAAGTTTTAAGGAAAATGTCAGGAAAAGGACACTTTTACTTAGAATCAGAAAAAGCAATCAAAATTCCTGGGACAGAAGGCAAAAGGGCTTGGAGAATTTGGTGCTCACAAGACATATTGAAAGCAAGAGAGGCAGAGGGAAACTGAGTAACCTCCCTAACAAGATTATGTAAATGGATGGAAGAATATAGACATGGTGGAATAATAAGGCAAAAAAAAAAACACTGCTTTTAGATTTGAAGGTTAGGAAGTTGTGGAGAACCATGATTACTCATGTTCTGAAGGGACACAGCACATAAAAGTAGTATCTTTTTATTTTTATTAGATAAAAACCTTATTACCATTCATTTTTAATAATATTTTTGTCATCTCCACAAAAAAAAATAGAAACAAATGTAGTTCTACAGAAGGATACTGAAAATTCCATGGATGGAGTGAGTAAGCAACAAGGAGGTCTTAAAGAAAATGGCAGCAGGAAGAACACTTCTATTTAGAATCAGGAAAAGGGAATTGAAATTCCTTGGACACATAATGAGGAAGGAGAGCTTGGAAAATTTAACCCTCACAGGGGCATATTGAGGAAAAGAGGTGAAAACAGTGAGTCACTTACCTGATAAGCTTGTGTGACTAGATGGTAGAACAGTGCGGAAGTACTAAGAACCACACAAGATAGAAAGTTGTGAAGAGCAATGACCATCTAAATCCTGAGTGGACATGACACATAGAATAATTTTCATTCTTTTAATTGCAATTTACTCAAACCATTAATGTTATGACATGGAGGAATGTTATGCAGGAAAGCAACTAAAATTAAGATGAAAGAAATACTAGTCAAATATCAGTGGTTAAGCAAATTCCATGTTTCCAATTTTCCTAAGTGGAATTGGAACATGTAATAATTGCTTGTAACTGTACTAAAATATTTATTTCCCACTAGTATCACTGGCCCTTACTTGATTCCAAGTAAAAGCCAGATTTTTAAATATTTTCTTCAAAACAGGCAGACCTTCTACACTTGGAAGATTTGACATAGAGTAATCTTCTGAAATTCTCTCCTGTTTGGTTTTGTCCATATCAACCTGAAATAATGATTCTCTGTATGATCAACAAAATTAAGCAACATTGAGCCTGGTCAGTACCTAGATGGGTGACCACAGGTGCTATAAGCTTGGATGTTTGGTGGTGTAATAGATAATAGCTCAAAATTGTTAATTGGAAAGTCAAGTTCCAATTCCAAGTTGTTATTCTTTACACCAGCCAGACATCCAAGTTTATAGCATATGACATTCTCAAGTTGTCATCTATCTAAGTACTGACCAGGCTTGATATTGGTTAATTTTGGTGATTGTATGAGAACTGGTGTTTCCATGTGATTTTGCTGTAAGTCTTTTTACTCATACAAGTCATAACCAAAAAACATTAAGCTAAAGAGTATATTTATGCAAGACCATGCTGATGTGAAATGTCACCGAAACATGGTAAGTGGAAGGAAAATAGTCTAGCACTTGTATTGAATGAAGGATTCAGTTAAAAATTCAAAGAACACCAAGTATGATGTTAGATATCTGAAGAAAACTGAAGAGTACAAATTCTGAAATCTTAGCATAATAACCAAGATCAATAAGCTGGTCTAAAGAGTAAAGCTTATAATAAAATAAAAAAAATTATATTCAACTGTAATTAAGACTGTCCATGGAGTGCTCAACGATGTTCTAATGTAGGGTATTGCTTTACTTTCTGTAAGTATGTGGTATACTCATTTACTGTACTGTCAAATTTCTTTTAATTTCAATGTCAAAATTCAACTCTTTAAATACCTATAAAATTTCCTTTCTGATTTCATCTCTACTTCTGTCATTGTAGTCCCAGAGAACCAAAAGAACATCATCTCAATATAGCTGTGCATCTTTTTTTATCTATATTTCTATTAATGTAGATTCCAATCATTTCACATACTTCTGTCAGTACTCTCAAGATTACATCAATTGCCATTCTTAATCTGAACTACTTCATTGAGAAATACTGATTTTTGGTATTGCTTGATTAATACTATCTGCTAATCATTAGCCATATCGATGGATTTATTGAATATTTCTCCACAGGTAAAATGTGCATCTTTTACTTATCTGTGATGCCAATCAATAGCAACATTGGTATTTTTCTAGCACCTCTTGTAACATGGTATACACCACTTAGCAATTTTTTACTTCTTTTCATCTAAAGATTGTTGTTGAGAAAGAGCCTACATTACTTGAAAATTTTTATGATTTTTCAGTGTCAGAAATGCAGACAGTTATATAATTCAGTAGTATATTTGTAATTATAAAAAGGAATGAAATAAAATATTTGGCAGTCTGCATTTGTTTTTGTTTTTTTCCTTTAGGAAAGGTTGGGATAGGAAAAGCCAAACAAACTGAAAATATTTGACCCAGATTTTTTCCCCTCATTATTTGTAGAAAGAAATTAGTACCATTCAACTAAGTCATTCTTTTGTGCATTATTACTTTTGATTCAAAACCAAGGACTTGCCCTTTCACAAAAAAATTATGAAATTATTGATTCAGTTAGGTAAAAGCTAACTATAACTATTGTCATTTCTATTTTTATAATATATATTATTTTTTTTGGATGAGGGAATGTATGTATGTATATACAAAGAGTGCTAAAAAAAAAACACACACACACACACATATATATATATATATATATATATATATATAAAATATTGAAAGTAATTTCTAAGATAAAAAGTTTAAACTGAAAATGGAAAATAATTTTGTAATATGTAATAATGTCATTTACACCTGTGTTAATATAGCCCTATATATAGGAGTCTACTGTAGTTGGGGTCATTGAGTAAATGCGAATGATCATTTCATTAGCTGCATAGTATGTGTTTTGCCAGGGCTACATTAATACACGTGTAAATGACATTACATGTTACAAAATCATTTTTACTTTTCAGTTTAAACTTTTTTTTTTCTTGTAAATTACTTTTAACAAAGCTTCATATTAAATGCCATATATAATCTACTTAGATTGTTTTGGGCAATATATCTGTGGGGAAGGAGCACAAATTGGTACCAGAATATATTGCTTTCAGTCCACTTTGTATACAGGATTGAAACTCAGATTTTTTTTTTTTTCAGTATCCTGTCACTGCTCAATCATTGGGCCAAATAGAGCAAATTCAATCAAAATCACAGAGATGTTTATTTTGCTCTCTGAGCAACACAATTTCCAATTCAAATCACTTCTTCACTTTTTAAGGAGAAAGAAAAGAATAATGATAATGCCTCAAGTTAATTAACTTCCAAGAAATTTAAGGAGATTCTATTTTCTTTTGCTATTTTTGTTTTTCAATTTTATAAAATAAAGGATTAATTTGAATTGCTGTTAATTGTGTCTTATCCATCCAACTAGTTTCTTGTCACTGAGCCAATATTTTAATGTTTACTGAACATCTAATTACTTTGAAGTCTTTTATCATTTCATATCATTGCAATTCTCCTACAGGAATTATAGACAAGCACTTTCAATTCAGCATATGATTGAAAGCTATGAGAAAAATGTACATGAACATCTGATTCAGAACAGCTTTACCAATTGTCACATAACTGAGACAAGTAGAAGAACAAAATTATTCCATATGCTGCTGTTTGTAATTTTTTTACTTTTGGTTTATTTCCCCCACCACAACAGTGAGCTCTCTACAGATGTGAATACTTGTAAAATCTATTATAATTCTATTTAAAAATATGATCTAGGAATCTTTTACACAAAATAGCAGCTTGAATCATTGTGTTCCAATTTTGTCTTGGTGATGTTTTTAATAAGTTTTCTGTCTGAACTTCCTAGAGTAGAAGGAATAATAATAATAATAATAATACTCACAAACTTTTGTTCAAATCTTGGTTGTTAGTCACATATCAGCTGTTATGTCCTCTTCCACTTACAATTAATGGAACAGGCTGTCATATATACAATTACAATAAAGATTGAATAGTCAGATTGCTTTCAGAAGTAAATTATCATTACTTCTCCATTCTGGGAGTGTATAAACAAAATATTAACAATTGTAGAAAATTTGGAGAGATATTCTTTGTTCAGAGAATTCTTTGTTCAGATCGGTTTCAGCATAACCATATACACAAAAGAAAATCTATTTTTTTATTTTAATCATTTGATTGCTATGATTAATATTTTCAAAGAAAAAAAAAAAAAGGACAAAATGGAAAAAATAAAACTTCTTGCCACCATTATTACAAGAGGCAACAAAAGTAAAGTATTTTGCACAGTACAAAATCATTGTTTATTATAAAAATATATTTTTATTCTCTCTTTGTGTTACTTGCTTCTTAATTCAGATCACCTTAGTTGCCATATATTTTTAAATATTATTTTAATATTCTAATTGGTGAGTGATATTTGAATATTGGCATGTTTATATAAGAGAAACTTACTCAGAATCACCCTAACTTAATATTTCATCATACTGACTGCATAAAGAAATGGGCAATAAGGTTTTCCAGGGTGTACTAACTAAAATAATGTTAATAGAAACAAAGAAACAAGGACTGAACTGTTATGTAATATCAGTCCTCCTATATGGCTAAATGTGAATGCTGGACAATCTCTTTCAAAGATGAAGAGGTGACTTGACGCAACAGAGATGTGATTCTATAGAAGGATACTGAAAATGCCATAGACTGAATATGTGAGCAACAACAGTTTTAGAGAAAATTGAAATAAAAAGGACACTTATATTTAATATCAAGAAGAGAGTTGAAATTTCTAGGGCACATAATGAGGAAAGAGGGCCTGGAGAATTTGATACTCACAGGACAGCAAGTGGAACAGAGGAAAACAATTTATAACCTACTTAGCAAGTTTGAGTATATGGATGGCAAAGCAAGTTTTAGATGGCAAAAAGACAATTTATTAAAATCTACAAAAAACAAGAAATTGTGGAGAGCCATGATGGTCTGTTCTGAAAGGACACTGCATATAGAAGGATCATGTGGTTACTTCATTCTTCCCAATTTTGAGAGCTCTAATTAAGAGCAAAACCTTTTTTGCAGCAACATGTGTCCTTTTTTTTTGGCTTTAGAAGAACTCCATTAAATACATAGATTGCCATTTACTTCCAGATAAATGTCTTTTTCCTCATGTTACTCTTGCTACTCTCCTTGTGCAAATATCGTAGGATTAAAATTAAATCCATTAATTCTTTAGAAATTGCTTTGTTTATGTTTCAGTTATGAAACTGCGGATATAAAGCTTTTGAGAAAATAATCTGAGTCAAGAGGATGTGCTTTCCTTAAAAATGGAAAATAGAACCTTGCTTGCTGCAATGTTTTTTTGTGGCTGAGCAATAAATCACACTGGATCAAATGGTAATTTTCCCTTACAAAGGAGGATGTAGGTTCAATCCCTGCCAGGGAATGTATTTTCTTTACTAACATTTCTCAAGCATGCAGGTTGATAAATGTAATACACACTTAATAAAAATGGAGTGTCTTTATTTTAAACAGTGACATTAATATCTACCTGCCTAGACACTGAAAAGATCTACTAAAGAAAATATGCCTCCCAACAGGAATTGAACCTGTATTCTCTTTTTCTAGTTGCATTCTCTGTTGTTAACTGTGACACCACCTGACTTGCATGGAATTTCAGACTGGTATATGGAATCATTTCACCAAGCATAAGTCACACCACTATAAAAGACACAATTCCATATGTCCACTTTTAAACTAAGAATTTACTGGAACTAATTAATAGAATATTATGCTTAATTATATCTGATTGAAAATTATAAGAGCATGTTCCAGTCAACAGAATACACACACTGATACAGAAGCTTTTTTTTTTTTTTTTTTAATGAAATTTACCCCAAGCAAGGCAGTAAAGTCACTAAGACACAAGTATGTCTCCTCAGGAAGTGGGTGACCATGGTTCTCCACAATTTCCTGTCCCTTACAGATTTAAACAACATCTGACTCTTTACTGTTTTTCCTTGTCCTTACTCTGCTATCCTTAGGTGAGTTCTTCATTTTCTTTTATCCCTTCTTCTCTAAATATGACTTGTGGGTATTAAATTTTCCAAACTCAGTTTCCTGATGACTCCCAGAAATTATAACTTTCTGATTTTACATATGATTGTCTTTCTAGTTTCTTAGAAATTCCATGTTGTTCAGATATTCTGTCCATGGTATTCTCTGCATTATTTTTAGAACCATATCCTTGTCTGTTCAAGTCTCTTCTTTATCTGTAAGGAAATTTTCTTTCTTTTAATGTCATACTCGAGGATAGATGTGGCATAGCAGTTTAGCACACTTTTCTTTGTTTCTAATGAAATTTTCCCATGTTTTGATACTGTCCTTATTTTCTGGAAGGTATCTTTGGCTATTCAAATGCACATTTGGATATCTGTATTACATTTTCCATAATGTGAGGTGTAATATCAGCTTGGAATGAGAAATCAGAGAACCAAGTTCGAATTCCAGTCAGGTTCGTTACATTCATTTACATGCAAATACCCTTGGGAATGATATAAATCCATCTCCTAGCCTAGCTATGGGTTAAATAGTACTTGTATTATGAAACATTTTAGAGTGAGTAGCCAAATGTAAGTAAATGACAGAACTGCCCAACAAACAGAATTGACAAATTTGCAATAAACAGCGACAAAAAAAAGAACAGGGCAAAAAATAATATAAAGCATGCAAGCAATATATGCAAGGCAGACTAACAGCAATATGGCAAAAAGTTCACAGACTAAGAACTGGGTTTGACGCAGAAGAGCAAGTTCGGATAAGTGAACGTAGTGTTCTGACTTCAAGACAGACTGGGACTGAGTCAAATGAAATCAAGAACCGGCCTATTTTATTGGCTAGGAAGAAATCCCAGCATGCATTTGTGTGATTCTGCCTATAAATTGGGGAGGGGAAAGTGTTTTGCAATCATTCCAAACAGGATTTGGAACCAACATTGTTATTCTCAAAACATTGTTAATGCAATATTCACTCACAAAAAAATAATTATTCTTACAATCCTAAATATGTTTTGGTTTTAAATAACCCAAAAATGGTCAATAAGGTGTAAAAAAAAAAAAAAAAAAAAAAAAAAATCAAATCAATAAATCAGTCCATCATCTGTTTTTACATTTTGCAGATAGTTAAATTTCTGCATCTTTGATTCTGATATTTTCAATTTGAAGCTCACGCCTTGCCTCTCTTGTTGACAACCATACATTTTGTCTTTTTACAGAAGATATTCTTTGTATTTCAATGTTTTAGGGTTGTAGACTTTTGATTGGTTAGATATCTAGAGGGACCAATTTTCCATTTCAAGTTTTACAGAATTCTTTTTTTTTTTCCTGTTTTCAGTATATAGATTTTTGTTTTTGCTTCATTATAATACTTCAGTGAGAAAGTGTATATTAGTGAAAATAAGTCCCGCTATAATATCTATACTGAGGTGACAAATAAAAAATTCTTGGATGTATTCATGTCCATATTTAAAAATAATATATATATTACTACAATTATATAACATTAAAAAACACGCAATGAATCTAATAAACTTAGTCAAGCTGAAAAGATATATGGCTTTGCTTTCAGCCTGTTTATATTAATCACCATGCATGACTACTCTTTTAGTTCCTGGTTTTTATACTAAGAAATCCTTGACTTTAGGTGTTTCATTACTCAATATAGTAGGCACCTGTTTATCTTGTGAGATAATGGTAGTAACCTGTTTGGTCAAAATTCAGTCCTTTGGAATTAAGACAGGAATGATATCTCCAGGGCACAGACTTGGGCAATGGTATATGGAGGGTAAGCACTTTGCTTAAGACAGTGATTCTCAACTGTTTTGCCCAATGCACCCTTTTCACCATGTGTTAGTGTCAGAATGTCATTCACATCCCTATCCAAGATAACAGTCAAAAGGTGCATTCAAAATAATATGCATATATTATTCAAAATCTTCATTCTTTTCCATATTAGTATATATATGTTTATATGTATTATTTTTTTATAGTGGAGTGTTTGTTTGTTTGTTTGTTTTTTTATACACTGATGATGAGTTCCAAATTCTGAAAATAAAAAAACTAGAAAAAGCAAAAGATTTCAAGAGGTCTGTTATTTGAATAAGTTTATTTCCAATTTTTTTCAATTTTTTTGCATCTTATTTAATCCGTTGTGTGTATGTTCATGTGTTTGACATTTTTTTTTACACATAAAACATATTTAAAAGAAACCCTTGAAGAATGGATAATTCCAAGAAACTTCAATGTCAGGGAAACATCAAAAATTTATTTTTACAGTTAAGTAATTTTTCTATATATAATATTATCAATGCTCTATTTTTAATATTGAGCACTATATGACAATATCTGCTTTACTTTTGAACTATTATATTCTTAAATCTTATATATAAAGTGAACATAGAAGTCAACACTTAGAGGCGACAGTCTGTTTCATGCTAGATGCAATGACGATTGCATCTAGCATGAAACACTGTCGCCTCTAAGTGTTGACTTCTATGTTCACTTTTATATTTACACACGCTCTATCTCTGATATTGAGCACTTTATCCCATAAATATAGCACACTTTAAGACTATATTTCTTATATATATATATATATATGAAGTGTGTATGCATTTTATTTCTTTGGCTATTCCCAATGTTAATCACTTAATATTTGAACCTTTTTAATATATTAATATATATATTTCAGTAATTTATTATGTGTTATCTTTTTTACATGTTTTTAATGTATTAATTTCATGTTTTTTTTATTTTATTTAATATATTGACTCAATTTGCATTTATGTTTTATTCAAATCAAGCATGAAGGTTTGTGTTTAGGCTGATGTATATTAGTTGAGTCATGAGAGGTGGGCAGACTTGTTATTGTACAGCCCACTTAGAAGAAACATTTCAAGTGGAAAGAAGAACACTGGACCATAAAAACAACTGAAGTGTTCATAAAATGGCAATAGGTTTATGAAAGTTTTAGTTTAATGCGATTAAAGCAAAAGGAAATGACTCCAGCTGATAAATATTCTGGGCTGTTATTTTGAGTTTGCAACAAAAACAAAAAAAAGAAAAGAAAAAACACTTCTTTTTTTTTTTTTTTTTGTCCAGGAAAGAAAAATCTTGTCTTGTACCTTTGGACAAAATCATTCATAAAAAATGACTTCAAAATTCAGTACTGAAAATAATACATTATTTTTCAGCCTGTAAGATTCTCTTAATAAAGTTTCCAAATCATCACCCTTCCTTTATGTCTAGTATTCAGTATAAAGATTGTTACATAACAAATGTTTGTATTTAGGGGAATTAGTCAAAAAATTAATAAAAAATGTAAACATAAAAAAAATTTGGTTAATAGGGAAATAGTAATGGTTTAATATTATTTAATTATTTATTAGTAAAGAATAGTAAGGATTTATCATTGGCAGACACAATTTTATCATCATAAGACACAGATAACACTGTTTATGGCCGACACAGAAAGAAAACTGCAAAGAATCCTAGATAAGGTAATGAAGAAAAGCAGGAAGAAAGGATTAACTATCAATTGTAAGAAGATAGAATGTATGGCGATGGGAAAGAGAGACAAACCAAGATGTGAGCTACAAACTGGAAACCCCAGAATGAAACAAGTACAGAAATTTATCTGGGGTGTGTTCTAGAAAATACCGAAGAATGTGACATGGAAATCAAAGACCCATTGAAATAGCAGAAGTATTATGAAACAGAAACAAAGAAAAGCGATGAACTGCTATGTAGTATCAGTCCTTCTATATGGCAATAAATACTGGACAATGACCACAGAGACGAAGAGGAAACTTGAGGTAACAAATGTATTTCTACAGAAAGATGCTGATACTATCCTGTACAGAAGATGTGAGCAACAAGTTTTAAGGTAAATATGCACAAAAGACTTGTACTTATAATAAGAAAGAGCTGAAATTTTCTGGGATGCATAATGAGAAAAATGAGCTTGGAGAATTTGAGTCTCAAAGGACATATTTAAAACAAGAGTACCATTTTATGCCTTAATCTTTACATTTTTTTTTTCATATCAATATTGAAAGAAGAAATGAAATTGTGGCAAGGTAAACCTCTTTTTATAAGATTTTACAAGCAAGTAATGGTTTTAGGCAAGTTAAAAATAAAAAAAGTATCAAGCCAATTTTTCTTCATATTGCAAGAATTTAGTTACAAAATAGAAAAATCAACAAATATATTTTTTTGCCTGAATTTTTGGGATGAGAAGATATTATTTACACTATTTATATTCGGACTATTGTCCTCATCGTTGTTGTTTTTATCAACATTTCGGCAATTGTGCCCTCTGGCCTTCCTCAGGTGTATATCAATCTGGGTAACGTCCCCAAATTAATTTATTTCTGAATATGGAAATGGCTAGATAACGAAAGGGTAGTATGTTTAGGGACAGTGGAAGTGACCATATTTGGAAATATGAATGATTATTTGAAGCATCTAGATAAGAGGATCTGATTGCGAACTGGAAATTGAGGCAGATGGAATTTGGACTGACCAAATGATTCTACCTAATAAGTAAATTATGGAATTAAAGCTATAATCATAAAAATCCCTAAAATTTATGTTTGTCTAAAACTCTATGTATAATGAAGCTTGTTTAGGGAAATAATCAGTTAACCACATGGCAAAGGGATCTTTGTTGCATGTGTCTCTGATATAGATGCAACAAATATCCAACCAACTTTTATCACCTTTTATTTTTTAATCTGTTCTGATTGTCACCTTGACAAAATAGACCAGAGTGAAAGAAAATCATTTTTTTACCAAGCGGAATAAATGCCTGGTTATACCAGTCATTATTGTTTCTGTTTCTCTTGTACCTTTCTGCCAATCATTAGTTCAAAAAGAAGATTGTATGAACTTGAATACAATCTTTTTCTGTTATATGTGAGCCTACCCATTCAAGTTGGCAAATGGTATATAATGGGACAACTGGAGAAGGACTATTATGACCAGCAGGGGTGGGGATAGGCTTGGTGAAGGTGGTAGGCTTACAAGATGAAGAAATGAGTTCTTTTCCTTTTCAGTAATTTTGGTAATTTTTATACAAAAATTAGATCCTTATCAGGATGGTTATGACTGCTGACCCTTTACTGTTAAGTAGCAAAGTGGTTTAGAAATTACTTTATTGTTCAAGTTTGGGTAATACTGTTGAAATGCTCTTGCCAAAATCTCTATGATGTACTGTTTTTGTAATGTTAACAGATACTTGAACAGAATTGATTGAACAGAATTGATGGATTTGTTTTTGATTGATTTTACATCTTATTGACCCTTTGTGGATTATTTTAAGCCAAAACATATTCTTTGATTGTAAGGATTTTTTTTTTTTTTTGTGAGTGAATATTTTATTAGCAATGTTTTTGATATGACAATGTTTTCTCCAGATACAATCCTACTATTTAACCAATATCGGGGGAGGGGGGAGATGAATTTATACCTTTCCAAAGGGTATTTGTGCATAAGTGAATGTAGCAGACGTGACTAGAATTTGAACTTGGCAATAAAATTTTTCATTCCAAGCTGCTATCCATAACCCCACTTGCACATTCTCCTCAAGCAGAAATTGTATCATTATGAAATTATCTTGAATAGGTAAAATATATGTTATAACTACGGGAAATTTACACATCTAAGTTTGTAGAAGATATCAATGGTCTGCTTCCTTTAGATTTTTTTAATTACAAATGTTGTAATCAATTGTTCTCCGTTTAATCTGGATACTACTTGATTCCCAGGAAGTTATAACAAAAACTTATGCATATTTGGACCTGTTTTTTGCTTTGTTTCACTCACTTTAACTTGATTCACCAAATCGAGCATTGATGTCACTCGTCTGCTGAATATTAATGCATTTTAACTTTCAGCTGAACAAAAGTGGCAGGAGGTGATATCACAATATCAGTGAATTTAGTTTCATTCAATTATCCAATAATAAAAAGATTTGAAAAAGTTATAAAAATGATCATAGTAATTTTCTTCTCTTTTTTTTAAACACTCACATTATGAGCTTATGTTTTTTTTTATTGAAAAATGTCATGCTGGAGGAATTCTTAGCTTGTCTAGACTGGATGGTAATCTAAATGGTACGCTATTTCAGATTAAGATGAAAGAATAACCATTTGATATTATTGGAAAAAGTCTTTTCTTTTTCTTTCATGGCTAACCTCATTTTTAAAAGTACTTATAAAGAAGTTAAAAGAAATATTGATTTTCATGCACCTGAAATGAAAGAAAAATTAATGAGAAAATTGATTTCTCTTTTTCGAGAATTCTTCTCAGACTTTAATAATCAATGGTTTGGCTTAACTTTGAAAGAGTCGAAATACAAAAAAAAAAAATCTCGGTTTTCAGAAGTTCTAATCACTTTTGTGTATTCCAAGTATATCATATTTTAAGAGATGTCTGATTTTGTCTTTTGTGCCATGTTCCTTCTGGATGTGGACAGTCATAGCTCTCCACAACTTCCTAATCATTGTAGCTCATGGCAATGTTTGTCTTTTTACTATTGTTCCTATTCCTTGTTCTGTGATGCATTTACATGTGCTCTTTCACTTAATGTTTCTCTCTGCTCATTTTGCTTTCTGTATACTGTGAGTTTCAAATTCCCCAAGTCCTCCTTCCTCATTATGTGCCCTAGAACTTTCAACTGTTTTTGCTGATTTTAAGTATAAATACCTTGTTTCCATTTTTCTCAAAATTTCATCTGATATTATCACCATCCTTCTGTAGAACCCCATTTCTTTTGCCTCAATTTTCTTGTCTATCTTTGAAGAAATTGTCTAGCAGTCACCACCATATAGTAGGATTTATATTACATAGCTGTTAAACACTCTTTTCTCTGTTTCTAATGAAATTTTCCTGCTTCTTAATACTTTGTTTAGCTTTTGGAAGGTAACTTTTGCTATTCCAATTTAGTGCTACTTTATATTTTGATATCACATTTACTGTCATATTTTTTTTTTTTCTTTTTAACCATTCCCAGATATTTTTGTATTTGATTGATTTTTGACATCTCTTAGCTTACATCATCTCACAATTGATAGTTAGTTCTTTCTTCATGCTTCCCTTTACTTATGTGTTGCAGCAGTTTTCTTTCAGTGTCTGTCATCGATACAGTTTCATTTGCATATCTTATGCTGTTAACAATTCCTTAAATTTTGTGATTTGTTGATTAAAATTCTTCCCTGAATTTATTTTGGAATGCTAAGAAGAAATGAATGAGAAATGTGTTGATATTCTTGGTAATGTTAACAGTAAAAAAAAAAAAAATGTCTGTAGGAGAATTTCAAATTTGACTATTAGTTGGTTGGACATTTCATACAATGGATCCTGGCAAATAGTTCAAAATTCTTGTGTGCTCTGTCACACACACACACACACACACACACACACAGTCGGTAAGTTTAGCTTAGTCTGGTTTAAGTGCCTGATAGTATGACATCTAGTGAGGATACAACTTATTACACTGAGGAATTAGTTTGTGACATTGGGTTACTAAACATCATGCTTCAATGGGTGATCCACATACACACATAGATGCATAATAATATGCACATGCATACAGATATATTTATGCATGCACACATACATTGTTTCTGTGTGAAAGTAAATGCCTCTTTAAAGAAATCATAACAGATATCCAAGGGGCTCAATAGCACTATTAGATAGAGCAGGTTTTTCAGTCACAAATGCTATTTTCCACATAAGTACAAATATTGGCTATTTTTATTATTGTCGAACAAGAGCCTATATACAATACTTGTTAAAAAAAGCAATAATCTGTACTGGCAGAGATGACCGACACATCACTGTTGCCACTGCTGAAACATATTATGTACTGTTTGATGATGGTAAATGTAATATTAGCCATTTACCTAAAAGAAAACATTTGGCATTCGTACACCAAGCAGCCAGTACTGTTTTCAATTGACATTTATAAAATCTTTCTTTTAAAACCCTTTTTCAGGAAATTAGGTTTTCTCGAGTCCGGTTGCTTTTATTGTCCTTTCTAGTATTGATGGGAGTTTCCTTCCAAACCTTCCATTTGAAGTGGTATGGAATGTTAACATCTTGATTATGTCATTATTTTCTCTTCAAGATACATGTGCTATCCCTTTTAGTTATTGTTGCTGCTGTTGGTAGTCCTCAAGTGATGTAGTTTCTGTTATTTGTTATATTTCTTTGTGATTCTGTAGCGTATGTCCACAATGTTCAAAGAAGGATGATCTTTGCCAAGACACTGAGGCTTTACTTGTTCAAAGCCTTTTTTCACCATTGATTTTAGGAAGCAGTTGTATACAGCTGATAGTTTACATAGAACATGTTTGGTGCCATGCATGATGTCCATATGAAAGTCTCAATCTGACAAGACTATTTAAGAACATCTTGAGTTTTCTGGTGGATGTTTTTGCAATTTGCAGTGTTGGTCAAAACTACATTTGGCACAGCCTATTCTATGCCCAATTTCTTTTTCTTCTATACTTAATTTGTTATAGGTGATGTATATGTTGCGGTATCTGAAATGTTTAGTATCCTGTATTTTTATGCTGGATTCACATTAGGTGTCATCACTGCTTTCATGCCAGTTCCAGATAATAGTTTGTTTTGGAAAGGTTTATCTTGAGTCCCATTTCTTGAAATACTTGATAGTGGATGCTGATTTTTATTTTTTTCTGTTCATTCTTATCCCTACTATGAACACCTGTGTCATCAGCATCGCCCCCCCCCCCTCATTATCAGTACATTAATTCAACCCTGGGAGGGAAAGCAGGATCATTCTCTTTTATTAGTAGATGCATTTGAGATGCATTATGGAATGTTTAAGTGGTCAGTGGTCATCTCATCACACCTGTGTTTGTAAATGTGCAAGGTATAGTCTAGGAAGAGATTAAATAGACTGGTGCTCTCATTTTCTCCTCTTTGTACTCCTGATGAGATCTAAAATGATTCTGTAATGGGGTTCTCGCTAGACATGTAAGATTCTGTAGATTGATACTGTTTCTCATTCAGTGGATTCAGAGCTTAGAAGGTGGTTTCTAATAGCTGAGAAGAGGAAGTCTCTATTGATGTGGTCATATACTACTGTGAATTTGACAAAGCAGATATATATATATAGTTTCCCATTAGAGAGGTAAGCAATTTCTTGGAGTAGTTTTTGCCTATATATCATCTTTGTATCTCTTTCCAGAATGAAAATTAAACTGAGTCATGAGGAGTTGACTTTCCTAAAACAATGAGAGCCTAGTTAATGTTCATTAATACTTTCACTATGATGGACCCAATTGAGATACCTCTGTATGTGTGAGGGTCTCAAAGGCTAGCTTCCTGTTCCCATAATGCATTAATGTGTGATAGACCCCCCACTGTTTGGTTGTCATAAACATTCAGCAATTGCTGATGGATGTCAGTGGGTGCAAATTTTTCTGCATGGAGGAATTTAATGATACATTTCTGCTTTGTATACCTTTTTTATGTCAGACACCATTTTGCCAGACTTGTAACAATGTGAAAAAGAAGTGATGGATTATTGACAGGAAGGTTCTACATCTATTACTATACCACATGCAATCAATTCTGGCATTGTGTGCCTACATAATAGAATAAGCATTATTTTTGAAGTGTCCTTGTGTGTATAATAATACATGTGTACAGAAGTGTATATACATACACACACACACACACACACACACATACACATTGATATATGCTTACATGTGTAAATTGAGCCTTTTGTCATTTTCATTTCCTGATTTTATTTTTAATTAAATGTGCTCTCCAAATAAGCCAATAAACACATGCACACATTTGTAGATATGTGAGTGAGCATCAAAGCGGATATGCAAGTCATGAGGTCTTGTTGTGTATATATTTATGTTCACACACACACACACACACACACACACATATATGAGAGAGAGAAAACTAGTACACAGTGTGCCACAAGGTCCAAAAATGGCCCTCAGTTTTTGAAGTCAGAATTGTTGTCCTCCTAAACTGGTTACCACCCAAGGCTAGAGGGCCCAGACTGTCCTGTTATTTACACATACTTAGCAGGTAGAAGAGATGGATTCATACTTTTCCCAAAGGTATTTGCATCTAAGTCAATGTAACAAACTTGACTGGAATTTGAAGTTGGCTTCAGAATTCCCCAATCTGATAGGAGAGTCCAGGTGTATATATATATATATATATATATATATATATATATATATATATATATATATATAATCATGTGGTAGCAATAAAGTCACTATACAGTTATTTATAATAAAAAAAGCAAAGCATTGAAACAGGTGGCTTGCAGTTCAAACAGTATTGGTAATTAATGTACCATAGCATTTTATTGTTGTTAACCAGAATTAACCAGAACCATTTTAATAACAAATTTCTAGAATGTTGATTAATTGCTTTGTCTTAATTGTTATTGTAAGTAAATGTATAAGTGGTTTTATTGCCACCCTGTATATAATGTGTACTTTCTCTCTCTCTTTTTCTCTCACACAAGGAGATGCTAAAAATTCTCAACTCAATCCACTTCTCAAAATCTGATTAAATGTCAGAATTTTATTTATTTATTTTTGTTTTGTTTTTTTTGCTTTTTAAAGGACTTTTTAATTAGGCTGAGAAATTTTCAGCACCTTCTCATATATACACAGAATAATTGTGTATAAAATTAGTAAAGATTGACTAGTCATTTCTAAATTATTCTACTATCATGTCAGTGTATGTCTTTGAATTTATCACGCTGTTCTTATTACTTTTACAGTGTTGTATAGCTGACAGCAAAAAAAAAAAAAAGAAAGTCAAGTGTAATATAATAATTCTAATATATATGTCCAATGTCTACATTTCCACATTTTGCTTTGTACCCAAGCAATTAAGTTTAAAAGCTAAACTCTCTTTCCAGTTCAGCAATAATCCATGTCCTATAGCTGTCACTTGCCTGGGGTAATTACACTCCACAAACCATTCGGTTGGAAGCACTGCATCGATTTGCATATCCTGTGTCTCTTTCCTTCCTGACAACAAAGTTCAGTTCATTTTCATGTGGATAGAATGGGGAAATATAAGGATAGTCAGTTTTATTTCAGGTACGGTTGCTGTTCTTATCTTGTACTTCACACTACTGCTTCTAAGTAAGATCTTTTAACAGATGAGATATAACCCCTGCTCTAATAAAACATTTGCATGTTTTTTGTTTTTTTTTTACCCACACTTGTCTCTGTCGATTGTTCCCTTATAAGTTTGAACATCCTGTTTTATTTACTTTTTTATTTTTATACATTTTTTATTTTTATACATTTTTTATTTTTATTCATTTTTTATATTTATTTATTTTTATTTATTTATTTTTATTTATTTATTTTTGTTTATTTTTGTTTATTTTTATTTATTTATTTTTATTTATTTATTTTTATTTATTTATTTTTATTTATTTATTTTTATTTATTTATTTTTATTTATTTATTTTTATTTATTTATTTTTATTTATTTATTTTTATTTATTTATTTTTATTTATTTATTTTTATTTATTTATTTTTATTTATTTATTTTTATTTATTTATTTTTATTTATTTATTTTTATTTATTTATATTTATTTATTTATATTTATTTATTTATATTTATTTATTTATATTTATTTATTTATATTTATTTATTTATATTTATTTATTTATATTTATTTATTTATTTTTTAATATTAAATTTTTTTTTTAATGTTTTTTAATTTTTCTGTTATGTTTCTTTATATTTTTGTTTTTGATTATTTCATGTTTTAATTTTACTTTTGGCATGTGTCTGCTACTAGAGATACACTAAGAGAAGTAGAAGGATTTTGTCTCTTCAGTTTCTCTGACTCCTTTGATATAATGTCTCTGAATGAATGAAGTTCAGAAACTACTAATTGATTATTATATAGCAGTGTCTTTTGGCAAAGGCAATAGATTTTTCACCTGCTTTGCCACATCTCACCTGTTCCATTTTTATCTCCTCAGTGATTCTAGGTGCATAAAAAATCTTTAATGCCAATTAAAGTTTAAATCTGAAAGTAGATTTTTAAAGACACAACAGGTGAATCTCAGTTTTTCATGTCTCTCAGGGCACCTCCACTGACATACCATTAAAGTTAATTGTTAAACTTGTGATATTTTAAAACCTAACACTCTATTAATATAGGTTATTTTAGCACTTGTTCTATAGATGATTAATCAGCTTACATTCAAGCCTTATATAGTCTATTCTCACTTTGATAAATCTTATACTGTTAAATGCAAGCTATATTATACAATTCCTTATGAGGGTCATTCAAAAAGTTCTAAGCCTCACTCAGAAGGATCTGGAGAAGCAAGACAGTTTTTCACTATTTTCAATATAGTCCCCTGCTTAACATAAATGTGTTAGGTCTAACTTAAGGTCTATGCTTAAGCATTGCAATCTGATCATGGAAGGAAGTGGCATCCTGATTCACCAAAAATTCCTCCATAGCACATATGATCTCACCATAGTTCCCAAAATGGCAACCATGCAGATGGGATTTGAGTTTAGGAAACAGGAAGAAGTCATATGGAGGTAAGTCAGGTGATTAAGGGGGATGGGGTAGCAATTCAAAGCTACAGTTGTCTGCTTCAGCTGCTGTGTGACTGAGTGCATGATGCTGGAACAAGAGCACACCTTCGTCAGCTTCCCTCTGTGTTTCTACTTGATTGCTTCCTTCATTTGTCTTAATTCTGATGTATAGTACCATCCATTAAAAGTTTTCCCTTTTCCAGGTAGTTTATCATGATTATACCTTCAAAATCCCTCCCCCCCAGAACAGAAGTCATCACTTTTACAAGAAGTGGTACTGAGCTGCCACAAGAAAAACGTTCAGCTATGGCTCTTCTGTCTGAGTGAGACTTAGAACTTTTTGAACAATCCTTGTAGGTTGATTTGGAGTAAATTTGACTTAGATAACTTTTTCCCAAAAACTGTCACTTTGTGGAAAAGAATCTCAAGAGGATGTTTTCCCAACCACTACAAACTTGTTTAAGTTTAGAATTAACCATTAGCTTTCCCCACATATCTGCATAAACTTTGCCCTCCCTTACTGTTGCCACTCTCACAACAACCTAAATTTGTTATAACTGTCTTGATCATAAAATTTCAGCCTGTTGTCTTCAACTATACCAAGCTGATGACAGAAGTATTCATAATTGGAATAAGAATGATCTTGAACAAAAAAAAGAAATTAACATCCTCCACCAAGTTTTTGTAGAAATAAGACCTAAGAAAAATCTTTCAACCCCAAATCTGGGATAAGAATGAAAGCAGTGATGGTATCTCCTGTGAATCCATAAAAAAAATTCAGGATATGCAATAAATAAATACTAAACACTTCAAATATCTTGGTCAGTTATAACAAATTTAAGTTGTTGTGAGAGTGGCAACAGTAAGGGAGGGCAAAGTTTATGCAGATATGTGGGGAAAGCTAATGGTTAATTCTAAACTTAAACAAGTTAAGTTTGTAGTGGTTGGGAAAGCATCCTCTTGGGATTCTTTTCCACAAAGTGACAGTTTTTGGGAAAAAGTTAACTAAGTCGAATTTACTCCTTATTAAAGGAATGTTAAGGTGGTTAGCCTCAGGGTGTGTGGGTGTGGCAGGGAGGATTAGAGTTGAGGAATTAAGCAATGTAGCTTGTTAGAATATTTTCAATGGAAATAGTGATAGAATAACAAGATGCTTGCAATGTTTCATCTATGGGGAAGGGGTTGTAGAGTGAAATACAGTTCATCCTCCACAAGGCCACATAGACACTTTTGGGCTGGAAAATGATATGGCAGCAGTACTCCATTTTCAATCAGATCTGGCTCTTATAAAGGTAGAGCATAGCAGGAGGAGCCAAGTATTTAGTAGAATAGTACAGGGAAAAAAACGTTTTTCCAACATCTTTAGCAATGGATCATATATACAAGTTCCACTTGAGGTCTGAGGTGAGCTTAAGTTCCAAGGCAAGGGACCTCTTTGAGAGAATATCTGTTGTGATAGATGAAAATTTAGGGGCTTGGTGATGATGGAATGTTACAAGTTTGGTTTTTGAGGTATTGAATGTGACCAGTCGGTCACCCCATATTGATTTATTAAAGTGGTGGTCAGAGATGAGATTTGCTGCCAGGTTCTGATCATCTAGATTTTTGGAGGTGCACCAACTGTTGTATCATCACCATAGATATTCGCAAGCGGTTGGAGTATGCTCTAAGGCAATTAATATAATGCAGGAAGAGGGATGGACCAAGCAAAACTTGGGTGATTGATAACATCAGCCTCGATGGATTGATCATTAACAACTACCTTCATTGACCTACCTGTTAGAAAGTTGATAATTGAGAAAACTCTTCCAGTGATTCCATAGCTGGTGAGCTTGTGGAGCAACTCCCTATGCCACACATTATCAAAGCCCTTTGATGTATCTAATCTAAAAATATTCAAACTGTAAGCTGTATATAACTGTTTTCTCAGATAAATGGTTAAAATGACTTTGAATAAATGAAGCCTCTAGGTCTTAACAAGGACCATCTTCTTTAAACTGGCATTATAGAATCACAAAAAAACTATGCTAAATAACAGAAACCATATCATTTATGTTCAGCAACTAAAATGGAACGCACATATAACTAAAAAAAAACAACATGCAAATGTTTAGTTAGAGCAGGACTTATGGCTCATCTGATAAAATGATGGCATGATCAAGAAGTTCCACACTACTTCAAACCAAAGGTTAGGAAGGAAACCCTGACAATATTGAAAAGAGCAATAACAATAACTGGACTTGAGAAACCTGTTTTTCTGAAAAATTGTTTTAATAGAAAGACTTTATAAATTTCAACTGATGGTACCACTGAATGCTCGGTCAGTGAATACTGAATGTTTCCATATAAGGAACCAACTAATATTACTATTACCATCAACAGCCAAAATGTTGTGATAAAAACAAATATAAGAAGACAACGTTTAGACAAAATAAATAAAAATAATATAATATGAATTAAATAAATATAGATACAAGCAACTATACATGTGTGCGATCACAAGCATATATAAATTTGCAAATAAATACTTTATTTAATTTTTGGTGTTAAGAAAACAATGCTCAATGTGGTAATAGAACTATATATATATATATATATATATATATATATATATATATATATATATATATATATATATATTACCTTATGTCGGAAGTAGCTCCTCACCATTATAAATAGCATAGGACCTATAAAAAATGACAATTATTTGCATATGGATTGCCACTTCATTCTAGAACCACTATTGTATATGTTTTTTCTGCCTAGCATCACAGTGTAGTATCTGTACAATCTGTGAAGTGTTGCAAAAATATATATGGATACACTTTGTGTTTTAGCATTGTCAAAGATTACTAATTTCCTGTTACCTCCTAAATACTGTCATCCTAAGCCAAAGATAACTTGGTAGAAATTCTGATAAATAGAAGTGTGTTTGTGTGTGTGTGTGTCTGAACTTTAGGAAAGGACAAAAATGCAAGCCTGTGACATCATTATAAATTTTAATATAATTTTATATGAAGTTAAAATTTTAAAATGTTTAGGCAAACCTTAACAAAAGTGGAAAAACCAATTCTGCTCTTTTCCTCCCAAAAGTAGGAAATAAAATAAGGCATTCATGTGTATCTAGTTGAATAATTTTTCTTACATATGTTCTCCTTCTTTTAAGTTCTCAAAAAAGCCTGTGTTCTTTTTAATGTTAGCAGCTTATCTCTGACTTTTCATGCAAAGCCACAAGTTCAACTTTGATATTGGGCTCTTCTAAGCAACATATTGGTCTAGTTTTTGGTTTCAGTTACGTATCTCAGAGCAACTCTATTTCAATTGACTTAATCTTTTTGATGCCATAGATTAATCACTTAACGAAGCTTTTTATGGCTTGTATGTCTACCCTCCTATATGACAGTGAAAACTGGACAATTTTGTCACAGATAAGACTTGAATCAACCAAGATGTGGTCCTATGAACAAATGTTAAGAATTACCATGGAGAGCTCAATTAACAAGTGAAGGAGTTTAAATGGGAATAAGAACTACACAGGAACTGCTGCTAGCAATCAGTAAAAGATAGCTGAAATTTTGGGGACACTTAATGAGGAAAGAAGTCTTCGGAAATTTAATACTCACAGGGTAAGAGAAGCAGTAACAAACTTGACAATAGATGGAGAAACAAATACCAAAAGAGAAAGTGTGGTTATGATAGAGTAAGTATTGGGTGGGTGGTGCAAGAAGTATAATAGTTATCAGTGCCAATAATGGAATTGGTGAGCTTAATTCAAAATCTGACCTAGTCTGCTGTTTTCATTTTCACATAATGATTTAGGAAAGGCACAGATCCATCCTTACACACTCCAGCTATAGGTTAAATAACAGAGTAGACTCTACAGACAGTCTAGGAAAAGGACTATACTAAAATTCAAACCATGAAGCAGGAATTTTTTTTAATCATTTCACCCCCAAGGAAGGCAATAAAGCCACTAAGATGCAAAGGGTTCTTCTTTGTTATAGAATATGAGAAAAGATACTATTAAGGAGAGAGGACAAAAAAAAGAACAAGAATTAAGACAGAAGATAATAATTAACATTGCATTTAAATTTATGAAGATCAAAGTTGACTGTGAAGCAAGAAGCTGGAAGAGGGTTCCACAAGCAAGAAGTGCGATAGAAGAAACTCTTAGCATAGAACTTAGTTACATCTAGCCAGTACTGCATATATAAAAGGCACAGAGAAGATATGTTATGGTAGTGGGAAAGTAACTGAAGCCAAGGTACCAGGTCAGGACCAATAACACTGCAGATTCTTTGGATTTTATCAAGAATCTATCGCTATCTTTCCTAAAATGTTATGGTTGTTCATAACTAATAAAGAAAAGGAATCTACAGAGGGCCATGACTGCATATGTTCCTAAGAGACATGCCATTAAAAAAGAAAAGAAAAAGAAATTGAGAGGAATAAATGGGAGAAAGCTGTGGAAAGTCATAACCTACATTCTGAAGGGACACAGCACAGAGAAAAAGATTTCAACTTTGCAATGGTGATGATGTCCCTTTCTGCAGCTGCTGCTGATATTAGTTTCAGATGCTTACTTGTTTCTCCTGAGAACAGATGAAAAGGATAATGGGGAAATCATCTAGCAAAGTTTCTTCTTTCATTGAAATCCAAATGTTATATAAACAACCATCATGGTGATCATCTTTCAAATGAGAATATATCACATGTGGATTTGTGAAGCACATCAGGAAATTTCTCTGAAATAGAGTAAGATGAACAACTTTTCATTTTTATTCCAAGAGTAGTAACAGCTATTTAAAATTTTGCATATTTATTAAAAATCAATTTAAAATTCAATTTTGCCATTCTCTGACTTGTATGTAACAGCTGATGGGCCATAAGCTCATTAAATTGTTTGTAATGATTTCCAAACTAAAATTTCTCTGACTGATTTTTTTTTTCTTCTGTAGAGAGGAGTGACTCTATATATGCTATTTTTCTCTCTGTTTTTTCTAGTTTGTTCTCCAACCTCCTTCAGTTGAATGTTGCACCAAAGAACTGAAATTATATATATATATATATATATATATATATATATATATATATATTATAAATTATTTGATTTAAAATGTTTTTTTCGCTAAACAGTGATACCATGTTTCAGAAATGGAAGCTAAAGCCCCTGAATTTAATTTTGTTAAAAAGAAAAATGATTAAGAGTAAGAAAATAAATAGAATAATAAAAGTAACTAATTTTGAAATTCAGATAAACATTATACCATCCTATTTAATATATATGACAATGTTAATATTAGCTGTTTCCTTATGTGGAAAAATTTGGCTATTTATTTTGACCAAGCAGCTAATGTTACTCTCATTCACATACACTCACACATATTGTAGTTGTGGTAAGTGTGTTGAGGTTGGGGGGAAACACCTAGCAAAATGTCCACGGGACTGACTTCACAAGAAACTGTATCTTGCTGACTGCTGGTTTCCCCCTGCTTTTACTGGCATGAGGCATCTTAGAAGGACCCGGATCTTGACCAGCTGCAGAAAGGCCCATATCAAGACATGTCAAGTTGTCCCACTGTTTATAGGAAAAAAAACAAACTTCGATGTAACTGTTTTTTGCAAAGATGGCTGTAAGGCCTCTTTTGTGTCACAACACATTCACACACACACACACACACACACACACACATATATATATATATATATATATATATATATATATAGCACTGCCCATCACCATTACAAGTAAATATTTTATGTAGTTGTTGAAGAGCGGTAATTATTGGGTTTCAGTTGATATTCAGTAAACTTTGAAATATTCTATTTTACTGTTTATATAACAGCTGTTTATGTTGATACCATCGGCAGTTGTTAAATATGTTAATTTTCATTCATTCTAATGATACATCCATAGTTCTACTGCCAAATCATGAAAATATTTATTTTACATAATTTTTCAACATGATCTCTTTCTTTGTCAGTGCACTTAATTAGGTGGAAAAAATGAAAATAAATCAGACTGAACTCGGTGAAATTTTAAAATTAAAATTCAGTTAAATGGACTGTAGACTTGTTGCATCTTCATAGTTACACAGCAAAATCTAACAGGAGTTGTAAAAATGACATCAGATTGTTATATTTGCACACTTTTTTTAATCGGTATCACCCCATGCAAGTCAGTAAAGGCACAAAGACAAAAGTGCTTACTGGGTGTGCAAATATTAGGAACAGAAACATTCAGTGGGTAGAGAAAAGAGTAGATAGCGATTGACATTGCATTTAAATTTTTGGAGATTAAAGTTGGCTGGAAAGAGTTCCACAAGTGAGAAGTGTGAGAAAAGAAACTGTTAGCATAGAATTTACGGCTACATTTAGCCAGCTCAACTGTAAATTGATGAGATCTTAATGCTAGTTTAGTACTGTGCTTGAATGAAAAAAGTCTAGATAATATAGCGAAGATCTTAGTCAAACAATTACCATGAAAGTATTTATAGAAAACTGTATATGAACATATATAGGCTTAGTTATAGCTTTTCTTATCACTAAGAGAAATGGATTGTCAGTGGTCAAGAATTCTGGTTAGTATAATTAGTGACATTCAGTACTACTAAGATCTTGCTTTGCTAACTACAATGCTAAGTACAAGCCTTATGGATTTATTATATAAAAATGTATTGAAAACAAGAAAGAATGGATTGTCAGTGGTCAGGAATGCAACTTTTTCTAACAGAATAAAGTTACTATATGCATAATGTAAATGTATTACTAATGAGTTTAGTACAAAAGGTTATTTTTCTATAGTAATAGACTGTTAATGGTCATGCATTAAGGAAAGTGTCTCTGATAGAATATGGTTGTTATATAAAATGTTTGTTTTTGTAATGTCAAAATCTTACTTTAACTTTTTTGTTTACTTTGATTAGTGAGTTAAGCTACCATGTAAGTAAAAGACCGCAGAAAATAAATTTACCTATGACACAGTCATAAATCATATTCAACATGAAAAGACTAAGCAGGAAATCAATCTTTATCTTAGTTACTCATTTATTCCTTGGAAGTGTTGGGGGTGGAGGTTAATGACTCAGCTCAAAGCTTGATTATCAAACAGCTGAAACAGTGGTCTGTGTCAAAGTTTATTTGTTAAAAAACCAGATGATGATTTCCTCTTATTCAATGCTCTCAATTTTCAAGATGTGGAGATATTGTTATATACCTGTTCAGCTGAGTAGTGTGTTCTCTCTACAAGTGTAGGTAATTTCTACAATTAACAATATCTACTAGAGTTGTACAATGCTATTTTCTTCATAGCATTCTTGTTTTAGTAGCATAATGGTTATTTGTATGGAAAGCAGAATTGGAGAGCAGCATTCAAGCTCTGGCCTAATCTGTTACATTCACTTCACACCAATGCCCTTGAGAAAGGCATGAATCCATTTCTTCTTCCAACAGCTATGGTAGACTGGGCTCTCTAGCCTTGGATGGCAGCCAGTCAACTCTGAATTCAAAACTCTAGAGAAAGCAATCAGAAACCATATCAATATCTTGCCCAGGAAGTTATGGCAATTAAGGGATAATAACAAAAAAGTATCTGGTGAGAGCCATGATTGCCTATGTTCTGAAGGGAATATATAAAATATAAATGACAACGATGATGTCATTTGTCTCTCCTGCTAAACCAGTTTGTGACTTCTTTTTACACTATCCAACCTAGGTATTGAATGTGTGACTACCTTTATCAACTAGGACATGTGTCCCTGAAGAAATAGATTGAATGCTGTCGGTTTTTACTCTTTTTATTTTAATTACTTATATGATTTTGATTAACTGCAAGACTAGTGCCCAATATTCTAACCACTAAGCTTTGAGATTTTCTCAAATTCTTTTCAGTCTTAAATATCTGGTATCAAATTTTAAACTGAACTTCATTAACTACGTTCAGTGCCTTAATCACAGAGCTATCACTTGCTTTCATCAAAAATAATAAATGTGAAACCATTCCTTGGTAATGATATTTATTAGGAAGGAACAGTTAATTTGCAAACATTGCATTTCAGAAACCAAACAACTTATTTGAATTGCTTTCACTATAAAATTAACTTTTAGGAGATCAATTAACTCTAGGAACTATAATGTAGTTTTCCGGTTTTAAATTTAAAACTATTAACGAGAAGTGAATTACTATTTTTACAGCTTGTCATTATCTACCCAAATTAAGTTTTAAACCTATTGTCTGGTTTACCTTTGTTTTTAAAGTTTCTTTTTGTAATCATCTTAATGACACTAGTTTTATATAATGACATTGTAAAAGTTTTTCTCTTTTTAAATAAACAAGGTTGGAATTTGAGCCTCGAAGTAAGCATTTAAATTTAGTGCAAATCTTTTATTCTGAATAGTAGTCAGTTTATCCATGTATTTATAAAATCTACATTTGCATTTTTTTCTGTTTTAAATTCTGGTATAAGGAGTTATCATTATTTACATTCAGAATAACATCCTCATCTTTATTACCATTAGGTTTAGGGCTCCAAGTTCTAACTTCAAGATTGTCCCATAGGACAATAACCTGGAGGGTTAAAGGGTTGGTTTGTGAATTTAGTGACAAAAGTTCAATAAAAGGGTTAGACTCACTTTGTAAAAACAGGACTAGCAATAGCTAAACAGTGTTAAAAAGAACAAGATATCCTTAGATATGGAGAGTGGATGAGAAAAAAGAACTGTCTCATGAATTAAATAAAGGATTTAGTCTGTAATTCCTTGAAAATTACCTGAAGCAACAGATACCTGAAGAGGGCTGGTGAGCATGATGGCCAAAATAATGTTTTAAGATAACAGTGTAAATATATTAATCCAAACCACAGGAACCACTATTTCCAGCTATACCAGTGTGACAGTTCCCAACACAACAGGTACCTATTTGTGGCTGCACGTAATAAATGTAAATGTGTCCTCAAAGGAGCTAAGTCTCTGCTGAGAGAATGAGGCATTGTATTGCATGAAACAAATTATAGATCCTTCTGTACTAATGCAGGTGTCCCCCAGGCCTCTGTCCTTTGGTCCTACTTTGTTCTTCATTTTGATTAATGACTTTCCCGATGACATCAGCTCTCAACTTGATATCTATGCTGATAACACCACCATTTACTCCTGTCTTGATACTAAGTCTGATCAATTCGATACAATCAAATTGGCGGCTGATCTCACAAACAACCTCTGTGCCTTTTCTATAAATACTTTCATGATAATTGTTTGGATGAACTTTTTGCTATGATACCTAGATTTTATGAATTTAAGTGCAGTACTAGATTGGCAACAAGGTCTCATCAATTTACAGTTGAATTGGTTAGATGAATCCATAACTTCTATGGTAACGGTTTCTTTTCTTGCACTTCTTGTTTGTAGAACTCTCTTTCAGCTCCATTCTTTACGGCCAACTTTGGTCTTTAAAAATTTAAATGCAATGTCAATTGTTATCTACTGTCTTCCTGATTACTCTTCTATTGTTCTTGCTCCTTCATAATGTTTTCTGTTTTCTAATTCTTTTATACCCAGTAACCCCTTGTCTTAGTGGCTTTACTGCTTGGATTGGGGTAAATTTGATTTAAAAAGAAAAGGAAAAAACATAAGTATGACCATAAATAGTGTAAGTAATGAGGATTTTTATTTAATTCTTTTTTTCTTTTTGTACTGGAGGTCAAGATGTCTGAAGTTCTGTCTTTAATATTTGCCAAAAATGTATATGTCTGCTGTCAGTTATATATCGCAGAAGATAGGAGTTTAGAATGAGGGCAATTTACAATATGAAATTCATAAAAAGCTGGCTTAATATATTTGTTATATCTACTTTTCAATTTCTGTATTTCTAAAGATTTGACTATTTTGCAAGATGAACCACATTCAGTACTAATTCAGTAAGACATTACTTAGTGTCATAAGTTTTTTTTAATCGTTCGATCTTCTCTTTGATTAATACACATTATCTGTTATCTTAAAAGTCAAGAATTAAATTTAATCAAAATAGTTAAAGGATCACATGTGACATCTGTGCTTGACAGTTTGGCAGTCACAGGAGTTTCAGATGGTTGCCATAATCTTTTCAAGATCAAAGATTTATCAGATTGGTTATCAGAATAGTAATGTTGTACCTTCATTGTTTTCTGAACAATTGTAATTTTACTGTCAATATTATTACTTAAAATGTTGCTATTAATCCACTAGGTTTATTTTACTGTAGGAACATACAGTAAAATCTAGGATGTATAAAATGTAAGGGCAGATTATGAAATGACAGCTAAAAAAATTCCTACACTTGATAGATTACTATTTTGTTGGCTTCTTGAACTTAAAGAAGCAGTCGGTCATTTAATGTGTATGAACAGCACTCTTTAAGTTTCTTTCCTTTTGCCATTAAATTAGCTATGTTCTGAGTAAAGAGTTTGTTTGGTCAAGTGACATAATAGCCTTGAGATTTTAATAGTCATATAATGACTAACTATGCTAAAAGAGAATTAACCAACATGAACAACTTCATTGACTTGGAGGTACGAAGCCAGAAATTCAAAAATAAACAATGAATTGTTTTAATTTCACTTTGTTGTAAATTTTAACGCTTTGTAAACAATTATTTAACAAACTTAAGTCAACTACTTTCAGTATCTATTAACTCAAATATAAATATCTTAGGTTTTTAAATGCTTTGAAAATGGAACTGTTTAATATAAACTTCAGCTCAATATGATTCTATCTTTTTTTTAATTTAATTTTATATACCAACTTTTTGTTTTTTTGTCAAATAGCTCGTTGCTTAACTAGTTATTTCACTTGAACTGGCAATACTAGATAGCAGCATCTTCTGACAATTGTATACTAGTCAAGAGGTGAAAATAATGATTTCATGAAAGAATAACTAGAAAATATACTTAATTTTTTATGACTTGAATAAAAACATTTTTAACATTTCATTTAATGTTTAGGTCACTAAAATCTTTGTTTCTTTGTTCTTTATAAAAAAAAATCCTTGTTCTTTGTTAAAAAAAAATTCTAGGAATGACTGCTAAAACGTCCCCTCATTTTTATAGAGGAATCTTGCAGATGTAGGCTGGGATTTCTTCTCAGCCAACAAAAAATGGACAATTGTTGGTCTTACCCCCATATTTTTTGTTCTTTCTTGACTTGAAGTCAGAAGGCTATGACAACTTGACTGTATCCCTTTTGTGTGTGAACACTATTCTTATTTTGTGATTGTTTTGCTTTATTACTGTCTTAAAGTTGCTTTGCTTTTGACTTGCATTATATATATATATAATATATATATATATATATATATATATATATATATAAATAAACATCGTTTTAATCTGAATAACTTTTCTTCATGGAGACATTAGGAAATCGTAGAAAAACTGTGCTTGTACTTACAAAACTTACATTGCCTGCTGTCAACATATATATACATTTTCAATGTCGGTCCCTAGCATTTGTGTCATAAACTAACACTTAGTGCTTAGTACAATACAATACTGATTATATTGTGTATTGGGGGAATTGTTTAGGTAAATCTGTACTGCAGAATATCCTATTAAAACCGACATCATGGTGCTCACTGAGAAATCACTGTCCGTGCCTTTTATAGTCATTTATTTTTAGTAAATGATAATTGTCCATTTTTCCCAAATGGACCAATGCAGCCAGGTAACAATGTGCGCTATGCAGCAGTGAAAGTGTTAATAAAGATCAGTTACAATGAACTTCAAATCTTTACCTAAATTTGAACTTTTTTCTGTAAATAGTTCGGTTTAGAAAAAATAAGATCAAAAGTAACAGTAATGGCTGTTTTTTTTTTTATCTTAAGCCTGTTCTCTAAATACATTTCTAACCTGCATTTGCTGTGTTATCTTACATTTGCACTGAAAATGTTTCTATTTGTTTTTTATTTTTTTTAAAATTTTGAATTTTGTTGAATCTCCTGACTATTCTCGCATATCATTTTATGTGGTGCGTGTTTCCCCACTTTCATTCATTTTAATCCAATAGCAGAAGGAAACAGAAATCAATTCCTCTGATGAAATGACACTCTTCTTATTGATGCAATTTTGCATTTCATTACTGCAGTAATGGCAGGCAGCTCTGCCTTACTCAGCTTTTCTGTGTGTTTGCACCTTTTTTCTTGACAGACATAAAATTTAAAATCTTTAAATGATGACCACCTGTGCTGAGACATTTTTTCATACTTAATTGAACAATGCACTCTTTTGTGAAACAGAACAGAACCAATCCACATTGTGATCTTTTTCTCTTTCTCTCTCTCTCTCTCTCTCTCTCTCTCTCTTTCTCTCTCTCTCTCTCTCTCTCTCTCTTTCTCTCTCTCTCTCTCTCTCTCTTTCTCTCTCTCTCTCTCTCTCTCTCTCTCTTTCTCTCTCTCTCTTTCTCTCTCTCTCTTTCTCTCTCTCTCTTTCTCTCTCTCTCTCTTTCTTTCTCTCTCTCTCTCTCTCTCTCTCTCTCTCTCTCTCTCTCTCTCTCTCTCTCTCGCTTTCAACAATAATTTTTTTTTTTGTAATCTGTATCACCCTATGCAAGGCAGTAAAGCCACTAAGACAAGGAGTTAACAAGTTGTGGAAGAATTACGAACAGAAATATTACTAATGAGCACAAAAAGGAAAGAGTAATTAGGAGGACAGTAGATAGCGATTGACATTGCATTTTAATTTTTGAAGATTAAAGTTGGCTGGAAAGCATGGAGCCAGAAGGGAATTCCATGTGCAAGAAATGTGAGAAAAGAAACTGCGAGCATAGAATTTACAGTTACATCTAGCTAGCTCAACTGTAAATTGATGAGATCTTGATGCCAGTCTAGTACTGCACTTACTGTGCTTAAATTCGGAAAAGTCTAGGTACCATAGCAAGGAGCTCATCCAAAAAGTATTTATAGAAAAGGCACAGAGAGGCAACCTTATGGCAGTTGGAAAATGAGTGAATTTTATGCATGATTATTTCATCTGTGTTTGAATTTCTGGGATGAGGAATTATCATTATTTACAGTATTTAGTTTTTTGTCCTCATTGTTATCACAACAACAAAGATGAGAATAATAGTCCGAATATAAATAGTGTAACTAATTCTATTCAGTGATTTGTTTAAACCTTTTTTTTCTTTTTTAATTATATTATTATTCACTAAATACAAGGTCAAAGTGTAACTCAAGGTAGAACGTTACTAAATGAGACTGTTATAAGTGCATTGCATACCAGCAAGAAATAAGACCTGGATATTAAAAGGATATGTAGAATAAATAACCGTTGACCCTAGACTTGAAGAGGTTAGATTGTAGAGATTGAGGAAGCATCTTTTTGGGAGTCTGTTCTGGAGAAGAAGCTGTATGACTGGAACTTACTCCTTACTAATGGAATATGAAGGAAAGAAGAATGACTCTGCTTATGTGTCATGGCAGGTCCAAAATGTGATGGTCTGAACTGGTGAAACTAACGAATATCGCTTATCTGAACATTTATTGCAAATTAGTAATAGTAAGAAGCTAGCAATGTTTTATCTCTGGTAAAGGAGTTGTAGGGTTGAAAATGATTCATCACTACCAAGGCTGGGTAATTGCTTTTGAATTCTGTCATGGTGAGAAATTGAGCTTCAGGCAGCAATAGTAGTCTGTGTTAGGATTGTAAAAACAACAATCTGGCATTTTTCAGTAGCATAAACATCAATAAAAACAAGAAAACATATCAGAAAAAGATATCTAAATATGGTGATTTTCTAAGCATAGCTTAGATGTGGCACAAGGGCCGAAAACGTGGAGCACCGAGTGAGGATTGGATTCATTACTCAGTCTAGTGAACCAACCATTACACCACATTGAAGTGTCCCTAACATGGTGATTTTCTAACTGTAGCCTAGATTTGCCACCAGGCCAAAAATATGGGGCACCCAATAAGGATCACACTCAGTTGTAAATTGATCTAGTGAAAAAATCTTGCTGTTACACCATGTCAAAGTTCTCAAATTGATTTTCTAAGCATAGCTTAGATGTGGCACAATGACAAAAGTAAGGAACACCCAGTGGGGATCAAACTCACTAATCAGTCATAATTGATTTAATGAGACAAGCTTGTTAACCATTACACCATGTCAAAGCGACCACAGATTTCTAAATTAATGCCAAAAGATAATTTATCTGTAGAAATATATCTTTGATTTAAATTTAATCCTTCTCACCAAGTAAGATTCTTGGATCTTGATTTCTTCATCTTTGCTCACTTCCCACTTTTCATTAGATTGATACAAAAATGTTGAACACCATCTTTTGTATAATAATAGAGAAATCATAGGAGTGACTTTGAAGTTTGTCCAAGACATGAAGAGCTGAGTAATTGGTCAATTGTAGTATCTAGTTTACTATCTAATTTACTAGTATTAGGAAAGTAGGTTCTCCATGTATTTATAGAAATAAGCATCAATGTCCAAACACTTTTTCTTCTTGCTTCACATAAAAAAAGCCATTTTTTGGACAAGATAGTTATTGGTGATGAAAGAAGAATTTATTATGAGAATCCAGAATGAAGAAAAATCCTGTTTAGACCAAGGACAACTTTTAATATTTTGGCCTAAACAAAATCTGAGAGTGTATGTGGGGAGAGAGAAGACTTTCTTTATTGTTGGAGGAGTTCAAAGGAATATTTTTTATTACTATAAGTTGGTGGAACTTGAATAAACATTTACTGTGTAATGCTATAGAGCAGGGGTCAGCAACCTTTTGCTAACTATGTGCCGACTTAGGGTTTTTAAAATCATTCAGTGTGCCAACAGCATACATATTTTTATACAAGTCAAGGTCAATATTCTGTTCTACAATATATTTTATATTTATATTTTCTTCTGTTCTACAATATATTTTATATATTAATATATAGTATATATACTTTAGTATATATTAAAATTGAAATCGCTAAATATCTTCTTTGCGTTGTATTAGTTATTGGTTTGGACTTTGTGATGTCATTTGTGGCTGTGTGCCATTGGAAATTGCTTGGTGTGGCATGTGTGCTGTAGGTTGACAACCCCTGCTATATAATATACAATTGGTTTATTTGAGTGACTCATTGGAATTGAAAAGACTTTTTTCCAAAGCAAAGAGCTTGTTTAGTTATTTTGTTGCCCATTCTCATTGCAAGCTTGTAATTGAAAACAAGGAACATTTTCATCAAACTGACACTAGTTTTTACTTTATGCCACAGTCTTAGTCTGGTCAATAATTCTAAAAACTTGAAAACTTCATTGCATCAAAACATTTTTACTTTTATCATAGAATGCACAATTTAGCTGAAAACTGGTATAAGTTTGTAGAAAACCGGGGAAAATACTTTCATTATCAAAGAATAATGTTGTGAATAAGATTTGTTAAAAGAAATGGTAGAAACTTTTTCATCAATCTAATATTACTGTTCTGTGTCTCCAAGAAACCAGCTTTAACACAGTGTATCAATTCATTGGTAAATCTGATCTTACCATATTTAGATTGTCATAACTCTAAATGTATTATATTGCCAGATTAGTGGATAGAAGCTAAAAGCAAATTATGACCTCGATTAAGAAATTGTTTGTCATAAAATGGTCAGTTAAAAAGCTCAATTGTTATCTATTTTTAGATTATGAAAAGACTGAATTTGATGCAAATTAATATTAAAAATCAGGAGCTTAAATAAAGATATTAACACTGAATACCTTGTCAATAATTTTTGTTGCATTTGTTCTCGTTCTACTGGAGTTATACATGGGGGTGCAAAAGTAGTCATACAGTAATGAAAAGTGTCCACACAAAACATTGTATTGATTTTATAAACATATCAATAATAAACATATCAATCCCTGAAATGTTCAAACTGTTTTGCCCCTGTCATCCACACACTCCTCTTTACCTGCAAAACATTTATTATTTATTAAAAAATAAAAATTATAATGTCTTATAATAAAAATTATGAAAATAAAAATGATTTTAACTGAATTAAATAAAAACTATTATTAAATAAATCTTAGAACCACTATTATTATAATAATGGTTACTGTATACCTACTTTTGCAGCCTCTGTATATTATGTGTATGTTAACCATATAAATTCTCCTGTGGTGTATAGAACCATAGCCTCACAATGTCAGGTGTTGTTGCCATAGTTTCCATTGCTAGAAGTTTTTTATGCCTAACAGGTTTTTTCGTTTGTGAGTTGTTGTTCACCTTGACTGGCTGCTAACCAAGGCTAAAAAGCTATAACACTTAGCTGGTGGGTGGGAGTAAAGCTGGATTCATCCTTTCCAAGAGTATCTGTGTAATATCAAGCACAATAGCCTCAGTTGGAATTTGAACTCTGTATGCCAATCGCACTTTCCACACTGATAGCACCTAAAACTTAATTATTTCCTCCAGAAATCCAAGAATGGCAGTTTTAAAACAGTGGCTATTTTTTTCTTGATTACCTGTTAGTTTTGAGATTCCAAAAATGTTATATCTCTGATTAGAAGAATTAATAATGGAGAAAATGGCTTCAAATTGCCCTGAAAGACTCAAAATAAGAAAATCTACAAGAACTACCCACCCCTCCTCGTTTCATAAGCAGCAATGCCATTTAAATATACTGCTGGGACAGTATTTCTTTCATGAAATACATCTGTTTGATACTTTGGTATACATTATCAGTGATGTTTTTAGCTGAGTATCATAAGGGGTTTTGGGTCTTTCAAATCATACCCACTCTCTCCACGGTGACGCAGCCGATACTGATCGAATATCGGCTTGAGTTCCATACTTCAGCTATAACTGTCCTCATAATACAGCTACTGCAACTCATCTGACATTTTATAGTCCAATCACAAACAACTTCCGGTTCACCAGCTTCTGCACTCTTCTATAAAGAAGGAAGCAAATGCACTAGCCACTACATTCTCGCAGGAAATATGTCGAGACCCTCAATCTGAAGTGGTAAGCAATGATCTTTCATTTCACATACTGAGATATACATACATATATATATATAAAACCATGCTAATTCCTTACAATCTAAAAGTATTTTCTGGCTTTAAATAATCTGCAAAATCAACCAATCACTTCCTATTGTTGGAATACTGCTTTTTTATTAAAGGAAAAAATTCAGGAATCTGATTAAAGAAAGATTAGCCTCATCAATAATCATTGATAAATGATATGTAAAATCTTTAAGGAACACATTTTCAGGTTGACATATAAGAAATTCCTTCCAGGTTCTAAATTGCTGAGGATTACCAGCTATATTATATTATAATGATCTTATTTTTGTATGTAAATTTGATTATTTGTTACCATAAAAAGCAAAGACAGCACATTGTAGTGCAATTTGTAAATATAATAAAAGAATAAAGCCAGTCTAGTTAAGCTACCTGTTTCTGAATAATTTTTGAGTATAACTTGATAAAAACAAAAATACCCAAGAGAGATAACTCATTTTCTTGAGTATCTTTTTTTGAGAACTGATAAGAATAAGCATAAGAATCCTTGACTTGTCGGCACTCTTCTGTCAGTCATATTGACTTGCCAACAACAAAAACTTTAATGGTACTTAGTGATTATTAGCATTTGCAAATACTTGTAAATGTTATAAATAGTGACTTGACTAAAAGCCAAAGCCCTAATTAAATTATGATCCTGTATTCAGGCATGGTTACACAGCATCATTTTCACTAACCTAGAGCATGCCAGCATTACTTTGCAATGCCACCAGGCATTGTTGGTTCTCCATTTCATTGCAGCAGTACCAGATGCAGCCAGATGCTGTCTCTGTCCAAATCTTGTAACCTATCTTCTTTGATACCAGATGTATCAATGTTGGAATGGAAAATGACACCCTAGCATCTGATTACAACAGGATAAGCATTAACTGTAAAGCCAATATCTCTCTCTCACCCGCAGCATATCATATATATATATATATATATATATATATATATATATATATATATATATATATAATGGTGGTACTCGCTTGGAAAAACCTTAAATTTTGCTGAAACAACAGCCAACTCACCGAAAATTCCAAGATTTCAAATGAACACATTTTACTAGCACAGAAAGAATCTACCAGTACTTTGAAATTGAGTCGCAAAATTCACTTTTAGCACTGACTTCAGATGCAACTGAATTATTCAACAATCATAATGACTTTCTCTCACACACACACACACACACACACACACACACACACACACATATATATATTTTAAAAAATATATGAGCTTGGTGAAAAACAAGCAACAATTTGAGTGCTATGCAACATTCATATTTGTTTATATTCTGCACTTTGCTCTCACTTGCGTATTTTTGTTTTTCTTTCTTTCTTTTTTTAGTTGTGACCAATTTTATTTATCTCACCACCCACTGAAGGGTTGGGACACACAGTTTGAAAAGCCCTGATCTAGGCAATCAACTTGCTTGTCTCGTGAATGGGGACCTAAACCATTTGTGTTGCCTCCATCTTTTTGTTATCTCTTCTAATCCCTGTTCTGCTAACACAAGCTTGTTAGGTAGTTGGTTTTATTTTTTAATTGCCTTCCGTGTGTCCTGTGAGTGTTAAATTCTCCAAGCCCTCTTTCCACATTATGTCACCTAGAAATTTCAATTGTCTCTTTCTGATTCTAAGTGTAAGTGTCTTGTTTCCTTAAAATTACCTTATTGCTAATATGTGTCAATCTCTAGGATTCTCAGCATCCTTCTGTAGAACTACATTTCTGTTGCCTCAAGTCTCTTCACCATCTATGTGGAGATTGTCCTACATTCACTGCCATATAGAGGGATACACTGGATTCTGTCTGATTTAGGAGCCTTTAATATATTTCTTTTAACCGATCACAATAACTAGAGTTTAGGCAGTTTTGTTTTGAATGACTGTTACAAGGCTCCATTTTATCCTACTTCTGTACACTTATGCTATAAAATACAAAATCTGACTTAAAATGATCACTTAAATCTATAGCTACTAGATGCCTTTTTTTACCATACGAAAAGCTCTCATTCACCAAACCCTTTAGATTTCATAATAATAGAATGGAACTTTCTAGAAGTCTCTAGAAACTTCTACTGGGTTCTAGAGGGTCCAAAAAATATATATAAACAGGAGTTCATACCAACTAGCCAGTTGCCTCCTGAACCCGGAGACTTTATTTTTCTGACCAGGTTCGACCGGTGTTTGCAAATTTTCTACGTTCATTTTACAGACCTTTTTGCCAAAGTTTGATTTTTTTCATTTTTTCTCTACCCCTCATTTTACTTTATCCATTTTTGTTTCTTTTCTTTTATTAATTATTTTTGTTTTTATTCTTTAATTTTTTCTAACCCTCCTCCTCAAAAATCTTATTATTTCTTTGGTTCTACGTGTTTATTTTTTTCTTACTTTTTTATTCTTTCTTTACTTATTATGTGTTAATTTCTTTCTTGTTTTTCTTTTCAAATATCTTTTAAATCCGTGTTTTCTCGTTAATCGTTCTGGTTTAACTTTTCATGTTTATTTTTTAATCTGTCTTTGTTCGTGTTTCATCCATTTTTCGTTGGCAGTACGTTATTTTAACGGTGGCCATATTGAAAAGTTTGTTTACTTTTTTACATAGTTTCATATTTTTGTAACTTATCGTTTTTTTTAATTTGTTTATTATTGTTTAATTATTTTTTTTGCTTGTATTACTGTATTTATTTTTTCTTTGCTTGTGTAACCCTTCTCTTTCTGTTTTAAAATTTATTTTGTGACTGTTACTTGTTTTCCCTTGTCTTATCGTTTATTTTTAATTTCTTCATATTTTTTCTCGTCCATCTTTTGCATAATTTTTTGTACGTGCTACTGTTGTGTGTATTCTTTTTACTTTTGTCTCGCCTCGAGGCGAACTTTATTTATCTGCTGTTTTTTTTTTACTTGAACCTTGTTTATTTGTTCCATAACGTTTATTTCTTTTTTCCTACCACCCCTCCCCTTCACTTTCCTCCTTTAATAATGGAGAAAAAAACAAGCAAAGTTCTGTCTTTTCTAATTAAAAAAAAAGAAACCTGTAATGGCTGATTTTAAGAGGTCAGTTAGAAAACATTTGTTTTCGATTAAAAAAAAAAAAAAAACACCCACCGGATAAAGATGACACTGAGGAATACCTTTTCTTAACAAGTATTCCATCAAATAAGGACATTGTAAATACCCTAAAAAAAGCTGCGGAGTCTATGGTGACAAAAAAGAGCCAAAACATAGAAAATATAGAAGCCAAGAATGGCCAAAGTAAAGACAAGAAGAATGAGAATGCAGAGTCCTGGGAATCGCCCTCTTGTTGGACGTCCTCCCCTAGTTGTGTAATCAAGTTCTTGGAGCGAGCTAAGAGTTACGCACACCTTGTTGTAGAAGGTGGACTCTTAGAAGATCCCCAAGAATTAAGAAAGATTGATAAAAGAATAGTGTCAGTTTTCATTGTGGACAAGCGTTCGTGCAAAATTTGTCGCTCAACGAAAGACACAGTGATAAAATTGCTGGAGTTCTTGGGGTTCAAGCCCCTCAGAATCGTTAAAGGAGCCGGCTATTTCATGTGGGACGTATTGTTACCCACGCTGGAAGACTGTTGCTGCATCATCGAGATCTCGTAACTAAAGACTTGATTTTGCGCACAGAGTTTGAAGGCCGAAGAAGACATGCGGACAATATACGAGGTCTCTCCTCAGGTTATCGGGGAACACCTCACAGCTTTCCTATCCCAGTATGGCGAGATACTGGGCGCTTCCTGCGATAGCCTGAATAGGGCGAGGGGGTGGAGTTTTTAAATATTGTTAGATCAAAAAGCCTTCCTCTCCATCCCCAACTGTCTGGAAGTAGGGAGCTTGAGGCTGCCGGTCATTGTGACCGGCCGCAAACCTGTATGTTGGAAGTGTGGAGAGACTGGTCACATCTTCTCTCCCTGCCCAGAGAAGAAGGCCTCTGGAAATCAAGCTTTAGTTGACCAAAATCCCCCTCTGACCGCGTTTTTACCTGCCGCCCCACCTGTAATGAGCATGTGAGCTTCCGGGACTGGTACAGTTAAACCTCCGGTTGGTGCAACATCTAAGGGTACATTCCTCAAAGAGCCTTCACTTGTGCAGTTGTGGAGAAGGGGGAGGGGGGAATGGCTGGTTGCTGGTAAGGCCAGAGGGAAGCACCAGAAAGCTGGTCCTCAGTCCCATGAAGCCCCAAGGACAAATTTGCATTAACAGCCCCACTCCCTCTGGCAACGTTAAGAGTGATGCCCTGGCTTCACAACAGTCTGTCATAGAAAAACAAAAGAAATATGATCCGGGATATGAGAAAACAGAAAAAATCAAGTAGTTGAAGAAAAAATTAGACCAGCAAAAAAATCCTACTCCTTCAACGTCCTCTGTGCTGTCCACACCTTCACCAAAAAAATATCCTTCCCCTCTTCTAACACCTAATCCTGTTCCCCTCAGTAGAGATCCCAGCCCCTACGAACAAAGATCATCCTACACCCCTTAACATACTCTCAGCCTTTCCCCCCATTAAAAATACTGAAATGCTCCCTCCTCCTTCCAAAAGACATAAGAGTCCAACTCAGGAACAAAAAGATAAAATAAAAAAGGCTCAGAGGTATATTTATAACATCGGGAAAGATGTATGTCATATTTCTCCTGCACAGGCCGGAAGACCCAAGGACTACGGCAATCGTATTAAAGATCTAAAATACCTACTGTCAATTAGGCAGTATGGTGATTTGGACGTTGAAGAGCCCCAAAACTTTCCAAATGCCCAAAGGGTTCTTACAGTTATGAGAACAGGTACTGGAGCCAAGCAGGCTTGGGCGATGCTGGACGAGGCTATTGTCCCATACAAAATTGCTATAGCCCAGGCTATTGTCTCATACAAAATTGCTATAGCCCAGAGCAATGAACTAAAACATTTAAAACAATTTTGTGCAGAGAGGGTCCCAGTTTTAGTTCACTCCTCCCTCTGTAGAGCAATGAAACTATTTCCCTGGGATATAGGCAGACTCTCCCAAGATGGCACCATCAAGACTGAGATGGGCCATGGGTCAATGGGAGAGGCTGTCGGTATCCTTACCCCGACCATGTTCAATCCAGTATCTCAACCCTAATCGGTCTGATAATGGCACTCTGGTTAGCAAGTCTGAATGTCTGGGGCCTGAGGTCAGAGTCTCGAAGGGCGAGACTCGATCACGATCTTCAGCGCCTTGGAGTGGATGTATGTTGTGTACAGGAGACTCATTTTTTATCTTGTGACCATGAGGACATTCTGTCTAAGAGGTTTGTCCTCTATTCAGCATGTTTTGATAGACGCTTGAGGGGTGTTTCCTGGCTGGTGAGCAAGTCTCTGGATGCGGCGTGAGCTCTTGTCATCGCGGATCAGGTGGGCAGGCTTTGCGTGCTGGATAAAGGATAAGGCTCTTCGTCTCATTAGGGTTTCTGCGCCCAATGACCATGCGCAGTGGCCTGGTTTGTTTTGGCAGATTGAGCCGTTTTTGATGACATCTCATTCGGTAGTTCTAGCGGGTGATTGGAATGCCATCCTTGATCCTGATATAGATTGTATAAGGCAAAAACTGGGTACTAACAACCCGGATGTTAAGTTGTTCCAGGACTTTATCGATGGGTTTGATCTCGTTGATAAGTATCGAAATGAGCACCCCCGGGAGGTAGCTCAGATTCTGTGGTGAGCGCAAGCTACATCGACCTAGTTCTAATTAAGAGTCGACGTAGGGCTCTTAGAATGTCCAAGTTTCCATTTTATAGTTTACTCGGATCATAGGCTTGTCCAGGTTTGGGTAAACGTAGATAAGCCTAAGGTTAAGATGGCTGGGTACTGGAAATTGAACGCATCATAATTTGGTGAGCAAGATTTCCGGGACCAGCTTTTACTAATGCTACAGCGGGAATTGTCAGGGGCTGTGGTTGGGAATAAGTGGTGGGATTCTTTGAAATCTAGACTTAGGTCTTTTGCTGCTGATTTTAGTCGATGACTGAATCTAGCAGGGGTAGCAGCACAAAAGTCTTGTGAGGAAAAAGTTGATCAGGCAATCAAATCCCGTTATAGTGGGGATGTAGCCATAGCTAAGGCCGAGCTGGCCTCCTTGCTTATCAAGAATGATCAAACTCTGGTAGTTAGGGCTAGGCTAAAAAGAATGTCTTGTGAGGTTATGAATATGGCCGCTTCATTGCGTTCAGATGAAGCTCATAGGGCGTCTAGTCGGCATATCGCTAGCATCACATTGCCGGACAAGTGGACTGTGACTACAGACACAGGCATTTGTGAGGCTTTCCGTGACTACTTTCAGGAGCTGTTTACCAGGGAGACGGTCTGAGTGCTGCTCAGTTCGATGCCTATTTCCCCGCCTCGAGGCAGCTGAAGCGGCTGGGTGCGAGAGGCCCATTACAGATTCTGAGATCTGGGATGCATTGAAGCAGGTTGGCCTGGACAAGTCTCTGGGATTAGATGGTCTTCCGTATGAAATGTACTTGAGGCAGTTACCCATCTTTGTCCCTTTGCTGGCACTGATTTTCAACAACTGGATGAAGCAGGGGTCTATACCTCAATGCTTCACCAGGGGTGTGATCAAGTTGCTTTGCAAGAACAAAGACTGTAGGGATGGGTTAGATAATTATTGGCCTTTGACGGTGTTAAATACAGAGTTGAAGATTTTAGCCAAGGTCTTAGCCGTCCGTTTGCAGGCTGTCCTCACTAGTCTGATTGGTCCCGAGCAGACTTGTGCTGTGAAGGGCAGGACTATTCAGGACAACCTTCATTTGGTACGCTTAATCATCGAGCAAGTCGACAGTGATGATGCGCTGATCAATTTAGATCAGTCCAAGTCTTTGTCTATTGATTTCTGGAGGCTGTTCTTTCGGCCGCCAGTTTCAGGCACTTGGATCCGACTGCTGTATGCGTCCCCCGGTGCACTGGTAGAAGTGAATGGGGTAAGATTGAAGCCTTTCATTTTGTCTCGCTCCATTCGTCAAGGATGTCCGCTGTCTCCATTGCTGTATGTTCTTGTGTTGGAAACTTTCCTGTGTAAGTTGAAGATGAATCCGGTCCTTTACAAAATTTCCTTACCTGGTGCTACCACCTCAGCCAGGTACTCCGCCTATGCTGATGACGTTTCGGTTCTTGTGTCAAGCAGAGCCGAAATTAACAAAGTCAGCAAAGAAATCAAAGGATATGAGATGGTGATAGGGGCCAAGATCAACCGCGATAAGTCTGTTGGCTTGCGGTTGTGTTCGTGGAAGGTAATTTCCCTTCTTGGACCTTTCCAGTCAAGATACTTGGCATCTTGTTCGGTCCCGACCTCCTGTTGGAAATGAATTAGTCAGAGGTTCAGTTCAGAAGGCCGAGGTTACAGTTCGTCTGTGGACTCAGAGGAATCTTTCCTTGAAGGGAAGGACAGAAGTATGTGCCTTGCACATCTACCCAATTCTTCTTTACCGACTCTCTGTGCCTCCACTCCCGTCTGACACTTTATTGGCGTTTGTAAGGCTCTTGTTCTCTTTCTTGTGGGGAGGCAAAGCCGCCATGGTTAGTTGCGAGATCTGTTACCTCCAACCTTCTAATGCCGGTCTGCAGGTGCCTTGCATTGAGACTCGTTGACACGCTTCGCATTGCTTATCTAGACCGGATGTGTATGCAAACGGATGAGAACGGCGAATTCTGGAAGTAAAAATTTTCCATCGTTGAGAAACGTGCGCTCGTGTGAGGAGGAGACTGGCTGTATGACTCAAGGTGAGGGCTCTTTCTAACACGAATGTTGGCTTGCCTTCAAGCAACTCATACGGGCGAAGGATAGCCTCTCTGACGTCCAGCCATTGTCCCGTAAGGCATTATACCAGGTGTTAGTTAGGGGAACGTTCAGGATGCTTTGATAGGCAAACTCGGTCTGATGAAGTGGGAGGCTCGCTGCATATGGCCTTGGGCGCCCGGGCTGAAATGTCACATTAACACTGAGGCATCACTCACCTGGCTGATGATTCAAGGGGCCCTCTGGGTCGCCAAAAGACTTTGTTCGGCGGGTTTGGCAAAATCGCCAAACTGCGTTCGCTGCAGTGGGAAGGTGGAGACCCTAGGTCACGCCTTTTTTCATTGTAGTGTCGTAGCTCTGTTGTGCAAGTTTGTTGAAGACATCATTGTTCGCATGCTGCACGGAAAGTTTTTTGTCCTCGAGGCCAATTCCGTCTGTAGCAATATAGTACCGCCGTTGACTAAGGCTGAACACTATGTGTTCCTTTGCTTACTGGGGGTTATGCGAGTTGTGATATGGACGACACGACAGAACGAATTTCATGGGGCCGAGAAGTTTACCTCTTCCCAACTGATCCTGTTTAAGCATCAGCTTAAAGTCAAGATCAGGACGGAAAGGAAACAACTCCATCCACTGGAATTTGGCGAAAGATGGGTGAGTCTTGCGCGTCTCTGCAGAGTGAAAGGTGCTGACTTGGAGTGGCATTTTGATGCCTGTTAGGCATTAAGAATTTTGGGAGTGCTGGGGTGAACATTGTCAACCTTCCCGTGTGTAGGTTAGTTTATGTTGGTTTTAGCTTTAGTTTTTTCTCCTTTTTTCAGTGTTAACTTAGCTAGTGTATGTATGCTCATTGGCCCCTTTTATTTCTGATCCTATTTTTTTCTTTTGTTTAATTCCCCATCCCTTCCATCATTAGGTGGTTAGTGATATCAGTTTTCTGGTGGGTGTGGTTCGCCTTTCGTTTCGAATGTGTTTTTCATTTTTGTTGTTGCATTTGAATGAGAGTGTGGCTGTAGTGAGTGCATGGCTTCTCCAAATGTTTTATATTTTTAAAAGTCCCGCATTGATTTCATCCAGTTAACTGATGTTTCTCCCACAGTTAGGGCTGGGGAGGGGTTACTAGTAACAAAATTTTTGTTTAGTTTCTTGTATATTGTTTTTGTACACATATGTAGATAATCATTGGGGTTTTTAGACTTTAAATTGTTATTTTTATCCCTCTCTTCCCACAGACAAGGAATTGTAAATATGGAGACTAGTTTAGGACTTCATAGAGTTTCTGAGGTATTATGGTGGTTTCGGTAAGAATGGTAAGTAAGAATGCGTTGTTTTGGTGGAAGGAATATTGTTTGTATGTCTGGGTCAGTGATTGTGACTAGCTAAGTTTAATCTTAAGACAGATGATGACCATCCTTTTCCCCATTCCCCCTTTTTGGCCTTGTGCCATATTTGTACATTTCACGTACAATAAATATTGTTGCCTCCTGAACCCACAGCCACAAGTATTGAGGTCAATTCTGATCCTTTTGATTCAAGAACAAAGCTTCGACCGAAAGAATCTAAATTCTTACAGTCCTCAAAAAGAAAAAACTATCGGTAAATATTTCACCCCTTTTCTTGATATTATTGACTAGACTCTTTTATTTTATTTATATATATATATATATAATATATATATATGTGTGTGTGTGTGTGTGTGTGTGTGTGTGTGTGTGTGTGTGTGTGAATTAATCAAACTATTTTTAAGAAGAAAATAATATAATTCTTCGACTAGCGACGAATTCTCATCTGTCACCTTAATCTTAACTTCTGTGGATTTTCTTTCCCACTCCCTTGTATAGTTACATGTTAAGCCAACTACTTTCTGGGCTCTCGCATGCTTAGTAACTTGTTAGCATTTCCTAACTTATATTGTTTTAAACCTCATTCCTATTGTTCTAAAATATATTGTATTATATATAAAATAAAATCCGCATTTCATTACTAGATGTAATCTCTTTTCTTCAACCTTAATTTCTACGAATCTGGTTCTTCTTATCTTGTATTGTGCCAGCTGTAACAATGACCAATAGCTGTAGTGAAGCAAGAGCTACCTTATCCCTCTTGTTTCTTGTGGTCTCTCTTGACCGCCATTGCTGTGGGTAGTAACCAACAGTAACTCTGCCAGCTGTCAAAGCACCAATTACTTTTTCATTTGGTTGGTGGGTGGTAAGCAAGATGATTAACTGGAAAACTTTAATGAAAATTTTATATATGCAAATTAGTATTGCTGCAAGTAATCATTTGGACAGATTTTTGTGGGTTAGTGCTTCATTGCTGTCAGACCTATTTCATATCTACTCAACCTAAATCACAGAATTACTTCTGGAAATTATGTACACACACTACCTGGCCATTTTTCCATTTCTTTTCAAATAAAACAAATTTTTCTTCAACTAACATAAGTATTCAAATTGCTTCTCTTGGTCAATTTGTTCTTTAAACTGTTTTCATTTATTTTATTTGCTCTGTAATGTATGTTTATCACCCCTCCAATGTAGTATTTTTGTATCTGCACCCTCTTTTTTGTGTTTTATCTGCTTTTTGCAAAACTTCCAGATTTTCATTTAATATTTTGGAGGTCTGCCTTAAATAAATTTATAAATCTAAATAGTTTCTCTCCCTTTTTTTTTTTTTTTTTTTTTTTTTTTTGAAGGGGGTGTATACTTTGTTACAGAGTTAATCTTTCATCCAAACTCGTAAACTTAATCTAAAAATCTTCTACAATCAGTACTGAAGAAACGATCATTTATTCGACTCCATAAGAAATTGGTGTGTGTTTTTATATATATATATATATATATATAATTGTTGGTTTCCTTGCAAGTATATTCTTTTTTTATTTTTATTTTTTTTGTTGGTATACTAATAAAGATCCGTTTATAAAGACATTTCATGAAAATTTTCAATTTTTTGTTTTTTTTATGTTTCCTTTATTTGAACACTTAATGATATCACAGGTAGGATTAATTAAACTAGTACAGCAAATTCTGACAGTAGAAGGAAAAAGCAATTATAATCAGTTGTAGTTGATCATCTACTGTATTTGAACTCAAGATCTTGTCTTCATTTTACCACTAATTTGTCAATCCCTCATTTGGCTTCAGTAATTTTTTTACACAAACTATTTTTGACGGCATGTCATGCATCAGGAATTAATGCAAGCATCTCTAGCAGAATTGAATTTTGATTATCTATAATTTTTGTTTCTTTATATTCTTTTTTGTTTGTTTTTTTTGTTATCATCTAGATAGGGCTTTTTGTGATAATTGCTTATCTGTGAGAAAGAAAAAACAGGAGAAATTCTTGAAATAATTGGAATTGTAGAGAATGCATTTTCTTTGCAGGTAGATTTTTTTTTTATTCTTAAGGAATTGGACCGAAATTTCCTTCAGGTTCTGCTTTAGAAGCAAAATTAAAGCAATTGCAGATTCTTTCTATATAACAGCTTACATAGGTTTGAATTCAGAAATTCAGTTCCCAAGTTAATTCTATCATTACAGAGCAGAAAACCATGAATAATATTTGAATTCTTAAATAATGGGGGTTTGTTGAAGCTAATTCATGTCATTATATGTAGGATATAAAGTTTATTCTGTTAAAATATTATTTGACATATGCACAGATATAAATATCACAAAAGTCTAGACTCATAAGTAGATTAATATGGGGAACTAATATATATATATATATATATCTATATATATAGAGAGAGAGAGAGTTAATAGGCTGGTCAATAAAATTTGAGGAATAAAAACCAACAAAATGATAACAATATTGCCAATAAGATTGATGATATTTATTATATATTAGCCTTTTGACTAAATTGAAGCATGAACAAAGATTTTAAAGTCATCTGTGTCCTTTTTCAATGAGACAAGGAATAAACAAAGAAGTAGGACTTAATCTTCCGAGGAATGTTGTTGCTGTTAGAGGGCTTCCTGTGGAAATTATACTCTCTGAGTAAACCCAAATCCTTCTTTAATCCCTCAATGTGTGATTTTATTTTGGAAACATACTTAAACTTCAATCTGCGTCTTTCTTCTCAGTTGTTGAGTGAAGACGCTAAAAGCACGCATCTGATGTCCTCAATGCCATGGCACGGTTGGTTGAAGTGTGCAGTGACAGGAAAATTGTTGTTTTGTCTTTGATGGTTATGACTGAACACTGGATAAAGGAAAATAGAAACAAAGAGGACACTTTTACTTAGAATCAAAAATAGGCAGTTGAAATTTCTGGGTCACATAATGAGGAATGAAAACTTAGAGAATTTGACACTCACAGGACTTTAAAGGCAAGATGAAAAGTATGAATAAATTATCTAACAAGCTTGTGTAAATGGATAGCAAAACAGGGGCTGAGAGTGATGGTGAAGAGATAAATATTACTAAGAGCTTCAAAGGGTAGAAAGTTATAGAGAACCATAATTGCCAACGGCCTGAAGGGACATGGCATGTAGAATAAGGCTAACTGAAAGCATTACTAAGGCATTATAGTCAATGAAAGCAATGTAGACTAACCATTAACTGTAAGAGACTGGTTGTGAACAAAGGGGACAACCCAAGATAAAAGTTTTAGATCAGGGATGTCAAAATCAAACAAGTGTAGGACTTTAACTAATATAGTAAAAGATGACAGGAATTGACACATAAACCCAAAGGCACATAAAATGATGCTTTTTCAGAAACTTAGCAAGGCATTAAGGACTCATTCCATTATATTAGAAAGGAAGAAAAGTGCTGGTCAGTTATATAATGTATATTCTCTCAGGTGATAAGGTCTTGCCTGAAAAATCCTAATTTGTTTTTACTTCAGTCCTATCAACCAGATATGACAATAGGAAATGCACAATTTCCTCAACCACCAAGTAGATGTGTGTGTATATTTTTTTTTTGATAAAGAGATAGGTAGATTCTTTCTGACATGCCCACTTACCAAATATTTCTTAATTAGGTTGACTTTACAAAATATAACCAAACATCAGAATTTTTATTTATTTATTTAAGGGCTTCTTCATGAGGCCAATAAGCTTTTCTACAAAAATTCAAGTGTTTGATCACATTGTAAAACTTTAGGATGTGGGCTGGGATGAGTACTTTTGAGTACTCTCTCTCGTGTGTGTGTGTGTGACTGTGTGATATCTATATATATATATATATATATATATATATGTATACACACACTCTCAAGGCCGTCCTAAAGAGAATTAGGGGATCTCTCATACCTTGTGGTCTAACCATGGATTCAGTTATTTTTACATCCTTGACAAAGGAGTTCCTGTCGAGTATTTAATGTGGTCAGTCACAAGCATGGACATAGAAGCATCCTCATCTGCCAATATGATACCCAGCAATACATTTTGTGCAGCATTTGTAACAAATCGTATAGGTCAACCAGTGGACTCTACACCATAAAACTAAACATTCAGAAAATCAGGTTGGTGTCAGAAGACTTGACTGTATTCCATATGAAATGTCTTACAGGTCACTTGCTGGTCTTATGAGCCATTTCAGATCTTATCAATGACATGGAAATCATCCCCAAAATTTTAATTTGGAAGTTATGAGTTTTGGGGGTGGTTTTTACTTGGTTACGAGTTGACTTCCATCACATATATAAAATAGGTATTAACCAACTGATGATGGTAAAATTTCAGGACATACTTATATTTTCATGATAAATGTACTAAATTTCTAAATTTCAGGTTATCTGTTTTTATTAGATTTCTCATGCCTCACTCTGATCATCAGACCAGATTGCAATCTTCGGGCATAACATTGTCAGTCATTGTACAGTGTTGATTCCTAGGTCTACACTGTTTTCTAGGACAAACAAGGAAAAGGCTTGGAGAATTTGATACTCACAGGACACATTGTAAGCAAGATGGACAGTAACTTACCTAATTAGCTTAAATGGATGATAGAACAGGGACTGCAAGGAATAGTAATGAAATGAACATTGGTTACAGCTATAAATATAAACAGTTGTGGAGTGCCATTATCATTTACCACTTCAAGGGACACAACACAGATTTCATTGACTTTGTTAAATTTTGATAAAATTCTTTGGCTTGTTTTATTCAGCTAAAATTACAAACCAGTAATGTGCAATTTAATGATATTTACAATTTGAAAGAATGTTTCTGTCAATGTAATAAGTCACTTAAAATTTGTTGATTCTTTAATTTCAGCACTTAAATACTATATACTTGTTCCTTTTTTTGTATTAACTACATTCCTTTTCTCTCTCACTATACCCTACTTTTTATTTTCACTCTCTACTTTGTTTATATGCTCTCTCTCTTTTCCTTTCTTTGTTGCTTCCTCGTCCATTTTTTTACTTTTTCTTACTCTGTTTCCCCAATGTAGCAGAAGATGAAGTTTCCTTGTTGCCATTTATATGAGAAATTCATTTTCCTCTTTGTTCAGAAATTACTATTGAAGCATTTGAATAGTTTTTTTCTAACAACATTAATGTAAATGGCCAATATACACAAGGGATCTTGAAAGCTTCTCCCAGAAAAATGTTTTCTTGGTGAAAATATTTGATTATGATCCTTCCTCTTCAATGTTAAGTTCCTAATGTGAAAGTTAATTTTACTCTGATTCATTTTTTTATTGTTTTTTCAAGGTCATAAAAAGCAATCTTTCACTTTAATTTTTGTTGCCAAAATTTCTTAAAAGATGAGCATCATGAGTAATTTGTCAAAATAATGAACTGACAAATTTTTTCTGGAAATTTCTGTGTGCATGTAAAATATATTGGTGGCAGCTCGGGGTGTAGGTTAGGTTGGGCTGAAAAATGTATCTTTCAAAGCAACAAAAATATCAAACAACATGCCATTTATTCTTGACTTTGGTTGGACAAAGTCATGACATGAATGATAAAATAAATTGTTTTAATTTACTACTTTTTGCAGTCCTGTTTTAACTTCCTACTCTAAAATGTTAAACAAATTTTGCTGAAAATGTTCTTAAGAATGTTAAGCAAAGAAAAAGAATTAATGTGGCTAGAAATTGAGGCAAAAATATTCCAGCCAGAAGTATTTTTTTATATATTTTTACAGTGGTGTTCATCCTGTACCAGACCCAGATGCCACTCGAGGTAAAGGGTTTTTGAATAGCATGATTCGGGTGAACAGGTTGTTACCTAAAGTATAGAAAATCTTAAAAAATTTCAAACAGTTTTAATTCTGCTTTTCAAAGGATACCTTGTTTCAAATGCATAGCCTTAAATCTTGACTTTAAAATTCTTTTTCTGTTTATTACAATGTTGTAAGAAAAGAAAAAAGTTAAGTAGGATTTTTTTTTTCTAGCCCAAGTTGAGTGTGGAGTTTTGTGTGTGTGTGTGTGTTGTCACAATACAGCCAGACAAAAAATAGGGAATGAATGACTGCAACAAACTTTGATATCACTGCTCAACACTGCTAATACAAAACAAACTGAGAAAATGAGATACTCTTACCCTAATGCATAAACATATACACAAACACATCAAAAAAAGGTTAAAAATTTTGAGTTCGAATTACACTACCATGTGTTTGTGTAATAATTGTGTATAATTTAACCTGATTTTGAAGAAAATTATCTGACAACTCTGACTTGATAAATAATAAATAGATTAACAATAAAATTAAATTTTATATGTTTCATAGCTATTTTGTTTTTTTTACTCAGTGGTCCAGTTATTTTGGACAGATTCTAAAATCCTTTTTAGACCCTAAATTATACATATAGTAAGTTTTGTTAAAAATTATAATGACCCAGAACATGCCCATCAGGATGTTTTGAGTTGTAGAGCTGCCTTTGATAGGGATAGGGCAAGATGGACGAGTAAGAATTAGCACACTAAAATCTGTTCACATCATTTTCACAAGGTGTCTGAACCTTAGTAATGCTGATGATCTAGAGTTACCATTGAGATATGTATATTTTTTTTATATATTTATTTTTCAAAGGGCCAGGTGAAATAAGTAATTGTGCTGATTTCTATTGTTACTTATCTCTTGGAAACTTATTTTAATTTTTTTTTAACTGGAATTAAATATTTTCTTTATATAAAAAAGCCTTTACAAAAATATCCAAGTTAATTACATTGCACTCTGGGTTGTGTGTTTTGACACTGTGTGCAAAGTGAAAATAGAAATATAGTTGCTTACAAAGAAACTTCTCATTGAACACTTGAGAACCCAATTTTTCATTGTTACCTTAGCCACTTGAACAACTGAAGTATTCATTATTAAGCAAACAAATAATACAGTACCACGTTATTCCCATCTTATTTTGATAAGTGCAAATATATCCCAAGGCAAATATCTTTAGTCTCATTGAGAAATAGCATTATTGCTGATAGACTGTGTTGGTTTTTGTCGGTGCTTTAAATTGAAATACAATGTGCATGTGTGTACGCATCTTTCCTCATGAATGGTTCACATGAAGGAGCCTTGTTTATTATGAAAATGCTACAACTAAATTTCAGATTTCATTTGTTCATGTACAATTGTACAGTTATTACAATAACTTAATTATTTCATTGAATATTGCTACCACATCTGGTATGGTGCTTTTGCTATATATCTAGAGCTCCTTGATAAAATCCAAAGAATCTGCAACATTATTGGTTCTGACTTGACATCTCAGTGTCAGTCACTTTCTCACTGTCATAAGGTAACTTCCCTGTGCCTTTTCTATAAATATCTTCATTGTAATTGTTTTGATGAGCTTTCCTCTTTGGTATTTCAACTTCATGAACTTAAGTGCAGTCCTAGGTCACTGTTGAAATTGCTAGGAGTAACTGTAAGTTCTATGGTAATAGTTTCTTCTTGCATTCTTGTCAACTATGATCTTCAAAAATTTAAATGTAACATCAATTGTCATCTTCTGTCTCCTTGAATCTCATTCTTTTATTGTTCTTTCTACTCAATAATGTTTTCTCCTATTCTTTTACTCTCAGTAGCCCCTTGCATCTTAGTGACTTTTATTGCTTTGCTTGAGTTGAAATGATTTTGTGGAAGTTGGCCTGCTTAAACAGAACTGAGAAAAATCTCAACAATTATTATTATAATAATAAAAATAATAACAGCAAAATAGTACAAGACAATGTATTGCAAAGCTAATTATGAAACTGTAACAAAGTAAAAAGTTCACAAAATATAATCTTCACATGCAAAAGGGATACAGTTAAGTTGTTATAACCTGACATCAAGGCAAGAAAGAAAAAATATATGGGTAAGACTGAGAATTGATATTTTTGTTGGCTAGAAAGAAATCTGTAGGATTTGTATATAAATTCAAGGAAGGGATATTTTCAGTCATTCCCTGAAATTGGAACCAGCACCTTCCTTTTTTTTATTCTCTGTACCATTTTTGTTTTTCTAGCTCATAATAGATAAGTTATGAAGTAGCTTTCAGTAAACAAGTTGATGTTCATGAAAGACAGGCTCTTGAGTTATGGGATTTGAGTTTGTCATAATTTCTTTTTTTTTTCTGATTTTATGCTGTCCACTCAAGCAAAGAGTTTAGGGATGAAAAGTAACAATGATAAAATGTAAAATTGGTTTTAAAATAATAATAATAACTAGCCAAATTCCTGTCTTACCAACATTTCTCTTAATAATAATTAAAAATAATTCAGCACAAATTGTTTTATTTATAGTAACTGGACTTACTCGGTTTCCATCATTTGATGCTGTGTGCCAAAAAAAATTTTAAAAAGCTTTTATCTCAGTCACCATGGCAACTCGGCTTTTAGCAAAGATCAAAGTGTAGAATCTGTTCTTGAGGGGTTTGTAACACATTATTTATCATCTCTCAGTTGCGTCTCTGTCTTTGGGCAGAGTGCGCCTTGGGGCGGCTCTGTCAAAGAAAAGTCACAACTGAGGAAAATTATACTGAGAGGTGCCCAGCCCTGGGGAACAGCTGCCCAGCCTTGGGGAACAGCTGCCCATGGCCACGCACCAGAGAGAGGGGTCAGTGCTCGCACCAAGGCCAGCACAACCGACGGTTGTGGGGGCTGCGGGCAATTTTTGTTCCTGACCCGGGTGTACGCACTCGGGTCCCCACCTTAAAAAAGACCTTGTGTCACAACTCATCTTAGTGAGAGACAGAGTAAATACCAAGTGTAGTGTCTGTTTTTATCAACTTAATATGATTCTCTTTCTCCACTTTTATCTTCCCTTTCTTTCATTTTATTACTGAAACCAAGTAGTGTCTTTTCCCCTCTTTCCACACAATTAATACAGAATAGTTCATTATTTATAAGGTACTGGCAAGCCATAATGGTTGTGCAAATTAATGAGGAGAAGGACAAACACAATTATAATAGGATAGTGTAAACAATGGTGGTGGTACTTTTATTTTAAACTGATTGTTTTAGAATGATATGAATTCATAAACAGTTCATGCTTCTCTCTGGTCTTTTGAACAGGAGTAGAACTTCATCCCTTGTTTCCTGTTTAGGATTGGATTTCCAATTCCTTCTAAAGTATTTTCATTCTCTTTCATTCCTAGTAGTGTCTTAGTGGCATTATAGCTTTGCTTAGGTTGTGAATTGATTAAATAAAAAAAAAAAATAAAAAAATAAAGATTGGTTCAGGCTAACTCGGGCATCTTTGATGAAAGGCACAGTTCTATATATGCATTTACTGTTGTAAAATTTGATATTGTATGTATAAAATATAATGAGACAAGATGTGCAAATGTCAATGACATTTTCTGGGTTTGGAGAGAAACTGACATTTTCAGGTTCTGTTTTGGTCTTATTAAAATTTGTGACATTTTAATAGTATGTCAATAAACCAAGTAATTAAAATAACTGTATGTACTTTGATGTCAATAGCATACTCTCCTTGTGTATGTTTTTACAAAAGAAATAATAATTTTATATAATAAAAAAAATCTTCATGCTTGTTATAAATTGTAATAAGTTGAAATAACAGAAAGACAAAATTTATTAAAAGCTACAAGGGACAGGAAGTTGTAGAGGGCCATGACCACCTACACCCTGAAGGTACAGAGCACATAGAAGAATGATTTTGATTAAATAGATGGCAGAACAGAGTTTAGGAGAACTAACAGAAAGACAAAATTGATTAAGAGCTACAAGTGCCAGGAAGTTTTGGAGATGTAAACTTGAGGTAGGTTGCAAAATTAATGTCTTGTGCAGACACTTTTTACACAGCTTCTTTTAATAAGTAATGATTTCTAGATAAGAAATGGAATTTATTGCTTTGTTTCAGTTGCTTTGTTAGATATTAATTGAAGGACTGATTATCATAGTTGTTTACATTACTTTTTACAAAATTTTTATCCGGTAATTGTATCTGAAGAGAAATATTGTGTTGCACTTTTTACCTTTCGTTGATGTCTTTCTACCTGGAAAATCAATATTTTTTTTTTATTTTTTCATTTTTTTTTTTTTTACCAAGACTTGCATATACTTAAACTACCTGCATTTCCTCCAAATTCCAAATGTAAGAAATTTCCACTCAGCTTTTCTCAATAATTGTCACTTTGTGGAACTGACTCCTGTATGGTTGCTTTCCATGAACACTTCAATCTTGTTCTTATCAAGTCGTGAATCAACTGTTATTAGTTTTCCTTATCCTCATAATTTTTACTTCCTACCATTTTCTCTTCCATTCATATCAAACACCTCATTCATCATTACCATTTTTACTATAATGCTCAGCCACTAGCACTGACATACATCTACCCTAGCTACAAAGCGAGTACCCTAATGTGTATGTATTTTTTTTGTATTTAGGATAAATTATATCTGGATGATCTTTTTAATATTTGAATGCTATTTGTTGAATGTGTTCAAGTTTGGCACATGGTTACACACTTAGAGCATCCAGCACAGATTAAGCTTATACGATACTTTGTAAGACTTACATGTTAATAAACAGTAATAATAATTATCATGACACCATGCAGGATAAGGTAATAGACTATTAAAAATAAAAAAAAAGATCTTTTTAGAAAGATTCACAAGTTACAAATCTTACTTTATTAGCAGCTTTGGTTGTGATATACTTTCCATAACCAGTATGTAGCCATGAACAATTTGTTTTTCCGCAGATGGTTTTTCCAAAATTTAACCTTTTTAAAGAAATATCAAAGATAAAAAATAAGAAAAGCAAAATAGAAGACTAAAAAAGGGAATATTTTGAACAATGTACCTTTTGTTAAGATATAGAAAATATAATTTTTTTAAAAATTTTATTTACCAGTTTATTTTTATAAAAATGAAAATTAAAAATTTATAAATACACAAGCCACAATTCATAAAAAGAAAAAAATTATATAGCAATGTAAATAAATTTTAATTTTACCCATTGATGGATCTCTATAAACTAATTGGTCCATGCCAGACAAACTGTGAAGGATACAATTTCAAATCTCAGTTTTGGCCATTGCTTTTTCATTTATTTATTTTTTGTTAATGCTTAGAGAATTTAAAAACAACCAAAGCATTTTGATAAAGAGCAACAAATATAAGATGAAATAAAAACTTTCATAAAACAATAAAATGAATTAAAAAGTATAAATAAATCTTTTCTTTGGTCGATTAAAATATGACTTTGGCCATCTTCGGACAGAATACAAAAGAGTATTAAGAGAGAGAAAAATTTCATTAGAAACAAAAAGACTATTGAACTGTTACATGACATCTGTCTTGTATGGCAGTGAATGTTGAGCAATCTCCTCAAAGATGAGGAAGAGCTTGAGTGAATGGATGGCAGAAGAGATTTTGGGAGAAATAACAAAAAGACAAAACTTATTAAGAGCTACAAAGGACAGGAAGATGTGGAGGGCCATGATCACCTATGTCCTAAAGGGAGATGGCACATAAAAGATTCTATTTCTCAACTTCATGGAATTTCCATATATTATATTTTATAATTATGAATGCAAATTCATCATATAAGGGAAAAGATTTGGGCTCCAAGAGACAGGTAAACAACCCATAACCTACTTAGTGACCTTGAGTAAATGGATGGCGAAACAAGAGAGTACTAACAGAAAGACAAAATTTATTAACAGCAACAAGGAAGAGGAAGTTGTGGAGAGCCATGATCACTTATGCCCTGAAAGGACACGGCACATAAAAAAAGATATACAGTGTAACCCGGATATAAGAGAGATTTTCTCTGGTCCCAAATTAGAGCCTGTGTTAATGTATATACAGTGTAACCCGGATATAAGAGAGTTGTCAGGACCAGAGAAGAAGTCTCTTATATCCGGGTTTCTCTTATATCCGGGTTTGGTCTATTTTGTTTTATTAACACAGGCTCTAATTTGGGACCAGAGAAAATTGCTCTTATATCCGGGCTTCTCTTATATCCGGGTTACACTGTATAATAGACCAAACCCGGATATAAGAGAAACCCGGATATCAGAGACTTATTCTCCAGTCACGACAACTCTCTTATATCCGGGTTACACTGTAGTTTAAATGGTAGTCCAATTTTTATTGTCTATTCCCTTCTCACTGATGAACTAACCTACTAGCTGAGATGGTATTGGCTGTTGCTGGTTCTTCATCCAGCTTCGTCTTCTATCATAAGCCAAGTGGCATGGTAGGATCAGTTGGGAAAAGTAGAATCAAATTAACCAGTGGGATGGCATTTATTTTTCCATGCCTGCTTGACATTTTTCTTTCTATCATTGTCTGCTGTTGACTTGATTATGAATCTTTCCAATTCAACAGCCACTGACTTCAGCCACAAACTGATTAGTTCACTGCTCTCACTAATTCTAAAGTCTTTACTGTAAGAACATTTGTCTCTGTCTGACTAAGACATACATACACACACACACACACACAGAGTTACAATGAGATTAAACAGCTGTGTGTGTGTCTGTCTCTCATATATTAGGGAAAATTTAAACAAGTTGCAAAATATAAAATAAAAACATCAATTCTGGTATTTAAAAGAAAAAAAATGGATCAATATGTTTGTAGTCAGGTATGTGGTCAGTAGCTGAATTTTGATCTGATAGCTTCACTACAAGAAAAGAGATTATGTTGAAAATATTGTCTAAAATAAGTGTTTTTCTTTTTTTCTATCAAACTTACATACTCATATATGTTCAGAAGATTAAAATTGAAGAAATATTTAATTCTAGATGCAATACCAATATATATATATATATATATATATATATATATATATATATATATATATATATACCCAAGTGTGGGATTGGTATATACGGAGTAAATTCCAATAACCAACAATTATTATTCTTTAAAGAGTGCTCAATACAGAGTAGAGCAGATTAAAACATTTATTTAAATATTATAACATAAATATGTTATAACATTTAAATAAATGATTATATATATATATATATATATATATATATATATATATATATATATATATATATATATATATATATATTGATACTACTCTGTCATGATTAAAAGTTTCATGCAATAAGTGAGATTTTATATATATAGTGGATAAATCTTTGCACAGCGAGAAATCATGCAATAAGTGATATATATATATATATATATATATATATATATATATATATATATATATATATATATATATATATATATATAGAGAGAGAGAGAGAGAAAGAGTAGATAAAGTTTTACACAGTGAGAAATCAAATAGGGAACGGATTTTTTCTAACAATTCCACCTACAAGCAGACTCTACCCGGCCTCAAGAATTAATGTTGGATAGTTTCCACTGTCTCTCTGTTTATTTCTCACATCCGCTGATGAAGAACACAGGCGTGTTTGAAAATTCTGAACTTGGAACCTCAATCTCCGTGCTTCATTTTTGTCACCTGGTTATTATTAATGTTTTTCATACTGATTACATCAGTACCCTTTTGTTTGACTTTGTTTTATTGACCAATTTATCTACCTCTATTTTATAAACGATGTGAAGCACATGCAAACTCTTTTTTCTAATTATACACACACACAATATATATATATATATATATATATATATATATGTATGATGATAATAATAGTAAATCAATAAAAAAAATAAGCTGAAAATATTGTTAATAGTAATAATATATATATATTGTCCCTTTCTTCATTCAGATGTGAAACATTTTGTAATCTTTTGTAAGATAATGACTAAGCTTGTTACTAATTAATTCTGGCATAATAAAATTTAGAAGCTTAATAGTTTCAAACTAAGTATTTTAAAAAGACTTGGCATTTGTTTATTGATAGATGTTGGTCATTAAATGAAAAATATGTGTAAATAATTATAGATTGGATGCAATGTGACTTGTTGGAATTACCATTTGTTGCAATCTTCATTGAACAGATGCAAAATTGGAAATTATAACTCCAACTGGAAATGCAGATTATAGTAAAACCCACATTTGTTTTCTATTCTTTAAGAATAGTCAGAAACTTTACTTAGTAAGTATTGTCAAAGATTCGCTAAAAAAATAGATACATGAAAAAATGTCCCCAAATTAATAGAAACAAAATTTTAGCATCAAAATCTTATTATTAAGAGGAAAGACCAAAGGATTTCTTCATTTTTTTTTCTTCTTAATCCTTTTTAAAACCATCAGTTTTTTTTTCTTGTGGCAGTGGGTGATCATAAATTAGTTTAGTAAATTTTAGCATCTTTTTACAGTGAAAAACATTGATTCTGAAATTTTTGCAAAAATCAGATAATTGGTGGATTTTAATGAAACTTTCCAAACTTATTCACAGATAAATGAAATTATTTTAGGAATGATTTTTTTTTTTTTAACATTTGTTACCTCCCACTAATTTAATTTTATGAAATTTTGAGAAATTAATTTGTGCACCGCTTAACGTTATAAGTACAAGTTCTAACAGAATTTAAATCATCATTTTTTTTATTTTTCTGTAAAACAGGACCACCATTTACCGAAAATCTGATGTGAATAGCAAAATAAAAAATGCAGTAAAACTAAGACATTATTTAAATAGAAAAGTTTTTAATTACTTTTATTCATGATATATATTATGGACATTACTGTCTTAAGACAATTTTTTTTTTTTTTTTCAATGAATAATGAATTTTTACAAGAATTGTTTTCATTTAAAAATTTTTAATTAGAATAATTTATAAAGTTTTAAATCATTTCAGATCATGCATTAATTTGTACCAGTCACATGATAATGTTTTTAAGTAAAAACTATATTTATTAATCATAAATGGAAAAGCTTACTACAATTCATTGATCCCCTACCACCAATATTTAAAAGAATTTAAAATAAAAAGAATTAAAATTTTTTTTTTTTTTTGTATAAACAGGTCAATTTTTTATGGACATCAGAAAATAAGAGCAGTAGCTATAGTAAATTTGAAGCCAAAATACCTAAAATTCAATAAAATATTAGATTACTTTTAAGATTACTGAGTAGTTAAAAAAAATTGTATAAAAAGGCACTTACATTTTAGTAATTTTTACAGATGTGTCCTCCATAGAAAAAATTTCCAAACATAAATCTATTGCGATAGTTGTCAACACCTTATAAAGACAAACTCCTCCAAGTTAAAAAAAAAAATGCTTTTCTGCAATATTTTAAACTAAAAGTAATATTTTTCAAATCCAATTAATTAAACTTTAAATCAGTTTCAGAAAAGTATATTTTAATTTTGAAAGATTCTTTAATAAATAGAATTAGTGTGCTGAGAAAATTATAAATATGGCTAAAATCAGCTATTTTAGCAATTTAAAAAAAAACAAAAAAAACTCTTTCCAATCAATTTCAATTTGTTTTAAATGCAGCAAAATATTTTGCTTATTGGAAATGTTAAATTTAATCTATTAGCTTGAAATTTAAACTAAAATAAAAACTTCAAGAAATATTTTTCACTTTTACAAATTCATTCTAAATCTTTGGCATCACTTTTCTTTGGAAGTAACTACTTTACTGAAAATAAGTGTGTTGTAAAAAACCTTTTAAATCTATTTTTTTTAAGTTAAAATAGATTTTTTGCATTAGCTTTATTTAGATTCTGAAGATGCCTTTTTGTGTATCTTTGATACTTTTTTTTTTTTTTACTATCTTGCCTTGTAGTAGTTGTAACATAAGGCTACTTAACTAGTTATCCCTGTCTCTCTCTCTCTCTCTCCTCCTCTCTCTCTCTGTACACCACCTATCTCTGGTTACCTCTCTTCTCTCTATCTTCATTGCTTCTAGCACTCTCTCTCTGTTCTGATTGACCCAATCTAAAACTTTCCAGACCTCCTCTGAATTAAAAAGATCGATTACTTTAAACTAGTTTAATCTAGCCTAGAGATAAAAGGAATAGGTAGGTATTCCCTGTTTTTTTATTTTATTTTTTGTTATTTTTAACCTTTTGTAAGATTGGTGAGATTCTGTTTTTTTGGAGGTAGTGTGGAGGAGAAATTCTTATACTTGTGTCTTACTTTTTTCCCTCCTCTCCAAAAAATGTCTCTCATTCTTATTTTATTCAATTTTAGTTTGACCAGCTGCTCAGTTGAATGTACAAATTCAGTAATTGTTTTGAAGTCCAATTTGAATAACAAACCTGTAAGCAAATCTAGATTCAGGTCAAAATTTTCACATTCTTAAAACTATTGTTTTGCGTATTCATATTTATCTGAATTTTTTATATGAAGAATTATTGCACACTGAATTACTTTGACGAATGTTCTTATCTTTTTTATTATAGTCACAACATTTTTCCAAATGTTGTAATTATAACAACCAAGATGAGAATACTAGTCCAAATTAGTTTATAATAATGGCAATACCAACTTTGTCTAAAGATCGAATAAAAGGTTAAAATGAATCAAAATTGTGAATTCCTGAAACACATTTGTGTTGCACAATGATGTAATGGAATAACTTGTCACCCCCATGAGTGACTACGCTATAGGTAGTTGCTACCTATAAGTATCTGTAAGTCGATGGACTATGGAGTCTAGCCAAAATCTTTTCGGCTAGATGGTCGAACTCTCTGTCTCTGAGCAGAGAGGAACCCGGACAAGGCTCAGCTGAAGGGCAGTCTCGTTCGGGGAGGTTGACCAACCTGATCCTGTTTATGCGGGTTCTATGGGCATTTTTTGGCCAAGTCTGCGGGCTCGGAGAACCCACGTTAAACCTGGCCTTGTGCCACATGCAACCCTCGTGGTGGGGGGCTAAATATTCTAGCTGGAATCTGTTCCAACTGTGCTGTTGAACTCTCTACCTTCAGGCAGAGAGGAACCTGGACAAGGCTATGCCGAAGGGCAGAGAGGTAGACAGACCCGATCCCATTTATGCGGGGTCTACAGGGATTTTTTTGGCTGAGCTTACGGGCTCGTGAACCCCACATTAAATTTGGCCTTGTGCCACATGTGACTGCATGGGGCAGTTGCTAGATACCATCTAGCTGGGATCTATTGAGTACGACTCAGACTTACGCGAGAACTACTGACCTTCCAATCGTAAGCACTCACTACTGGGTTGACTTGCGTTGACCTTGTGCATAACTGTTACCTTTATTCTTATTGTACTGGTTTTTTACAATAAACCTTTACTTATTTTATCCACCTTGTTTTTCAAGTATATATTCCTATTAGCACAGAATATAACACATAAAAAGCAGCTTTGTTTGTAGAGAAAAGTAGATTTTAATGATTTGATTTTATAAGATTTTAAAAAAACAATTGAATTTTTAAGATGCTGCTGGTTATTTTTATTTCTTTTTTTTTTTTTTGTAATTTTATAATTTTATAAAATTTGGAGAAGATGGCTTTAAATTAGATTTAGAAAAGAGTGACTAACTAAAAAGTTGGAAAGTGAATATTTTTACTGTGCAACTATACACTCATTTTTATCTTTTAATTTATTTTTATTTTTTTAATCATTTCACTCCCAAGCAAATCAGTAAAGCCATTATGATACAAGGGGTTACTGAGTCTGAAAGAATATTAGAAAACATTACAAGCGAGAACAACACAAGAACATTGACATTGCATTTAAATTTTTGAAGATCAAAATTAATTGGAAAGCAAGAAGCTGGAAGGGAGTTCCACAAATGAGTAAAAAAAAAAAAAAAAAATCTGATCTCTGGTCAGATTTTGTAAAGTTGGCCAGACCTAGAACTTTTCAGCACCCCCATGCAAGTAAGAGGTAAATAAATATCAAACATACATTAAAGCTAAAATAGGGTAAAATTCTTAAGGATTTGCTTTTTAATAATAAATTCATATTTCTTTTTTTTTTTAATTTTAGTTTTTAAGTGAAGCCAAATTTTTTTTTTTCTCAAACTAACTTTTCCTAGGAGCATATTTTCCACTTGTTTTTGTTAGTCATTACTGTAATCATATATTTTGTATGTTTAGTAATGGCTGGGTTTTATGTTTGAGAAAGAGACAGAAATGTCTACCAGCTTAGTGATGGGTAAAGTTTTCTTTATTAAAATTTTTATTTAGTTTAGAAGAAGCTACCAAGTAACTGTTTTTTATTTATTTTTTTTTACTACCAATTTGAAGTTGCTACTAATCCTTGATAGCAAAATATAATATTGACTTATAATGGCCAGCTACTCTTCTTTTCCAAACACAACCATCTGCTATGGTTTATACTGAAACTATGGTGAGCAGATTTTAATCTATCTTGATCAGCAGTTTGAACAATGCCATTATGTTCAAACCCACAGTCACGATGACTTGTGACTTCACTTACACAACCATTGTTGACTCTCAAACAGTTATTTCTACCCAATTTCAGTCACAAGACTTGGGTCAACCCATGGTATGGTTTTTCAGCACTCTGGGATCACCTCCCTGGGCTGATAACATCAAGAAGACACCTTCCTAAAAAATCAACCATGGTGAGATTCAAACCCAGTTCTCATAGTTGGAAAGCAAATATTCTAACCACTCCACCATAAATTCATTTATTTTTATTTTTTTTTATTCATGTCACCCCAAGCAAAGCAGTAAAGCCACTAAGATACAAGGGGTTACTGAGAGGGAAAGATTATAGGAAAAAGAAAACATTAAGGAGGCACGGTGGAGTAATGGATAGTGGCTTGGATTGAGGAATTGGAGAGCCGAGTTTGAATTACAGCTGAATGCATTACATTCAGTTACGTGCTAATACCTTTGGGAAAGGTACGAGTCCTCTTCTTCTCTCCCTCCTCCAGCTATGGGTAAATAGTAGGACAGATCGGGTTCTATAGCCTTGGATGTCAACTGGTCTACTGTAGAAAGAAATGGCAACCTACTGCAGGAAAAAATCTGCCTCGTCAGTCATGTATCGAAAGATACATGGTTGTCTAAGCTTGTATCATGCATGGCACATGAAGGAGTGAGAACCAAAAAGAACAGGAAAAGTGAGAAATGTGAGAGAAGAAACTGTTAGCATAGAACTTGGTTACATTTAGCCATTTCAACAGTAAAATGGTGAGACCTTGCTGCCAATCTAGTAATATGCTTAAGTTCATAAAGTCTAGGTACCAAAGAGGAAAGCACATTGGAACAATTACCATGAAGATATTTATAGAAAAGGCACTGGGAAGTCATGTTATGACAGCATATTCCTACATATGCAGTGTACTAAAAAAAAGTTTCAGTCGAATATACTGACGAAACTTCATATCAGTGTTTTTTGCTTTTCTTTTAAATGCTTCTTTGGTTGAAGACTTCTCAGCATTTCTTCATATGTCTAATATACAAAAAAGAGGCTGCTGAAATATTCTCTTACCTAAATCTAACTGAATAACCAAATATCAGAATTGTTGTAATCTCTTCCAGATCAGAACTTTTCACCATCCACTTTTTATATGTGTGTTCTGATGTCTATATGTGTACACTGCATCTTGCATTATTAACCACTTCATGTTTTATTGATATATAGAATCTGAAGGTTTATTTGCTGAATAATGGCCACGTCTCTTTGTGAAGTTAGGATGAAAGCCAATTTGTTTTGTACAGATATAAACAAATGGCAGCCATTTCTATGCAATGCCCTGAATTTTAATTTGTGCCATTGCATAAAAATGGCTGCCATCTTCAAAATTAATGTTATGAGTTTGAAGCTTTAGAATGGGACTATAAATCTGACTTGACAGATAAAGAGAAATGTTTAATAATTTCAGTTCTGAAAATGTAAAACAATGCTGGAAATTGCAAAAATGATTGGCAGGTACCACTGAACTCTGAAGAAGTTTGTTGGAAGATCCTATGATGTAAGTTTGATAAGGGGCAAGTTGGTGATTTTTTTTTTTTTTTTTTTTTTACCTTACGACCCTGTGTTGTGTATTAAGAGAAAATTACCTTTTTGTCAAGCAATGATTTTTTTAGACATTACAACAGCAAAGAGATGTTGAAAAAAGTGCAGACTTTTGACTCCTAAATTGAGTAAACATGTGCGACTGATCACTAGACATCTTATGATATCCAGAAGGAAAACTGAATGAAATGGATATGAAGTCTGATTTCTTTTTTTTTTTTTTTCTTTTCTTCTTTTTAACCTACAAAGACCAGACTTACATGTTACCCTTCATGGGCCAGGCCAGATGTAGTAAAGATTGGATAGACACTGGTAGAAACTACTCTCACATGTTGAAATGTCAACAAGGAAGAGGTGGTTTAATGTTTTGTGGTGGTGAAATTAGTTCCATGACAAGTTCAAGATTGTAATAAGATGATGGCATACATTTTTTTTTTTTTTTTTTTTAAAGATACATGTGGTACCATGTTTCAAGAAGCTAAGTGTTTTATAGAAACTACACAAATACATCACTTTCAATGAAGCAAATGAATATTTGGATATAATAAGTTTCAAAAATGATTTTCTTAACCTGATGGAAAACTTGTGAATCCTTCTAAAGAGGAAGGCTGGCATTCGTAGATAGCAAAAAGAAAGAAAACAGAGCAGGTGATTATAGGGTTTGTGGGCTTTACTCAGGTCAAGCAATAAAAATGACCTATGTTAAGTTTAAAGTAAAGGAAGAAGCAAAAATTAAGAAGCTGCCTTTCATAAATGGGTCATGACCCACACACACACACACACACACACACACACACACACACACACACACACATATATATATAATGAAACAAATACTTGCATATGCACACAGTAATTAATTCTGAAAGAATGTATAATTAAAAATTTAAATTTTTACAGATTCTTCTTAAAAATTTGTTCTGCATGATTTGGCAAATTGGTGAAAAAGAACTATGGGTAAGGGAAATTATAAAAAACATTTTTCATTATGAAAAAAAAAAGCGTAGCACCCAAAATTCTGAAACAAAATCATAAATACACAGATAAATTAGCATTATTAACTTAATATTAATAATATATATATATATATATATATATATATATATAAAAGACAAAAGGAAAACAGATCTTAGTTGACACATTTCACCCTCTGAGGATGAAGATGCATTGGTTAAGATCAGTTTTCCTTTCATATTGACCTTTTAAAGATATATTCTATTTGAAAAATTTTACACACACACACACACACATAATGGAAAATGAAATTGCTACACCTGAGAGGACAATGCTAATTTTTTTACCTTGCATTCTAGTGGATAGTAGATATTCTAACAGTTTTCAATGTCTTCAGCAATTTTGTGATGTAGTAACACTCATAATAATGCACCATTTATTTACTTGCAGCAGGATTACAGGCCTGCATAATTTGAGCCAGACTTCTGCTTACACCACAAAACCATCATGAATGTCAATAGTGTTGTCAGCAAAATCAATGAATGAAAGTCTGATGAAGGCTATAGAATGTGAGGGATTCAATAGAAACATGCAAAATAATGATCATTACGGTATCATGTTAATGAAACATATTTCTATAGCTTATATCTGTTGGATTCATTCATTGATTAAATAAAAATTTGTTACACTTTGTATAATAAAATATGATTCTCTTCCAAAACAATTTATTAATAATATTTTTAATAAGGCTAAAATGCTATAAGCTCAAACTCATATGATATAATGTTCATAAGTATATCTTGAAAAAATGTTATCAACATCAACTGGTTAATACAAATTTCATTATGAAAACATTGGCTTGCATATTAGAATATGTGCGCATGTGTTTAAATTAGAAAATGTTGTTTTTATTACATAAATCCTGAAACCACAATTTATTTCAGCAAGTTTTGAAAGAGCCCTTAAAAATACTTTCAGCAGATATGTATAGACTTATCATTTGTATTTTTGCAGGTTAATGATTCTCTCTCACCGACAGACACTTTTATATATATATTTTTTTATAGGTTAACTAATTTTTTTACTTTTACTCAGATTTCTTGGGATTTCAAAGAATTTAATTTGAAGTTGCTACTTTTTTATTTATATTTTTTTCGGTCTAATAAAATTTTGGAATATATTTCTTTTTATGTACCCTTATAAAATGTGTTTGCATTTTTATACACACAGAGAATGTCCCAAATTTCATGTTTAGAAAAATAATATATATATAAAAGTGACCATTGAAGTTAGACTTTCATGCTGTCGCTTGAGTGTTGACTTCACTGTTCACTTTATATTTACATATGCTCTATCTCTGATATTGAGCACTTTATCCCATAAATATAGCACACTCTAAGACTATATTTCTTTATAGGGTGGCAATAAAGTCAATATACAATTACTTATAATAACAATTAAGACAAAGCAGTTGATCGACAGTCAGAAATTTGTTATTAAAATTGTTGTGGTTAATTCTGGTTAATAACAAGAAAATGCTATGGTAAACAATAGTAAATTAGTTATATTGTTTGAGCTGCAAGACACCTGCTTCAGTGCTTTGCTTTTTTATTATAAGTAACTGTATAGTGACTTTATTGCAATCCTGTGCATATATATATATATATAATGTTATTTCGATATTTTTCTTCCTTCATAATTTTTTCCCTCCTGCCTTTCTGTTATTTGTCAAAGTAGTCATGTTTTAATCAAGCCTGTTCTAATTTTTCCTAATCAATAAACATCTGGATTTATTCTTTTCTCACCTTTCTTTACACAATGGCGGTTATTTAAGCAAAAATCCATTCCATTTTCTTTCCAGGATATTACACTTCTTCCTTTAATATAAAACTTTTATTTACAATAGTGATTCATGAATAGTAAAGTGTAATTCCTCCTAGCAGTCATAAAGATAGATACTTGTAATATGATTGGTTCCCTTTCTACCTATATTGCAGTCTTCATACCTACCTTCTCACAAACTAGCAGCCTGTATATTATTTATGTCCATTAGATTTTAGAAGTGTGTTATTGTAATTTTATTTTTTAATCAGAAAGTTGATTTCTCTCATTATGGGGGACTGATTTTTCAAGTGTATTGTAAAAAGACCATTTATAACATTGTAATATTTTTAAATTGATAAAAATGAATTGCAAAAATAAAACCACAAACAAAATAGTGAAAAAACTGCAATATCAATAAAGCCATTTAGTTACTCCTTTTTTTTTCCTTCTTTTTTGTTTTTCCTTTTTTCTTCTTTTTCCTTCTTTTTCTTTCTTTTTTCTTTTTTCTTTTCTCTTTCTTTTTTCTTTTCTCTTTCTTTTTATTGCAGATATATATTGTATTAACAATTTTTGAAAGAAAACCATGATTTTCGCTGATAGAAGTTCTATTTAACCCATAGCTGTTGGAACAGATACATTCATACTTTTCCCAAGGGTGCTTACGAATTAGTGAATATAACAAACATAACTGGAATTTGAACTTTGCTCTGCGATTTCTCATTCTTAGCCACTATCCATGACACTACCCACACATCCTATCTTGTTTGAAACTGATGAAGTATTTTCCTTATTGCCAATAAGTATATTTATTTCTTATCTTTATCATATTTTGACAGATAATAGACATTTTTAACATCGAGAAAAGGTTGCACAAATGTGCATGCTAAACAGGTAAAAAAAACAGAAAATTTCACTTTATATATAAAAACTATAAAAGTATTTTAACTTTTAGGTTATAAAAATTAAGAAAATGGGAAATATAACAAATGGTTAGGTTTCTAAATTTTTTATTTTTCAACGGAATAATACTCCTTGAAGTAATCCATAAAAATGGAGTTTGGCATTCTTTACACCAACTTGTCACCTTTTTACCTGCTTTGAGAAATATGCATGCTGACATAGAACTGTCTTTGGTTTCTTCTTCCAACTTTATTTGCAGACAAATACTCCAGGAAATGAGATAAGCTCATGAATCCTTGAATTGCCAATTAGTCTTGAATGATTCAATTATTTGAATCATGAACGCATTATACCAATATTGGTGGATAAATTATCAGTTGATGATATCTTCTGATATTCAATGAAAAATCAATTGATGATGCCCCCCCATTTAAAGGTTAATTATGAGTTGATATCAGAAAGCTGCTGTACAATACATGCTATGATTATACCATTCAAAAGAAATACATATGCTGCTAATACTCATGGTTACTGAGTCAGCATGAAGTCTATTTGTAGACAATCTACTTGTATTCAATTATATGAGGTTTTGTAATGATGTGTGGGAAACAATCAGCAATCTTTACAATGTCTAACAAAATTGGGCAATGTGTCTGCATCAAACTTTGTATGAAACTCGGCATACTTGCTCCCGAAGTCATGGGATACTTTATCAGGCTTTTGGTGAACATTGTTTTGATTGAACATTTTTTCCAAGGTTGGCTTGGTGTCACTTTAAGATGAGCATTTGGGAAAACCAGTTACCAGCAAAACACCAGAAAATGTAAAAAAAAAAAAAAATGTGAACTCATCCATAAGAACATTTGCTGAAAATTCATTAGGTCTCTGAAATGATTGAAATTATTTACTTGAGTAATTTTCTATTTTCTCCAGCCTCCCTAATTTGGGAACTTTCTGATAACACTTTGTATATTCACTAAAGCTGTTTGTTCATTAAGTGGACTATTAACATTTGAATATTTGCTTACTTTCTATGTCTATGCTTATGTTTTTATATCACTAGGTATGTAATCAGGAGTGAGATTGAAAATTTTCACAATATATATATATATATATATATATATATATATATATATAGTATATTGAAAATACTTTTACAAGATTTGTGGGTGGGTTCCTCACACCAAATCAAGGATAAGAGTCCATATAAACATGTCTGCAAATCCTTCGTTTTTGAGTTAAGTTTGAAGAAAGTTTACAGTAGATGACACTGTGTTGCCATGTGGACTAGGTTACATTTGTCATTCATGTACATTTGTGGCTAGTTTATCTTCAACCTTTAATGCATATAGTAGTGAGTTAACTAAGAGGTGTTCCATTTACTAATGGCAGGATATTCATATTGTAAGCAGGCAGATATGATTTTTACATATGGCTGCACAGCTGTATCAGATTGTGTTTCCAGACTGAAGGCAGCTGGGTCATCCGACCTTTGCTACTGTTTATCATTGCATTACTGAGACAGGATCCGTGGCATCACAAAATATGGATCAAAGAAGACTTAGATCCGCTTGTATGCCTGACCATGGAGAACACCTTCTACAGGCTGTTGGAAATGATCCAGGTATTAGCACACATCAAGTGGCCCTAGCATATCATACATCTCATAGTATCGCATAGAGAGTACTTCAAGAGCAGCTCCTGTATCCATATCATTTGCAACGTGTTCAGGGTCTTTCACCCTCTGGTCACTCACTAAGGGAGAACTTTTGCCAAAGGTTTATTGCGCAAACTGGCGATCCATTTTTTGTCTCTTCAGTCTTGTTTATGGATGAGGCAACATTTGGAAGAGATGGGATAATAAATTTACACAACCAATATTTGTGGATGGATTGGAATCCCCATGGTACAATGCAGACTAGGTACCAGCAATTGTAGGTGACTTTCTGGTAGGTCCATCTGTTCTCCCAGCACATTTTACAGGAACTGTCTACAAGGACTTTATTTTTAACACATTTCCAAACCTACTAGAGGATGTACCCCTGCTAATATGAAGTCACATTGTTTGTGATGCACTGTCTGACATCTACTATGAAAGATGAATAGGTAGGGGAGGATCAGTTCCATGGCCTGCACGTTCCCCTGACCTCAATCCTTTATATTTTCATTTATGGGGCCACTTAAAATAATTGGTTTATGCAGCAGACATTAATAATGCAGAGATGATTCATCAACATGTGATGAGGGTCTGCAAAACCATTTGATGCCATGTGGGAGTATTTGAAAGGGTCCACCAGTCAATAATCTGATGGGTGCATGCATGTGTAGAAGCAAGGGGAGGACATTTTGGGAATTTGTTAAGAGTTGCTGTGTTTAGGTACAATGATGGCCTTTCGGACATATGTTTATATGAACATTTTAACTTGTTTTGGTGTCAGGGACTCACTTCCAAAGTTTGTAAAAGTATTTTTGGTTTGTATCTTGGATTGTACATTTAAAATCTACCGTAAACTTTAAACTTAATAACTCAAAAAAGAAGGATTTGTGGACATAGATTTATATGGACTTTTTGTCCTTGTTTTGCTGTGGGATGCTCCCCTCTCAAAGTTTGTAAAAGTATTTTTGATATACCCTGTGTGTGTGTGTGTGTGTGTGTGTGTGTGTGTGTGTGTGTGTGGCAATCCCTCTTTTATATGAGTTTCATTAAAAATGACTGACAAGGTACTGTGGTTGTTTATTTAATTTTTCTTATGTTCTTATAATATTCTTCTTTTCTGGACATAAATTATGTAGAAATTGTCCAAAAATAAATATATATATATTGGCAGCATATCTTCATTCAAGTCTCATTCAATAACATAGCCATATTATGTCTATTTTTATAATAATCCTTTCTAGTTCTCTATCTTCTTGGTGTTCAGTTGAAATTCATCAAGGAAGGTGGCGTATTTTTTTTTTGTTAACTCAAGTACTTTCACTCTGGGAACACTTGTTTACAAAAATTCGTAACCACAACGGTTAATTTTAAAATAATTATAGCGGACCGCATTTGCAAAATCACTATCCTAATGATTGCAGTTACATTAAGTGTGTCTTTGCAATTCACCCCTGAGGATGATCTCAGAGGAGATTGAA
>OZ038488.1:106558494-106655994 GCA_964036315.1 Acanthosepion esculentum
ATTTTCTTTTTGTCATAATAAAATTTCTAATCATGTCTCCCTTTTTTTAGCCATGTTATTATCATTTGGTTTCAGTCCCTCCATATAGATTTTACATTGCCTTTTCCTCATCCTTTTATCCTCAGACAAGGCTATCTCTCACTCCAGTCAGATTACACAAACTATAAGTGGGGAAGTGCATAGCTAAAATCTTTTCTTTACTTTTTGTATTTCACTTTGTCTTATTAGTGTACTAATAAGTATATTTATATGAGAATATAAGATTAAAAGTATTAAATAAAAATAACCATTATAACATGATAATAAAAATGGGAACATGCAAGTAAGAGAGATATTATCTGTGACTATAGGATCACTAACATATATATATATATATATATATATATATATATATATATGATAGGATAAAGAACAAATAGGAAACATTTATCAATCTAACATGTTTCACTTTTATTAAAGATTCATCAGAGAATGAGATGTAGAGGAACAAATTCTGGTATTTTTTTCTTATTTTTGTGCTGTTTGATTCTCATTGATTAAATAGGCTTCATGTGCATTTGACATGTTAAGCAGTGTTTGTATGCATAATTTATGGCATTCCAAACTTAAGGAGAGACGATGTGTTCTTTTGAAGCAATACCAAACTTAACTGAAAACATGTAAATATTGCTTTACTAGCTTAAAAGCTGCCCTATTGGGTAGCATTTAAGCTAGCTCCTGTGGAGGGCTCTTGATTGGGCCTTCATCTGAATAGGTAAGGAAGAGTAGTTTCAATAGGCAACAATAAACTACAGAAGAACTCAAAATTGATCGCTGCATTTAAGTATTGCATTAATATTTAAGATTATCTTTTAAAAGTTCAACAATAATCCTTCTGTTGCCATTTAATTTAAAGACAGTTTGATGTATGTAGGTCCTTAATTTCCATACAAACACTTATTTTTATTTCATGGGTGACTTTCACTGGATTTCACAATTAATTTTCATTATTCCCAAATTCATTTCACAGTTATAAAAATTGTTATCATACAAAAAAAAACTGACACAAAACATGTATAAAAAATTGACAAAAACAATTGCAGTAATGAAAACTTGGGATTCTCAAATTTCAGGAATGCTGGCCCGAATCCGGCCCAGAATGTTTTTAATTTGCTCATGAGGTTGGCCTGATTCCAAAATGGTATGATATGGTGGGCTACGGACTCTAGAAGTAAAGTTGGAAAAAGTGTGACACATTGACATTTGCATTTATTATATAGATGTATGTAAGTGTATCATAATTCTAGTTTGTCTGTCTGGGATGCAGATGATAGTGTGTGTGTGTGTGTGTGTGTGTGTGTGTGTGTGTGTGTGTGTGTGTGTGTGTGTGTCTAGTAGGCATTATTTATGTTTGGTGGTTGTCTGCATGTTGGTTTGAGGACATTTTTATATAGACACTGGTTGTGATAGATTTAAGATTTCTTTAGGTTCTTTAAGAATGGATTTAATAAAGCTTGATGATGTAATACAGTGTTTTTTGACATGTGTTTATCGTTAAGATATTTATCAGGATTCCTGTTATATTCTGTGCTAATAGGAATATATACTTGAAAAACCAGGTGGATTAAATAAGTAAAGGTTTATTGTACAACACCAGTACAATAAGAATAACGGTAACAGTTATGCACAAAGTTGTCGCAAATCAATCCAGTAGTGAGTGCAACTATTGGAAGGTCAGTAGTTCTCGCGTAAGTCTGAGTCGTACTCAACAGATCCCAGCTAGTCAATATTTACTAGCCTCCAACACGAGGGTAGATGTGGCACAAGGCCGAGTTTAACATGGGCCGTCCGAGCCCATTGGCTCGGCCAAAAATTCCCTGTAGAACCCACATAAACAGGTTTGGGTCTGTCTACCTCCCTGAACGAGACTCTGACCTTCAGCATAGCCTTGTTCAGGTTCCTCTCTGCTCGAAGGCAGATAGTGCGACAACACAGCTACCCCCCCCCCACCACCACCACCACCACGAGGATTGCATGTGGCACAAAGCCGGGTTTAGCGTGGGTTCTCCGAGCCCATAGGCTTGACCAAAAATGTTCCCTTTTGAACATGTATAAACGGATTCAGCATCAGTGTACCTCCCTGAACGAGACTCTGCTCTTCGGCGGAGCCTCGTCCAGGTTCCTCTCTGCCCCAAGGCAGAGAGTTCGACTGTTTAGCTGGAACAGATCCCAGCTAGTCTCTATAGTCTGTTGACTTACAGATACTTATTGGCAGTTACTACCTATAGTGTAGTTACTCATGGGGGTGACAGGTTATTCCATTACATCAATTCCCTTAAAGTGGTTTTGATGTAAAGAATTATATTTTTTAATTAGGGTTGTATTTGATCTTTATTTGATCCCAGTTCATAAGATTTTTTTGTACTATGCTGGTCGCATTTTTCTTCAAATATTGCATTTTCACAAGTGATAGTTTTTTCAAATTTATCCCATATTCATTTACTCGTATATATAAAAGTTTTATAAATGTATAATAATGTCAAATGTTATTTCTCTCATTCTTATTTTCTCTTATCAATATATTTCAGGATCTTTCATTTAATGATGTTACTTTCCTAACACAGAAGAGAAATCGGTCATCTTTGATCCTCTTTTAGAAACCATCTTGACTCACAGTCAACTCGAGTAAGTGTTTTGTTTTTAATCTTATCTCAATTTGTTTAATATATCTTTACCAATCTGCAGTCTACCTGCTAAAAAAAATGTAAACCTTTGTTCTTTGTTCCTTGAAATTTTATCAGAAAGAACATCTGTATTGTCTTTGTTAAAATAATAATTTGTTTATAATCAACCACTAGACCTTTTTTTGACTTTTCTGTTTATTTATAAAACAAGTAAAAATTAAAATAGAAATAATAACTAAGAAAGAGAAAATATTTTGCCTGTTCTTAAAATATCTTCTGATAAAATGTAAATGTAAATAGCAAATGACAGGTGTTTAAAAAAGAAAGTTATGGGGCTGGATTTGGTACATAAATATCTGTATAAAGTTAACTAATAATAATACGTTTGTTTATTATGGTCAGTAGGTATAGATATTTAGTTAGTTTACGCTGGCCTTATGTCAACTGGCTGTTGGAATGGAGAACAGAAAATTGGGTTGTATTAAAATTTTCCAAAATAAAGACTATTCCTTATTTGCAGTCAGGCTAATATCCTCATCTTTGTTGTTGTTATGTTTCAGCTATTGTATTCTCTGTTGTGATATTAGAACAATAGTCTGAATATAAATAACTCTTAGTCTCAGACAAAAATAATTACCTTTCTTGAAAAATGGCATTCAGAATTTCAGCTTTTATCTGAATTCCAACTATTACTGGTGAGGAAATAGTGAACTCTGTTATTGATGCAGACCCCAAAACTAAAAAGTATGTTTACATTTCTCATATTTTCATGAGTTTCTAAAGGAGTATTATAGTACTCAGATCAAGAATACATTAATAATTGTTTTTAAAACTTGGAGCATTGTTGTGTTTCTTTAAAAAAAAGAATGATAGGCTTCTTTTTATTAAGAACAATAATTTAATTTTTCCTTCTTTATTAAGCCTTTTTTTAAAATGTAAGTCTTCTGCTAACATTTTCTTTTGTCCCTGCAATGTCCCTTCCGTTCCAGGTTTCGGGCTGTTTTCAGCAGAACTTGTTCCCCTACAATCCTTCTTTATTTTTTGATGATACTTATTTTACTGTCAACTTGCTCAGACTTGTCAAGTATGTCTTCTGCTTTTCTCTCTTGCTTCTTTTATTTTCAATGTGCCCTGTGTGTGTTAAATTCTCCAGGCCTTTAATCACTGTGTCTCTTGGTGAAGAAAACAAACAACTGGTGATAGTAATTATTTAGTAAGCATAGTTTTGTTTTTATGCAAACCTATAAGTATGTAGTATTTAGTGAAAATCAAACTACATGATAAATTATTATGCTATGAAGAGGCATAGCTTAATTTGGGCACAAAGCTACAAATATGAGCATCTCAATAAGAATTGAACATATCACTCAATCATAATGATTCATTACATCATAATGAGGCATTCTCACATTGTTTTTTTTTTTACTATAATACATTACTATCTCAATGACATACTGTTTAAAATTCAATAAAGTATTTAAAGGAGAAAATGTTAGCAATAGGAATATAAAAGATAAAATTATTTACTAAACCTTATCAATAATTGTCTACATTGTACTTTTCTTACTTTATTGTTTCTTTATAATTTTCTTTCTTCCACTTTCTTTTGACAATCTTTTTCTCTTGATTTTCTCTTGACCACTTATTTTTTGTATTAAAGCTATTAATGTCTGCTGGATTTGAAATTAACTCACTCCAAGAAGATCTCTGCTATTCTCTCTATTATCTTATATATTGCATTGTGCTGCTATTGCTTTTGTAATGATCAGCTATATTATGTATGAGCTTGTTGCTAGGTTTATTGCCAAAAATTGTGACATCAGTGCACTCTCAATATTACAGAATAATATAAACATAACTTTTATATGCATTGGAAAACCCCAAAATTAAGGTGACTTTGAGATAATCACTTTATCACTTTAATTTGGAACTGTATACCCATATCTCTATGGTTTACTTCCACTTTTTAATGATCACAAATTTTGATTTTGCTATGTAGTTATAGGAAGTGCTACCTAAATGTTCAGGAAATTTGGATTTCTTTCTTCCGTTTTCTTTCATTCTTTCTATTAGTTTCTATTTCAAAAATCTCTTTCATTTGATTTCTTTCTTCCCTTTTCTTTCATTCTTTCTATTAGTTTCTATTTCAAAAATCTCTTTCATTTGATTTCTTTCTTCCCTTTTCTTTCATTCTTTCTATTAGTTTCTATTTCAAAAATCTCTTTCATTTGATTTCTTTCTTCCCTTTTCTTTCATTCTTTCTATTAGTTTCTATTTCAAAAATCTCTTTCATTTGATTTCTTTCTTCCCTTTTCTTTCATTCTTTCTATTAGTTTCTATTTCAAAAATCTCTTTCATTTGATTTCTTTCTTCCCTTTTCTTTCATTCTTTCTATTAGTTTCTATTTCAAAAATCTCTTTCATTTGATTTCTTTCTTCCCTTTTCTTTCATTCTTTCTATTAGTTTCTATTTCAAAAATCTCTTTCTTTTGATTTCTTTCTTCCCTTTTCTTTCATTCTTTCTATTAGTTTCTATTTCAAAAATCTCTTTCATTTGATTTCTTTCTTCCCTTTTCTTTCATTCTTTCTATTAGTTTCTATTTCAAAAATCTCTTTCTTTTGATTTTTTTCACTTTTCTTTTAACACTCTATTTTTACATCTTCTCTTTGTCTTCTTTCGATTTTCTTTTTTTTTTCCCCCACACTGACTCTTCTCAAAACAGAATCGTAGAATCTGTCTTTTGTTTTGTCTTTTCTCAGCATGCCAATTGGCCAACAAATAACAGGTAAGCCCTGCCACATCTTGCAACCATCACATGATACACACATTCGCCTTATTTTGTCCATTTCTAATTACACAGTGTAATTAAGTTCATCGTTCTGTTTCTATCTGTTAGATTCCCTTTGCTCATTCACTGCACGCACACCAATGCATTGTCATTATCAAACGTATCAATTATTTCCCAGAGTTGGTTTATATGACATCTCGCCCCACTCTGTTATTAATATGACTGCACAAGAACACACAACAAATTCAGATAATAACAAATGCAGCTGTGCTTCATTTAATGTTATTCCAGATAATATCAATTCATGCTTGCTATATATGAGAAGAGGGTGCTGAAAAGTTTTCAGCCTGACCAAGAAATCCCCCTACCCAAAATTAAAACTTATTTTGTTTCTTGTGAGTTCAATTCCCAGGGTCTAGTTTTTTTTTAATTGATCACCTTTTTGCAGGTTATTTAAAGCCAGAAAATATTTGTAAGAATTTTTTTGGAGATAATGATTTAATAATACAATTCCTACTAATTAACCCATAGCTGGCGGAAAAGTGGTGGGTACATAACTTTCTCAAGGGTATTTGGGCATAAGTGAATATAACAAACCAACTGGAATTCTGAGCCATTACCCATTACACCAGTTGCATATCCAAATTTCCACCACCTGATATTCCCAAAAGGTCACCCATCTAGGTACTGACCAGGCTCAACATTGCTTAACTTCTGTGATCACATGAGAAATGGTGTTTCAAGATGATATTGCCGTAAGCCCCCTCCCCAGATCTGCTAGTACTGAAAAGTCATATGGTATGCTTCATTAGAAGAAAACTGACAAGTGACACAAAGCTGAATAAGCTGATATGAGTGTATATACCACTATAATAGTCATATTGAATGGCTTTCCTTTCAATTTCACCAGAAGCATTCTGTCTGACAGTTGCAAGCAACCCAAAACATACTTCCTCTTTGTCTTTAGCTCACAGTCCAACTCCTCTTTCATTCCTCTCTCTTTCTACTTATATGATTCTATAATCACTTATTGTCTTTAATCTTGTTTTACATACTCCCAGAAAGTAGAATATTCAGTCTTTCTATTTCTTCTTTCACAACTTGAACCAATGTCCTAACATTCTGATCTTTTTGCAGACAGTTGACCAATTTACTTGTCAGACTACACCTGTCACACATAGTTCTCCTTATCAAGCAAGGAGTTAGTTTTAAGAAAGCTAACCCTCTTCAAAATGTTATCTGATATTTGTGGGTGGGGAATTGCCATGATAGTTCTTGGAAAAGATAGTTAGTTCCTCATTGCTTTCTCAATGGTGATTTTTCTCCAAACACAAGCTCCAGTTGGCTGTTGACATGGAATTTCATTTGCTCTTTTCTTCTTACTGGGTTAAAGTTCTTGTGTCATGTTTTTATATCTATAGATCTGAAAAATATGACTAAATGTGACTAAATGTGATAAAAAGGTAATGTATTTCCTTGTAAGTTTTATTAAATTTTAACATTTCTTAGTGTGAACCATATCTTAATTGAGGAAACCTGAAATAAATTTAGTCGGCATTCAGAAGAAAATTGCTCATTTCTGTGCATGGTGTTTATGTGATTACAAAACAAAAAATTGTGAATATATTTAAAATTTAGAAAATAAGGAAAAATTTAGCTGCTCGACTGTCTTTCTTTCACACAAATGTGGTATCAATGCATAAATTTGAAACTACATTTAACTTGATTTTATTATTACTAATTGACTTATCTTTATTAGCATTGTGCATTGAAGTTGAAGTGGCATAATTTCCTTTTTGTTTTGACATGTAAATTTCTTTGGAGCTGACAGTGTAGTGTCTTATAAATTAACTTTGTAACCATTATTTGCCTTGTTTGTGACCGACATATTCATAGAGCTTACTCTTTTTTTTTTTAAGTCAGTCATTGATACTTGTCATTTTTGTCTCTAAACCTATTATGGTTTGATATCTGTCTATATTTCTGAGATGAGGTATTATGTACGTTATTTACATTATTCGGACTATTGTCCTCATCTTTGTCACCATATTTATTACAATGTTTCGGCCCTTCATTATCTGTCTATATTTCCGAGATGAGGTATTATGTACATTATTTACATTATTCGGACTATTGTCCTCATCTTTGTCGCCATGTTTATCGCAACGTTTCGGCTGTTGTACGCTCTGGCCTTCTTCAGGTGGTTGGAATGTCGAACTGAACCCTTTATTTTGCTCACTGGGGTAGACTGTTCTAGTTCCATGTGCCATGTTTAATGAATGTCAGTTATCAGTTATCTCATGTTAATTTCCCTCTGAAAGTTCTCCACTGCCTTAACCGGATATTGAACTCGCACTCTTTGGGTCCTGTCACTGGATCTAACCAACACCTTTATCCACTGTGCCATGTGTCCTTGGGAAATGTAATGTAAATAATGTATTATGGTTGGTACTAATCTTTATTTTTTGAAAAAAAACAATTCCAGTTTGATCCAATCAATCCATTAGCAAAATTTTCAATCTGTTGAAATTGTTTGAATCACTGACTCCATAAAGTGTATTTCATGAAACAAGTAGAATTTTTAAGGCAACAAGTTATAGAATATGTTGCATAGGGACAAACTTCCCACCAAAGCTTCAAAATAATTTGATGTATTGCAATTGCAGTTTGTGGATGGAACTTTGCATACAACAAAATTACTAGTCAATCTTTTTATGTAGAAAGATGTTTTTCAATTTTTCATTTCCAATGTCATCTCATTCAAATGAGCTAATTTATCAATGTAGTGTTGCATAATAACAATGTATCCTGGTCACAGCAATTTATCACGATGAATTTCCTTTAAAATATACCAAACAAAAAGACAAACCTTTCTTTTTTTTTTTAGATTCCATTTAGTTAAAAGTTGTCCTACATCTAACCATAATTTTAGATTCCTATAATAAATCTATCTTTCATTGGCAATGTTTATTTTGTAAAAATGACTTTTTCTTTGTCACACTAGAAAAGAAAGTGTTTAAATGCTGACCATCATTCCTTCCCAAAATTCATAAGGCTTACGGCCGTATCACGTTGAAACATTGATTCTCATCCAATCACTACCTGGTCAGTGCCTAGATGGATGTCCATTCAGAAATACCTGGTGATGCAAGCTTGAATGTTCAAAGTAGTGTGATGTATAAATGCTCAGAATGGAGATTCGAGTTCGTTATATTCCCTTACATGTAAATATTCTTGGGAAACGTATAAATCCACATCTTCTCTTAGCTATGGGTTAAATAGTAATACTTCTATCAGAAAATCATCATCTCCAAAAACTTCTTGCAATCAAATGTGTTTCAGTTTTAAATAACCTCAAAAAGGTCGATAAGCTGTAAAAAAAACAAATCAATCAAACTGAAATTCATGTAGAAGCCATTTTTGTAGCTTCACAATTTTTAGAAAAGATTTGGAAATGACTGACTACAGGAGCAATAAAGAAGTGAATAAACAGCTCATCATTTTTTTATATTTCTGTAACATTGTACAAAAGATGACTTCTTTTTTCATAGATGTAACACAACTATTGAGGTGTAAATTTTATAGTAATGATCTGAAAAATAAGTTTATTAACCATTGAACCACATGAAGGTGCCTTTTATATATAAAGTTGAGGTTAATCTGAAGTTGAGGTTTATAATGACTTAGAAAAGTTCTCCATTTCAGTAGGGAATATTAATATATTCTCTGCTTAAATGGAGAAATCTTAAGCTATTAACCCATTAATACTGACTGTAATATACAGTATTATAAGTTTATAAAAAAAGTCTAGTATTATAGTTTTTACCTATAACCCACTATCCCATTTTAAATGCTGTTTGATATAAAAAATATATTAATGCCTTAGAAAATGAAATCAATAAATTCCATTAAAATTCTAAACATGATTTATGGTATAATTTTCATAGTAATCCTCCTAAGGCATGAATCCACTTTCCTTTGAAATCTTGCTTGAAATTTCATCTTCAGGCAGACCATTTTTTCAGATATTTTTTTCGACTTATCTATTTTTTCCATAATTGCTTCAACTAGCAATAGCAACTTTATTTTAAACCATAACATGGAAACTCTCTCCTATTACTGTTCTGTATATGTTACAAGTAAAAGGAAAAAAGCAAAGTGAGGCAGAAAACAAAGACCTGGACAGATAAACACAGTTTAGTCATTCCTTAATTGTGATGTCTACACCACTTTACATGTTATAGCATATTACAAACAGTAAAAGCTAGTACAACCTGTTAGAAGTAATTGGATTATGTCCAATATAAATACAGTTACTAGGATATCTATAATGGATTATGAATACCAGTAGCTATCAATAACCAATGTATCCGGTGTGTTGTGGTTATAATTGAGAAATGATGTAATTCCAAATAAATATCTAGCCATTCCTTAATTAAAAAAAAATTACTTGCTACAACTTCTGTAAGAGACTGGAGAGTTGACAAGTTAAAATAAAATTAGTTTAGATAATTCAAGTTGTCAAGTTTTCAAAGGCATTTTTACTATATATACCTTGTTAGATTTTATTATACTCTGTTTTCATAATAAAACTATTATGAATATAATTTTCCCAGTCTACTTATATTTATGAGTAACATATCGTGTGACTTTCGGTTTATAATACAAAATATTGATAACTTATTTTTGGGTTGTTAGGTTTTATGATACAACGTGCATTGTTCAGACTGTTTCATCTGTTGTATGTGCTGGCATTCTCCAGGTGATTGGAATTTCAAACCGAACCCTTTATTTCGTCCACCGGGGTAGATTATTCTCATTCTACGTGCCATGCCTGTTCTGGATATCTTGGTTTCAGTTATTTTTCTTAGTAACTCAACTCTCCAGGTTTTTCTTAACCTCTGCTACAGCCAGGTATTGACCTCAAAACTCTTTGGGTCAAGTCCCTGGATTACTTCAATTAATGATCTTATCCACTTGATGACATCAGGTTATGAATTTTTAAGACTTATAAACTTCATCTTTGTCGCCATATTTGTCACAACGTTTCGGCCGTTGTACGCTTCGGCCTTCTTCAGGTGGTTGGAATTTCGAACTGAACCTTTTATTTCGATCACTGGGGTAGACTGTTCTAGTTCCACGAGCCATGTTTGATGGATGTCAGTTATCAGTTATCTCCTGGTAATTTTCCCTCTGAAAGTTCTCCATTGCCAGAACCGGGATAAAGGCGTTGGTTAGATCCAGTGACAGACCCAAAGAGTGTGAGTTCAATACCCGGTTCAGGCAGTGGAGAACTTTCAGAGGGAAAAATTACCAGGAGATAACTGATAACTGACATCCATCAAACATGGCTCGTGGAACTAGAACAGTCTACCCCAGTGATCGAAATAAAGGGTTCGGTTTGAAATTCCAACCACCTGAAGAAGGTCGGAGCGTACAACGGCCGAAACGTTGTGACAAATATGGCGACAAAGATGAGGACAATAGTCCGACTAATGTAAATACTGTACATAATACCTCATCTCAGAAATATAGACAGACTTATAAACTTAATGTCTCAGTAACTGCCAAAACATTGTGAATATGACAACAAAGATAAGGACAACAGTCTGAACAATATAAATAGTGTAAATAGTTACAATACCTCATCTCAGAAATATAGCCAATTTTTTATTTATAAATAAACCCAAAGGAAACATATCTTAATAGCAGAATATTCAATAAGCCGGAATAATTTTTTATTTTACATGTTGATATCAACCCTTTGACATTCTGTTGCTTTATCAATTGATTTTGTTTACTTTTTCTACTTTTCAACTTTAACATTACCTGCAGCAGTTTTGATTGCTTTGCAGAGATCTTCCTTGCTTTAATATCAGTTTCCGTTATCATATATCTTTTAATAATGAACCACAAGTTTTCTATTAGATTAATATCTGGATAGGCCGGAGGTGATTCTATTAATTTTTGGCAACATCGACAATAGTTAACTTTGAAAAATGTGAAGGAGCCTTGCCTTGCATAAATATACACTTCCAGTAAAAACTTTTGAGATATGACCTGTACCACTCAGTACAGGTCATATCTATTACAAAATAGAATAGTTCTTTATTAGTCATAGAACACTTAAATCAGAATCCTGGATGTTTAATTAATCAAAACACTTTAAAAATATTAATCTTTATGAATTGGAAATATCAAAATCAAACAAGTACAATAATTTAAATATCTAGAAGGTATTCTAACAGAGGACAAAAGTGCAACACTGAATCTTATTCACATCTTATTCGAGAACTTAAAATAATTATCTGCATTTAAAAGGACCTTCAATTTTACTATTTACATTATGAGCTTAAAATATTACTCCACGTCCCCATTTTTGTTTTCTAAGTCATGTTGATTGACTATTTCCATGAAAGATCCAACTTCTAGCCTAATGATCAGGTCCATCTAATGTAGCTCTACATTCACTAAAAATTACTGCCAAGAAATCAGTTTTCATGTACTACTTTGCCCAACTTATATGGTTTCTCATTGTGATAGTAAATTAAAGATGGTAACTCGGTTGTTTTCATGTCTATAGCCAACATTTTTTCTCAAACCTCATAATGTTCTTGTTTTTTTTTTCTTGCTCTTCCCTTGCCGATGTTTTCAATTTTTTTTTTATCATTCTCTGATTTCTGTTCATCTTTTTCCACAATTTCCAACAATGTCTTCTCATCACTCAATAATTTTATTTTTCATGGTTATGATTTTCTTAAGAACTATAACCTTTATAGATCTGAAATTAAAACTTAAATACTATAGTATTATATTTATTTACAAAATGATGAACAACATTTGAGTTGCATAATAAAATATCACACCACCAAATAAATTATTTTCATTATACTTGAACTATTTTCCTCATTTTTGACATTATCATGTTTTTGGCCATTATGCACTCTGGCCTTTCTCAAGTGCCAACAGCTGAAACATTGTGATAGCAACAAAGATAAGGATGATAGTCAGAGTGTAAATAAACTAAATCTCAGAAATTTAGATAGAAACCAAATAATTTTTTTTTAATATTTATAATAAAATCATAATCTGAAATTCACAGGGTATATTTATTATATAAGTACATCTGTAAAGTTTTGCCAACATTAGTTGATTAATATCTTATTTGTTTTGTGAAAACATTGACTTGTCATAAAAACTGACATTGTATAAGCTTAATCAAATATTTCCCCTTGTCAGATTTAATACTGTCAGAATTTCTGTCAAAATCACATCTTCATGTTAGCTTTTAAACATTCCATAAAAAAGGGAATGATAACAAAATCTAAAGAAACAAAGAAATTGTAGAAATCAGTCACTGTTCAATCACTCAGTTCTGTGTCACTCTTAATCCTATGGGAAACAATTCTCAAAGGAAATATCTTTATTTTATTATAGACTTCTTTTCATGCTTTTTAAATGTTTTTTCCATATTTGTGATTATTATCATAGACTGCTAGTATCTCTATGAATCTAACAGTTAACAGAGAGCAAGGTTCAATTTCCAGTTGACACATTTGTGTTCACTTTAATGACCTCTTTGCTAGGGGTAAAATAGCAAGTTAAACTGTGCTCTCCAGCCTTGATTGACAATTTATAAGAATGATAATTCTGAACTTAGAACCAAGAATAGAATCCCATGTCAGTCTAACTTATGAATAAAGATTGCAATAGGTAGTAGGGGCTTGTAATCCCACCTTGTATAAACCCTATTTACTAAAATATTATCAGCAAGCTGAAGGCCCATCAGATCCAAGATCTCGTAAGCACATTCAAGATGGCTATAACAAAATAGAATAGTTCTTCATTAGTCATAGAACACTTAAATCAGAATCATGGATGTTTAATTAATCAAAACACTTTAAAAATAATTAATCTTTATGAATTGGAAATACCAAAATCAAACAAGTACAATAATTTAAATATCTAGAACGTATTCAAACAGAGGACGGAAGTGCGACACTGAAATCCGAAAGCTCATGGAAATAGCAAAACATGCTTTCCAAAATCTATGCAAAGTATTAAGAAACAGGAAAATTTCATTTAGAAACAAAGAAAAGATTACTAAAATGATATGTAATGTCAGTCCTCCTATATGGCAGTGAATGTTGAATTATTTCACAGATGAAGAGACTTGAGTCAAATGTTCTAGAGAAAGATGCTGAGAATACTACAGGTTAAACATTTGAGTAATGAGCTTTTAAGAAAAATGGACACAAAAAGACATACTTAGTATCAGAAAGAGGCAGGTGAAATTTCTAAGACACTGAAAAGAAAGCTTGGAGAACTTGACACTCACAGGACATATTGAGTTGATAGGTAGGTTACTCACTATTTCCCTCTAACTAGCTTGTGTAAATAGATAGTAAAACAGAAAGGCAGACAGACAGAGTAAGAAGATAAACATCGTTAAGTGTTACATTGAATAGTAAGTTTTGGAGAGTCATGATTGCCTCGTGTTCTGAAGGGATATGGAATATAGAATATGAAGAATCTTTATTCTTATATTTTTGGTCTTTGTCTTGTTAACATGTTTTGTCACGTGGTGCATAGAACATTTCTCTTCTGGAGTCACTCAAAATCTTTTTTTTCTTTGTAAATCTGTGAAATCTAAAATTTCTTCAGTGAAGCTAATAAAAAGAACCTTTAAGTTAATGAAAAGGCATTTTATGCACAACAAATATTTTTCAACATAATCTCCATTCTTATCAATGCACTTAACCCAAAGCTTCTCCAGCTTGAACATTGGGGAAATTTCAGAACAAACAAACTTCAACTGTTAACTGCGATAGCCTATAAACTTATTGATCCACCCTTACAAGTAATTTGTTTGCTATGTGTTTTTTTACAAACTTTAAAAAACACAAACTTTATTCTCAGTAAAATATTAATAACAATATAATGAAGAGAGTTCTTTACTAAATACTTTTTTTTTTCCCCCAGAGACATTTGCAGTATAAGTATTATGGAGTCTGGTATCGGTTTCAAGATGTTTTTTTTTAATCAATGTATTATTTTGAGGGAATTATTAACATTACATTTTTTATTACTCTATAAGAATTGTTCTGAAAGAAAAGCTTTTTAATTATACAGGGTTTCTCCACAAAAAAAAAAAAAAAAATTTTAGATTTCATATATGATGAAAAAAATTAACTAACATATAAAAAAAAATTAACTTTTTTAGTTTGAAAACCGCAACTAACATTTGTGTTTTTGTTCTGTTTTAAGCTACTAAATTTCTATCCTTTGCTTTTCTCTCAAATAACAGTAACAAAAATTGCAACAATTAAATATACTGTACCAGATTTCCTTTTTTTTGTTTTTTTTGTAGGGCACCCTGTATTATCTCACAACATGGGGATTGGGTAGATGTTGATGATATAGTAGCAGAAATGGAATCTTCCTGTTTCCTGTATAATTTATTATTATTTTTTGCCTTGGTACAGGTAGCAGTTGAATGGTAGTCTGAAAAGAAAATGATGTCTAACATAAAAATGCATATGAAAAGAAACCATGGATTGAATATTATTATCATATTTAGTCTTGTGCTTTTGATATATATCTAGAGATTCTTGATAAAATTCAAAGAATTTGCTATAAAATCAGTCCTGACCTGGCATCTCAGCTTCAGTCACTTCCCCACCACCATAATGTAGCTTTCTTGTGCGTTTTTCTATAAATATTTTCATGGTAATTGTTTTGATGAGCTTTCTCCTTTGGTACCTTGAGTTTATGAATTTAAGCAAAGTACCAAATTGGCAGTTAGGTCTCATTATTTTACAGTTGGCACTGCTAGATTTTGATGCTAAGTTTTTTTTTTCTTTTGCACTTTTTGCTTGTGGAACTCTTTTCTAGCTTCATGCTTACCAGTCAAATTTGCATTTAAATTTTTGAAGAACTATGTCAGTTATTCATCTTCTGTTTCTTAATTATTTTTTTTTTTATTGTTCTCCTTAGTTTATTTTTTCTCATATTATTTCACACTTAGTGCATCTTAGTGGCTTTATTTCCTTGCTTATGGTGAAATCATTAATATATATAGTGGCAGTATGTCATTGGATTCCTTGATACTGAAAAGAATTCTCTTAACACTTGCTGAATGTTTATGGAGACCAAACAGTAGATATGAGCTTAGTTAGGCAATGGATAATGCTTTTCAGCAATATATGACACGATGGCCATGTACAGTTTCCAAGCCTTAAAATGTAGGGCACCTTGAAAATAGTTAGGCACCATCATTAGCTATGTGGAATAATAGTGTTTTGTAGCTGAAAACTTGCTCAATCCAGTGGTATTATTATTATGCTCCCTGTATTTGTTGTAGTTTCCTTGGAAATAAATAGGAGGCATTACTTTTAGAGCAACTGTCTTAATTATATATAATGTTATAGACGCAATCAATTGCTGTTCTCTACCTTGCCTAGAAAGGAAATAAAAGAAAGCAGAAAAAAGAACACCAAAGAAATTAATGACATTCCTCATAATAATATTAATATCACAACACAGATCAAATTTTGCCCAGATATTTATGTAGTTTTTATTGTTTCTTATTTTTCATTAGTCAACAGTTAAATGCTCAACAAAGAAATACTTGTCAACTCTCCTAACATCTTCAGCAATTCATGGTATGTTTCATTTCTCTCTTACACATTAACTGTTTTGTCTTTTTTTTTTTACACCTGTAAAGAACACTTGGAATCCAGTAATCCATCTTCCTATCTGGTTCTACACACTTTCATCATTAAAAACTTTTTAACACTTTTTTGTTTATACTTTAAATTTCCACAACTCGTTTTTCTATCTGACTTGAATTCACTCTACCATTTTTATGTATATATATTCTGGTAAACAACCAATACATTATTTGCCATGTTAATGTTATGAGGATGATGTAAATATTGAAATATTAACAAAAATCAAGAACATTTTAAATCAAATATTTACTTTCAAATAAGTTTTTGTAGTAGATATAAGGTTACATAGTTTAGGTGTGTGTTATAACAGTTATAAAGAGGCACGGTGGAGTAATGGATAGCGGCTCTGATTGAGGAATCAGAGAGTCGAGTTCGAATTCCAGTCGAATCCATTACATTCACTTACATGCTAATATTCTTGGGAAAGGTATTAATCTTCTTCTTCTCCCCCCCCCCCCAGCTATGAGTAAATAACAGGACAGATCAAATTCTAAAGCCTTGAATGGCAATTGGTCTACCTCAGAAAGAAATTGCAACCTACTGCGGGAAAAAAATCTACCTCATCAGTCATGTATCGAATGATACATGATCGCCTAAGCATGTATCACGCATGGCACATAACTGACTGATAACAGTTATCGGTCTTGAATCCACGCGCTAAGTTCAAGCTTAGTTTATTGCATTCAATTTTGCATAAATGTCCTTGGGAAAGACATGAATCAATCTCTTCAGCCATGTTTTAAATAACAGAGTAGACTTGGCTCTTGGATGGCAGCTATTTTAGAAAAACAACTCTGAATTTTAAACTGTAGAAAAGGCAATGAGAAACCACTTCACTATCTTTCCCAATAAATCATGGCAGTTCAAAGAGAATGAAGTAAAAGAAACAGTGGCAAGGTATGACTGCTTACATTCTGAAGGGCATGGCGTTAGGAAAAAAATAAAACCAAATTAGAGTAAGAAGATTGTGTTGTACAGGTTTTCAAAGTGGGGAGGGCATGTCTGTCAGAAAATTATATGAAATTTTTACTTGAGTGTGAACACGGGTCTTTGGCACTGGTAACAAATATAGCGATTAAAGTATGAGAGGATATAGACATATGTTTCCAGAAGATTATGGTGAAAAATAGGACCTAAAGAAAAAAACAATCAAAAATAACAATTGAGATGTTTATGCTTCCTTAATTTACATGCTAATACCTTTGGGAAAGGTATGTATCCATTTCTTCTTTTTACCCCCCACCAAGCTATGGGTAAATAGCAAGACAAACTGGATTCTATAACCTTGGGTGGTAACCAGTCTAGGAAAAGGCAATCTGAATTCAAAACTGTATGTAGCCCTGGCGAAGCACATACTATGCAACTAAAGAAATGATCATTCACATTGATTACAGTCAACTCCTAATTTCCTTAACCCACAGAATAATGAAAGAATTTTCTTTCCACCCACATTTTGTTTGCACTCTATCTCCGACGGCCATCTATTTGACAGATTTTGTCTTTACTACTTGTGGTTATCTATCATTGCTTTTTCTAGCCTTCTTTCCTTGTCCAAATAACTTGAATTGATTTTAGAGGTTGACCTTTCTCAATCTAATCTACCAATTTTTGTGCATTTGCCTTTATGTATTAGAGATCTCAGGAAATTCTTACTTTGCAAAGAGAAATTTAGATTTGAAATCTGATTTGCCTGTAGTAGGTGTGCCTACTTAGATTGTGTAACAGTAATCAATATACAAACAAATGTAAAATCATTTCTTTATTTCAGTCTCTTTCCTTTCTTTCTTTTGCTTTTATTGTTAACTATATGTTTTCTTTTCTTTCTTATCTTCTCTTACTGCTTTATTTCAATATAGTTTTGTATTCTCAGTTTTTACATTCTTTTCTTTCATATAAGACACTTAAAATTTTATCTCTAGACCAAGTACACCACTCCTTTGTTCCAACAATGTCATGAAGACAAATAGTTGGTATTTAACTATAAGTAAGAAGAAAGGAAATTCAAGGTGATGACTACATGGTTAGACTATTGAACTAGAAATCACAAGGTCAATCCTCCCTATCAAATTTAAGAATAGACCTTCTAAACTGACTTCAAACCCAAACTTATCTTTATATATGACCTATAGATATGTATAAACTGTTTAGAACTTCACTTTTTTTTTATCTTGGTTTGAAAAGGCTTTCTCTTTTTCATTGTAAAGGCATAATAATACAGTGTAACCCGGATATAAGAGACCCGGATATAAGAGATATTTTCTCTGGTCCCAAATTAGAGCCATATTTACCTAAACAAAATAGACCAAACCCGGATATAAGAGAAACCCGGATATAAGATACTTATTCTCCAGTCCCGACAACTCTCTTATATCCGGGTTTACACTGTAATTCTCACTACACTGAAACTAGAACCTTTCATTTACAAGACCCTTGCTCTATTTTCTTGATCAAGAGGCAATTTGTATTATACAATATTTATTTTTTTTATCTTGGTTTAAAAAGACTTTTTCTTTTTCATTGTAAAGACATAATAACAATTCTCACTAGTCCTACACTGGAATCTTTCATTTACAAGACTCTTGCTCTGTTTTTTGGATCAAGTGGCAATTTGTGTTGGTCAAAAAAATGAGGCAAGTTTTGAAGACTTTGGTAATATGAGCAGTTGCCAAGGAAGTAGTATTTTCTTTCAAACATGACTTGTTTTAAAATTGCTGAAGCTCAATTTCAGCTAGCTTCCTTTTTAGAGACTTTAATTATTTGCAGATAAATAAGAGAAGACTTTTCTGTAATTAACCAAACTCCAACTACATTTAAAATATAGAATTAACTTGTACATTTTACTAATTTCTAATCATCACATATCTAGTAGTAAATGTTTTTCAAATATACATGCTTACAATTCAGAATTTCTTTTTTAATGAAGTGGGGAAATGTTCATAATGGAATCGGAAAAGAAAGAAAAGGCTCGATAACAAATTAAAGTTGTCATTATTTCACACAAGACTTAACAATCTTTTCCTCTTTCAATGTTCATGTGATCTTTGTTTCACCATTTGTAACAAGATTACAAGAATGGAATTATCGTTATTGGGGAGCATATGAATACTGTCTCGACTGGGATTTGCAATTTGAACAGGAAATTGATTATTCTGAAAGTCAGAATAGTTTAATGGTATTGCTCTCACTAAAATCTTGCTATGATGTGCATTTTTATGAATCCACTATAGACTGTAAATACAAAAAAGTAAATACTTCACCTAAAAAATGTAAAACTGCTTTAAAAAAAGTGTTATCTAAAATTAATTTCTTTGTGTATTAACACAGACATCAAGGTGTCCTCAGCCACTTATTTTTATTTATTTATTTATTTTTATAGCCAGTGCTAACAAAGTGTCTCACTTATTTGTGGACCGGGGGGGTGGGAGATCAGAAGGTTACTAAAATAAATGACAGCCAAGACAAAAATTGAATGGTTTATGCAAAATAATATATATATATATATATATATATATATATATATATATATATATATATGTATGTAGTAACCACTGTTTAGGATGATTGTAAAACATGATAGCAGATCCCTTTTAAGGACATTTACAAAAACAAAAATTCAAAACATATACCAAGCAAATTGGGAACTGATCAGACCTTCAATGGCAAAGTACATTTTTTGAGGGTAAGTACATTTTATAATGTACTTACCCTTGAAAGGATGACATACAAAGATGGATACAAACTTTCATTTTTAACTCAGCTGGTCTTTTTTAAGACAACTAAATTTAGTTTTTCTGTTTTGTTTTTCTTTTTGTTTTCTTTTTTTACCTTTTTTTTTTTTTCTCATTTTCAAATGTTCATAAGTTTGCACTTTGCACCTGTTTTTCCCAACTCACCCCTTAAATCGCTAGAGGGGAAGAAATAAGAAAAATGTTAATAATAGAGTAGGGTTGTATCTCTAAAAAGAGAAATTACTTTATAAATGCTTGTTACTTTCTTTTAAACAGATACGGCAAGGCTATTCTTTTTTTTTTTTTTTTTTAACACGTTTTGATTGTCCTGACAAAATCCCTTAATTAAATTGACTGGCGCCCTCTTTACTTCAAGCCATAAATTAACTGATGCCTGAAGCCCTTATAAAATAAATACAAATAATTTACAAAACTTTTTTTCACTTGGCATTTTCTGCGTGTTCTGATATGAAAAGAGACTTATTAGATTGATGCAAAAGTTTTTTCTGACAGAATCTTTTATTCATAGCAACATTATTCAGTTTATAATCTAGTTTCACATTACAACTAAATTGCTTAATCTGTCATAAAAGAACAATTCTGGTTTTAATATGATGATTGTTTTTAATATCTTGAACTTTTTGCAGCCACTAGCCAGTTAATGTTTTGTGTCATATCTGAAAAATATAAACAAACTTTGTCAGGCAACAAAATCATTGGTTGGCTGCATTTCATTTTTATCACACTGCATCATTCAAATGAGTTGATTACTTGCTTGAGTACAATAACAGTTTGTCCAGGTTCAAGCAATTCATGACAAAGAATTCCCATTGAATCTTAACAAGCACAAAGAATTTCTTTTCTAATATATTCCATTTAAGTTGTTAAAAGCCTTTTGAATCTAGCTATAATTTTCTATTATTTAGATTCTTATAGTAAATTCATTTATTTTTATTGTAGGGGACTATATGGTCTAAAAATTACTTTCTTCTTCTTCCATTTTTTTCTTTCTTTTTCTTTCATTTTTTGTTTCATTTTTTTTCTTTTTTTTCTTTCTCTTTTTCTTTCTCTTTCTCTTTCTCTTTTTCTTTCTCTTTTTCTTTTTCTTTCTCTTTTTCTTTCTCTTTTTCTTTCTCTTTTTCTTTCTCTTTTTCTTTCTCTTTTTCTTTCTCTTTTTCTTTCTCTTTTTCTTTCTCTTTTTCTTTCTCTTTTTCTTTCTCTTTTTCTTTCTCTTTTTCTTTCTCTTTTTCTTTCTCTTTTTCTTTCTCTTTTTCTTTCTCTTTTTCTTTCTCTTTTTCTTTCTCTTTTTCTTTCTCTTTTTCTTTCTCTTTTTCTTTCTCTTTTTCTTTCTCTTTTTCTTTCTCTTTTTCTTTCTCTTTTTCTTTCTCTTTTTCTTTCTCTTTTTCTTTCTCTTTTTCTTTCTCTTTTTCTTTCTCTTTTTCTTTCTCTTTTTCTTTCTCTTTTTCTTTCTCTTTTTCTTTCTCTTTTTCTTTCTCTTTTTCTTTCTCTTTTTCTTTCTCTTTTTCTTTCTCTTTTTCTTTCTCTTTTTCTTTCTCTTTTTCTTTCTCTTTTTCTTTCTCTTTTTCTTTCTCTTTTTCTTTCTCTTTTTCTTTCTCTTTTTCTTTCTCTTTTTCTTTCTCTTTTTATCAACAAATAAGAAAAGCAAGACAAGTGTTTAACCTTTCTGCTTCTGTGAATGTACTTACCATATATACTTGAGCATAGTGCAAATTTTTATGATCAATTTTTTATGCAAAATACAGAGGGTTGCACTATACACAGGTAATATTTTTGAAGAGGTTAAAAATCGGGCATTCTCAGTGACGGTTGCAATTTTTTTCCTGAAGGGGTTAAAAATCTGCAAAAAATTCAGAGGTTGCACTATGCACAAAGTCAGTATATACACAAGTATATATGGTATATATCTTTAAGAAACTTATATTGCTTGATATTAATGTATATACATTTTTGAAGACCCCATGAAATGTCGGTTCCAAGTGTTGGTGTTATAAACAAGCAGTTAGTGCTGTTTTCAAACCTGCATAGTCATATAGTAGCATACAATACAAACTGTGACATTATGTCCTGAGGGTGTCATTTAGGATACTCTGTAGTACAGACTAAAAACCAAAATAACTAATTCCATTTTTTTCTCATCACAGGAAATCAATATTATAACAATGCAACAGTGACAGTGTTAAATGCTAACAAAAGTTAATTTCACGAAGTTCATGTGGAAGCAATTTTCTTAACTGGAGAATTTTTTTTCTAAGTTTGATCATCTACTACAGGTGACTGAGTGCACAAATAAATGAGTAAAATTTAGTCTAAGATTTATCCATTGTTTGGTCTTCAACAATGGATCAATTAAAATATGTGTTGCCAACATCAACTGTACAAAGAGATTTGAATGGCTGAACAATGTTGAATATGTTAATGATGCTTCTCATTTAAACACTATTTCTAAGATTTCCCTAACATCTACAAAAAAAATGAGGCTGGGGACTTTTGCCACAACCTAATATTTCATGACATTGTAGTTTTAAACTGACAGTAATAGTGAATGAAAGAAGGTTTAAAATTCATATATAGAGTTAATATTTAAGAGTATATCAAATCTCAGCTTGTTGGACTCTACATTTGGGCAGAGAGAAACACAGATGAGCCTATACCTATGGGCAGATTCTTGTCTGCCGAAAAGTAGACAGCAATCGAACCCTGTGTATGTGTGCTCTATACTAGGAATTTTTGCCCGAGTATATGTGCTAGGAAAGCCCCACGTTAAAAACTAGCCTTGTGCTGAGCTCAGGTAAATACTGAGTTGATATTTAATTAACAAACCTGATGTAGTTGATTCATCTTTGAGAAGAACATGCTAACCACTACTCTCATGGAATGGCTCCAAGAATGCACAAAATCCATACTATATATATATATATATATATATATATATATATATATATTGTCATCCACATAATTGTTTCGCTGTATCACAGATCATCAGTGTGGATAGATGTCCGGTTGCCTCTAGCTAGGATCGAAACCAGACTGAATTGGCGTCAGTCGGGGATTCTACCACTAAGCCATTGGCATACGGCAGGGATGAAGGTGAATTTAAGCGTATTTATTTTTAGATAAACACACAGTGACTGAGAGAACTCAATTCGACTTACCAAAGAGTCTTGCATTATTAGCTGTAATAGTCACTGTTTACAAACCAACACTTCCTCCCCAGAGAGCTCAACTGAAATAAAATTTTCAGGAGCATATATATTGTCATCCACAATATATATATATATATATATTCCCTAATATCATTAATTTGGGAGAATTTTACACTTGAAGTGTTGGACATTTTTTATGGGTACTAGTATGTATGCATACATGCATTCACAGTGTTTTTATATATATGATCCTTTATGTGGTTTTCTTGCCTACCAATTATAATCTTAAATTATGAATTAATTTTATTTTTTTTATCTATAATTTTAATTTAATTTTATTATTATTTATATGTATGTGTATGTGCATGTGTTTATGTATGGATGGGTATATGTATGTATGTATATATATATATATATATATATATATATATATATATATATAATATAATACAAACACATACACATATGTAGATAAGTGAGAAGGAAAACCAGTAAACTATGCCTACTTATCAAAATGGTTCCTAATCATTTATGACATACATTGCATGGAATTCTCTACATGAAATGAATCTTTGAAGATTTTTGCCAACATTTGAACAGAAATATATTTAAAGTTAATCTGAGTGATGAAGTTATCATCAAAGAACATAAACAAACATCACATTCATTCCTTGCATTTTGAAAATATTTGAATAAGATTTCTAGGCAATTAGCCCAGTTGAGAATTTGAATCCGTTACCTGTCCATCCCAATCATTTCTGCCTCTTGATTCAAGAATGTTAGGTTTTTTTTTTGTTTTTGGTTTTTTAACTAGTTATGTCATGGTGTAATCATTAGCCAGTTTATCTCACAGATCATTACTGAATAATAAGATTCTCACTGGGTGGCTCACATTTGCAGCTTTGTACGAAATGAATCTCAGTAAATAACTGTAATTCTCCTAGTCATTGTTTATTTATTTATAATGATTTATATCGATATTGTTTGATCAAATTATTATTGTAGCTCTTTAAATTTATAAGTTTAAGAAAAGTAACTGAGCCAAGCTTTGCTGTAAAATCTTTCATGATTGAGCAGGCTAAAGCACACCTAGTTTAAAGATTGTTTCTCCAATATGGGAATGCAGTTTTGATCTCTATCAAAAGGGACAATTTTTTCATTAAGACTTTTGAATACCCAGACCAGTAGATGTCAGTTATGCTGTTTTTAAAAAAAAAAAAAAAAAAAAAATGGTTTGCCTACTCAAACATGTGTAGCCATTAATAAAAAAAAAAGTGTTTATGTTTACATTGTTCAAAGAAAGTCTTAAATTTATACCCATTTGTTTGATTCCAAGTAAATTAAATCCTTCTTTTTTTTTTCTTTTTTTTTTTTAAATAGAAAGAAGTTTTATATTAATAGGCTAAATTTACACTAGTTATATCATTCGGACTGTTGTCCTCCTCTTTATTGCCACATTCACAATGTTTCGGCCATTTGTACACTCCAGCCTTCTTCATGTGATATATGTTGAAAGGGTTCAGTTTGAAATTCCAATATATATCACTTGAAGAAGACTGGCATATACAATGGCCGAAATGGTGTGAATATGGTAATAAAGATGATAACAAAATGATATAAATAGTGTAAATAGTTAAGATACCTCATCCCTGATATATAGACAGATGTTAATAGGCTAAAGTTTATGTGCATTTGTATGTTTCAGCGTCCCAATTATTTTGCATTTATTTTAATTATAAGACATCAATTGATAGCATAGATTGTTAGCCTTGATCTGTGAGGTCATAAAAGCGTAGTATGCCATTTTTACCAAAATGAGCTGAAATATTGATTTTGCTATATTGACAAAAATGATATAGACTGATATTGGAGGTCATTTAAGGTTACCATACTAAACTCTTCAAATACTTTGGTGTATGGATCAGTTATAAGTAATTTAGTATAGGAGAAAAGGAAATTGAAAATAGAATCGGCTGCACTAGAGGTAGTTTCAGACAACACCACAAATTGCTACAAATCCAAAGCATTAACCGGAAAACTTGATTCATATTCTTAAATAATCTTGTCAAAGTGAGACTTTCATATGGATGTCATGTATGGTACCAAACTCATTCAGAAAATTCTAGACTGTCAGCAGTATGCAACCATTTTATCATATCAGTAGTTAAAAATGGCTTTGAGTGAATGAAACCTGTAACTTTTAGTTAATTATGGTAATTCTTGGAACCTTGTGGACTGATACTATAAAACCACAAAGAACTTTACCAAATAACAGAAACCACATCACTTAAAGACTTTCAATAGCAGAAACAACTAAAATGGATATCACATGAAACACAGAAAATAATGACATAATCAAGATGCTGATATTACACACTAGCAAAAGTTTTTGGAAGGAAACCACCATCAATACTGGAAAGAGCAATAACATTTAGGAAACCTATTTTCCTGAAAAATTGTTTAATAGAGAGATTTTATAAATTTCAACCAAAAGTTGATGAATGCCCAATGTTTCCTTATAGGGAAATGGCTAATATTACCATTACTATAGGTCTTCAAAGAACACCATTTCTAGCAAAATGAAATCAGCTTTTAAATTTTCTATTAAGTTAAACAATGTTAGTTTTATTTTATCTCACAAATGGTAAAGAAGATAAAGTTAAATTTGACGACTAAGGCTAACAGAGGTCATTGAATTTAGAATTTGGTTTATGGCCTTCATGACCTTTATTGTAGTCAATTACATTGTTGGAAGTAAATTCGTATGGCCAGTTCTGTCTTGGTTGTATGAAGTTTGGATACTGAAATGATCTTTTCATACTGGCAACCAATGAAAGAAATACTAATGTTTTGTACCCTCCTTATTTTGTATAAGAACATATTTTTTTCTGTGTTGTCTTAGTTATTTTTCACCAGCAATGCTGTTATTGAATTTCTCTCCTTCTCTGACTCCTCATTGAAGTCTGAAGGGAATCGAGTCATTTAAAAACCTGATGTAGAACTTTGCAAATTTTTAGATGTTTTTGATAATGTTTATGCACAAATCTAGAAAAATGCTGCTTTACTTCTTTTTTTTTATCTAATAAAAATTAATAGAAACTTTGTACATTTTGTTTAGAAAAACATAAATACTTAAATTTTAGCAATAAAAACATTTACAACTATTTATTGTGATCGTCTTACAATCTTTTTACATTCAAGAAGTAATTTTGACATTGATCATGTCACAGATAAGATTTCAATTTTATGAACAACACTGACTTGATCTTTCCGTGATTCATTTATATCTGGGATTTCCACTGAAGCAAAAGCTTTGTAATCTACTAAACTTTTGACTATCAGAATTTTGTAGTTGGCACATTTTTCTAGGAGTTGGTTGATTCCATGTAGTTGATTGATGGGGGATAAGCCCATTTTGAAAACCTGCTTGGTACCTGGATTGGTCTTCATCTAGGATTGGTGTGATTCTGTTAGTGCTGAACTGCTTTTATACGTTGTTCAGCAAGCTGATTAGGTAATAGTTGGACATATCCTTAGGGTCTCCCTTCTTGTGTAAAAGGATTATAATCACCTCATTCCTTTCATCAGAGACTTTGCTTTGATGTAGGCCTTCATTTAAAAAGTTTGGGAGTTTTTAATATATGATTTCACCTGCTGCTTCGATCAGATCTATTATGTTGTTGGGTCCAGGTGCTTTTCCTTTTTTCCTTTTAATTATTTAAAATAGAAGAAAAATCTTTTCTACTTATTGAATATGTTAACACAGTGTTTCATAATGATTCAAATAATACAAAACACTCTATTGACATTTGATAAGTATTAAAAGTTTTTCTTATATCTTAATAATAATAGTATGTCTGTGTACAGGGTGCGATGAATAAATTGTCATCTAAATTATGCAAAATTGTAAATAACACTGACATCTTATTTTAACAGATATATTTATCAAAATTGCACAAAAATATCTTTAAATACTAAAGAGTAAATTTATTAAATAAAATCACCATTGACTTCAACCACGGCCTTCAGACGACTTTAGAATCTCCTGCAACTCTTATGAATGGTCTCATTGTTTAAGTTGGTGAATGCTGCCATAATCCTTGCCTTCAATCTTTGGTGTTACAAGGAGTTTTGTTGGTCTCTCGCTCAATTGTGTCACACACTTAATAATCAAGGGAGTTGCAGTCTGAGGAGTTATGTGGCCAGATGTAAGGGGTGATGTGATTGCAGAAATTGTCTGACAGCCATGACTGGGTTCTCCTGCTTGTGTTGCATGGTGCAGAGTCCTGTTGCCAGACGTAGGGTCTTCCAGCAACCACCTCTTGACCCAGGGCAGCACTACCACCTCAAGGCACTTGATGTAGGGCTCCACATTGAGTGTATTTGGGAGTTCTTTTCTTATCAGAATGAGTTTTCCAAGCTGCTGTACTTTTGTAATCACCATTACATTCATCTAACTCTTTTTGAATCTTCTGCACTGTCCTCAGATTGACACCTAAACATTCTGAAATGTTTGTATTGAAGCTTCTGGTGTGAATTCCAAGCAATACAGCATGCTGTTTTGAAATTTCTAGCAGAGTGAATTGCATCATGGTGCTCTATTTCTCACAGATGGTGCCCAACTGACCCTATTATACTGTGTAGTCAACAGAATCAAAAACAAACAACGTGCATGTGTTAATTGAAAAACATATAAGGGTGACGATTTACTCATCATGCCCTGTATATATAATATATATATTGGTGATCATGTTTAATTGCATCATTGAGGTAACAGCTGTTCCACACTTAGAGTTTTTTTATCCATTTTCAACATATATTATTTATTATTTATTTTTCATAAAGTGTAATATCACTTTGAATTCCTGAAAGGATTTTTTGTTATGAAATAGGAATTCATTATCCATGGTACATATGTTGTCAAAATCCATGGATAATACCAGATCATCTGATTATGTCCAAAGCTTTTGCCCAGAAATGAAAAAAAAAAAAACTATTAAAATTGGATTGTTTTTTTTTGGGGGGGGGGGCACCTTTTTCATTAATTATAGCATAATATTGGACTGTTTATATACAAGTCAATGTTTACCTTCAACAGCAATAAATCATTCCATACACCATGTTTGTTGATAGCTAATTAAACTTTGAAAAAATATGGATGTCTATTGATCTTCGGTAGTTGAACATGAGCATTAACCTCTGTTGATAGTTTAGATTGAATGATTTTTCTGTATATATAATATATATATTGTAAGCCCATTCATGGAGGTGTGGCAAAGTAGTTGTCTTTATGACCATGAGGTCAGAGTTCAAATCTCACTATGGTCAATTTGTTAAGGAGGTGACTTCTTGGTAATGTTGGCTGTCTGAGGGGACAATCCCAACATGCAGCACCACCAAAAGGTATATGAAAGCTATATCATGGGTTGATCCAAGCCTTCAAGTAAATGAAGCAGTTTTGAAGCTGTTGATACTAGCATGAAGTCACAAGTCACCATGACTGAGAAATTGAGCATATTGACCTTCAAACTGTTGATCATACCAGATTATATACTCTTCCAGAAACTATAACTAGGATCCACTCAGTATGGTTGCAGTTTAAGCCACAGGTGGGCTCTGTGGGTGTTGAATAAATACAAATGTGCCTGCATCTGCAACAGTCATATTTGGAAATGAGCAGCCAGCCATATTGGAAGCCCATTTGATGACAGGAGATGCAGCTTTAACACCAAATGCTAAGAAATATATTTGACTTAGCAGGTGTAGTATGACTCCAGAATAGATATTGCATGCACTATCAACACCAGACCAACAAAAGAAACCTGCTTGATATGGGCTCACTTCCAGCTGCCAAATTTAATGAAATATTACATGGCCTCATACCTGTATCCAGTTTTACATCTCTGTTGCCTTATCTGTGAAGAAAGTGCCCAGCATTCACTGCCATATAAGAGGATTACATGGTTCAGCACTCTTTTCTTTGTTTCTAATGAAATTTTCTTGTTATTTAATGCTTTGATTAGTTTTTGTAAGGCAACTTTTAACTATTCCAATGTATCTTCAAATTTTGGTGTCACATTTTCCACTGTCAGTTAGAACAATTCCCAGATTGTTAAACTTCTGTACTTGCTTGATTTTGATATCACTAATTTGTAGCTTGTATATTGAGCTGTTTCTCTTGTTGACAACCATACATGTTATCTTCTTACAATCAATGGTTAGTCCTTTCTTTTTGCTTTCCTTTACAATCTTGTCTAAGAATTCCAGCAGTTTTTTTTTATGTTTTCTGCATATCTTATGTTATTAAGTTTGTGCCCAGCAATAATAAATCCTGGTAGGACTTGTAGTTCTCTTTGGATCACCTCATCATAATGGTTAAAATAAATCCACATCCTTGTCTTTTCACATGCAGGTGGTTTGGTCCCAGTGAATGTTTAGTTTGTTTTAATGTATTTCCCAAATAAATCATTTTTTCCTAGCATTTCAAATTGATTTTTATGTTATACCTTATCAAATGCATTTGCACAGTCTATGAAACAAGTAAATGTCTTTCTACTTTTGTATTGCTTGCTTTGATATCCTTCTGATCATAAATATCACATTTCTTGTGCCAGTATCTTTAACAAAACCATACTGTTCTTGTCCTATTTCAAGTCTAATTCTGTTACATGCTCTATTTATCAGAATCCAGATGATAAGCCTAGTTATGTGGCTCATTAAACTAATTGTCTGATAGAGATGGCATTAATTCTTAGACAGCACTATGAAGACTGCTAAGGCCTTCTGGTATCTCATCACTGTCATATACTTAATTTATTTCCATAATCTTGTTGATCCAAAAATTGTCTAAAGCTGTTAGCATTTCAATAACAATTTTGTCTCATCCTGTTGCATTTTTTATGTTCATCTTGTCCACTGCCAGTCTTACCTCAGATTTTAATATTTATGATCTTTTCATGTTTTTGCATGTAGATTTCCCTCTTTTGTTGTAGAAGTGTTCTTAATCAGGTGAATAATTCAACCAGTTTGGTGGGTAGAGTTATTATCGATTATTAGATTTCTGCTAGCCATAATTCTCCATTCTGATCTCAGTGTGAGATATTCACTCTACCTTCCAAAAATGATGTATCTTAAAATATTAAACAATAATTTATCTTTTCTATTTGCATAGTTTGTATTTAGTGCCTGTCTCTTTCTCTACTCAGCTTCCCATTTTCCTTTAAATGCAGTATTTTTTATTAACTATTTTTCAGTATTCATTTCCCAGATATTAAATGATTGGAAAGACCTTGATTGCTTCTGAATATCTAATCTCTTCAAACTTTGACCTGTAAGAATTACCTTTTCTTTAACGAAAGAAACCCTTGTGCATAAATTGTGACCATCTTTATGCCAACCAATTTCAAAATAACTTTCGGCTTGTTCCATTTCTTATATCCTCATCTTCATTGAACCATAGATATTTATGCTGATGGCACAAATATTTACTGCTGTTTTATTAAGTCTAATAGGTCCAACAAAGTAAAACTGGTAGCTACTCTCAAAAATAACTGCCAATCAATTGTTAACTGGGGCAAGAAATAACTTATAAGTTTTAACACCTCCAAAGCAAAACTGTTATCCTTTAATCATTATACAGAACCCTTGTTCCCCTCTGATGCTAACCTCCAGGAGAAAAACTCACCGCACCTTCTTGGTCTCACATTTTCCACTGACATGAAGTGGAATGATTATATTGAATCAATCTGTAGGTCTGCTTCTAGGAAAGTTGCTTCACTATGCTAAACAATATTTCCCTCTAGAATCTATCTTACACCTTTTTTTTCCATTCTACCATTCATCTATGCATTGAATATTGCTACCACATCTGGTTTGGTGCTTGTTAAATGGTGCAAGGAATGACTTGTTATCAATTCGCAACTCAGTATTTATGCTGATGGTACAATTATTTACTCTTGTCTTAATAGTAAATCTGACAGATCTGATAATGTAAAACTGGCTGCTGATCTAAAAAATGACTTGTTACCTGGTGCAAGGAATGGCTTGTAAATTGTAACACCTCCAAAATGAAATTACTATCTTTAATCATTAGAAAGAATTATTTTTTCTTTTCATCAGATTGGCTGAGGCTCATCTTCAGGAGAGCAACTCTTTATGTATTCTGCTTCAGTTTTCCACTGACATGAAGTGGAATGATTATATTGAATCAATTTCTAGGTCTACAGCTAAGAAGGTTGTTTCACTGTGTTGTGCCAAATAATTTTTCTTGTCAGAATCCATCTTGAATATTTATATCATCCATATTGCTGTCACATCTTGTCTAGTGCATTGGTTTATATATCTTAAGATTCTCAACAAAATCCAAAGAAAGCTCTGTAATGTTAGTGGCCCTGACCTGGCATCTTGCCATGACTTTCCCACTGCCATAACATGGCTTCCCTCTGTCTTTTCTATAAATATTTTCATGACAGTAGTTCTAATGAGCTTTCCTTTTTTGTACCTTGACTGCATAAATTTAATTTTTTACTACTAGATTGGGAACTAGGTCTCAGTGTTTTACTGTTTAAATAGATATAACTCTAAGTTTTATTCTAATAGTTTCTTTCCTTGTACATCTCACTTCAGGATTTCTCTTCCAGTCTCTTGCTTCCCTGCAACCTACAATAAAATTTAAATGCAATATCAATCACCATCTTGTCTTGAAACCTGTTCTTTTATTATCCTTTCTCTTCACTAAAGTTTCCTCATTTTTTTCCACTTTCAATTTTACCTTGCATTTTAGTGGCATTATCTACTTGCTTGGGGTGAAATGATTAAAAAGAAATATTTTTTTTATTTCTTTCTACTTAACACTTTCTCTGCTGCATTTTTTTCTCATATTGTTACCTGAATGTGCTGGCCTGTTTCAGGGGAAATAGGAAACAAAAGCAGGCAATATGAGTTTTGTAAATACATATAAACATGTTCACAGCAGTGCAAGTATTAATTGTTCATCACAAACAATTGCTATTTCAGCAATGTTTTTTCTTGCATCATATTGCAAATGCATTACTTAGTTTCCTCATGCAAGGACCAGTGAAAATGTACTTGATATTGATTTAAATGTAGAAAATTCGGATACTTGGATATTGATTTAAATGCAGAAATCCTGGCTTTTAAAAACTAATTTTAAAAGCAATTCCTTCATGAATCTGTAGGCTGTATTTTTTTTTTTTTTAATATGAATAATATATTTTCATCATTAAAAACCTTAAAAACACATTCTGGTTGCTAATCTTCAACCTTTTTTCTGTTAGGTTATCTTAGCCAAAATCAATAATCTATACCTGATTTTAAATTTGATGTTTTAATAAAAATAAATTGAAATTTTAAAATCCTCAACTCATGGACAATTGTGTTACAAACCACACAATATTTATAAATTTGAGCTATATATTAAATGGTTTTTCTGAGAATTCTTGAAAAAATAGGAAAAAAAAAAAAGGAAGAAGAAAACTTCTCATACTGATGTTCTGAAATTTGACTGATTTGTTTGTTATGGCTTATCTACCCTTTGCAGGTTACTTAAAAGCCAGAAAATATATTTTTTAGATTTTAAGAATTTTTTTTTTTTTGACATTATCATTTACTGATACAAGTCCTACAAATTAACCCATAGGTGGGGAGAATAGGTGGATTCCTACCTTTTCCAATGGTATTTTGCACATAAGTGAATATAAACAAACCTGACTAGAATTTGATCTCAGCTTTCTGATTTCCAATTCTGAGCTGTTATAAATTACACCAGTTGAAAGTCCAAGCTTACAGCACCTGGTATTCCCAAGCTGACTGGATCTGACATTGCTTAACTTTAGGGATTGTATAAGATCTGATATTTAAATGTGTTATGGCTGTAAGCTTGATGTTCCAAAAGTCATGGAATAGGTGCCTAGTATCTAATTGGACCTTCTCTTGTCTAGTGAAATGCAGCAATTTGATGTTGTATTGATTACACAAGTGATCAGAAAAACTCTGGAGTGATGTTGAGTCATGCTGTCTCAATAGTTGATAGATCCAGGGGCTGAATTTTACACACAAATAAACAACCTTTCCACCATATCTTATTAAGGATCAATTGAATTCATGTCACCCAAGTGCATTATTTTGCTGGAATAATCCATCATTGTTTGGGTGAATGGGTGCAAACGGTCACAAAGCATTACATTATAGTAGTCAACAGTCGATAATGAGTTTAGGTTAGCCAGTAGACCCAACACATTCCACATACACACACCTTACACCATTATGGAAACCATTCCCAGCTTTCATGATGCCTTGTCAACAACTGAGCTTCAGTCTCATGAGGTCTGCACTACACCTGAATCAAACTATCAGCTCAAAACAGTGACACAAATACTGTGACTTATTGGACATGGGGGCCAATCTTTCAGAGTCCAACTAGAAACATGAGGTGAGGTGCTGTGTTCAGTGTCAACATGGACATACTGGTGGGTTTACTGCTCCTATATCCCATGGAAGCTAAAGAATGCTGAACAGACTTGCTGGATACATGACTGATACTTTTTCCATTTAAACATGAATATGATTTGAGCCAGTATCACTTGTCTGTTATTACAGGCAGTTGTAGCCAAATGCCTCTGGTCATGATCATTAAGGATCTGTACCTTCATCAAGTACACATGTGATACCATAGATTGAGGTGTGTCAAATGTACCCACAATTTCAGCACATTGAATATTCCATCCATTATGGTACTTATTATCATATCCCATTCAAACTCCAATAATTTACATTGCCTTTCCATGTACAGCCTAACTGGCATTCACACTAACTTACACAGCTAGTATAAGTTTAGGTATTTTCATAACATCAAGTTACAGTGGTGCAACATACCTTTACCTTAATATACTGCTAGCCTTTGTCTTTCGGCACTTCTGTAAAAGCATAAAATATGAAAAAATTACTTTACAACAATATCTGAATGTATTCTCATTTAATGAAATATTACAGGTCCATATCTCTGAACTTGTATGAGTAGCACAGTCTCAAGCTATGTAATAAATAATGAAATAATGTATATTTGCAATATAATGCAAGGAAACCAAAAGTTATTGAAATGATAATTACACATTATCTACAATTTAGTAGATTATCAGTATGATGTTTCATAAATGAGGTACAATTTTTTTTCTTAAAAGAACACACTTGTCTCTATATGTAACTTTAGTAAGTTCTCTTTCTTTGTCATTTGTGATTGGAGAACTGTTCCTGGTGATCTTTCCCATTGCCCTAAAAGGGGCAAGTCAGTGCATACGCCCTGATACCTGTGGTAGTATACCACCAATGAAACTGGTTAAATTTTCACACAACAATCATTTGTATTTATGAGACCCAGAGATTTTTTCCACACATAAGACTTATATAGAAGTCTTAGAAACTAATGTTAAAGAAAAAATAGAAAATTAACTTCTGATTTATTTTGAAAATTAATAGCGGAAATTATTTAAGACAAATGATACAGCTTAGCTCAATAACATTGTCATAGATTGAGGCAAAAAAGGCAAATTTAGTTTTCTGTTTGGATCTTAGTTACAGGAAAAAGTGTGTGTATGGGGGGGGGGGTGCTGCTGAAGCTCCCCCCAGTCCTACCTATTGCACCCTGTATGTAAATAGAGAAATTTTACAACAATAAATGTATATATATATATTTTTTTCTAAGCATTTAAGTGTGTATCAGAGTTGTGCATCTCTGAGAAAAATCAGCTTTCTGCCTATTGTGTTTGTTGGAATAATTTCATTTCAGTAAAATTAGTCAGCATTGTGAGTGACATGTAAAATTATGACCCTGATCTTAGGAGGTTAAATTTTGACTCTCTGCTGTTAGCAGCAATTTTGACTTTTCAGCTGACAAATCCCAGGCAGATAACATTCCATTTGAAAATACCACTTGATGACAAATCACATGCATACACGCACTACCACACATGCTTGCATAATCATAAAATGTAATGTGTATTAGTTTTTACTTACTGATCTCTGTGGTCATATTCAAGCATATATAAAATAACTTAACCTCAAAATACTCTCAACAAAGTCTTGATAAATCGAAATAGTTTAAGCAAATATGCACAAAAATGAGTGCCTGCAGGTACTTCTCATAAATATTAATTATTGCCTCTACAATTTACACTTTTACAATGAAATCTATTTCTGCCTAACATGCATTAGAAGTTTTATTCATAATTCATCACTAAGGAAATTCTCTATGAATTTTTCATAAACTTATAATGCATGTATGTCATAAAATAGCCTTGTCTTTTCTGAAAGAAAACAAAAAAAGAATTAATGTCTGATTACTAAAGGTTTGATGTTTCTCTTTTATCAAGCCTGTAAAAGTGATACTTTATGAATCAATATAGATTTAGAATTTGATTAAAATCAAACCAATGCTACTTTCCTCTAATACGGGAAGTGCTTCTCGTGGTGTGAAGGGCAAACAGCATATAATGTATAACTTTTGAAAAAAAACTTGACAATGGCATGTTTGTGTGAAGCTTTTGTAATTTATACAGCATTGGCTCATCTACAGTTTATGATAAAGAAACAGAGAGAAAAATAATATAACCTCAGTAATCCAGCAAAATCATTTATCTAGCAACCTACAGATGCCAAGAATGCCAGATTAGTGATGGCCCCCCATGTACCAAACATGCTAATTTGGTACAGGGGGGGGGGCTAAAAGAAGCACTCCCTTTATTCATTGAGATTGCAGCTGAACATAAACAAGTTATTATAAAAATGCATAAGAAACAAAGTAGAAATACTTTAGCGGTGTTTGAAAGTGTTCAAAAACATCTAATGGAGCAGCTAGTGCCACTATACAGTAGTGACAGGTGGAATATTTTATATTACTAATAGAAATTAGTGTTGAATTACTGATTGCCAGATTAGCAAAAGCAAACTAGGTGTACTAACAGTGATTTGGTTGTAGAAATAACTGGGTTGGTGTCCAGGTCCATGGTAAGCTCCCTGGTAGTGTTGAATCCATTAGCCTTCATAAAGTTAGCCAATTAGGAGAAGGTAAACACCTGCACCTGCAACTTGACAGGATTGACCCTGTGTGACGTCTTTCTCCACTTCAGAAATTTCATTCACAATCATTGCTTGACATAGTAAACTTACTGAGTTTTGCAGTGATATTTTGTGATGGTTCTACTTGATAATGAGATTGCAGCAAATCATTTGCAGTACAGGCTGACTTATTTTGATGGATTGATTTGTTTTTGTTTTTTTATGACTTATCAGCCTTTTTCAGATTATTTAAAGCCAGGAAATATTTTTAGATTGTAAGAATTTTATTGGAGATAACAATGATTGACTGATACAAGTCCTACTAATTGACCCATAGTTGTGTATTTGTACATAAGTGAATATAACAAATCTAACCAGAAATTTGAATTCAGCTCTACGATTACAAATTTTGAGCTGTTAACTATTACCCTACCTGCACATCCATGCTAACAGCACCTAGTATTCCCAAGCAGTCACCCATCTAGATACTGACCAGACTTGATGTTGCTTAACATCAGTGATATTATGAGTACCAGTGTTTCAATGTCATATGATCACAAGCCATAGGATGACTGATGAAGGATGGAAGATCATTTTCAAAATGGTTTATTTTTCTTTTAATGAAAGTAAAAGCATCAGAAGAATTGATAAGACGTAAAAAATGAAGCGATTAAAATTAAAAGCAGAACATTCTGATCTTAAAAAGCCCTTCTTCCATTTTCTTCCACATTATTAAACTGCCTTCTTAATCAATCTCCCTCGACTGTTTTATTTGAGAAAGAAATAATTACATTAACCAAAATATTTTCATCTTAATATATCCTATTAAACTGTGCCAGTTTGTAAGGTTCTTTTTCAGGCCAAATAATTGTCAAAGTGAATCCTTTCCAAGAAACGTGTACAAACTGTGCACTGATTTGTAAAGTTCTAATATTTTACATGAAAATAACTGTCTAGTATCAGCATTCTTCTCACAAAATATCTTATTCTTTGTTCCTTGGGATTATAAAAACCTGATGAAAAAAATGTTCAAACTCTGATTGGGACATTTGAGAATAGAACTTACAAATATTTTTTCACCTGTTGAATAATCTCAGCTGGAAATATTTTTTTTTCTTTTCTTTTTCATTGATTTAATTTACACATTTTTTTTTTTTTATAATGATACAAAATATTCCCAGTCAACCAAAACTAGTAACATTTCTAACAACTAAAGATGGCATCAATACTTTGACTAACTTGATGTATAATGCCATTCTTAAGTGACGTGGTGTTTATGTACTGCATCTGGAACAAAATTATAAGATAGAAAATTATCAAGAGTACAACTATTTTTAAGTTATTTATTTTTTATACATATGAGACAAAAGACTCAGAGTGAGTGCCTTGCTAGAGAGACCTGAGCTTCCACTATGCTAGAGATAAACTCTGATCTTTGAGTCTCTGCATTGTTAGAGATAGAAAACTCTGAGTTTTGCATTACTAGAGAGAGGCTCTGAGCCTCTGCATTCACAGAAAGACACTCTGATTTCTGAGTTTCTGCATTGCTAGAGAGAGAGAGAGAGACTGATCTCTGAACCTCTGCATTGCTAGAGAGAGTGGCTGATCTCTGAGCTGCTGCATTGCAAGAGAGAGAGAGAGAGATACTCTGACCTCTATGGTGAGATTGGGGAGAAGAAAAATAGTGGATGATACTCAACAATTACCAGAATAAATATAATCTTGAAGAAGGCCAGAAAATACATTGGCTGAAATGTATTTAAAATGACAGAGGTGTACATATTAGTTTGAATAATTCATTAAAACAAAAAATTGCAATCACTTTACTTTATAAAACGTCCATTGCCACTGATCTTTAGCAATGAAATGTCTCCCCTTCTCAAAAGTAGCCTCAGTAGTGTGGAAGAGGGATACTTTTTTCTATGGAGTTAAGATAGCAATCTTATATAAGGTAATTTATACTTATTTTAGATGTATTTTATGGATATTTTACTAAAATTAGCAAGCACATCAACCTCACAACCTGTAATAAGCTTAGCTTGTTAACAATCCCCCCACACCAGATAACATACATTTTTTTTTTTTTTTCTTAGAGGTACGAATCGGAAAATGCTTGGGAATATTAGGTGCTGTAAGCTTGGATATATGATTGGTTGGTGTAATAGATAATGGCTTGGAATTATTAATCGAAGAGCTGAGTTCCAATTCCAGTTGGGTTTGTTATATCTGCTTACATATAAATACCCTTGGGAAAGGCAGGAATCCATCTCTTTTCCCTCCAGTTATGGGTTAATTAGACTTGTATCACTAAACCATTATTATCTCTAAGCATATTTCCTGGCTTTAAATAACCAGCAAAGGGTTGATAAGCTGTAAAAAAACAAATCAACTAAACCAACTAATCAAAGCATCAAAAAAACTGATTTGAATCAATTGTCTTTCATTTTCACTATAAAGTTTTAATCCAGATTCTTGAATCGGTGTAAATAGTTGACAAGACCAGAGAGAAAATAATACTGGATAATGGTCAAGGATTACCAGATGCAATATATACCTAAAGAAGGCTGAAGAATTCATTGGTTGAAATGTATTAAAGATGACAAAGATGCTTCAACTTAGAATGCCAGACAGCAAATAAGTTCATTGATTTCAAAGAGAATCTGGTTTGGAATAAACAAAGAACTATTCCTTTTTGGTTTTGTTTCTTTTATGATTTTATATATCATGTGTGTTTGTGACCATATAGACTTTGTAATGCAAGTTCTTAAAATTCACTAATGCCTGACAGCTGAAAAGAAACCAGTTGTCTCTTTTTAATATGATAGAGAAAAATGTTTATATGCAAGCATAAAAAGAAAGAAAAAGTTGAAAATAACACTATATCAAGTCAGAAAAACTGTTATTGATATGGAAATCTCTAACAGAAGATGAAGAATAACATTGCAAAGAATAAAAGTAACTTTGAAACACAGAATCACTGTTTGGTTAACAAGAACATAGTAAATAAGTAATGAATATATACATTTTATATAGTTACTTTCATGACTTTTAATTACTTGTAAATCCTGTGATATTGTAAGTAACATATATTAAATATTCAAAATTTTAATTCTCTCTAATGAATTACATATACAATAACAGAAAATGCTGTGAATATATATATATATATATATATATATATATATATATATAAATATGCAGATGCCAGAGTTTCCATTGTCTTTGTATTATCTGAAGAGATATGTCCTGTATAATAATTTAAAAGTAAAAATTTAATACTGATTGCTCTGCTAGAAAAATATTAATTTTAGCAGTTTGTCAAAACAGAAAGTTTAACATCTTGCTTTTTATTATTAGGAGTTCATTATGTTCACTTATGTGCTAATACCCTTGGGAAAGGTATGACTCCAATTCTTTCCCCCACCAGCTATGGATAAATAGTAGGACAGACTAGTTTCTATAGCCTTGGGTGGCAACTGGCCTAGGAGAAGGAAAACTTTGATTTCAAAACTATATGTAGCTCTGGCGAAGCACATTCTATGCAGCTAAGGAAAGGCTAGTTTGCATTAACTTGATGATCCTGGCTGAAGTTGATTCCTTTTTTTTTTTTTTTAATTTTATTAGATAAAACATTATCAACCATTATTAATTTTTAACCAGTATTTATTTCCAGTTGCTTTTATATTACATGAGATGTATTAGCAGTAATATTATCAAAACTTTTATTATTATTATTTAATAAATGTTATCAAGCAATATTCATTTTTTTTTACTTATTTCTTTCACCTTAATTTTAGTTGATTTTCATTGCAACTACTCGAGCAGTTGATTTACACCTATTATTAGACAGCCAGGAAATCAACTAAAATTAAGATGAAAGAAATATTAGTAAAAATTTAATAATGATTGGCAATACTTCATCTAATAAAAAAAAAATATATATAATATCCAGATAATGTTACTTAGATTATGCCTCTGTCAGTCTGGGGAGATTATGGAGTTGTGTTTTGGATGATGTTTTAGGCACAGTGCCTAGACTGTTGCTTCCTGCTTCTTCAGTGCATAAGGCCTGGGTAGGTAGATATAGAGAACAGACTGTTACCCATGCAGTCGGTCCCTTATACCTTCTTATACCCTTATGCTTCACATTCACTGAAAGAAGGCAATAGGCATGCAGATATGCAGAGTTCCAGCACTGTTACAGGATGCTGTTGAATGCAGCCACAAACTGCCTTAGTGACACCAAATTTTTCCTCCGGGTTGACTTCCAATGCATCTCCTAAAGTAGCGGAAGTTTTAAACCAGTGTTTTCCTTCCCTTAGACAAGCTACTTTCCTGGCTTTACACACCTTGTCTGTCTGATACATATGAATGCACATACACATGAATGCATACATCTTGACCCCTTGAAAGAAAAAAGAGAGAGAAAGAGAACTGACTACAACATCCTAGTTTGTAGGGGGAGGGTGGGAGTATATAAAAAATAATGTCTTTAATTTCTGTCTGAATTTCTGGGATGAAAAGCTATCATTATTTATACTATTTATATTCAGAATATTGTCCCCATCTTTGTTGTTTTAATCACATTTTAACAGTTGTGCCCTCCAGTCTTTGTCAGGTGCATATCAATCTGGAAAAACCTACAGGGAATTCTGAACTGAACTCTTTATTTAATTTACAAGGCTAGATTGTTCTCATTCCACTGCTCATGTTTAGAGATACCTTGTTGTTATTTTTAGTACTGCTCAGTTATTGCTTACCTGTTTCCACTGAGTCTAAATACACACTGCTCAGCCCAGGAATTGAACTTACAATTACTATGTCACCAAATCCACGAATGAACCCTTTAATCCACTGAGAGTTGATTCATTTCCAATCCACACTGTTTAATAATGATTGTAGATTGATGGTCTGAATAGTTATGATGAAAAAATCAACTAAAACTATGATTAATTTGAAATTAATAGAAAGTTTATATTTTGCTTTCCAAACTCCGAGAATAATTTTCTATAACCCAATTTGATGAGTGTTTTTCTTACTGCAATTAGCATTTAAAAGTGGAATATGGTGACATTACAAATATATTTTTGCTATTTTTTACCTAAAATTTATTTGAGAAAATTCAGTACTTGATCTGCACATACACATGAATACATATATACATCTTGACCTCTTGAAAGAAAAAAGAGAGAGAAAGAGAACTGACTACAACATCCTTGTTTCTAGTAAGAGGGTGGGGGTATGTAAAAATAATGTTATTAACTTCTGTTTGAATTTCTGAAATTTTGAAAATGGCAAAAAAAGACATTGTCTGCAGTCAGGAATTTATAGACCTTAATGATACAATAGTCATTTATTATATGTATATTTGTGTGATAAAAAACATTTTTAAAGAAATGTGTATTTTTTTCCCCCTAAGCATTTCACCCCAAGCAAGGCAGGAGTGCCACTAGCATGCAAGGGGTTACAGAGAATATAAAGAGGGGTGTTTGAAGAAAGGATATAGAGAAGGACGGGGATAAGGATCAAGTCATCAGAATATGTCATTGACATTACATTTGAATATTTGAAGATTATAGCTATCAGGGAAGCAAGTAGGGACATTTCATTGCTAAAAATTAGTGGCGATGGACATTTTATAAAGGAAAGTGATTGCAATTTTTTGTTTTAATGAATTATTCAAACTAATATGTACACCTCTGTCGTCTTAAATACATTTCAGCCAATGTATTTTCTGGCCTTCTTCAAGATTATATTTATTCTGGTAATTGCTGAGCATCATCCACTATTTTTTTTCTCCCCCAATCTCACCATAAAGATCAGAGTCTCTATCTCTCTCTAGCAATGCAGAGACTCAGAGATTAGCCTCTCTCTCTCTCTCACAATGCAGCAGCTCAGAGATCAGCCTCTCTCTCTCTTGCAATGCAGCAGCTCAGAGGTCAGCCTCTCTCTCTAGCAATGCAGATGCTTAGGCAAAATTTCTCAACTTTCTTTTTTTGGTTTTCAAAGCAAATTTCTTTTTTACTTCTCAGCTATCACCCACAAAAGTAAAATGTCATCTTCCAAAAGACTTCTTCCTGCAGGTTGCACCAGAGCCCATTACATTAAACATAAATGTGGTTTTGCGCATTAAAAAAGGCCATGTACCACATTGTGCCCCTTTGGAGAGGCAAGTAAATACCTACTACTTGTTCTTTAGAAACCAATTAAAATGGAAACTATATCTTCAAGTAGATCAGAAAATCACAGGAAATCTTCAATTCTCTGTGGATTTATTTCCACCTGTTAAGGTTTATCTGGCAGAATTAGCAGTCTTTTTTTTTCTGAAGTGAAAAGTCAAAGGTTAAGTATTTAAAAATTGAGCAATTGAGAACGTCTCTCCATATAATAACATAAATCAAGATTTATTCCAGGTATTAAATTACATCATTTCTTTCTTGACTTTCATTCCAATCTTACACTGTACTATTTTACTCTAAACATTATTATATTAAAAATTATTTCAGAAAACTTGAAATGACCCAGTTAACCATTTAAGCTCTCCATAAAAGACACACATATTTTTTAAATCATTTTGCTCCAAGCAAGGCAATAAAGCCATGAAAATGCAAGGGGTTACTGAGTGTGAGCGAATACGAGAAAAAAAAGAAAATATTAAGGAGAGAGGTCAATAAAAAAAGAATTAGGTAGAGGGAAAATAACGATTGACATTGATCTTCAAAAATTTAAATGCAAAATTAACTAGAAAGCAAGAACACAAGAAAATCACAAACGAGAAGTGTGAAAGAAGAAACTATTAGCATAAAACTTAGTTTCATTCAGCAATTTCAACTGTGAAATGATGAGACCTTGCTGCCAATCTGCACTTAAGTTCATAAAGTCTAGGTATCATCAGAACAATTACCATAAAAATATTTATAGAAAAGGCACAGGGAAGCTATGTTGCAGAGGTGAGAAAGTGACTTGAGATGCCATGTCAGGAGCAATAACATTGCAGATTCTTCTTTGCATTTTATCAAGAATCTCTAAATACATAGCAGAAGCACTATACCAGATGTGGCAGCAATATTCAATGCATGGATGAATGGTAGATTTATAAAGGTGAAAAATTGATTCTGGTGAGAAAAAACTGTCTAGCATGACAGTGAGCCAACTTTCCAAGCAGCAGGCCTAGAGATTGATTCAATATAATCTTCCCACTTCATGTCAAAGAAAAATGTTAACCTGAGAAGTCACAATGAGTCGCTCTCCTGGAGGTGACCGTCAGCTACGCTGATAGAAGGCAAAAAAGGTTCTATCAAATATATTTACTAATACCATAACCAGTGTAAAAATCAAACTTTTTAAATTTTGTTATTAAATTATCATTAGCAAAATTTTGATTTTCTTGTCCTAGAAAATTTTTCTTAGATTTTGAGTGCCTTTTTTTTTTTTTTTGACTTTATATACAAAAGAATATACATATTCTGCATTCTAATATTTTTATACATATTCTGCATTCTAATATTTTTTATACTCTACATTCTAATATTTTCTCTTATAAAAATAATCAATTAAACAGAGCAGTTATTAAAAAACGCATACCTTTTGCAGAACATTGTTTGTGTAAAAGGGTACCAGTATAGTGATGGTTAACAAGCTAATTTCACATTAAGATAGTTCAATCCTTACTGAGTACCTATTATAGTTCCACCACATTATATATCCCTAATAAAGTTAAGCTTTATATATTAGTGTGCAGCAGAAATACCTTCCATATAATGGTATGACATTAGCTAGATGAAAACACCATTGCCACTAATATCTTATCATTATGTGTATGGGAGGTGTTTTTGTTCAGCCAATGTATTTTCTGGCCTTCTTCAAGATTATATTTATTCTGGTAATTGTTGAGCATCATCCACTATTTTTCTTCTCCCCAATCTCACCATAGAGATCAGAGTCTCTCTCTCTCTCTCTAGCAATGCAGAGACTCAGAGATCAGCCTCTCTCTCTCTCTCTCTCTCTCTAACAAGGCAGCAGCTCAGAGATCAGCCTCTCTCTCTCTCTCTAACAAGGCAGCAGCTCAGAGATCAGCCTCTCTCTCTCTCTCTCTTGCAATGCAGCAGCTCAGAGGTCAGCCTCTCTCTCTCTCTAGGAGTAGATAGGTTCGCCTGTTGCCCGGCTCATACACCTTTCCCATCCTTTGAACAGAAGTAAAGGTTTATCTCTTATTTCCTGTTTACGATTGGGTTTCCGGTCTCTTCTAAATTCTTCCCATTCTCTTTCACTCCTTTGTGTCCTAGTGGCATTATCGCCTTACTTGGAGTGAATCGATTAAAAAAAATACATAATATAAATATTTTTTAAAGCTTTTCACTTGAAGCAAGGCGGGAGTGCCACTAGCACGCAAGGGGTTACAGAGAGTGGGAACAAGAGTAAAGAGGCGTGGAAGAGGAAAGGATGAAGAGAAGGACGGGGCATCTGGAGATGTCGATTGACATTTTATTTGAAATAGTTGGAGATTATAGCTATTAAGTAAGAGGAAGGGAGTTCCACAGACGGGATGTGTGAGACATGAAGCTACTGGAGTAGAAGAGACGGCTACATTTAACCGTTTCGACAGTGAAAGGGTGGGATTGAGATGCCAACCTAGTAGCACGTAAATTCACGCAGTTTGGAAACTAGCGAAAGTAGCTCGTCGAAGCAGATACCGTGAAAGTATTTGTAGAAAAGACAGAAACGACGGCACGTCGGTGAGAGAGCGATTGTAAACGAGATATACCAGCGCTGCATGGTGATTGTCGCATAGTGAACTGTTGATTTCTATTTGTACATTGTTTATATATATAAATACTCTATTCTCAATAGCGAGCACTCTTCCGCAATAAATAAAGCAAATTTTAATACATAAATATAATATATAATTTATAACCCAAATCTGGTAGGCACAAGGTCACAATACTAAGAATCAAATCCACTAGCAATGATTCATTAGATTAGCGTTTTAAACATGCATTAACTAAACTTCACTTAGTTTATCAGTGATCCAGTATCGTGAGACATTCTGACAAGTATTAACATCATTATTAACAGCTTGCAACATTAACGTGTTACTAATCATGAATATTGTATCAGTTGTTCAGAAAGTTATGTAGTATTGCAATAAGAGTATGTGGATATATCAAAAACGTTTTATTTCATTTACTTCTACAATATAAATTTATAGTAAAATTTAAGTAATTTATTTTGATGTCTAACGTGAAACTCGGTAACTTGATCAAAAGGTATTAGTTTTGCATCTTCGTTGCAGGTATGTGAATTATTTATTTTATGCCTACTGATACATTTTCCCTGTAAACAATATTTGGCGGACTCGTGTGAATCCGGGTAAAAATAAAGCTAAATATGAAATTCAAACAACGATTAATAAATGTATTGAAAGAAACATATTACAGAAGGGTAATATAAGAAATGGAGTTGAAATAATGAAGAGTTCGAGTCTCATAAAAGGAAAATAAGTAAAGTCACATTTTGTAGATAGTTAAAAAATACATTCAAATATAGCAAAAGTTATCTAGTTTCTTAATAATTATTAGCAATGACGAATTTCTACAGTGAAACTAACTCTTCTATTCTTTCTAGAAAGAATTTGAGACTTTAAATGGGTGGGGGTTGCTAAATAACCTATTTCAATATGTCTAAAACTAAACCAAGACTCCATCCCCATCTTGTAATCATTTCATCCCATGCAAGGCAGTAAGTAATGTCATTAGTCCGTAGGGGGTTATAGGGAGTGAAAGTGAGCGAAAAGACTAAGGAGGATTGAGGAAAGGACAAAAAGATGAACAGGATTAAAAAAGACAGAAGATTGCGATTGACATTGCATTTAAACTTTTAAAGATTGTAGTAATCAGGAAAGCAAGTAAACGGAAAGGAGTTCCACTGGTAGGAAGTGCGAGAAAAGCTGTTGGAGTAGAAGTGGCGGTTGCATTTCGCTATTTCAACAATAAAAAAGGGTGTGGGCCTAGATGTCAATCTAGTAGTACGCTTAAATTCATGTAGTCGTAGCAGCAGTTAAAGAGATTATGACAAAATTTGCGAAACGTGATGTCTCTGAGATATTGGTTACCTGAAGACGCAGGCCGAGTGCTTTTCTGTACAGCCAAAACCAGGATTTTTCATGCGGACGTCATTCGCTCATTGTCGGAAGTGAAGTGAGCAATTTGCTTCTTTAGAGAATAATACACAGCTATGATTGCGGCTTTCGCAATTTTTTGCCAGACAGATTAGAATTTTGTTTGTTCTCTGAATTTTCAGTCAACTAGTCAGTCAGTCTCCTCCAATATGGCAGTGAATGCTGAATTATCTCCTCAAAGATCAGGAGATTTCAAGCAACAGAAATGTGGTTCTAAGGAAAGAAGGCTTGGAAAATCTGGTACTCCCAGGACATATTGATTTTAAGAGAAACAGAGGAAAACAATGCATACATAACCTACTAAGTGAGCTTGAGTAAATGGATGGTGGAACATGGTTTAGGAGAAAAAAAACAAAAATACATGAGTTTTTAAGAGCTACGAAGGGCAGGAAATTGTGGAGAGCCATGATCGCTTGAATGGATACGGCACATAGTCAATTAAGTGGTATCGTGATACACTCTTGTCTCTTTCGGTTCATGATTGACTAGGCAGAAAATTTCCTGCAGTGGACTGCTGTTTCTTTCTGAGGTAGACTGGTTGCTATCCAACCCATAGCTAAGGAAGGGCAAAATTGATGGATTCATACCTTTCCCAAGAATATAAGTGAATATAAACAACCTGATTGGAATTCGAACTCTACTTTTCAATTTCGATTTCTTATTCCGAGCCGTTATTCCTTACACCACACTGCATATCCAGTTAACTAGTACATAGATAATTAATAATTATGTAGTTAATTTGATAATAATTTGATAAGAAATGGTCTTACCATAGACTTTACGGTCTTTACCATAGACTTTACCGTAATGCTTGATATACAATGTTAATAAATCAAAACAGTTAAGTTAGTGAAAAGCAGCGAAAAATTTCACAAACTTAGGCTAAATACGTTAAATCAATATATTACGAGCTTTTAGAATAAGGTAAAACAATTACATATCTCTTTTATCATCAAGAGCAAGTGAAGAGTGAAAACTTACGCAAAACCTCAGAATCATAATGTAAAACAAAACTCACATTCTGTAAAATAAATTAAAAAAGAAGAGATTTGGTTATTTTACATGGCTTTCCGAATTGAACCAGCTGAGGACCTTCCGATTTTGCTTTTTATCAGTAAGTCATGAAATTATTTTCTTTATGGTACACGGTATTGCTATTTACTGCAATTCCCTATTCTTCATCCTGTATAAATATATAATATGCGCAGATTAGGTGAAGAAGAGGGATACAGGGGTCTTGACGCTACCCCGTCAAGCAAAGCACAGTTAAAATATTTTCTTTAAATATCGCACAGGAATTATATAAATAAAACAACCCAAGTAATATCAAGTAAACTTAAACTAACTAAAAATAAAAGGTTTTCTCGTCTTGCTCCTTTTTTTTATTTTTTTTTTTTTTTTATTTATTTATTTATAAGAAATGATTATTTATTGGTTCTTTGGTTAATTTAATAAAATAAAAAATATCAACACTTATAAAAAAGAAAAAAAAAAGCCCTCTTTTTTCCCTGTCAAGACATTGATCACTATCAACAGAACTATGCCCGGATGTGGTCGTAGGGTCTCTGTGTGGCTTAGTACCTGACCAGTTCCCACAAAATATTTGGGTTGAAAGCCGGAGAGATATTCATTTTTGCTTAGCGTATCTAAGCCAAGGAGACTCGACTGAACCCATCCCTCTCCAGATCAGACCATTGGTCTTCGTTACGGACACATTGTCTTTGATTCCATCGGGGGGGAACCCTCCACTTTGACTTTGATTTCAGTCTTAAAAGCCCACCATCCAGCGATGACGTGTCATCACCGCACTTGATATAGTGCCAGTAGTTTAAATCCATGTGCAGATTTAGCCAGCAACCAATGAAAATACACTGTAGTTACCACCTTCAACACCCCAATCCTCTTTTGTCAGTCCTAATGCTAAAAGGCCACAGTTCAAATGTAAATGAAAAATATCTACACCTATAGAAAAAGTCTCTAAACTCCAAGACATTGCTCACCATTTGGACCCCTCCATACTCAGAACACTGGATCCATCCCTGCACAATTAAAGTACATTATTTTATATACACATCTACTTACATGTATTACACAGATAATTTTCTTTATTTTATGTCGTAATTAAGTCATGACGCCTATCGATCAATTCGAGTATCATTGGTCGATTCTATTTTGCCTGATACTTTAGAACGGTGTTCTGTGATACAGTGTTCTTTGTTCAGGTCTTTTATATATCTTCACTCTACTCGGCTTATATTCTTCCAATATGCAAAGTCTCTTCTAGATTTCATCTTATATACAAAGTATCATTACTATAACTTAAAATAGTTTATAAATGTAGTTTTTACTTAAGGTAATTTTAAAATGTTTTTGCATTTTTATGACTTGTAAGCATTTATTTATATGGTGTTACACATTTTAGTGGCGTATTACATTAAATTGCTCCACTTAGGTTAGTTACATTCACTTAAGCGCAAATACCCCTGGGAAACGTCTGAATTAATCCCCCCCTCCGTTATAGGTTAAATTGTAGGATTTATATCTGGAAAAATCATTGAAACCAAGGACTTGTGTGCTGGAACATTGTCCTTATGACACAAGACCCCTGGCTTTTCGTAACTGTCTCAGCAAGTTGGCATGGCACTCTCCATTGATAATGTGGCCCTTTTGAAGATAGTCAATAAGCACAATGCTGTTTGCATCCTAATAAACTGAAGCCACTACCTTCGCTGCAGATGAAACGACCTTGGCCTTCTTAGGGGCAAGTGAGCAAGGGTGTTTCCACACTACGTATTGACTCTTTGTCTCTAGTTCAGTGATGAATCCAACACTCATCCTGGGTTTGGGAACATTCAAGAAAACCAGCTAGATCTGCCTCAGTATCAGATTTTCTCATGATGTAATCAGCCTGGTGTGCTTTAGATGAAGACATGGCACCCACCGAACAAACCTTCGTCATATTCATTGTGTAGAATATTCTCAACTCTCTCACAGGATATGCTAATAGCATTGGCTATTTGATTTATGGTCAATCGCCTGTCATCCATCACCATGTGGTGAACACGATCAATGTTTTCTTCTGCGGTGGCAGTTGCAGGATGTCCAGACTTTGGTCATCTACAAGATTCTCCCTTCTCCTCTTAAATTCAGATGTTCACATTTTCATTGTTGATAAAGCTGGAGCGTCATACCATAATGTAGCAACCATGTCTTGTCTTTGGAGGCTAAACCCTTTTTCTGCAGGTACTTGATGTGGGGAGACTCCATGTTTTTCCCCAAAGCTATTAGTCAATGTGAACGCAAATAGTTTGAATTTGACTTACCGATTCCATTTACGGTGATGTTCGGTAACTTCCACTATTTCTTCTGTTTAACAAAAATACTCCTTCGACGCCGGTTATATATATATATATATATATATATATATATACAGTGTAACCCGGATATAAGAGAGATAGTCTCTGGTCCCAAATTAGAGCCTGTGTTAATGTATATATAATCGAGAAAATCGGATATAAGAGACTTCTCCGGTCCCGACAACTCTCTTATATCCGGGTTACACTATATATATATATATATATATATATAAGTTACCTCTAAATAAAAGCGATAGCTAAAGTTTGAAATGAAAAATTTCCTTGAAGCTTTTTAGTATCAATTTCAAGCTAATAAATTAAATTTATATTTCCAGTGAGCTTATTCCAATCAATTTAAATTCATTTTGAAATCCAGCAAGGCATTTTACCTTGCTGGATTTCAAAATGAATTTAAATTGATTGGAATAATCTATTTTTGAAATTGCAAAACATGGCTGATTTTAGCCATATTTACAAATCTATCAACGTATCTTTTTTAAAAAAATCTTTCAAAAATAAAAGATACTTTTCTGAAACTTTATTTGAGGAAAATTAGTTGATTTAAAGTTTAAGCTGACTAGAACAAATATTTGTAGTTTAAAATACATTTTTAACACGGAGGTGGGTGTTTTTATGACCTGTTGACAACTCTCTCGATGGACTTGTTTTAATTTATTTTTTCGAAGGGAGACAATGTAAAAATAAACGCCATTTTTAACTATCCAGTAATCTTAAAAATTTAGGAAAATAATTTTATTTACACTATTTACATTGTTCAGACTGTTGTCCTTATTTTTGTTGCCATATCCACGAAATTTCGGCCATTGTACGCCATCTTCAGGTGATTAGAATTTCGAACTGAACTCTTTATTTCATCCACCAGTTACACGTGTCATGCCTCTAAGTAGTAGGGTAATATTTTATTGGATTTTAGGTACTTTGTCTTTATAGTTTTACTTACGAAGACGTTTGTTGGGAAATGTTAGAAAATTACCAATAAATTTCAAATTTACCGTTAGTTACCGCTCTTTTCTTCTGGTAATGTGTATAGATACGCACACAAAATTATTTTTTAAATAGTGGAAGTCGCTGAATTGTAGTAAGCTTTTTCATTTATGATTACCTAACAATATCACCTAACCGCTATAAATTAATATAGAATTTTAAAAGATTTAAAAGAAAACTTTATAAATTATTCGAAATAAAATTTAGAAAAATGAAAATTCTTGTAAAAATTCATTTTTCATTAATTTTTTTTTCTTTAGACAATAGTGTCCATAATATATCCTATCCATAAAGGCAATTAAAAGATTTCCTAGTTAAATAGTATTACTTTTATTGCATTTTTTTATTTTACGATTCAAAGCAGATCTTCTGTGCCTGGCGATCCGGTTAAAAAAATGATTTAAATTCTTCAAGGACTTCTCCTTATAACTGAGAAACACCAAGATTTTCTTTAAAATAAATAAAATAAAAAAGGGCTTCTAAAATAACTTAATTCATTTGTGAATAAATCCTGAAAGTTTCATTTAAAATCCGACAATTGTTTGATTTTTGCAGAAATTACATTTCGAGTTTTATTGAATTGTTTTTAGTAAGATGCCGCCCAAATTTTCCATATGTTCAATGCATAATTTCTTTTTATATAACAGCAAAAAATTTGGATGAACACCTCCCAAATTAAAAAGTACACACGCGATATCGAAAATGGTGAGGGTGTGTGAAACATACTCCCCCCAAATATTTTCAGATTTTTTTTTAATGAAATAACCTGTTCAGTAAAATATTCATTCACTCTTGAATATTCTTGAAAATTTCGTTTGAATCGTATAATTCCTTGATTTTTGGCAAACATTTTAAAACATTTTTTTTTACTTTCATTACGGAAAAAAAGTATCCATTTTGGTGGTACCCAAAAACGGTATTTTGGTAAAAATAGCATTACCCCCGGGAAGTCATTTCATGTTTATTTCAACAACGAATTAGTTTCATGCTTTTCATTCAATTTAATTTTTGTTACATTTGAAAAAAAATTATGCTCTCTCTAAGGAAAAAAAAAAAAAGAATTTATTTTGAAAAAAAAACTCAAAATATCTTTCCTGGGTTTTGAAATTTTCCTTAGTCAATATTTTCAAGTAATCTAGTCACACAGTTGGTACAAATCGGGCAAAAATTGTTGCTTAACTTCTGCATGAAGAAAAAAAAAAAGAAAAAAAGTTAATATTTAAATGCAAAAATTATAAAAACTGACCATTCATCCAAACGAGACTCAATCATCGTACTAAAAATAAAAAGATATAAAAAATATAGACCGTGCTTGTTCAAATCTTGAAAATAACTTGCTGAGAATTACGTACCCTTTACTCCGGGTTGGATATAAACTTGCTACGGAGGTACCGTCAATAATTCGCAAAAGAAACCAAAAAACCCTAAAAAAAACAGCATAGCATGATGAAAAAAGGCCCCAAACTTAATAAAAACAGTTTTATTATCAAAATGTTTGTTATTATTAAGAGGAAAGACCAAAGTATTTTTTTAATTATTTTTTAATCTTTTCTAGTATGTTCGAAATTTTGGTTAAATTTTTTTTTTTTTTTTTTACGTCAGCGGTCACGTAATATTACCATTAGTTTCTTAACCCCTTTTTTAAATTGAAAAACATTAATTTGGAAATTATTGCAAAAATCAAATACTTGTCGGATTTTAGTGAAACTTTCAGAACTTATTCACAAATGAATTTAATTTATTTTTGAAATGTTTGTTTTTTAGAATGTCACAGTAATTTTTTTTTAAATCTGTTACTCCCCGCCTTACTTATTTTTATGAGAACTTGAAAAATTCGACTTGTGTGTAATTTTGTGATTGTATTAGTTAAAAGCAGAAGACTTTGATGAATTTTAATCATCAATTTTTTGTTTTAGTAAATTTCAACCCGATGTTACCTAAGATTCAGCTCTGAATTGTAGAATACAAAAGTAAAACCCAATAAAACTAAGATATTATTTAATTAAAAAAGTTTTTAATAGCATTTATGAATAATATATATTAAGGACACTATTGTCTGAAGCCAAAATATTTTTCCGATGAAAAATGAACTTTTACAAGTATTGTTTCATTTTTTTTTTTCCAATTTTAAATACAAAATGTGATAATTTTGTTAAATATTTTAAAATTCACTTTGAATCTGTGTTTTGGAAATGCTGTTATTAAAAAGATCTAGAATAAATTTGAAAGCTTATTACCATCTGCGACACGATAGTATTTTTTAAATATTTTTCAATATGCAAAAAAATGTATTATGAACGTTTTTTAAAACTACTTTATAGTTAAAATAGCTGGTTCCCTTAAAATTCGAAAATACTGTCACTTCTGTCTTTGTCCGATAAATTGCCCTGGTGTTAGTTGTCGATACAGTGACGTAAACCGAAACGTCAATTCACACCTCCAAAACCAATCACCACGGTTAGACACGCTTCTCTTATTTTCAACTAAATTTTTCTGCTAAAAAATTAAGTATTGTTTGTTTCCAGTTACATTAAGTAAACTTTAAATTTTCTAATTTTCCTAAAACAACTTTTGAAAAAGTGTAATTGAATTTTACAAAATTTTTTAAATGGAGAATTTCACTTTTACTTACAAAGTTGTCAAAAATGGCTGACATGATCGATTTTATGTCAATTTTGCCGACTCAAAAAAAAAAAAAAAAAAAAGAAAAGATTTTTAACTAAAATTTTGGACGTGCTATTAAAAATTTTAAAAATATATTGGTTTTTTAACAAACATTGTTTATCAAGTTTGGTGCCTTTTTTCATCACGGTATGCTCTTTTTAACGAAGTATTGAAACTCCCTGTGTAACGCTTAATGTTTTTTCTCAGATACTACGCTTTGAGAGGATTCTTACTTGCCTCAAAGTACGATCGGACACATGGTTAGTTTTTAAATGTTTGGGGTTGAGGTACGAACATATCTGTGATCAAGGAAACAAAATCCTAAGTGCCCTCCGCAACCAATACCACGGTGTCAGAATAATCTAATCCTCCCCGTTCAGTGCAATCCCTGGGATCAGACGAGACTGGATGGCAAATTCGAAGGCTAAAAAAAAAAAAATCAACTACAATCTTTATAACTACACTTCTCTTACAGTCTGATCGTATACCCCCCCTATAAACAAAACAAAAAATAAATAAAAGGAAGCTATACAAAATTTGTTTTGTAATGGTTGAAGCTTTGATTGTTTTTTTGTTTTGTTTTTTTTTGAATAATCATAAAATAGTTTTTTTTTCTTCTTTTTAATCCTTTGTCTCGGAGAGTTTCTACTTCCCATTGTGTTGTTGTGTAGTTTTGATGTGTATTATTATTCATCAAAGAATATTCTTTGGAAAAAAAAAAAAAAAAAACCTAAATATTTTCAGATTGTAAAACAAGACACTTAATTGGAAATAATAATAAAAATGTATTTTTTTATACACAACTAGTTACTACCAACAGAACTAGTAGTTTTAAAAAAAGTATATTGGGAAGGAGTTTAGTTTCTTCATAAGTAATCGTACTCTGAGTGTTCAATGAACAGTTACACAGTTTTTTCGTATTTACTTTCACTTCGTTTTAACTTTTTAACCACTTACAGACGGCAATATTTGCTTCGGAATTGAAAACTCAAAACCACGTCTCAAGTTTGAATTTTTTTAATCGATGAATTAAAAACGTTATATTGCTCTTTCACCTCTTTTCTCGAAGTAAAAGACATGCAGATTTCTGCTTTAATTTTGCAAAGTGTGTGTGTGTATAAATGAATATTTGAATATTATAGTGTATTATTATTTTTCTTAAGAAGACCTAGGTTACCTTAATTAACACAGATTGACGTAGCTGGTTGACTTGGATTTTTATTCTTTCTTTACAAAGTCCATCCTTTTTAAACAATAAACACTAGGTGACATCACGATCTTTACATCAACCGTTGTGTATGTGTACGCTGTAAACATTACATACACATAGCACATGTGGGACAAGTGACAATCCTGCTTCTATTTTTTTTAATAATTGTCACACGTCACTTGTTCATAGCACCAACCGACTGCTCTTCCTTCACCACCTCCTACATAGTTTACCCGTCCCAGCTCAATTGAAAACTTTCCTGTTGGGCGGGGTTGGTATTTCTTTTTTTATTCATAGAGATTTCAACTTTACACACAGTTTTTTTTTCCCTTTTTATTTTTAAACTGACCTCACTTTGCTCGAAAAAAGAAAAACAGCTTTCATTTACCTGACATACGTCGGACTGTAAACCCTAAGGGAAAACTTACCAACCCATAACCAAAGGAAAAAAAAAAAAAAAAAACTTCACTGCTTAAGCCCGACTTAAAAAGTAACTATATTTTTAATTTTACAGTGTTTTTTTTGTTTTTGTTTTTTTGACTTATTCGAATTCATGTGTTTTGTTTGTTAAAAAGTGTTCGAATTAATTGTTTTTTTTAATTATTTTTTACAGGTTTCTCATTCTTAGTGCCATCTGCACAGCTGTTTAATTTCCAAGCGGTCATTTCTAATTTGGATTCATATAATCATGGTTACATTATCAGCATTTGTACTTACTAAAAAGTCTCCAAGTATCATTATTCTATTAATTGGAGCTGTTTTAGCCCTTTCACATTTGGATACTTGTCATGCGGCCAACACAACAAGTTCAGGAAATAGCGAGGCAGAATCCATGGAAAAGGGAATGGATTTTCTCTTTCAAATGACAAAAGGATTCCTGGATCTTATACAACCAAACAGAATATACGAAAAATATAGTAAGTCTTACTTTATTATTCTCTCTTCTTTCCACGATATCATTCTGTTCAATATATCATTAAAAAACAAAACAAAACAAAAAAAATCACTAAGTTGTGTCTTGTGTGTGTGATAGATAACACTACTACAGTTTTTTTTGTCTTGCTCTTAATTTAAAATGTTAATGATTCTTTTCCGAAATTATAATTTCATCTTATTGATAGCTACCCGTGGCAAATGTGAGATTTCCCCCACCTTATTTTTATTTTGAATTTCTACTTTTAGTTTTGAATAATTTTTTTTTTTTTATGGATGAAATTAAAAACCGAAAGATTCAAGAATTGTTTTCTCTAAATGAGATATTTTCTTACTCCTGCTCCGCTGTATTTTCTTGTTTTTTTTTGGGGGGGGGGGTCTTTTTTTACGCCTGAATGAACATAGTCAAATTCTTTTCCTGTCACTAAGTGACCCTGTTGATCTGGGCATTCCAGGTAATGTTGGCTTGGTCACGTAGGTTTTTGTAAGAATTGCTTTTGAAAGTTACCTGAGTAAAAATAAAACGTTTTCTTTTTAATTATTGCTTCGTCAGTCGGTTCAATTGTATTTCTTTTTAGTTTTTTATGTGTCAGTAACACTTCTTGTTTCCCTAATTTTCTTCAATCTTTCCTCATTATCGCTCTATTTTTGACACCCAGTCACAAGTTTGTCTCTTTCTTTGCCAGGAAAAGATAGGTCTTTGTTCATGTGTTGGTTAATCTTTGTGACTAAGTTTGATATGGAAAGTAAGTTAAAAAAAACTATCATCCAACCGATTGACAGTTAAACACCTGAGGATACAGCGGCTGGATCCTTGTTAATAAAAACAAGGAAGGAAAATAATTTAAAAGTAATTCTTAATTAACTTTAGCTAAAAATAATTTTTTTTAAATTTGCTGATTTTTTTTTTTTTTGATTTTTGATTTTTTTCTAAAAACTCTAGACTTTTTCTCCGACAAAAATTAATAACAAAAAACAAACATAAGTTTTTAAGTTTGTAACAAAAGAATTAAACCTCAAGATTAAAAAACCCGCTGGCCTGTTATTATAATAACAATAATTAAAGCTCTAATTAATCTGAACTAAATTATCGTTATTAATAATAGCTTCGGATAATTTTTACATAACTGAAGTTCGATAGTCAATGATGGAAGTGATACGTACTGTTTAATTTTTTTGTTGATTGATCTCCTAGCTCTATAAATTTTAATTAGCTTTTTTTAATTCCCAAAATTTATGACCAGACATATACAGTTTGTTGGGCGCAATCTGTTAAGAAAATAAAAAGATCTTTTAAAAAGATGATTATATGTCTCTCAAATTCATAACAATTAACTTCAACTTCTTGATCGGGGATTTTTTTCTCTCTCAGTAACAAAATGGATTTATTTAGGAGTGACTTGAGGGAGTTTAAGTTACAATTCATGAGATTAGGTATTTAGTGAGGAAACGTGAACTCGATGTTTCTTTAATTTTGTGCTCCCCCCCTACTTCTGCTCGCTTAAAAACTAGAAAAACAAGAATAACTTATTTTGTTTAAAAAAAAATTTTAAACACCGAAATTGTAAGTTAATCTGTTTTAATGAAAAAAAAAAAATTACAAGTTTTAAGATGCGGTGGGTATTTATTTTGTTTATTAACCGGATTTTAACAGCAATAGGGGGGCGGGAATCTATATTCAAAAGGTGTGTGTGTGTGTTTTTTTTTTTTTTGTTTGTTTGAGGGTAATTTTCAAAATCAACAAATGAATCAATACCTAGCAATCTGGTGAGAAAAGATAACAAAAAAAAAACGTTTGGATACTGTCAGTCAGTGTACTGTACCCCCACCTAACTTATTTACCTTTAAGACCTGATGCAAAAATAAGTTTATTGAAAATCCGATAATTTAACTCTCCTAAAAAGACTATTTTTTAAATAAACCCACAATTTTTATTTTCATTTAATTTTAATTATTGCCTATAGGTTCTGTAACTTCTGATTGAACGTAAAAAAAAAATATTATTAGTAAAAAAAACAACTTTAAAATAAATAATCACGTGGTGAATGATTTATTCATTGGTTACTTAAGCGGCAAATGTCTAACTGAACTCGGATTTTTCATTTTTAAATTAACATACTGGTAAACAGAAACTTCTTTTTCCTGTCAGCTTTTGTCAGATTGTTTTTCTCCAATTGAAAAGTGTAAGGGAAATAATCGCTATGGTTTGTTTTCAATTTTATTTATTTGAAAATAAAAATTATTCGATTACTATATTTTATTTTCCAATGTTATAACATGCACTTAAAATTTGGCAAGGAATATTGGGCGGGGGGGGGATATATACAAGGTGGTCCGAAAATGTTGTCGCCCCCCAGATATAATTTTCTATTTCAGGTGGCTGATATAAGCTCTGAGTTTGGAAGAGAGGGTTAGTTTGACAAGAAAACTTTCTGGCCACCCTATTCGACTGAGATAGTGATAAAATTTGTAATTGTAATCTATTTTATGGGGGGGGGGGCAGGGCTATCAGGTGTCTACTGATTCAAACAGATGAGTCATGGGTACTCCATCCTTGATTTTTTTTTTTTTTTTTTTTTTTTTTTTTCCTACCCACCTCCAACTACTTTTCTTAATCTTACAGAAAATATGGTCCATAATCTATCCACATTAATTTTGTCTATTGAATGAATTCCAGTTTTAGTCCTATATCAAACAAAACAATTCTTCTTCTAAAAAAAAAAATTGTTTAAAATATCTTTGATTCATTCAAGACTTTTACTTTGTTTGAGCAAAAGCAGGTGGTATTATTAGCAATAAATATTTTGATACGATGATCAATGCTATGGTAATCAACAGGTTTCTAAATAAAATTTAAAAAATGTATTATTATTCCATATTTCCAATGGGATGGAATTATATATATATTTTTATTTAAACAGAACCATTAGGGATATGTTACCATAAAAATTAAACTCGTCATATTTATATATGAAGAAGTGTAGGTTTTTGGCCTGACCCACTTTCTTTATACTTCTTGAAAGTTCTCCTTGGTTGAACTGAGAATTTTTCTTTTTGTGTGTCTGTGTGTGCACGCACTTAAGTGCTCTGGTTTTCATAACTTTAACTTAATAAACATTTTTAATTAACATTTCTTTTCTTTTTAATCATATTTGCTGTATAAACTAGTAAGGATCAATGTAAGTCTGAAACTTTTTGGCATCAGGAAGCAGGAGTAAGTGCTCTGGGCCTCCCATACATGTCCAAGTGCTTATAATATTAATAATAATAATAATAAAACGTGATATCAGATTTCAATCTGTGTGTTTGAGGCATTAAAAATAACAGAATTACCCATATATTATGCAAACATTTTTTTTTAAATTTACCCCACCTCCATAAACCTGAATACTGAGTGACCAGAAGTTCATCATTAATTTTTTGTATGAAGCTTATCAGCATAACCAATCTTAGATTAACTCCCAAATTAAACATATTTTAAGCATAAAGTGGAGCTAAGACTTAATATTAGTCCCCGGCCTTCAATTTCTGAAAAATAACTTAAATTTTTCTCATTAGGGTTATATTTCAAGCATGAAATAAAGCTGAACCATAAGAATTTGCTCAGCATGACCAAATCAGCTTAAATTACCTGATACTAATAAAAAAAGAAAAAGTGTATGAGGCTTTGGCTGTAAACTTTGGACTTCTAATTTAATGCTAAAGAATTATTGGTAACGTGGGGGGTGCAGAAGGAGGGGTTTTACTCTAGCATAATAAAAGAACTGTTTTGAAATTATAAACCTGATTAACTATATATATATATATATATATATATATATATATAAGAATTTTATGCAATTTAATATCTACTTAATTCTGTATGGCTGTCACAAATTACCTTGTGTTTGTATTATTATACCATTCTAGTGCAACATGTATTTATCTCATGACCAGTGAAACTGTTTGGGGCTATATTCATACAATATCCATTCTAATTTAATATTTAATAACTTTGATCATGGTTATGTTTTATTTATTCACTTTTCAATATCTTGGTCTTTTCCCCCCCTCAAACATAAGTAGATAATTTTTTTCCCCTTTCAATGAAACAATATCATTAATGTTTATATTTTAAGTGTTTAACAATAGATTCAGTAAACAAGAAAAGAGTTAAGTTACAAGTGTCAAATTGATATTGTAAATTTATGTTGCAATTAGCAGTGTAAACTTACTAAAGACAAGATATTTTCATTCAGCTTGATGCCTTTTATAACTTTACAAAAATTATTTGTAATTTTTAATGTAATCTATGGTATCAAATGTAGTATTTATTAAACAAATACTTTTTCATACTGAAGATTGCATATAGTGAATACTAAAAGTAGTCATTGTGAATTATTATACCATAGAAATGCATTTCAAATACTGGAAATTATTGGAAATATATTAGAAATTACTTACATAGTAGCTGTTTATTCAGGGGATACAGCAAATTCTAAAATTATAATCCATTTTAATAGGAGTCAATAATATAAGAATTTGGTCAACTGAAAAATTTCCAACATGCATTTGACTATTTAATACTGTTTCTTCTGCAAGAAAACACATGCTAGATATTAACATCAGTGCCATATCAACAAGGTAGAAGGTGTATAGTTTTGACTCTTCTCACAGAAGAATTTTTGGTGAGTGAGCGTTATTCTTCGGGTCAAGTGGAAGTTTCACTCGCGGGCTTATGAAAGATTGAAAATAATAATACAAGGAATGCTTCTTATTTACTGCCAAAGAAATGGAGACAACAAGGAATACAATAACACTGTTGGGTAGAGTATATTACCAGTTACAAAACTCTCACACAGACACAACAAAGTGGAAAATTTATTAACAACACAGTTTGCCAGAGTGTCTGTTCTTTGAGGCTTCCTCAAGTTAGATGTCACACACACACACACACACACATAATATGTGTGTGCATGTAGGGCGATATATATAGACCGTGTTTTGAAAAATACAAAATGAAAACATTACATAAAAACACACATGCAACCAACTAATTTCTTATTTAACAGTTGAAATATTTCATCCTTGAAAATGGCTAAATGTATAACCAAAAGCGCTTGGGGGAAAAAAAATAACATTCGGACAGTTTTTATATAATTTATCACTTAAAAGAAAAAAAATTAGAATGTATGAGAAATTGTATAAAAACACCTTGTCTGTCGTATTTAATGAAATGTGCATGAAAGGATTGCTGCCTAAATACATACACACGTACGTACGTACGTACATACATACATACATACATACATACACATACATATATATATATATATATATATATATATATATATATATACACACACACACTTCAGTTTTGGTGACCGATTTTAAAATCAAACCACAGCTAATGCTTCTGATATAGAGAAAGCAAACATGCAGACATTCTCAAGTAGTGGACATTGGAGATGATAATGTATTTGATTTTTGACTACTATCGTCAAATCCTAAGACATTTTCCTTCATACAATTTTGTCTTTCATTGTAACCTGAGGAAGCCAGAGAGAACAGATGTTCTCACAAAACATGTTAATAAATTTTTCACTTTGTCTACTCTACACTAGTTTTGGATGCTATTACACACTCGTGTGTATATATATATATATATATATATATATATATATATTAGTGTGTGCTTATGTTATTGCCACTCAGAAAAATCTGGAGTGTTCCTTGATAAAATACAAATATTACATCCGTATTTTTAATAGTTTTGAACGCATGCCATTTAAAAATTTGCCTGTCTTTTTTTTGCATTTTTCTAAATAAGACTTCTGATATTCATAGCTCCAAGGATATTGCAGACAAAGATTTGAAACTTAGTGCTTACTGTAGATTCTAAAAATATAGACACCTTAGATGTCTTATGTACTGTTTTTATAAGGACCTGAAAATTGCCAAAATGTAAAAGGATGCTACCCACTTTGACAATGTATGTCAGATACAGCATCCAAATTAGTTTTCCTTTCATTTATGACCAAATAGATTATTTCTATGCAGTAACTATTTTCATCCCTGTTATAGGATTGTCAATGTTACTGTTTGAAAATTATATATTTTTTTTTTTTTTTAACATTCTTAAAATTGCCTATTTTTATGTTTTCAGCAGGCCAGTTAGGCAGTTTAAGAATTGTTCTATATGTCTGAAGATTCATGTGATAGAAGTTTCATTTTGTGGACAAACTTCTGTCTGCAATTAAGATGTATTTTCTATAACAACTTATGCTGAAATCATGGTTTTGTTAATTTTGGCACCCTTCATAAATTTGATACTCAAGAAAATATGTAGCTGAAAATTGGTACCCCAATAATTTTCTCCACGAAATTAACTATTTTTGGCTAACTTTGTTCCAAGTGGTCTAGATGCTGTGGGTTCTTGAAAATGTTTTTCAGATGGTCTACAAAATTCTAAACCGAACAAAGTGACTAAACTAAGGACTCCACTGTATTTTTATTAAATACATCAAGTCAAGATAGCGAAAATGCATCACAATTTGTGTTAAGCAGTTTTATAGATACTCAAAATTATACATCAGGTTCATTAGTAAGGCAAAAATAATATTATGGATATTTTTAAAGAAAATAAACAAATATTTAGCTTTAGAGATAAGTCAATACTTTCACTGATAAGTCAGTATTTCACCTAATGATAATTTCAACTCCTGAGAATAACAATTAATATGGTGAATTATATGTATTAAAAAACTCGACATATCCCGCAGGTATTTCCAACAAGTTGAACAAAGTTTCTACCTAGGTATCAGACCAAGTATTCTAAACTGAAAAATTCCTAGCTGTCATATTCTGTTTCATTTTATATCTAACATAAAATATTATCAAATCAACAAATGCTTGTTATGCAAAAGACATTAGCTAAAGATTTATAAAATTAGACAAGGTAATTAAAATGCTACTTATGATTCTTAATACTTAAAATGCTACATCTGATTCATTTTATTTGGGTCCATAGAATAGCATTGAATGTTTTCATAAGAATGTTAAGAATATTTTATGATGGAAACTTATCAAGAGAAACTCCAAATTCCCAATGAATTAACACTTTCATTTCATTTAAGAATGAAGAGTTTTTTTTTGGGGGGGGGGAGGGGGTTCTTCCAAATATTTCCAAGATTACACTATGGTAAAGCACTATTTTCCATTTTGATGACCTGCCAAGAGCTGAGGATTTGAAATGTTAAGTTCTCATTTATAGAGTCTTGATTTCTTTTAATTCTGCTGAATTAAGAATCTTAAATGGAATAAAACATCAATAAAACTTTGGAATTAAAATGTTTGTACTTGGCCCTTTGAAAATTGAATTCCTAATGAGGGGATAACCTGTTAGGCAGAAAAACCATAGACATGGAAGTGTGAATATATTTAAAATATTAGAATTTCTTAGAGAAAGCATACGGAAAGGGTGGCCACTATAACAGGTGTGAATTTTTTTTTTTTTTTTTTTCTTGTAGATTAATAGGACTTTTAGTCAATAAGAAAAAATTCTTTTTTCAGAAAATAGTGCCAGTATTTGGGTTTGTTTTTACTCCGAACTACTTTCTTTAAAACCTTTTTTTTACACTTGGTATTATGCTTCCAAGGAACATGTAAAAACTATTTTACTGAATAAGCATGATGTATGTTTTTAGCAGTAGAAAAGATTGTTTGCTTTTTGCAAACACACACTTCACACAAAATATTGTATCAAATGAAATTGTTACATGAAATTTAAATTTAAAAATATAAATGATAAAATCAAGGTATTAGAAATTGTGAATACTTTGTAATAATAAAAGTTGTTTGTTAAAATGCTAACTTACCACTGAAAATATTGACTATTATCGCTAAACCTTAATTGTTTTTCTTTTAAAAAGGAGATTTTTGGCTTATTGACTTGTGCATATTTTTGAGTATTGATAAAATTACTTAAACATAAAAAATTATGATCCATTTTCACTATCTAGACTTTATGTATTTAAAAAAATAATCTAGTGGAATCTTTAATACCGTTCGTTTACTTACTTTTAGTTAAGAATTTTGTAAACCATCTGAAAAACTATTTTTAAGTGCCCATAGCATTTAAAACTATTTGAAACAAAGTTAAAATTAAGCAAAAAAAAATTTATTGCATAGAAAATTATAGGAGATACCAATTTTCAGCTTAAGAGTTTGCAATGTTATTAGTCCTGACATCTTTGCTTCAGTCACTTTTCCACCATTGTAACTTAGCTATCCTGTTTGTTTTCTATAAATATTTTCATGGCAATTGTTCTAATGAGCTTTCCTCTTTGGTGTCTCTACCTCATGCATTTAAGTGTTGTACTAGATTGGCTGCTAGGTCTCATCATTTTACTGTTGAAATAGAAAAATGTAACCCTAAATTTTATTCTAATAGTTTCTTCTCTGTGGCAGTGGTGACTTCAGGGGTTATTGGCCCTCGTTCGATGGTGTTCCTTCGGAGGATCGGCGCGATAGCGTCTCGATTAAGGAACGAGCCTCGCGAAATGAAGTGGCTCTTGCAGCATGTCTCACTGGCGACGGTTCGAGGTAATGCTTTCTCCATCATGGCGGCTGGCAGAGGATAGAAAAAAAAATTTGTTTATAGTTACGTTGTTCTGGAATTGTCATCACTGGCCGACTGAACTTGCTTTGTTTCAATTATTGTTTCCCTTAGATTGAAATTAATTTGGGCTGCTCCCAGAGAAGAATTTCAAAGAAACTAAAGCTTAAATAGAAATTTTCTGTATAAAAAAAACCCTGTTTCTTCTCTTATTTGTGGACATTTTTATTTCCTGTCATATAAGATCTTCAAAAAATTTAAATGCAACATCAATCCCCATCTTCTGTCTTTTGAAATCCTGTTCTTTTTATTGTCCGTTCTCCTCACTAATGTTTTTTTCATTTTCTTTCACTCTCAGTAACCACTTCTGTCTTAGTGGCTTTATTGTCTTGCTTGGGATGAAAAGATTAAAAACAAAACCCCAAAAAACTCCCTAACTGGTCTGCTAATGTCATAAAAATAGGTAATTTTAAGGATGTTAAAAAAAATCAAGCAATTTTCAAACCTTAATACTGATATTCCTATAACAGGAATAAATATGGTTACTGTATAGAAATGATTTATTTGGTCGTAAATGACAGAAACTAATTTGAATGCTTTATCTAACATACTTTGTAAATGAGCTATCAAAGTAGATGGCATCTTTTTGTGTTTTTTGGTTCTTATAAAAATACATAAGACACACCTAAGCTGTTTATGTTTTTGTAATCTACAGTAAGCGTTAACTATTGTCATCAAGTTTCAAATCTGTACCTGCAATATGCTTGATGCTATTAATGTCAGAATTTTGTCAAAAGCCTTTATTTAGCAAAATGCAGTCAAATTTCAAAATGTTCTGATTTTAAAACATCTAAAGAAACAGATCTAATATTTGGACTTTATCAATGAATTTGAAGGAACACCTGTTAATTTTCCCAGGTTTTTCTGGGACTCGCCTGTGGACATTTGTTGATTTTGAGATGGAAAGAGTTGTATGTATGTATGTAAAATATATATATATATATATATCTTCTAGTCACTTGAAGATTGTGAGAGCATCAGGCTTGAGGAACAATTTGAGCAGTATTTTTAGTGTTGACAGTGTGAAACAATTTTTGATCTGTCTGGTTAATCTGGGCACTTTACTGTGTAGGTAGGTATTTACCTTTTGGCCTTTTGGGGGGGGTATTCTTTAAGTTGTTGGGTCATCTGGCAAGTTGTATGTTGATTACATCAATGTAGTTTGTTTTGTGTGTGTGTGTATATATATATATCACATAGCTGATTGATTTTATATTCAGTGCCTTTTATATTCAGCGCCTTCTCTCTAGAGTTTTGGATACAAACTTTTCGTAAATATTCAGTTCACTCATCAGCAATATTAACCTAATACAATTACATAGTTTGAGACAAAAACTGGGAATACATTTTCAATAAAGTTTAGGCGCAGAAGTGTTGACACAAAGGTGAAATTAGCCGGTATGGCATGGGCCGAGCTGAAGAGGACTATCCGGAACTGCATCCATTGGAGAGGTGTTGTTGCGGCCCTATGTTCCCCAAGGAATCAAGAGGCATAGAAGAAGAAAGTTTTAATAAACTGTAATGCTGGAATGATAAACACATATTATTTATAATCTTATTTTTCTTATTTATAGATTAGTTCTTTCTGGAAAATATCCAACCATTTAATATTAACAAATTGCCTACCTAGGGAAATAGTATCTTCACCCCTTAAAATTTCTTTACTTATCTCAGCATTCTTTCTATATTTCAAATCAGTTTGTAAAGTTCTCTTGGGATCACTATCAGCTGTTTCATTCTCCTTCATCTCAACCCTGATATTTCCAAGTGTGATTTTTATCTTTCTGTAAAGGCCAGAAATGAAAAGTATCCAAATCTGGACTATAAAAAGTTGATACACCCGGGCAATGTGGTATTTTACAAAATACCCTGCGTAAGACTTGAAGAATCTGATGGTCACAAAATACACAAGCTCATCTCATAGTACCTTATCAACTGAATGATGCCACAGTAAGCTTCTCTCTTATTGCAAAGTTATTTCAAGGCTGTATAACTGTTTCTCAAGATATTCAAAATAGTTGGATACATTCCAAATGGACCACATATACTTTGAAACCAAATCCAACTTTATCAAGGCTCTAGAATTTATTCATTGACATATTGGGTTGTCAGGAAAAAGAGGTTTCAATAGTATGTGAATAAAATTTTATAGTCATACCATTTACTTACTTTCACTTTTTTTTCCTAACAGCTTCTACTTATAGGAAAATGTAGTACAAAATTATTTACTTCTAGTGCTCAATTACTTTTGCAGGCTAAAAGAAACTGATATGTGGTGTCTGAAAAAAATGGTCTTTATCAGATATTTGGGATTGCATGTCATCTAAATGCAAAGCATCCCATGTTCTTATTTATCATTCAGATTTTTCTATTTCTTGTGAAATTGGTAAATATTACAAAAAAAAATTGCAACACTTATTCAAGTATTTGTATTAAAATGATATCCAAAAGTTCAAGGAGCATAACCATTTTTTCTCAATTACTCTAAAAGGCAACTATGCACAAAGGATAGCATTGAAAGTTTATACTACATCCCAACTTGTACCCTTGGGTAACCTCTTGTATATGGTATGTAACTTTTTTCTAATTATCTTTCTCATCACCATAATATGGCTTCCCTCTGCCTTTTCTATAACAATTTCCATGGTAATTGTTCTGATGAGCTTTTCTCTTTGGTACCTAGACTTTATGAATTTAAATGCAATACTAGATTGGTAGTAAGGTCTCATCAATTTGCAATTGAAATCGCAAGATGGAACCATAAGTTCTATACTGATGACAGTTTCTTTTCTCGCACTGCTCACTCGTGGAACTCTTCTAGTTTTTTGCTTTTCAGTCAACTTTGATCTTAAAAAATTTAAATGCAACGTCATTCGTTATCATCTTCTGTTTTATTGTTCTCCCTCTTTAATAATATTTTCTCTTTTCTTATATTCTCATACTCAGTAAGCCCTTTGCAGTGGCTTTATTGCCTTGCTTAGGGTGAAATGATATATATATATATATATATATATATATATATATATTGTTACCCTGTTGGCTTTTCATAAATTTTTTATTTTTTTTATATTGAAGCTTCATTTATATTCAGTTTTTCAATGCAACATTAGGATAAGTTCAATTTTGTTTCAGCATCTCTTTGCAAGGTAAATTTTCATCTGTGTATATAAAAAAAAAGATGTAGAAGTGAGTTATTGGTTGATATATGCATCTTTGTATATTCGGAAAAAAAAAATTTTAAATAATTTTTACTTATTGCTTAATATTTCATTGTGCTAACAGAAAATGGAAAAGAAAAAAAATCAGTTGATACTTTAAATCTTTCCACCATCATCATGTGCAATATTTATTATTCAGCTTTGTATAAAGAAATTTCTAGATCAGGGGTTCTCAACCAGGAGAGGGATTTCAGAGTTTCAGTTGAGAAGTTGGGGGGGGGGGTACTTTCTCAGAAGTTTCTCATTGACTTCATTAGAATAAAACTGATTTAAATACCCTGGCATTCTATTGAACTTTTTCTTTATTTAAGTAGGTTTCAGTTTATTTTAATAATTAGTTATGAATTAAAACAAATTACTGTATATGTATTCAAGTTTAAAAATCCAACATTTTTTTTTTTTCTTTTCATAATCATTTCACCCCAAGTAAGGTGGGAATGTCCCTAGTATGCAGGGGGTTACAGAGGATGAAAGTGAGGGAAAAGATTATAGGGAGGATTGAGGAAAGGACAAAAGATGAATGGGGTTCAAGACAACAGAAGATATTGATTGACTTTGCATTTAAATTTTTGAAGATTGTAGTTGTCAGGGAAGCAAGTAAATGGAAGGGAGTTCCACAGGCAGGAAGTGTGAGAAAATAAATGGTTAGCATATAAGTGGTGGTTGCATTTAGCTATTTCAACAGTAAAAAGGTGGGACCTAGATGCCAAAGTGATAGCATGCTCAAATTCATGTAGTCAGGGCACCGGGGGGGGGGGGAAAGCTCGTCAGAGCAGTTGCCATGAAAATATTTGTAGAAAAGATGGAGGGAAGCCACATCCCATCTGTGAGAAAGTGACTGAAGTTGAGATGCCAAATTAGAACCGATTACATTGCAGATCTTTCTTTTGGAGTTTAAGAACCTCAAGATGAACAGCAGGGGCACCAGACCAGATATGATAACAGTATTCAATGCATGGGTGAATGGTAGATTTGTAAATGTGCAAGATGGACTCTGATGAGAAAGACCTTTTGTCATGATACAATGAACCCAACTTTCCTTGCAGTAGATGCAGCTATTGATTCAAACTAGTTGTTCTACTTCAAGTCAGTTGAAAACATGAGCACAAGAAGGTGCAGTGAGATGCTCTCCTGGAGTCAAGCATCAGCTATGCTGATGGTGGGCAGGGAAGTTTCTCTATGGTGGTTAAATGAGAGCAGTTTGGTTTTGAAGGCATTAAAATTTATAAGCCATTTCCTGCTCCAGTTAACTACTGATTGGAGGTCCTTTTCAAGAGTAGCATCCAGGTTAACTTTGTCATCTCTGACAGATTTGCTATTGAGACAAAAGTAAGTGGTAGTGTCATCAGCATAAATGCCTACTTGGGAGGAAGATCACTGATGATCAGAAATAGTGTAGGACCCAGGATAGAGCATTGGGGTCACCCGTGTTTGTGTGACAAGAACTGGAAGCAAGCCCATTCAGAACAACCTTCATTTCACGGTTTGATAGGAATGATTGGATTAAATCAATCATCCTGTAATACTGTAGACCTGAAGCTTACATAGAAGACCAGCATGCCAAACCCTGTCAAACGCCTTTGAGATATCTAGAGTCACCACTTGAGCTTCGCCATTATTATCAAGAGCTTGATATACACGTTTATTAAATTTGTAAAACTCCTATAAAAAAAAAATAATTTGTGTACATGTACTAATATGGAAAAGAATGAAGATTTTCAATAATACATACATATTATATTTGAGTCAGAGCATCTTGGAAATGTGGGGAGGATGATTTTCTGACTTATGATGAAAACGGTACACTAGGCAAAAAATGTTCAACAACTGGTGTAGATATTTTTTGTTTGATGACTTTCAAAGATGTCGATATATAGCACAGATGGAACCTAATTTCCTGAATAAGATCTAACCAGTAATTTTATTCTGAATCTTTTAGACTTTTAAATGAATCAAGTCAGGGATCATTATTTGGAAGGCACTGCTAAGTTATCTCCATTTTTCCCTAAGAGATGCCATGAAGGTGACTTACTCAGCATAACACCATGACAATCTAATTTGAATACACTTGTTGTTATCAGGAAGTTTGTCATTGTGCCCTCTGGCCTTCTCCAGGTAACTGTCAATTTGAGTAACCTTCAGGAAATTTCAAACTTGACCTTTTATTTAATGTACAATCGTTCTCATTCCACTGTCCATGTTTAGGGATATCTCATCTTGATCTCCGTCTGTCATTGCCTCCTGTATCCACAGTCTGTCTGTATTACTACCCAACCTGGGCATTGAACTCACAAACCAACACTTTAATCCACTAGGCTGTTTTCTTGTGGGACAATCCTAAACCTAGAACTTGGAGCCTCAAACCTAATGTTCCGCCTTCCTACTTGCTACTGTCACTCATCCTGGGTATGATGATAAACTACATCCAGCAGCAAGTCCTTTGATCAGGAAATTGGAGATTTTCAGGAGCATAAAACCACCTTTTTAAACTGCTATTATTTCCAAGTCCATCCTGATCCAGATTGGTATCACATGTTAGGGTCCCAGCTATAGGCAACAACAGTACATTTTGATCAATAATACATTTTTATAACAAAGTGACAATGAATACAACACTAAAAAAAAAGAAAAAAAATTACCAACAATGCATTTTATGATCTACAAACTATTTATATAAAAAAAAAAAAATTTAATACTTCTCGGATAAACATACGTACAAAATATATAGGTTTTGGCATTACATAACCTATACAGGTTGATATGCCACTAAACAACATCAGCCAGCTGCTGCTGTCACACTTGACTGCCTTCACCATCATACACTATTATATTTTATTATGCAAGTCAATGTTTTCCATATAAGATTGGCATTAATCAATTGATATTGGTGACATTTTTCAGGGTATACTTGTATTTAACCCTAGAACACTAATCATCAATTAAAGCTACACCACAACTAACCATGGGTATATCATACCTGATTTTGAAAATATAAAAAAAAATATTAAATATAAATCTTTATTTGAAATATTTTACATGCAGGAACTTCAAACTTTGTACTTTGAGTTAACATTAATAGGAACTGAAAAACATTATTTAGGTAAGAAAATCAGGTACTGAAAATTGTAATTAAAAATAGGAAAATTTGCGCTGGGTATATTATACCCATGGTTAGTGTTCTAGGGTTAAGAAAAATTAAAAGGGTAATAAGCAAGGAAAGGGAATTGACGGACAAGTGTATGTTGGAAGTTAATGTTGCAAATGGAAAGAGAAAAGATGCAGAATATTGGTTAAAGACCTGAAAGCAATCCGATTCCCACCTTTTTAAGTAAACATCACAAAAAGAAACATTTATGCTGGGTGAAAATGAATTGCTTAGTAATTTTGAGCTAAATTGGATGGATGTGATGACAGTTGTATATTGGGTTCTTCATGGAAATACTTCACCAATACAACTTAGAAGACAACAGTTGGGTAATGAAGTAATGTTTTAAGCTAGTATTGTAAACTAGTAGTAAACTTGTAGATACTTTCAAAGCTGATGAGGGTGCTATGATAAATGTATAATCTGTTTCTCTTGTGTATCAATCTCACTTTAAATGTTACTTATAGTGGATACTAATATTTGAGTAGATACTCTGTTTATTTATTAAACAGTATATTTATTTTCATTTACTGGCCTGAATATGTGAGAAATCCTATTTTTTTTTAAATTGCACTCTTCAGCAAGAATTGAACCTGTGTGCCACAGGGTAGAGGTAACTATCTTTTTAGCCTGGTATTCCTTACCACTTATGAGTAGACAATTTAACATCCATCAGCTATATGACAAATTTTATTTCTATTAATCCTATTAATGTTCTGTTTCTGGTATCAAGTATTCTATTGTAAAGACTACTTGCCTTAAATGTTGTTTCTTTTGGACTTCCACAGACTGGCAGCATTTCTCGCTTTACATGAACAAATCATAGAGATTAATTTCTCCATGAATGGAGCTAGGTCTTCTGGGAGTTACAGGACACCTTTTTTTCCTGAAAAAATGACTTGGAATAATACACAGGTTATAACTGATAAGCATGAACACCTGTGGCAGGTGTCCTCACTCACCTGTACACAGTGACATTATATCATCATTCTTTTAAATGGTGGTTGACTAATCTACAGTAGTCAGGGAAGTGGTGACTTTATAAATGACGTAAGCAGACCTGAGACATTTCCTAGTCAATATGTTTATTGAAGAGAATTGTTAAAACAAACCCAAACTGTCCTTTTTGTCAAATAATTAATCACCATTTCTATGTGATGTTGATTTGAGTATAGTTTCAGTAAGGGAACGTTAGAGTTGAATTATTGTTTAGGGGTAAAATTATCAATAGTATCATGAGATCAGCTCCCTAATTTACCATTTTTCACTGTTAAAAAAAAAAAAATTGTTAATCACTAACTAAAAAAAAATATGGAAGGTTAGTACTGGTATGATATATCTTGTAGGATTGACAAATACTATTTTTAGTACTTAATACTGGACTTTTTCTGAGATTAGACATGTAAAAACTAATCAAATAACTAACCTGTCCTCTTTAAGATTTTAGCCAGCCAGGTATAACAAAGTGTCCATGATAATTTTTTTTTTTATTTAACAACCATAGTTAAATGTATAGAATCAGGTTTATCAGATTGGGCTGTAACTAGCAAATTGAGGTTAAAATTTAAAAGCTTGGTGCTGCTAAATTGAAATTGTCATTTTCTTCATAAGTAATGCAATTTTTTTTTTTTTTTAGTAACAGCCATAAAAGAGTAATATAATATATAGTAACCATAAAAAAGACACTTCTCTCTGATACATCGTACAGTTTTCAAGCTTCCTCAATACAATTGACTTTAAAATTGTGCAATAAATAAATTTGTGTAAAGTTATATAAAAAATGTAGTTATGTAGGCTAAATAAAATTTGATTTTAAAAAATTAGTTCTACTAATGAAGATAAAACAATTTCATGTAATCAAACAACTGATGTGATATTAGCTGATAATATTGAAAATGTATATCAGTAACAACCTAAAATAATGGGACTGTCTAGTGAATCCCAATTAAACTTGTCATTCATTATAAATAGGTGATGAAAATCTTTGTTCTATTATTTCTAGATATAAATTAGCCATTTAGATATTTTTTTCTAATCTAACTGATTAGGTTATTGAGTCATTCTGTCAAATCAACAATAATTTGATCAGTGTTTTTTTTGTTTTGTTTTTCCCCAAATTTGGTACACTTATAGTGCTTCATGATACAAATTGAATGGTACCTATTTTACATCTCTAGGTCAAACGGTTCCTGAGATATGACCCTTTGACCTTTGCCAAAACAGTGAATTTTAGAAAAAAGTCAGTTTAGATATCAATATTGCAGTTTTTTTCATCTATAAATCTAAATTATATACCATTTTAAAGTACTTGGATAGATCTAAAAGGTGGCAACTTCTTATTTATTTTTTGTTTCAAAGTTAAGATAATTTGACCTTAACCTTTGACCCTTTATTTTCTCAAAAAGCATATCTTTAATTTGTTTTTTAAATTTGACAACAAATTTATCTGCCTTTTAGATCTATCCAAGTACTTTAAAATGGTATATAATTTTATACATATATTAATATTTAAGCCATCTTTTGATTAGTTCCATCTAGAAAACCAAATAATTCATTTAAACAAGTTCTGCTTACAAATAGACTGAAGGCAGCAATGGCTGCAACTTGTTATTGAATTAAGAGAACAGGTCTTGTGTTCTATCATGGTAATACTAGACTGCTTCTTGTTTTAGTGACCAAATAAAAATTGTTACAACTTTGCTCAGAAGTTTTCATTCATCTGCTGTATTTGTAACAGTGTCTGTAAACTGGAGTAAATTAAAGATTAGGAAAAGAGAAAAAAATAAAACCACTCACCCCCCCCCCAGCTTGTTGGAAAGTGTATTTCTAAAATACCATATATTTGATAGGGTCACTTGAATCACAAGTCTCAGAAAAAGGGTGTGATGGTGCTTTTTCATTGGCTCATAGATTAACAAATCAATAATTAGCAAGAAGGCAAGATTTCCTGATAACAAGAATTTCTCCCTACAAGATTCTTGAGTGAGAAGTTTTTGCTTGTAGTATGTGGGTCTGTAATACTGGAATTGGAGAGTTTCTCTCATTCATTTCACCCTTTCCATCAGTGACAAGTAGTTGGCAAAATTTCCCTACCGGGGACAATAAAAGTAGCCAATACAGACCATACTATATTAATATTACAAAGTAATTTTCCTCTGGTAAAAAATAACTTTGATTTTAGTAAGAAACAGCAATGGTGCAACTTTAGTGTATTGGCCTGAAGACAGCCATGCAGTGGCACAGCAGATACAACCCACTACAACTGAAAGATGGCAGGAAAGAGAGAAAAAAAAGTGATGAGGTTGGTGCCAAAATGCTTGACTGCACATAAATATGCAAAGAATTCACAGCCATTCAAAATGAAGAACAAGCAAACAAATTAAGTTATTGAAATAACTAATTATTTTATTAAACAAGTTTTGGGAATAAAGTGTTGAAAAATTATCAGCTTTGACCTATTTACCAATTATCATTTTTCTTTATGGTCAAGCCAAGAAATTTTCAGCACTCCTACATAATAAAGACTGAAACAGGCTATTATTCCCTTCAATGCTGAAATTAAAGCAATGAAATGTGAAGGTTTAAATGCTACATACATACAAATTTCAAAAGGATTCTTCAGAGATTCTTCACATGTTTCTGTGATATGACCTATTTCAGCATTGACCTAATGAAGTTGATATTAAAAAATGAAATAAAGTGCTTCCAGAAAATTGTAAATATAATCTGTACATTTAATACCCTAGTATTTACTGATATACTTACCTACATAAAGTATTTGTGCCAAAAGAGACAAATGTTCACCACTTAAAAAGATCAGAGAGAAAAGAGTAATAAAATAAAATTTATCTTTTTCTCCAACACATCCTCCTCTCCTTTCACTACCGTATCTTTTTTCTCTCTCTCTCTTTCTTACCTACCTTCTATGTTTCCTTCATACATTCTTTACCCTTTCATCTTCTCTTCTGTATTTCCCAGTTTTGTTGGATGGAAATGAATAGATGGTTACAAACATTTCATAGAGAACAGATATTACACTGCTCCTCAAAAGATTTTAATCCAAGGCAAAGAGTGCATTTACTCTGATCCAAAGCTAAATTGCCAGCCTAGTAATTAATAATTCAGTCCTTTTTGAAACCTGGTGCTAGTTGAGTTTTCTCTAACATGTATTATTTTCTTTTTTTTCTTGGCAAGAACTTTTCAACCATACTTAGGAGCAAAATGTTAATTTGTAGACAAAGAACAGTAGAACCCCCCCACACACACACACACCTTAATCTACTATTCTTGAAAACAAAACATTTATTTTTCCATTTGTTATCAGAGATGATGTAAGTTTATCATTGTTTCAAATTCAAGTATTATCCAGTTTGTGACATGAATAATTTTACATTGGAGTTTGTATGCATTCTTTACAGTCATTTGATACATTAATAAATAATATTCTCTATAAATAGATGTATATATTTCTTAATTTTGATGCAAGCTTTACTTTCCAGGAGTATAGAGTTATTGGTAAGCTTTCACTCCTAAATTAAAAAAAAAAAATTATACTACTTTTAACAAATCTTTATTCTTATTAATTATTGACTAGGTTTCCAAATTTACTGACTTGTGAAGTTGAAGTAAGGCTGACTTCTTTAGCGTGAAGTTGAAGTAAGGCTGACTTCTTTAGCGTGAAGTTGAAGTAAGGCTGACTTCTTTAGCGTGAAGTTGAAGTAAGGCTGACTTCTTTAGCGTGAAGTTGAAGTAAGGCTGACTTCTTTAGCGTGAAGTTGAAGTAAGGCTGACTTCTTTAGCGTGAAGTTGAAGTAAGGCTGACTTCTTTAGCGTGAAGTTGAAGTAAGGCTGACTTCTTTAGCGTGAAGTTGAAGTAAGGCTGACTTCTTTAGCGTGAAGTTGAAGTAAGGCTGACTTCTTTAGCGTGAAGTTGAAGTAAGGCTGACTTCTTTAGCGTGAAGTTGAAGTAAGGCTGACTTCTTTAGCGTGAAGTTGAAGTAAGGCTGACTTCTTTAGCGTGAAGTTGAAGTAAGGCTGACTTCTTTAGCGTGAAGTTGAAGTAAGGCTGACTTCTTTAGCGTGAAGTTGAAGTAAGGCTGACTTCTTTAGCGTGAAGTTGAAGTAAGGCTGACTTCTTTAGCGTGAAGTTGAAGTAAGGCTGACTTCTTTAGCGTGAAGTTGAAGTAAGGCTGACTTCTTTAGCGTGAAGTTGAAGTAAGGCTGACTTCTTTAGCGTGAAGTTGAAGTAAGGCTGACTTCTTTAGCGTGAAGTTGAAGTAAGGCTGACTTCTTTAGCGTGAAGTTGAAGTAAGGCTGACTTCTTTAGCGTGAAGAACTTTCATTCTATATTCCAAGGAGATCTAACATGGACAATGTCTTTTCCAATTCAGCCATGGAAACCTTATGGTGTGACAATTTCAAATGATTCATGTTGTTACTCCTCTGTTTCTTTTATACCATATTGTTTATGACTAATAGCAAGTCATAGGTTTAAAATTGTGATTAAGTATTTTCTTGGACAAAACCTTTAACCATTAATGTTTATTCCAACTTAATTCTTCTTACATCAATGAAAGTTTAATTTAGAACATTTTCATTAATAAATAAGAAATGCTTCATTTCAGGTTTCAAATAATTTAAATATTTATTCTGATTTTTATTTTCTCCAGAAAAAAAAATTCATAAAAATGAGCTGTTTTTCACCCCCACCTCTTTTTTTTTTTTTTCTTAGAAGGAAAGAAAAATATGTTAAGAGAAGCAGGAAGTGTCAATGACATTTTGATCAATGACACTTTCATTGTTAATTCTTTTGCTATGATTTTCTGTAGGTTTCCAGTTATGATTTGTGTGTGAATGTTTGCCTATTCATCTCTTTTATACAAGATCTTCACAATATTCTACACATGTATTCATGAATACACACTTAGACAAGAAAAATATCGACCTAACACAAATAAATAATACATTAATTTTTCTTAATTGACTATAAAAAATGACAAAATCGCTGTCAATTGTTGAAACCTGATGAGTGGACCGAGCTATTACAATAAGTTTAAGAAATACTAGTCATGGAGATGAATATAACATAAAGTAACATTTTATATCTGTATTAATCACACACACACACACACACACACACACACACACACACACACACATATATATATATATATATATATATATATATATATATATATATATATATATAAGAATGCTGGAAAGACTAAATTAAAAGAATTAAAATTTTCCTTGTCTGCCATATTTAACAAAATATGTTTGAAAAGAAAGGTTGTTGCCAAATATATATATATATATATATACACACACACATACTTGAGGTATTCCTATTTTGGCCAAAAGCTGCGGGGGAGGGGCAATATTATAGATTCAGTCTACAAAAAATAAACCTCATAAAGACACAAACTTTAAATGAAAGAAAAAAAAACTCACAAGATAATACTTGTACATCATATTTTATAAAACCTGCATAAAAAGATTGCTGTCCATACACACGTGCGTATATATATATATATGATTGACTCTCCCATTTGTATTTGATGTATGAGGATCCAACAACGTCATTCAGTTTTTGTTTGCGTTATATGTGACACTTCAGTCTGACTCATGATCCTCATATTGTGCAACAGTGTGAATCTCGGGACATAACCACAGAAATATTTACTGACACTTCTCGCTGTTGTCTTTTGTCTCTCAGCTGGTCAATATGACTGATTTTGAAATTTCTCATACCATTATGGCACAAATATCTCCAGTTATTTCTATCCAGGGAAACTTGCTTGAAGTTAGTTTGCGATACATTGACAGCTGACGGGTTTCTCTTTAGTTTGTCTTTATACCCAAGCCATTGCTGTCCTTTGTCCACTGTCAAACTGGCTATACATGGGGACCTTGGGAATTTTGTCGTTACTCATCCTTGCAACATGACCAGCCCAGAAAAGTTGTGACTGCATCAGGAAAGTCTTGATTCTACCACTATTGCAACACACACACACACACACTTAATTATAATCATTATTTTATTTATTTATTTGTTTTGTTTTTGGGTTGTTTTTTTTGTTTTGTTTTGTTTTTTTTTTTTTTTTTTTCATGTATGTAAAAGCTTATAAATCCAGGAAGAAATGGCACAGTCCAAACAACAAAATTTAAAATATCATTATCCTCAAAATAAGCAAATCTAAACCTTTTACTCAGTTACAAATTAAAATATTGTAATGTTCACTTGTTAATAGAAAAATCTTTAAAATGTTTTCAGAAATGCAGTGAGCATGATTCATGAGTTAGATATGTTTTCACTTGGGGGGGGGGGCATTTAATATAGCATTGAAATAAAACTTGTATCATTAACAGCATATGATTATACATGAGCTGGAAAAGGTATAAGGTGTGCATAATTTTAATAAAAATGGGTTTTGCTTACTGCATAAGTAAATAAGGATTTTATCTCAGACATTTTGAACTTTTTTTGGAGTCTGGTCTTAACAAGGATTTTTGATATTTACATGGTCTATTAAGAAAGTATGGCATAAAAATCAGCGTTGATTAAATGAGCATTCAAGTGCTAAATATGTACAAAATGCTTAGATTATATTTGCTTAGGTCACAGCTTTGCAAACACAAGTTGCCCTGGATAGAAATAACTGGAGATGCCTTGGTGACACACTTTAAGAATAAATTTGTTTTGGTACATTAATTTTTGTTAGCCAAGCCAAATATATCATTCAAAATGTATGTGAAATGGAATAATTCAATGAAAAGTTATATTAATAATTAGAGAAAAAATGGCTAATTAATTACACTAGTATCAGAATACACCAGTTGGTTAAACAACAGAAATGTGGTTCTACAGAAAGATGCTGAGGATATCATGAACTGAATTTGTGAGCAACAACAAGGTTTTTGGAAACAAAAAGGAAATTTAAGTATAAGTTTCCTTTTCAGGAAAAGGCAGTGAGGAAGGAGGGCTTGGAAAATCTGATACTCACGGAATAGATTGAGAGAAAAAGGGACAGAGGAAAGCATCTTCGGGTTTTTTTGTTGTTGTTGTTTTTTTTTTTTTGTTTTGTTTTTGGTTTTCCCGGTGAAAAACACATTGATTTAAAAACTCTTCAAAAAATCAGATAATTGTTGGATTTTAATAAAACTTTCAGGTCTTACTTAAAAATGAATTAAATTATTTTTTAAATGTTTCTTTCTTTCATGTTACTCCCTCTGACACATTCATTTAATTTTATAAAATTTCAAGAAATTCTTTTTTGTAGCTCTTAATGTTCATATTCATTATAAGGAAAAAGCCTCAAAGAACTTAAATCATCTAATGTTTTTGGTCAAACAGGATTTCCAGTTACTGAAAATCTATTCTGATCATAAAATAAAACATGAAATAGAACAGACATTATTTAATAAGGAAAGCTTTTAATTGCTTTTATGAATAAGATATATTATTGACACTATTGTCTTAAGATTTTTTTTTTTTTTAAATTAGGATAATTTTAAAATGTTGTATTAATTTGTAGCAGTCAAGTGAACTTATTAAATTAAAACTATTTACTAATCATAAATAGAAAAGCTTACTACAATTCAGCAGCTCCCCATTCCCTAGTATTTTTTTAAAAGAACTTGGAACTTAATTTGTGTGTGTAAACATTTTTTGTAAAATACCTATGTTTATACCTGATATTAACAAAAAATAAGAGTGGTAAATATAGTTCATTTATTAGTAATTTTTTTAACCTTTAATCCACAAGTGTCTTCATAAGTAAGATGATAAAGCAAAAGTACCAAATTTTCAATAATAGATGCTTAAAATATATTGAATTTTTAAGATTATTGGACAGTTAAAAAAAAAAAAAAAAAAAATTACATAAAAATGGTGTTTATATTGTATTCATCATAATTTTATTCCAACTATCTACTCCTTACTTAAATTTCCCAAACATCAAGTTGTCAATACATCATCCAACATGTCAGAAAAACACCTGTGTTTTTTGTTTTTTTTTTCTTTTTTTTCTGCAATGTTTTAAACTAAAAATTGAATTTACTTCAATTCAGATTAATTAAACTTTAAATCAGTTTTTTTTTTTTTTTTTTTTTTTTTTCCAATTTAGTCTATTAGCTTGGAACTAGAACTAAAATAGAAGCTTCGAGAAAGATTTTTCATTTTTAAAATGCATTTTAAATCTTAACTATTGCTTTCTTCTTTTTTTTTCTTATGTATTTACATGTATCAAGTTATTTAATAATCCACATAAAAACAGACTATCAATAATTTTGTGTGTGAAATATATGTGCTCTAAAAGTAATGCCTCATAATTTATTTTCATGGAATCGGCAGATACTGGGAGTGCAATAACACCTGGATAGAGTAGTTTTCAAGCACATTATTAGATTGGCACTTTGGTCACCTAATTTCACTGAAATTGCTGGGTGTAACTGTAAATTCTATGCTAACAGTTTCTTCTCCCACATTTCTCTCTTGTGGAACTCTCTTCCTTCTTGATTTCCTATCAACTACAATCTTGAACAATTTAAACGCAATGTCAATCATTGTCTTCTGTCTCTTTGAACCCCATTCTTTTATTGCTCTTTCTGTTTCTTTCACTTTCTGTAACACCTTGCATGATGGTGGCTTTTATAGCTTTGCTTGGAATGAAATGATTAAAAAGAAAAATTATTGATGAACATCAAAGAGTGGAACTTTTGTCACATCTAGGAATTCAATTGCTCCATGCACATTCATGTTATGACATTTTGCCAAATTGCCACTAGCAGAACAAATTATGGATTATGACATCAAGGTTCAGCTTTTACTGTCCCACCCCAACATTGACCTACATTTAAAAAAACAAACAAACAAACAAACAAACATTCCCATGTTCCATATATGAGTGTACTAGCAATGTTTTAAAATGCATTGGTGTTTGGCCAACATTTAAAGCCATTTCCATTTCTGCCATCTTTGGTTAGCCCCCTTATATTGAGATGCTTATTTGCAAAAACACCATAGCTACCACACACACACACACACACATATATATATATTTGTGTGTGTTGTGCATAAATTATCGCCATTTTATATTTTTAATTTCATCCATGCATTCTGCTAGAAATTTGAAAACAGCATGCAGCATTGCTTGGCATTCATGCCAGAAGCTTCAATATGAACATTTCAAAGTGTTAGAGCTTCAATCTGAGGACAGTACATCTGAGGATTCAATAGTTAGATGAATCTAATGGTGATTATGAAGGTATGGTAACTGGGATAACTCACTCTGATTGTTCTTATTAGAATGATCAAACTCACTCAATGCAGAGACCTGCATCAAGTGAATTGCAGAGGTAGTGCCACTCTGGGTCAAAAGGGTGGGTACTAGAAGACCCTATGTCTGGCAACAGGACTCTGCACCATGCCATACTAGCAGGAGAGCCCAGTCATGACTGTCAGACAATTTCTATGACCACATCACTGCTTACAACTGGCCACCTAACTCCCGAGACTGCAAACCCCTCGATTATTGTGTGTGGGGTACAGTTGAGCGAGAGACCAACAAAACGAAGGCAAGGATTATAGCAGTAGTCACAAACTTAAACAAGGAGACCATCCAGAAGAGTTGCAGGAGATTCTGAAGTTGTCTGGAGGCCATGGTTGAAGCCAATGGTGATATTATTGAATAAATTTACTCTTTAGTATTTCAAAATATTTTTGTGTAATTTTGACAAATATATCTGTTAAAATGAGATGTCAATGTTATTTTCATTTTTGCATAATTCAGACAATTTATCCATTGCACCCTGTATGTAATGTAATGTAATGTTATATATACACACACACAAAATTTGTCACTTAGCTGATTGAGGTTATATTCAGTACCCCCAATACCAGTTTCATAGACAAATCTTTTTTTCATAATCACTTGGTCTACTAGTCAGGCGGTATCAGCCATTGACTGCTGATTTTTCTCATTTTTATATTGAGAATAATTTAATGTGCTTTTTATTGGATTTTAGGTTGTTTTTCTATTTTTTTTCTCTCTCTGTGTGTGTGTGTGTATATATATATATATATATATATATATATATAATGCACACACAATTTTCCATATCACTACTACTCATTCTTCAGCTGATGTGGGAATCATAATTATTCAGCAGTGGATAAAATATTTTTTAGTTTAAAATAACATCCAGCCTGGTCAGTATCTAGATGGGTGACTGTTTGGGAATACCAGGTGCTGTAAGCTTGGATGTGCAGGTGGTGTAATGCATAGCAGCTTGGAATTGTTAATTGGAGAGCCAAGTTCCAATTCCTGTTGTGTTCATTATATATACACTTACAAATTTTTTTTCTTCTATTTTTCTCTTTTTTTCTCTCTTCTTTTTCTTTTCTCTCTCTTCTTTTTCTTTTCTCGCTCTTTCTTTTTCTTTTCTCTCTCTCTCTTTTTCTTTTCTCTCTCTCTCTTTTTCTTTTCTCTCTCTCTTTTTCTTTTCTTCATCACCCCCTAATATGTTATGTACTGTTGATTAAATATTTTATATTCATCTTATGAACTGGAATTATTCATTTAACCATTTACTTTTTCTCTTTTAGATTTAAAACAAATGATACTGGACAAGAATTATGAAGTGGAACTTCAAGACTGGCGAAAGGTATTTATTTATGGGAGGGGACGTTTCATTATTACCAACTCAACACTGCTGCTCTTGTCTTGGTATAATCTGTGAGGCAGAGCTTAAAAAAAAAAAATAAACAGTTGGCAAGATTAATGTACTCAGCAGATTTCAAATTACACTTGATAAGGCATGAATATTGAACCAGCCCTCTTCACCAAAAAATTAACTTGTACGTTTATGCAAAGGGGATATTTGAGTGCCCAAACAACGTTGAGTATGTCCATTAATCAATTTAGCAACTATGCAGAGTCAGTTTTTTTTTTGTTTTTTACAAAATCTTTGGTATTAAGTAATTAATGTTGGTAAGTTTTTCAGAATATATTTATATAAACAATATATTGTCCTCTTTATATCTATCCTGAAAACCATATCTATTATGAAAACTACTGATGACAACTTGAGAGGTGACAGGCTTTTTATATAGACGAAAGCACAACATAAATTTTTAATTAAGAAAAGGCATAAATGATAGCAGATGTGTAGGTAGTCTAATATATATTAGCAAGGAAAGTGAAATCGTCAAACTGTCCCAATTCCAAGCTAACATCCTGCATTCATTTTTACATAAATCCCTCCTGCCTCTGAGAGCGAACTGATTCAGAACCTTCATCTTTGTGTTATTTTATCATTACATTACAGCTGATGTGCTCAATTGCCATTGTAGTGGCTTAATTGTTGTAACTATAGCAATAATTATTAAGGTTGATGTGTGGGTGTGTGTAATGGGTATTGGCATGGAAAGTGACACTGGCACGTCAAGTTCGATATCTGATCAAGTCGGTTGTGTTCACTTGGCACTGATACCCATTGACAAAGATCTCACTCTTTCCCTCTTCTCAGCTGTGGTTGAAATAGTAGGGTAGACTGGGTTCACTAACCTTAGATGGTAATCAGTTCAAACCATGTAGGAGGCAATGGGAAATGACTCCACTATCTTTCATCAGAATACTTGGCAATTCACAGGTCAAAAATAAAATATATATATATATATATATATATATAATGTGTGTGGGGAGAGTCATGATTGCCTATGTTCTGAGAGATGTAGCATTTAAAAATGTAGTTCAATAAAATCATATTTAATACTCTTTAGACGTGAATAAATTATTTTATCATTTTGCTCGTTAAGATGTTCTATAATGTGCGCCATTATTTTTCATTTATAACATTCCTTCCATCAGTTTTTATTGCTTCCCATATCTTTAGTATTGTTTTCCATTCTAAAATACATATCTTTTAATGATTAACCACAAGCTTTTTATTGGGTTAATATCTGGAGATAAACAAGAGGTGGATTATTAGAGCAACTGAGTGGACAACAAAGTAGTGCACAAGAACTAGAAGGCAATCTTAAAAAAAAAAAAAAAATGGCCAGAGAAACATCTATAAGTCTTCACTTTGAATATTGCTGCCACATATGGTCTGGTGTTCCTACTATTTACCTGGAGCTCTTTGATAAAATCCAAAGAATATTGATCTGATGGCTCGGCTTCAGTCACTTTCCCACTGCCATAACATAGCGCTTCCCCATGCCTTCTCCATAAATACTTTCATGGTAATTGTTCATATGAGCTCTTTGCTATGGTGCCTGTACTTTTTGAATTTAAGTGCAGTACTAGACTGGCATCAAGATCTCATCGATTTACAGTTGAGCTGGTTAGATGATCCGTAAATTCTGTGCTAACAGTTTTTCTTACATTTCTCACTTTTGGAACTCACTTCCAGCTCCACGCTTTTCAGTTAACTTTAATCTTAAAAAATTTAAATGCAATGTCAATCGCTATCTACCATCTTCCTGATTACTCTTTTCTCTTCCCGCTCATTAGTAATGTTTCCGTTTCTAATTCTTCCACGCCCAGCAACCTCTTGTCTTAGTGGCTTTACTGTCTTACATGGGGTGTAATTGACTTTAAAAAAAAGAGGGGATGATGGATGTCAAGTAGGGAGGAGATCCTCATATAGGAGTGAGAAGGCCCTGAATTTGGATTGGGAATATCTGGAGATGCTTTATGACTGATCAATGTACTTTTCATTTTTCTCAAATCTTTTTGTTGCATTCTTAAAAGATTTTTTCTTCTTCTCTTTGTTCAATCTTTTCTTAATTTCCAACATTATGTTCTATCATTTAATAACTTTTATCTTCCTTCAAATTTTCATTTACTCATGTGAATGTAAATAATAAAATGATTTTTTTTTATATTTCCCATAACCCCAGATCCAAAAAGTTCCAGTATATCACTGATACTGTGAATTCTGATTCTGATTATTATTTTTTTTTTTTAGCACACATTTTAATTAAGTAAAACCATATCAATTTAAAAACAAAAATGCTGATGCATAATATTTCATGGTTTGTTATGCTTGGTAACCTTAATGTCTGTTTCAAGACAATGACATTTAAAACTAATTTTATCCACTATGCATCTATCAGATGCACTGATGGTGTAAATATTGTCAGAACATAGAATAAAATTGGCTAGCCAAATTCAAATTCTAGCTGAATATGTTGCATTCTTTCATATTAATACCCTTGGCCAAAGCATGAATCTATCACTCCTACCTCCTGCTATAAGTAGAGAGAGCCCAGTCTGTTCAATGATACTGTATTCTGTATTTGTAATTATTATCAAGAGAACTAAAAGCTTTTTTTTTTTTTAAGCAAACTGTTTTAATTCAGACTAAGAATAAGAACGATTTGAAAATCCTGTAAATATTATTACATGCATAATGTTGTTTATCATTCATTAAATATATGAATGAATTCTCATGCAACAAGCTGTTGGCTTAATATGAAATGAGCAAGTGTTTTTAAAAAGGCAAAACTGTTTCATTTTCTGTTAAATCTTGGCCAATTGCATAATTACAGTTTTTATCACTCCCCAAATAATTCATGTCATTCCAGTCAAGACTGTTGCTTTTACCTCTTGAATAAGGCTGTCTTTTGACTTAGTTACTGCAACTTAGTATAAAATGATAGAATGATCACATGACCTGAACAAAATCAATATATTCAATTGTTATTTGACCTAAATTTGCATAACATCCATAAACTGCCATGAGTTTTAGAACTGATAACTTTTTTTTATTTTAAAGGGTAAGGTTAAATAACATCTGCTAAATTTAAAATTGTGAAAGATAAGCAAATTTTTTATCTTGTTCTAAAATCCAGATAAATGTTCTGTGATCTGATCTTTTTTTTTAATCCACTTAAAATTTAATCAAAAGGTTGTGCTACTTAAGACACAATAAGTGCCAGTAGGGACTGGAAGTGGGGATGGGACATTTTGTATGGATATGCTACCTTCTATTTACATTATTTGGACTGTTATCTTCATCTTCATTACCATATTCACAATGTTTTGGCCATTGTACACTCTGGCTTTCGTCAGGTGATTGTTGGAATTTTGAACTGAACCATCAAGGACACATGGCCTAGTGGATAAAGATGTTGGTTGCATCCAGTGAGTTGCGAGTTCATTACCAGGCTACAGCAGTATTGAACCATAAAACTTGGAGAGTTAAAGGCAAACAACTAAGACATCCGGAAGAGGCAAGGCATGTGGAACTAGAACAATTTATCCTGGTGGATGAAATAAAGGGTTTGGTTCAAAATTCTGATCACCTGAAGGTCGGAGTGTACAACGGCCAAAACTTTGTGAATATGCAATGAAGATGAGGATAACAGTTCGAATAATGTAAATAGTTATAATACCTCATCTCAGCGATAGACAGATGCTACCTTCAGCTTAGGCAAAGCACAATTTAAATTTTCTTTTAATATGTACAAAAACTTTATGAATAAACCCTCCAAATACTATCAACTAATTAGCTTAAAAAAAAAAAATCATACCAAAACTGATCACTGTACTCACCATGATCTCATCTGTCTCTCTAATATATATATATATATATATATATATATATATATATATATATATCATCAACATAACGGAGGTATATGGTAGGTGTTTCAATAATACCAAAAATTTTATCTTCAAGATGGTCCAACAATTAGCAATTTTTTTATGTCACATCTTGAAGATAAAATTTTTGGTATTATTGAAACACCTAACATATATATATATATATATATATATATCTCATTCTCTCTGTATCTGTCATTGAAACCTCATCCCAATTTAAAATCTTTGATCAAATCCACAGTTATATAATAAGCTTGAAGTTTTAACGTTTGATTGAATGTTTTAGCTTGTTACTAACTATATAATCCTACATGTCAATTTAATGATAATGTTCAAATTAAACAATTTGAACCTGTATATAGACCTTCATCTAATCCTATGAAATTTAGTCAAAACCTTTTAGTGGAATGAGGAAGATTAAAGCCAGAAGATATTTGAAAGACATTTCTTAAATTTGTTTTAGTTTTTGCATAATCCTTATTTTTAAATAATTTTCCTTTTCTTTACAATAGTAATGAAAACTGATTTGTTTATGTAGTGAGCATATCATTTTAAATTTATAATTTAAAATTTTCAGTTAAGTTGAATTCTTGTTGGAGAAAAAATATCTCAAAAGAAATCCTTATCCAGACATTTTGGATATTTTAATAATTTTACACAAATGTTTTGATTTTTCATGCTCACTAACTTCTTACTTTAAACTTATTTTCTATGTAAAGAATGTTAGCACATTTCAATTATTGACAAACAAAACTTTTTAAAGCTATTAGAAAATAATTTTCATTTACAATTACCTGCCTCACATCATGCCTGAATTTTTGTTTATCATTTAAAGTCTCCCTTGTATTTTCAGTTTAGTTTATGATAAGCAGAAATGGTTTATTCATGATCTTTAACCAAAAGTTAACAAAAAAATATAATTGTCTTTAAGAATATAATTGTCTTTAAGAAGTCTTACAGCTAGATACTGTTTTTTTTTTTTTCATTCAGGTTCCATACAATAGTTTAAAAAACACTGATGTTTTGTTTTGTTTGTGTTTAGATAATTTATTAAAAGTACGTCATTTATTAAAAGCTCACCATTATTGTAGAGAAATAAGGTTGTTTCTGTATTTTTATTTTTGTGGGGAGGTTTTGTTTTTTTTGTTTTGTTTTTTAAAGAAATTATTTCCTTTTAGAAATATAATAGAATTTTAATTAAAAATATATTGGTCAGATAACATCCCAAAAAAACCTAACCAGTTATCACTAATGTTTTGTTGTCAATGAAATGATAATTTTGAACCCTACCTGAGAGCTCAGTCTCTTATTTAGCCCATAGCTGAGAAATAAGAGTGAGGAAAGATTTTTTTTTTTTTTTTCAAGAGCATGAGGATGAAGCTGAAATTTGAACTCTACTTGACAATTTTGGTTTCTGCCCTGTTAGCCATTAGTCAACCAATACTTGATCATTAGTTTATATAAGATAAAATATATTGTATACAAAATTTATGTAATTTGCAAGAGATCCTATTTTTTGCCATGCTTATCTTTCAATTCTGAATTTCTGAAAACTTTAAAATACAAGATTGATAAAATTTTAAAGTATTTTTTTTTTTAATACATTGTGGGGATTACCTTCACTTCATCTGCCTAGATGCTGTTTGGTGACACTGTTTAAGGACTATAAAAGAAAGAACACTGTCTTCCTCTTCCTTTTTGCTACAAGATGTAGCAATGTTGATACTCAGACCTTTATCCCAACTGGGAAAGATTTCTTTCCCTGGGTGACTTATCGCTAAACTTTCACACAGACAACTGCCACACACACACACACACACACACACACACACACACACACACACACACACACACACTCCCTACTCTACACCCACACACCTACTTTACACTTACTCAATGATTATGAAAATTGTAATTTTTGTGAAAATATATATATTTTAAACAAAGATTTCTTTGTCATTTACATGTAAAAATTTTGTTTTTCACTGCCTTTAACTGAGCTAGAAGCATTATCTGCAACAACATTAAGGTTTTGAATTTAAAAAGAAAGTTTTATTTTGGATATTTTTCCCCTACTTTGTATGATAGCATACTGGAAAGTTCTCTTCCTGAAATTTGACCAGACATCAGATTTTTTTTGTTGTTTTGTTTTGCTCTGTAAATTGTATAAGAAAACTAATAATCTCAAGGAAATTAACCTCTGCACTGTTTAATCTACCCCCCCTTTTTTTTATTTTGCTTCTTCATTTCAGGTAGTACTCTATTTCATAGGATTTGCTGTGTGCATTGCCATTGGTATTTTGTTTATTATTGTTATGCCTATTGTTGGTTGCTGTCTATGCTGCTGTCGAACATGCTGCAACAATTGTGGGGGGAAGCAGCACAAACATGACCCCAAGAATGCGAGATATAAGAGACGATGTTACACAACATTTTTGATAATTTTCAACACATTCATTCTGTAAGTACTTAACATTTTTTGTTCTCTGCATGTTTTGGATAGATATTTTTTTATTTTAATTTTTTGTCATTATGTATTAGCATAAGATATTAAGATTATTTAAACTGAAAATCTTTGTCATATAGTGTTAGCAGATGAAGAGTTTGATAATCTACATTTAGGTGCCTAATGTCCAGGGAGAGTCTGTTTACAAAAGCCACTTTGTTTAGTTGCACTTTTTGACCCCTAATTATTTTCCATCTCCATTTTTATTAAGAACCCCCTCTAGGTTCGATAAAATCAAATTTGCAACTGATCTTGGAAATGACCTGAAATCTTTTGTAAGCTGGGGCAAGAAATCGTTTGTTAATTTCAATGTTCCTAAAATGAAACTGCTCTCTAAAGAACATTTTTTTACCTTCTATTAGCATGGCTGATGTTAACCGCCAGGAAAACAACTCTCTACACTTTCTTGGTCTCATGTTTTCCACTGACTTTAAGTGGAATGATTATATTTAAACAACTGCTAAATCTACTGATAGGAAAATCAATTCCCTATCTTGCACATTTATAAGTGTACTATTCATCTGTCTATTAAATATTGCTGCCATATCTGGTCTGGTGCTTCTGCTCTATATCTCGAGATTTTTGACACAGTCCAAAGAATTGACAATGTTATCAGACCTAGCCTGTTATCTTGGTTTCAGCTGCTTTCCCACCACAGTAACATAGCATTCCTGTGCTTTTTCTATAAATATTTTAATGGTTATTGTTCTGATTAAGCTTTTCTCATTGGTACCGAGACTTCATTAATTTAAGCACAGTATTAGATAAGCATCTAGGTTTCCTAATTTCACTGTTGCAATTGGTAAATGTAAATTCTATGCTAGTGGATTATCCTCTAGCACTTTTCACTTGTGGAACTCTCTTTTGGTTTCATGATTTCCTATCGGCTATGATCTCCAAAAGTTGAAATGCAATGTCAATTGTCAACTCCATAAATCTTTGGAATGAAATGATTAAAAGATAAAAATTCTACCCCACTGTTTATAAGGACCTCGTGCTCTTGTCTTAAGCAACTAAGATAATAACAGTAGATTTAGACTCCAATAGTTTTTTTTTTTGGGGGGGGGGGTAAAAACAGTTTTATTATAAATTCTGAAATCCTGGAAAAATTTATAAAACTACATCAACATTTTCATTTTCCCTAATTATTACATGTTTGATACTTGATGATGGATTTTAAAAAGTTCATATTTATCAAAGTTTTAATAAAAAATAAACAATGTCTGATTAACTTCAGTGCTGTGCCAAGAGCAACACATTCTAAAATATTAATAACTAGCTTTCTAAACATTTTAATAAAAACATTTTTGTAACATTAAATTTTGTTAGTCAAGCCATACATTTTATTATATATATATATATATATATATATATATATATATATATATATATAAATTTTATTTTAGATATAACAAAAACATTGAAATCACTACGCAGTAGTTTATATCTATAATAAAATAATATATTGCTCTATTTTGCATTGATCACTTTTAAAAAGTAAATGCTATGAACAGAATTTTATTTCATCTGTTTTCTCTCTCTCTCTCTCTCTCTATATATATATATATATATATATATATATATATATATATAGAAATAAATCAATGAAAAGATTAGTAAAGTATGAATGGATAATTAATTACTTAAGTTGTAACAATCTAGTTGTAGAAGACTGACTGTAGAAAGGACATATTTTTAGATTCTCTCACAGAATTTGTATTTGATGCCAAAGTTTTTAGCCACCCCACCCCACTTTTTTTCTCACAATTAAGAAAATCTAATCTTAAGTGTCTTTGGTATTTATTCAGATTATTATTTGTGCAATCATTGTACATTATTTGTAAATGTTGTGTAGGAAGATTGACTGATTTTCTCTATACTTATTGAAACATGGACTCGTCCATCCGCTTTGAGAAAATATTTGCTCATGGAACAGAGGCAAAGAATAAAGGTGTAGCACTTTTCAGTCATACATTTGTCACCTTGAACTACTATATTCTCAATCCATATTTTCCTTACAGTCTTACTAACCACCAACTATGAGTGTTACACATACTTTAGAACAGTAAGTTTTAAGGAAATTTCAAAAATTAGAAAAATGGGTTCTACTTGAAGGGAATGTCACTCAACATTCTCTTCTCTTAGTACAGAAAAGAAATTGTGGAAAAGATGACAATGAAAAAAAGATTTATAAGAATCCAAAATGAAACAATTTCAGACTGAACCCAAACAACCTTCAGCATCTCCACCTAAACATACCTACTTGTGTGGTGGGCGTTGTCAGTGTTTAGTGAGATTAAATGAATTTTTTTTATTACCTAGACAAATTGTGCAACACTATCTGATCAGCAGTTCTAACAATTTCATAACACTGAAGAATTTCTCAAAGAAACTCTTTTTATAATGGAATTAGTGGGTACAAAATATTTTGTCTAAAGATGCTAAAAAAACCCTTTCTGTATCAACCACATAACCTAGTGTTTCGGAATTTTGGTCATGAGGCAAAAACAGTAAATGTCATCAGACCCATTAACTGGCTATGATAATATTTTTGCCATAATCATATTCTCAACACATCAAGAGATTTATTTGCATATCTAAGTCAAAAAAAAAAAAAAAAAAAAATTAGGTATTCCCAGAGATGAAATCACATTTCCAGAAAGCAGATTATTAGCCACCTATTTTCACCTTGTCTTCATTTTCTTCCTTGCACATTAGCATGTGCAAGGAAGAAAATGAAGATTGGGTGCAAATTTCAAAATGAGGAGGTCACATAATTAATATCGTTACTTAAGATAAAGTAACAAAAATGTCAACACTGAATGCATTAATATGCTTAAATTTGGTTCTTGAATTATTTTAACCCCTCTCAGTAAAATTTCTGTTCTAATCATATATAAAAACTAGTATATTAATAAAAAAAACAATATATTAATATAAAAACTAATATATAAGTTGTTCACAGGACTAAGAATGAAAATTATTGTAACATTAAGCTTTCAAGATGGAAATTGATGACTGGCCACTAAATTCTATATATTTATATCTTTTTATTTCTATTTTTTATCTACAATTTGTTTTAATAAGTTTCAGCACACAGTATATCGTGAGTTTAAAATCAGCCAAAGAGTGGAGTGGTTGTTAGTAATGGATACTGATAAAATAGGATTATTTATTTATGTATTAAATTAGATTATGTATCACCTGAAAGACACCCCTACTTTTTTTTTTTTTTTTTTTTTTTTTTTAAATACTAATGTTCACTCAATACAAGGCTCGAGAGCCACTCAAAATAGAGGGTTACTGTGTGGACTTATATGAGCACAAGAAAAAAGAATAAGTGTTAGGGGGTATAGAGTTGAAACAAACTAAAAGGAATTGGAGACCCAATCCTAAACAGGGAAAAAGAGATAAATCTCTACTCCTCTTCAAAAGACTTGGAAAGAGTTTGAACCAGACCACTTCCTACCTCCCATTGGCATGGCTAACCTCCATAAGAGTGACTTGTTGCACCATTTTGGCCTTACATTCTCAGCTGACATAAAGTGGAAAGATTATATTGAATCCATTTCTAAGTCTGCTGCTAAGAAAATTGGTTCACTGTGTCATGCCATAAAGGTTTTTTTTTTTTCTCTTTTGAATTTATCTTACACATTTATAAGTCTACCATTCATCTATACCTTGAATATTGCTGCCACATATCGTGTACAGCTCTTGCTGTATATCTAGAGATTGTTGATAAAATACAAAGAATCAGCAATATTATTGGTCCTGCCCTGGTATATTGGCTTCAGTCACTTTCTCATCATCATAATGTAGCTTCCCTGTGCCTTTTTCTATAAATACTTTTATGGTAATTGTTAGGATGAACCTTTTGCTATGGTACCTAGACTTTGAATTTAAGCTCAGTACTAGATTGGTGGCATAGTCTCATCAATTCACAGTTGAACAACAATTGGCTGGATGTAACCGTGTGTTCTATGCTAACAGTTTCTTTTCCCACTTGTTGAACTCTTCCAGCTTTCCAGCCAACTTTGATGTTCAAAAATTTAAATGGAATGTCAATCGTTATGGACTGTCCTCTTTTTTACTTTTCCAGTATTCTCACTCCTTAATAATGTTTCTCTTTTTTTTTTTCTTTCAAACTCAGTAACCCCTTGTCTTAATGGCTCTACTGCCTTTCATGAGACAAGATGGAGAGTAAAAAAAAAATATATATATATATACAGTACATACATGTTTTTGAAGACATAATATGCATGATCCAAATGAGTTAACTCTGATTTTAAAAATACATATATCTTCTCCAATAGAATCCAGCAAGAGTTTACTAACCCAAATTTCTGAGATCCTAAAAGATTTCAGTCTAAAATGAGAAAAATAATTTCCTTGACTATATTATTTATTTATTTATTTTTCATTTAGAAAATTTGGAAATTAATGAAACTCTATATAAATAATATTCAGAAGCTACTTAAAGAATTTCTGTCATAGATACTACATGTTTCTTCCTCATCTCTCTTGATTATAAAAGCATTTACATATGAACTTGCTACTTAGAGCATTAGTTTTCTTACTAGTGAATGCTTTTTATTTCAGATTTGCTGTTGTTTGCACCTATGTGACAAATGAACTCTATAAGAAAAGATTTGTTGATGACCCTGAAATTTTCAATGTAGTCAGGAAAGGAACTAAAGACTTTGTTGTTTATGTGGATGATTCTTTCCAGGTAAGAAATCTTATAAGTTTCTTTTTGACTTTTAAATTTCAGAACGTCTGTGAACATAAAATCAATAAAACTAAAGGAAAATAAATGTTTTTAATTTATCTTAAAAAGAAACTTGTATAATTTTACAGAAGTCGACTTTTTTTTTTATAAATATCTGGAGCGTTTAAGTTTGATTTAGTTTTTGGTAACTTTGACTGAATATTTGATCAAGTACACTTATTAGCCTATGAATCTTCTGTTCTATATTATACATGATAGAAAAATAAAATCAATTGGAAGTGCTACTATTAAACCAGGTTTAATGTATATTTACTACAACCACAACAGTTAAGGTTATCAATTATGTTGTCATTAATGTATATTCTCAGTATAATATAGTATTTAAAAAAAAAAAAAAAATCTTTTTCAGGATCTGAAAACTGTGGCTAAGAAACAAGTGAAACTATTGGAGACAGATATACGAACACAATTACAAAGTAAGTAAACAGGTTTTGAGAAATTGATCATTTGTGCTTGACATTGTCAACCATAATATTTCTCTTAGTGTTTTAAGTGTAGAATGTAAGAAAAAGAAGCAACTATTTTTTTTTTTTTTTTTTTTTGTAAGTGACAAATAGCTTTTTGGCATTTAATGTGTGACTTGTGGGAATATGGTAACATATGTAATATGGTGCTCCTTTCTTTTATAACAAAAGGTAAATAAGAAAAAGAAAATCAATCTTTATATGTAGTTATTTACTAGGCATGAACTGCAACCTCCCTGGATTAAAACTGAAGTTCAATGCTTGTTAGTAAACATAATTTAAATCCCATTTTAATACCAAATTTTAGGAAGATCTTTTTTTCAGTGATGATGGAAAGAATGGTAAGCAGATGGGGGGGGGTGTTTCTGGTTGGAAAGCTTTACAAAGGAATGTTATTAGGTTGGTGCAAAACTAATGTCGTTTTCTCACATATGTTACTTATGTAAATAACGACATTATTTTTGCACCAACCTAATAGAACTAAGATAATTCATACGTAACATCTCAACTAGATTTTCCATGACTCATAACCATAAGAAAAGACCTCTCCTAGCAATAAAGTAGTTTTAAATGACCTAATAATTCTAGCATTGTTTACTTGTGTTGTAAAAATAATTTTGTAAATACTACCTGACAAAAATATTTTTAATTTTGTTTTGTCTTTTGTATATTTTTTTGTATTTATATTAACCAAATATTTGCAAAGCTAAATTTGTTTTGTTTTTTGTAGTTAATTACCATATTAATATGGTAATTAACTACAAAAAAAGATGCTCAATAAAGATGGAAAAACCATTAGTTGAGATTTTGAAAATATTTGGTATATATGTGTACTTTGTGTTCACTGAAGCTAATCACACAAGCTTTAAGAAATTATTGTATATGAATAAATATTATGTATATGTATGAAATCAAGCTGAGACAATGAGTTTAACTCTCAAAATTGAAGGATTGTCAGGGGCAAGTTTAACCTTTTAATGATCCTTCAATTTTGAGGGTGAAACTCGAGTTGACATGGTTTGATTTAACACTTTAATGTTTTTTTACATTCTACAGGGTTGAGCACTTTCAATTGCCAACTTTATCACAATTAGATGCAATTGTTGGTAAAATTCTACCTAAAATATATATATATATATATGCTGTATACTAAAAATAATAGTTTCTTTGTAATTAAATAGAGCGCAAACAACTTAGTTTTATATTTATAAAAACCTGATACCCCAAATATGAATAGTATTAGAATAAAGAATTTCTTTTGATGTCTATAAGAAAAGGTTCAAGTCTGTATGGCATCACTTTAACATTGCTATTAATACTTTTAATATTTCTATTCAGATGATTTTTCTCATTTGTTATAAAAAAAATTGCCATTGTGACTGTTAATGTTTTTTAGTCAATGTCTTTAAGTTTATATTTGCATGTACTAATGCTAGTCTGGTTGCTAACCAAGGCTGGTAAGTCCAGTCTACCATGTTATGTAGTACACAACCGAGAAATAACAAATTAAAATATATTGGTTGAATATAAGTAATTGCAAATAATTTCTCTTAAAAAATATTTAATTAATGTTAACTAGTTTTAACCTGTGTAAATTTCATGATTTTCCTATTTTAATATCCTGATGAATCTTGATTCTTAAGTTAATGATTGAGTAAGCTCCTGTCAAGTTCTATGACATATCAGTAGAAATTCCCTTATATCATTAAATATTTGCATGTAACAACTTTAACAAAATATTGCAATAACAATCATAAATATGAATGCTGGTTATTATTTTAAGAAGTAAGGGGGTACAAATGAAGAAAATATTTGAAATTGACAACTTTTTTCATTTCACTGAAACAGCCATTAAACACATCTATCTTCCCTTTCTTTCATTTTCTCATTGAAACAAAGTAGTATCTCTGAGTTTTGTTTTTCAACATGATCAAAATGGAATAGTCCATTATGTGGTATTGGTAGGGCATAATGGTAGTGCAATCTAATGAAGGGAGAGACAAGCATAATGATTACTACTTGGTAAATTAGTTTCAGATTCAGAAATTTACATTTTAAGCATGTATATGAAATCTGTTCACAGGATATGGTGATTTTTTTTCTGAGTGCAGCTTACATGTGGCACAAGGCCAAAAGTATGGGGCACCCAGTAAGGGTTGAAATCACAACTCAATTGTAATTGATCTGGTGAAACAAGCTTGTTAACCCTTACACCAATTGAAGTGCCCTGTTTCTAGGATATGAGATGCAAATCCATGTGTCATTGGAAGCTACTCCTTTGATTTTCATTAACACTGCTTGCTTTAATGGCTGAGCAATTACATAAAAGCAAGCAAGTCAGAGTGGCTGTAAAAGAAAATAGGTTCCTTACCTCAATACATGACATGTAGCAGCTGCATTTTGTTCCTTGAAAGTGGCATGAATCTCCTTTCCCCAAATTAGATTATTCCGAAAGTGTATATTCTGGTGATTTTCCAAGTGTAGCTTAGATGTGACACAAGGCCGAAAGTATGGGGCACCCAGTGAGGATCAAACTCACTATTCACTCGTGAATGTTCTCTAACGAGACACGCTTGCTAACCATTACACCAAAATGATTTTCTAAGCATAGCTTAGATGTGACACATGGCTGAGAGAGTGGAGAACCCAGTGAGTTTCAAACTCACTATTTAGTCGTAACTTTTAGTGAGACAAGGTTGCTAAACATTACACCATGCCGGGGTGCCCGAAAAAAATGTGTATATTCTTAATGGATTTTGTACAGCTTAGCATGGCTCAAACAATAGCAAGTCACATGCTGTTTAGTTGGACTGGAGGATGCAATTTGACTGGGTAACTGAGGACAAAGCAAAGAACACTAATTGGTTAGTCAGCCGTGGTGTTGGTATGATAAAAGAGGGCTGAAGCAATGAGAAGGAAACAATTTTTATGTTGGTGACGTTGTTAGGTTATTTTGAGTACATAGTGTACTAGTGAGCAAACCAAAATGAGCTGACTCATTTTATAGTACACCCATAGAAGGTTAACCAATCAGAAGACTAGAAATATTCAACCCGATGTGTATAAAGGTGGCCATTTTGTTTTCTTTTTCAAAATATCTACTGCTAACCTGTCAGCTGAGGAGACCTGTAGAACTACGTTTTCCTATTCTTTCCAAATATCCACTGCCAACCTCTGATATGGAAGACCTTAAGAATTCCTGAATAGCTGCTACGAGACATTGGTGCTGTTACATTGGACAAATTACTTCCTGCGTCGGATTGCTACATTCAAACTACATTAAAAATGTATTACAGACGTATGCAGGAAATCGAGAACGGCAGATTGCAAAAGTATTTATTAGGTTGGTGCAAAAATAATGTTGTTTTTTGACATTCAACTTCATGTGAGAAAACGACATTATTTTTGCACCAACCTAATAGTATTGTATCGGAGGAACACTCATTCACTCTATATTGTAATAAAATATTAAGTCGTCTTCATGTTATTAAAACAACAATGTCTTTTTCTTTTCTTTTAGATGCTGGTAATAAATCTGTAACCTTATTAACCAAAAATATAAATGTTACTTCTGTAATGAATGAAGTGGAGGATTTTGGCAATGGTGAGTAAACTCGGA
>OZ038488.1:106660994-107025994 GCA_964036315.1 Acanthosepion esculentum
TAATCTCCCAATCAGAGACCTTGCTGCTGGATTTAGTTTATAGTTTTACCCAAGACTAACTCTGCCATGTGACTTGATATGTAATCATTAGAGTAAATGAATACTTTTGCTTATTTGTTTTATAAATTTGACTTTTTTTTATCATGGTTACTATCAATTTTTGTTTGAGATAGCAGCATGGCAACAAAGTAACACTGGGCTACAAATATACAAAACCCAATAAACCCATCATGAGTCAGTTTGATAAGGTTATACAAGGCTCATTCATCACAACCAAATGTGTCAGACATGGTGGCAGGTTTTAATAACAGCAACACATGATGTTGCAGGTGGTGTCCAGTTAGAAGTACTTTTGGGGTTAGATATTTCCAAGTATCTAGATGTAAATCCCAAGTTGCCTTGGTTGATTATTCCTTCAAACTTAAAAATAAACACCCTCTTGACACCCAGCCATATTGCTCTTTTACTACCATGACTCGTAAATAGAGATGTACAGTTTTAACTTCTAGGGTACATGTCCACCTGATTATGGTCAGGCAACTGACAAGAAAATCTGTGGTACTGAAAGATATTATCATCTTTTGACATTATCATAAACATTTTCATCAGCTTTTTCTTTGTCATATATTTTTGTGTTTGTTTGTGTGTGTTGTGGATGTGTTTTTTGTTTGTTTTTTTTACTTTGGTAATCTTGGAAAAACTTAAAAACAATTTCATTTTTGTCACTGATTAAACTATTTGATTTTCAGTATGTTTCAAAATTAAAAAGATAAAATTAAATTTATTTTTTTTCATTTTAGCTGGATAACCAAACTGATTTATTAAATGAACTAAATAAACTCTTGAATATTCCTAATTTGGCAAAAGAGGTAAGCTAAAAAAAAATTACTATATATTTCTTCTGTGCTTTTCAGAATGTGATCGATCATGGCTATTCACAACTTCCTATACTTTGCATCTGTCTGTGGTATTCACAGTATCCTGTAGAACCTACATTTCTGTTGCCTTAAGTTTCCTCTTCATCCTTTATGGTGATATTACATAAGTTTAGCACTGTTTTCTTTGTTTTTAATTAAATTTTTATGTTTCTTAATATTTTGCTTAGCCTTTTTGAAAGGAATCTTTTGCTCCTTTGGATTTTGTAACATTTTCCATCCTTCTAAAACACTTCACAGATATTTAATTTTTTGTATTTCCAATTAGTAGTTCACCTCTTGAACTGTTCATCTTGCTGACAACAACATATTCTGTCTTACAATTGATGTTTAGTACTTTCTTTTCACTTTCCTTTACTATCTTCTCTAGAAGTTCCTGCAGATTCCTTTCTGTGTTGCTAAAGATTGTGGTCACCAATAGTAAATCCTGACAGGACTTGTTAACTTAGATTTACCTTGTGAAATAAGTTCAGTGAGAAAACACATACTGGTTTTATTCCCCTTTCTATTTTTATGTCTTTACTAGATTAATTTTCTCCCCATATGCCAGAGGTTTCCTTCCAGTACGAGTTCTGGTTTATTCTAATATCTTTCCTAAATAAATCAAGCTTTCCTATCATTTCAAACAGTCTTTTGTATCATTCTTTACTGAACAGAGAAGGCCTTGCTCTTACACTTTTTTTCTGCTTTGAGGCAACAAAATAAACTTGATATGTTTGTTGGCATAAAAATTATTCCTGTTTCTCATATTTTCACTATTGTAGTCTCTGATTTTCTTCAGGCATCTTTTTACCTTTCATAACCTTTCAAGAATGTCAAGCATAACACTTTGATCCAAATGAATCATTGTACAATATTCAAATAAAATCTTTATTCCTTCTTTAAAAAGTTCCTTCAGAATGAAACCATTTTTGTGAGTAATTGAAAATTTTCAACTTTCCTGGCTCACTGTGTACTGGGCTTTGCTTCTTATAGCCACAGCCCAAATAGGAAAGAAATTGCATAATAAAATTGTGTGATACTAATGTAATGTCACTTCAGTTCATGGCAGAGTAGAATTTGCACTCAATATTGCGCCAGACGATCAAGAGAGACGACAATCTGGTTAATTTGAGATAACTTCCTACCCAGTTGGAAAGAGATGTGATTCACCCAATGTCAGTGGAAAACCTAACAGGAATACATATTGGTCTAGCAATGCCTGATATGTGTGCATGAGAAAAAACACTAGACAGGAAATTATATAAATACCCACCCACATCAGTAAGGAAACAGGCAGGAATAAATATATGGTCTACATTTCTGATAAGTGATGGGACCATACACACACACACACACACACACACACACACAGTAATTGATGAAATCAGGAGTTGCATATAATGTAATGTTAAAGATTAAAATTTATTGACATGCTATTTTATTACACTATTCTTAATTTGGGGATGCCTGCCTACTTGACACAAATCTGTATTCATGGTCTTGGTCGTTACCAGCATTCAAGCTCTGACTTCTGTAACTATTTAACCAACCAACCAACCAATGTCACTTCCTACACCTACATGGTGAAAGTGATAGCAAATATTTTGAAAATTTAGCCTACATAACATGGTGTGTGTATGTATGTATGTATGTGTGTGTGGGGGGATTCTGAAGTTAGTGAATAAAATGTATACTTAAGGAAAACTGATGAGGATATTAGTCTGTAAAAAGACTCTTTGAATCTCTTATTACAAAGTCAACAACTGTTTGGGTGTGTCTAATAGCCAGATGGCTGGCCCTTAAAACCTGATAATGGATGAATCTAGGATAGTTGGTGCTGATTTTTAAAACTCATCAGTGGTTGACACAGGTCAATTTAGAGATAGCACTTCTGACCAAACTACTGTAGTAAGTTGAAGTAAACCTAATAAACAATTATTTTAGAGCCAATAAGAAGAGCTTCTAATTTGAACTTCAAGGGATTCAGCAGATAACATATAAGCTGCTCTAGTTTGGTCCATAAATCTAGGACATTTTTCAATCAGAACCATTTAGTTCAAATTTTTTAAAAACAACTTATCTGATCCTACTAACCTTTATATATGGAACAATGTCCATCAGTTTTAATTGGGCCAAGTTTACTGTTCCTCTCTCTGGTCACGGTCACACACACACACACACAATTGTACATTGAATGCCGGTGGTAATAAAGCAGTGCTTGATGTTTAATAAAATCTAAACTTTATACTTATAATAAATATACATTCTGTTTTTTGCACAATGAAATCGTTAGGTGTGGATTGAAAACTCAGTTTTCAATCTGCACCTGACATTTGCATTGTGCATGAAATTGTTGTATTACAGTTGAGGGACAGAATGTATATTTATTGTGTGTATGTATATATATATATATATATATATATATATATATATATATATATATATATATATATATATATATATATAAAAATGCAATTGACATTGGAGGAAAAAAATGTTTTTTTCCTCTATTGTACCCTCCAGCCTTCTTAAAGGCTCAATGTAACATTTAAGGAATTTTAAACTGAACCATTTATTCAATCTATGGAATAGATTTTTTGCATTCTGCAAGTCTAAAAAATATTAACATTATTTTTTTTTTTTTTTATTGGGGTTCACTTATTACTTGCCTTGTTTCAAGTGAGTCTGTATTACACCAACCCAGGAATTGAACTCACAATTACAATGTTACAAAATTAATGAAAAAATGCTTTTTCTAATCTGTTGTCCCAGAGGGCGCAATGGCCAAAACATTGTAATAATAACAGTAAAGATGAGAACATAAGATCTAACCATAAATAATGTAAATATTTTAATTGCTTGGAAACAACAATTCTGATAGAACCAACTGAACATTTTCATCATTTTAAAGCACTTAATCGGAGTTTGATTATATTTTAGACATTTTAAAAATCCTGTTAAGCTAGAGATGGTATTTCTGACACTAATATTTGTATCTTGTCATTAAAGTAAGGTTTTAGTTCTTTTTAAGTACTATATATACTTTTGACTTGTATTCTTTCTTTTAAATATCTTTCAGGCTGAGAAAAAATTTGATTCTGTTTCTAAAAACATTACTGATATTATCAGCAAGCAAAATAAAAGTAAGTTTTTTTTCTCTTTTTTCTTTTAAGGCTTCAAGTGGAAGTTGAATCAGATTTATTATTGCTATTATTTATTACATGTTGTACTGTCAAAAAAAAATAACACAATATTTAACAGGGTTTACAGCCAACCTGGAAATCAGAATAAAAAAAAGATTTTAAGATAAATTAGGAAATTTTGGATTTATATCATGGAAACAAAGGAATTTTGTTATTATTATACACATTTTTAGGATGAAAATAAATGCTAAATGTCATTTATATATCACATATCGAGTTCTGATGTTAATAAAATAGTGCTTGATGTAGAATAACAGCTAAATATACATTTTTTTTCCTCAGTTTCATGCACAACTACAAACTATTGTCTCTTATCCGATCACCCAAAATAAGAGAATTATATTCAAAGATTATACTCAGAATTCTGATTTAAGTAATTTTTCAATTTCATTGTTTATATTTTCTGTATTTTATCTATTTTCATCTACACTGTTGTTGTATGCAAGGAAGAATTTTGCCCATTTAAGTCATTAAAATTAAATATCCTACGAAAGCTAACATGAAAGAAAAGAAATAAAACCAATGTATTAGCATCTTAACCTCCCCCCCTCCTTACTAATATTCTGTTACGGTTACAAGAGATCTGTTCACTTAATGGCATCTGGTAATTTTTCTAGTTAACATAACAATGGTCATTAACATAGGGTGATCATGTTTTGTAACTGATACATATAAGAACATCACATAGTTTTATATTATAGAATAAGCTAGTTCACCATTTTAATGTTGCATCTTATTAAAACATACTAAGTACATTTATTGGTAAAGTAAACAACACAAAATGAGAATAAAGTAGTTGCTATTTCAAAGAACACTAGCATTGTACCAATCAAAAAGATTTGTCTATAGATTGGTAATTTTACATAGTGTTATAGTATCTATGCTTGTTGCTTTAGATAAATGTAATATCTGAAAACTTTTACACACGCACGCACACACTAATATATGGTATAAGAATGACAATTAGAAAAAATTTTAGTTTTTTTGCTAATGCATTTCGTCTTCTGACTTTTTTTAGTTACATTAAATCCAAAATTTAAAAAAGCTTATACAGAAGAGTCTCTCTTTCTGGCTAATGTTAACTTCCTTTATACTAAGTTTTTGTTTTTTTCCATATCGACAATATAGTAAAGCCAGAAAGAAACTTACGCACGTACTCTCTTTTTTTAAATTTGGGTTTTAATGTAACTATAACAACTAAAACATTTTGCTTTCATTTTTGTCTTGATAAAGTCAGAAAATGGAATGCATTGGCAAAACACTAAGATTTTTTCCAATTGTTATTTTTTACACCAATTTATCTTATCCACAGAACTGTTCCGGAAATTTTACTATAATATATATATACACACACACACACACACACACACAAAATTACAGAACATTTGTCGGCATTATGTGGACACAGGAATTGATCAATCAACACTGCATGGTGACTGTTAGTTTCCTGTTTCAAACAATCTGCAAAGCAACACATGCAGCTAAGTACTACCATTCACCAGGCTAATGAATTTTTCAGATCAACCCAAACCATGACTAGAAATTTTCATTGGATGTGTGGACCTGACAATCATATGAATCTCCAGTTCCAGGAGATAACATTCTGTGCTTAACTTGTGGAAAATATTGTACTTTTCATTAACAACATTGAAGTGGACATATTCTCATTAATAATAGTAGGCTACCTCTGAGATGTCTGTCTGCTTGCTTCCCTGCCTGCCATTCCTGATAGACATTAAATTTGATTCAGATTTCCTTGCATCTGTGTAGAAATCTACAAGATATTTTTCCTTTCCTTGCAATTTGATCTGCTAATAAAGATATTTTGAAAGATTAAAAAGTAGCATAAATATATATATAAATTAAGAAGTAGCTTAAATAACCACAACACACCTTCAGCTTTAAGCTCTCTCCACTTCTGCTAATCAATGGTTATATATCAATTTCTATATATTTCACAAATCTGAAAGGGATGATTATGTGACTATTTTACTTTTAGTATATTTTTGTAATTTTTTTGTTTTCTTTTTTAAATCAGCTATTGAAGAGGGCTTTGCAGAAGTTTCAAATGAGATGGACAATACACTAAATGATGTCACTGATATAAAAAAAGTAAGTAGCTTAATTTCTATAAGTTTGCTTAGTTTTTGTTATCCTATACAACATATCAGCTTATTTTCTTAGTTTTGGTTCTCATGAGTATGACACGCAAAATGTTGACTATTTTTCATTATAAAAGAAACATTAAATACAATTTTACAGATTTTTTTTTTTTTTTTTCCATTTTCTTTAAACTTTTGTCAGGGTTTTAGTAACTTTTTTTTTCTCTCTCTCTGTCTTTTTCTGTCTCTGTCTCTCTCTCTCTCTCTGTCTTACACACACACACACACACACACACACACACTCCAATTTACCGGAAGTGCAATTAGCATAATGGCCATCCTCATATAAAATGAAATTTGTGAACTAGTTTACTTTGACTTTATAGTAATACTCTTTCCCCTTAGCTATGAATAAAATTGAAGGGCAGACTAGGTACTTAGCCTTGCTAGGAAGACAGCTTGTATTGGCAACCAGCCTGCATTGATATGTCCACTTGAAGGCTCTTGTCTTAAACACACTGGTGGGTGCTGCAGTTCATATCATATCCCAACAACGCTATAAAGGGTTACAAGATAGGTATGCAGTAACAATGAATGATTACCTTAAACGGCATGATACAGATATTTGTAATATTATTCTGCTTCTTTCTCTTTTTGAATATTACAATTTTAGAAATAACCATAAAAAAAATATTCTATTGGTTTGTATGTTTACACTTCCTGATTAAAAACATATCTAGGCTTCAAAATTTAATTTTTTTTATAATCAGTTCATTCCAAGCAAAGCGATAATGCCACTAAGATCCAAGGGGCTACTAGAAGAGAAAAGAAAAAAACTTTAGAAAGAACTGGAAACCCAATCCTAAACAGGAAACAAGAGATAATCCTCTACTTCTGTTCAAAAGATTTAGGAGGAGTGTGAACTGGATGATAGGCAAACCTATCTACTCCTGTTGAGGAAAAAATAAAATAAAAACAAAGAAAACAAACCTTTTTGTCCCTTGAACTTATATTAAGATCAATATAGAGATTTTATTAGATGAATCTTGGCATAATTCAAACTTCCAGACTGAAGAGAATGTAGCAAATGTCATATCATTAGGCCAACAGTCTTCTGCTTGAATATAAGGTGAAGTTAGCCTGGAAATATGAAGTTAGTTTTGGGGGTTTTTTCCCCAAAAAATAATATTGAAACTATTGTGGGAACCTGACATACCTACAAATGGACTCTTCCACACTTATTTAATGTGGCTACCAATTTCTACCAAGAGGAAGTCACCAGGTGTGACTCCTGTCGAACTCGCTGCTTTGGCAGAGGAACTCTGATGAGGCTTTGCAACAGGGCAAAGTTTCGTCCGGGGAGGTAGACAGTCCCTGAACCCGTTTAACAGGTTCTAATGGGCATATTTTTGGCCAAGACTACGGGCTCGGAGAGCCCACATTAAACTGGCCTTGTGCCATATACGATCCATGTAGGGGGGTTGTTAAATATCGGAAGTCACCAGGTGTGTCACCAAGAGTATAACACAAGAGTGTATGAATGAGTCAGTCAGGACACCAGTGAAAGTAAGTACTTTCCAGTCCACATTACTTTGTACTACGTTTCCATGAATAATATACTATTTAACTTTATATCCGAGCCTGTGTTATTTTTCTATGGTTTCAACACCATAACAGAAACTCATTTAAAAAAAAAAAAAAAATTTAATATTTCACCCTATATTCAAGTAACAGAGATCTAAGTCTGAGACTCAAACCTATAGAATTTCCATAGATCCAGCTAGTTGGATATTTTTTTTTTTCCTTAAAGTGGTCTCCCTTCAGGTTTCTCATGTGTGAATTGCCATGCTTTTCTTTTTGGAAAGATAGAGGCTTTCTATTGCCTCCACAATATGGAATTCAGTTTTCTTTTTAATAGAATAATTGCCACACAAGTCAAGAGAGCTAAACCTAGTGCTGGGGGAAGAAGAGTTGGATTCATGCCTTTCCCAAGGGCAGTAAACACTGGCAAGTAGCTCAGAAATTAAACTTTGACCATCAGTCCCACTTTCCACGGCGATAGCCATAATACTAACTGCATTTCTTGTAATTGTAAATAAAATCACCAATTAAGATATGAAAGTTTCAAATGTATTTATGTGAACATATCTGAATGTGTATGTATTTTTTCTTTGCAGAAGTTACCCACAGACGAAATAGATAAAGAAGTGAATAACGCAATGAATTTGTACAATTCTAATAAATTATACAATTCTATTCCGTGAGTTCCTAATATTTTTCTCTTTCTTCTATAAATTGCTCAACTTATTAGACTTGCTGTATTTTCTTATGCCTATTATGACCACATATTACTGAATCTAAAAACAGGGAATTGAAAACTTGTATTATATTATCCATTAAAATCTCAAGTCATATATGAATTTCACTAAAATATTTAGCGTTCTCAATCACTTTCATTTTTGTCTTTACTTTTTATGGAATTACCATGCCATTTATCATAATATCATTATACATGCCTTAAATTTGGATGGAAATCTGACAGAATGGTAAATATGTAAGATGTGGCATACCCAAATGTAAAAATAAAATATAAAATAAGGCAATTGCTTTCCTTAAAAACCCATCTTTTTTTTCCCTTTCTCTCTACTTCTCTCACAACTATAACAACTCCATTATAAAAAGAAGTAAAGACTGAATGACAGCTGCAAAGCAAAAGTTTACTCATCCAAGGCCTAGTTTATTATGAGTAGAAATCGACCAAAATGAAGAGAGGCTCCACACATCTGCTTTAGAAAAAGAAAATGAAAGAAACATTGGAAAATAAAATAATTTTTCTTAATCAAAACAACAAGGAAAGTTTTGGTTTTTGGCAAAATTGAACTTTGTGCCAAGTTTTCTGGAGCCGTTCAAAGTTGTATATAAAATACCAGGAAAGAGACAGCTAGAAACCATGTCTGAACATTTTCCCACCCTTTTTGAGGCCCAAAATAAGCAGATTTGTGCTGTAACGAGTTTCCAAAGTAACTGCATTACTTTAAAATTAAATACTTTCATTTGAAGAGGAGTCACTCTGTATATCTAAAGTTTCCGATAAATATAAAGCCCCTCTGTTGTTTCTCCACAAAGACACTTTGGGAAGTTCTGATTTTGACATGTTTCACTGATCAGTGTCATAAGAAAAATGGATCTATCTTCAATCAAATCTGCACTGATGTCACATGATTCATGTAAGTCATATGAATGCTGCAAAAAAAAAAATACAGCATTCTTATGATAACAGAAATAATACAATGTAGATTTGGTTGAAATAAAATCCATTTTTCTGAGTCTACAGTTTGCTCAGCAAGCATGTCAAAATTAGTTCTACAAATTCTTGTATGCACGCGCACACACACACACAATCTATAGGTGGTAGGGATTATTCCAAGACTGTCTTTTAATATAAAAATATTAAAAAGTTAAATCCATGATGAGACCTCACTGTATAAATTTATATACATAGCAATACAAATAAAAACTTAATTATTTCTCATATAATTGGTTATAAATTTATTTCAACATTTACACACACACACACACACACACACACACATTATATTAGGTTGGTGCAAAAATAATATCGTTTTCTCATGAAGTTGAACGTCAAAAAAACGACATTATTTTTGCACCAACCTAATATAATGTCCTCATTATATAATGTGTGTGTGTGCACACCATGCATTACTTAGAATTCAGTTTACACATTGAGTGAAGACAAAGGATAATTATGTTGAACATTTTACTTGATGAAAACCAGTTCTGTTGCTTATAATTAATTATGAATAACTATTATGATTCAGTCTTTAAGAAACTTATCCTTTAAAAAATTTAATTTTGAATTTATAAATTGAGTAGATTGTATGGCATTCTATACTAGTATAGACATTTAACAATTTAAAGAATTTTTTTTTCCTCTATTGTAATTAATCTAACTGTGGATGACTGGAGTCTCTATCATTGCAGTTTTGTGTTTCAACTGTAAATGACATTTCTGTTGGAGTTAATGGATTAAACTCAAAAAGCTTTCAGCAAATGTGTAGTTTAATGAAAATGATCTTGAAATTTTAGGAATTAATCTTTTTTTACCATCTACTTAATAAAGTAACAACCATTCAATCAACATTTTTTTTTTTCTTTAGGTGGTATATTGGCATTTGTGTTGCATCTATACTACTGATGATTGTTGTCTGCAACTACCTTGGGATCTTATTTGGATTGTGTGGTGAAAGACCTGGGGAAAATGCACCTTGCTGTAACCGAGGAATTGCTGCAAACTTTCTCCTGGCGTAAGTGTTGACAATTCACTACACTCATTCTAATCTCTTTTTATTTTCTCTCTACCGGAAAATGTCCAATGAGGAGGGAGAAGATGTTTGTTTTAGTATTTGTATGAATATATGTCTTTTGAATTTTGGAAACCAGCCAAAATGAGTGTTGCCTCACACTAGTTTTGCATCTGGACAAAATTGTAAGTAAATGAAGCCATCAGAATATTATTTGTTGTCAGGGCTCAAATTGTGTGTGTGTATGTCTCTCTCTCTCTCTCCACTATGGATTATTCCACCTCAGCCATAGGTGACCATCTCTTGAAGTGGACAGTGACATTTTGGTATTTCAGCCATATTCAGGGTCTTATGAAATAAAAGTACACAAGACACACTTTGGCTGTTTGTTTTTGCAATCTACAGTAAATATTGTCACTAAGTTTCAAATAAATCTTTATATGCAATATACTTGGAACTATGAATGTCAGAAATTAACTGAAAGCCTTATTTAGCAAAACCAAAACAAAAAAAGTGAAATTTCAAGATGCTCTGATTTTAAAACTATTAAAGTTACAGGTGTAATATTTGAGATTTATCAATAAATTTAATCAAGGAACACCTGTGAATTTTTCCATATTTTTATGAAAGGGTCACTAGTGACTTTTACTTGATCCGAGGGGGAATAACATATATATATATATATATATATACACACAAATATGAAATTTGTTACTTATCCAATTGATTCAGCACCCTTACTTCAGAGTTTCGTAGACAAACCTTTTTGTAAATTCCAGTCCACTCATCAGGAGGTATCAGCAATTGACTCCAAACGATTACAAAAAAAAAGGTTTTTCTAAGAGATTCTAGAGTTGGGGTACTGAATATGATATCAATCAGCTAAGTGACAAATTTCATATTTGTATTAATGCTCTCTGATATACAGCACTTTATGGCAAACACAGCTTGCCTTAAGTGTCCTTTCTTTCAAACTTCCACTGACAGAGGTGACTGTTTCACGTTAAATGCAATCATCAGGCCAATGATGATTGTGTTTAGCATGAAACACTGTTGCCTTTGGGTGTTGATTTCAATGTACACTTTTATATTTGCATATGCTTTATCCCTGATATTGAGCACTTTAACTGTTAAATATAGCATATCTTGAAACACACACACACACACACACACACACACACACACACACACACACACACACACACACACACACACATATATATATATAAAAAAGTGAACATAGAAGTCAACACTTAGAGGCGACAGTCTGTTTCATGCTAGATGTAATCGTCAGGCCACTAGCATGAAACGGATTGTCGCCTGTAAGTGTTGACTTCTATGTTCACTTTTATATTTACACATGCTCTATCTCTGATATTGAGCACTTTATCCCATAAATATAGCACACTTTAAGACTATATTTCTTCATATATATATATATATATATATATATATATATATATATATATTATGACATGGACTAGGTATGACAATTATTTTAATATATTTTCTGTTTATAATAAACAATATTAACATTTACTGGCCTGAATATTGGAGATTTCATACAAAATATGAGTCCTTCAAGAGGAATCGAACTGTATCCTACATGGAACTGTCATATAGCCTAACATGCTATACTATTAGGCTCCAGAGGAAGTGTCTGGTTAGCAAGGTCAAATTACTGTTTTTTAAACTACAAATTTCCTATGATTTCTCTTGAACGCTCATATCTGCTCAAAGCATAAGCATAATTGTTGGACTTAGTTCATTTCATAATATATGATGTCATTTGTTTACGTTAAGATATGCTTTGAACAGATATGAGTGTTCGAGAGAAATCACAAGAAATTTGTAGTTTAAAAACAGTAATTTGACCTTGCTAACCAGACATTTGCACTTGTGTTTGCTCACTTTCCTCATGTAATTTCTCACTGTATGTGTTTCATATCTAATATGGTAGCATAAACAACTTTGATTTGTAAAAATATAAACAAGGATTTTTATAAGCTATCTTGTTCTTTCATTTTATTTCACTAATAATTGTTAAAAATTAAGATATAACCGAAGTATGTTTTGTTGGACTTCTAATTAACATTATATAATATTCAAATGTTGAAGATATTTACAAGTGTTCCCCACCAAAAGAAAAACAAATAAATGTGGGGAAATTACTTTGACTCAACCATTTATAATGATTAAAACTATAGCAAAGAAAATGGTGACTTACCTCGTCAAACCAAGCAACAGCATGTCGTGTGTATCCTACAACAGAAAATGTAGCGAAAAAGAGAATTACTTACCAAAAAAAAGGCACGTATTCCGCATGACATGCTGAAGACGGAATATTTAAATTAGAAATAAGTCAGTTGCAGGAGTTGCTGAAAAAGTATTTTGATATGCAAAAATTGGGCGTCCTCTCCCAGTTGTTGTCGAATAGAAAAAAAAAATGCTCTGCCAATATAAGCAGTTGGTGTTCTTGAGTTGGGAGAAAAATACAATTGGTGTATTTTGGCTACTGTGTTCGTCAATGAGTGAGTTATTTTTCTGACTGGTTACGTGATTTGTGAGAAAGTACCTGCGAATCGAGTTTTCGGCATTTCTTTCTGTCCCCGATATTCAAGTCTGAACTTACAGTGATTTGTTCTCTGCATTGTGGAATTAATCTGCGACAAATATTTCCTTTGCAATCCCAGAATGCTTCCAAAAACACTTCATCTAACAAACTTTAAGCCAGAATTTCCATATTGCTTCATTTAATCAGTATATAAAATCCAAAATACACCTTTTTAAAAAAAAAAGTTTTATTGTCTTAAATATTTTTTCTGATTTCAGTGGTGTTGGATTCTATTTCATATTCTGCTGGATTTTGGTAATTATTGTACTGATTGAATTTGTTGTTGGTGGAATTATGTACACAGAAGTATGTCGCTATCTCAACAAAGATAACCCTACTGAATTAAAGGTAAGAATAACCTTTTTGTCTTGTGCTATCCTCACTTTTTGTGTTCAAAGGTCAACTAAGTTAATTGATTCAAAATGAAATTTGTTCAGTTCTACCCAAATAACCGTAAGTAACTACTGAGAGAATTCTCTCCAGTAAAATGTCAATTTTTAAAAAATTGACCTTGTCTAAAAACTGTAGAATCTTTTAAATGACCAACTTATAATTGTGTAATGCCGTTGTGCTGACTAATAAAATCTCAAGAATGAATTTCTCCTACATAGCATTACATTCTATTCTGTGGACTTCATCAATTATCACTGGCTAGTGAGTGGGTGTGGCTCCAGGTCCTCCTCCAAATGTGGATTTGCCAGGAAGACCTCCTTCTCTCCTCTGGAGGGAATGTTTATGTATCTGCCTGTTATATGGTTTTGCCCATGCACACATCCTAGGTGTAGCTAGGCCAATCATGTAACTCTGTCAGAGTTGTCACAAACACTAAGTGGATCACAGATCTCTATGCCTGACTTGTAAGTAATCTCTCGGGTTAACGCATTCCTGGTTTCTCTGAAGGGTGCAACATTTGTTCTGGCATCATGTGAAGTAAGCCTAGTAAATACAATTGCTCTCCTGTTTTTGAACAAATCTATTTATGTTTAGTAGCAGTTGCCATGGAAGTATTTATAGAAAAGGCAGAGTGAAGCCACTTTATTGTGGTAGGAAAGTGACTCAAGCTGAGAAAGTAAACATAAGCAGTTTCAGCTGAACTAAGAATTTGATTCATAAATGTTAAATTTTTTTTAACTTGGTATATATTTTACCCTAATGTAGCAAATACCATTTTGTTCATCTGTTATTGTATAACTCACTGACATCTAGAGGTATGGTCACCAAATATTCCAGTTATTAATGGGACTCTGAAGCAAGTGGCTTGTTAATTTTAACATTTCTAAACTTATACTGCTCTCTATTTATCATCCTAAAGAACCATTTTTACCTTCCATCAGCATGGCTGATGCTAAACTCCAGGAGAGCAGTGCACTGTGCCTGCTTGGTCTAATGTTTTTCACTGACATAAAGGGAGAAATGATTATATTGAATCAATTGCTAAGTCTGCTGCTAGGAAAGTCAGTTTACTGTATTGTGTTAGACATTTTTTCTCACCAGAATATATGTTGCACATTTATAAGTCTACCATTCATTTTTGCATTGAATATTGTTGCCAGATCTGGACTGGTGCTTCTAAGATTCTTCACAAACTCCTAAGAAAAATTAGCAACATCATTGGTCCTGACATCTTGATTTCAGTCATTTTCTCACTGCCATAATGTAGCTTCCCCTTTGTCTCTTCTATAAATATTTTCATGGTAATTGTTTCTGATCATTCTTCTTTGATACTCCATGAATTTAACAGCAGTACTAGATTGGCAGTTAGGTCTACATAATTTCTCACTTGAGATTGTTAGTTGTAACTATAACTTCTATGCCAATTGTATCTTGTTTCACACTTTTTATTTGTGAAATTATCTTCCAGCTGTTAACTATGACCTTCAAAAATGTAAATGCATTGTCATTTTGTTTCCTTGAATCCTGTTGTTTTATTGCCCTTTCTGTTTCTTTCACTCTCAGTAACCCCTTGTGCCTTGCTTGGGGTGAAATGATTTTAAAAAATAAAGAAAAAGATTTTTGAAAATTCTAAAACTTAAGGCTTAAGTTAGTCGTTCAACTTACAATGTGAATTAAATGCTAAACTAGAACTTCCTTTCATATCTGTTAGTATATCTAAACTCATACTTTATTATCATCCAGTTAAAAAGTTATCTCTTGTTTAATGTTTAGGATTATGTTTCAAGTTTCCTCTAAAGTCTTTTCCTTCTCTTTCACTTCCTGTGGCCCCTTGTGTCTAGGTGGCATTATCACCTTACTTGTGATTTTGCCTCTTACTCTGTAACCCTCTACCTAGAGTGGCTCTTTGGCCTTGTAAAGGGTGAACACCATCATTTTATATATACATACATACATACATATATATATATAATATATATGGCCTGAAGATTGTGTTTAAGCATGAAACAGATTGTTGCCACTGGGTGTTGGCCTCAATATCCACTTTTATATTCACTCTGTCCTTCATATTGAGCATAAATATAGCATACCTTAAAATTACATTTTTATCATGTATATATTTTATCACTTCAATGTTATTTTTAGTAGATACCTTGTTTATATATTAAACAGTATATTTATTTTTATTTACTGGCCAGAATATTCAAGAAATGTTATTAAAGGAAAAATAAATTATACTGAGTATCTAATCAAATATGGGTATCCACTAAAAATAACAAAAGTTTTTTATATATATATATATATATATTTTCTGGTAAATGGAAAACAACTTCAGAATATCATTTTCTACATTTGTACTATAAACAATGGCCACTAGATGACCATAAATGGTAACCTATTGTTGGCAATGTTTATTAACTTACAGATTCCTCATGGAAACACAATTTAGGAGTTTTTACTATAGTTGAAATAAATGTTCTAAAAATGTGGGTAAATTAAATCTTTTGTGAAATCTCCCAAGATATTAAACAGAATCCAAAAGTTCATAATGGAGATGATTTTCAAATTAATACAGAGTGAAATTGCAGATTTTCTATTGAGGCCAGATGCCCTGTTTAGGCCTGCTACAGAAACCAGTTTCCTGCTCATAGGCCATGTCTTCAAGTAATATTTATAAATTTGTAAAATACTTTAATCATTTGGAAAAAGAATATTTGTATGATAAATTTTTGGAACTATTTAATCTTTTTAAATATTCAGTGTTCTCTTCAATTTAAAATGTCTTTTGTTTTTTTCCAGCCCATCTTGAATAACTTCAATTTCACTTATCCAGTATTGAATAAGAGTGTTTCTTTAGCAACCTATGATATTATAGAGTAAGTAATTCAAATTTTTATAACTTTCTTTTTTTATATCTTTTTTAATAAACCTATAAATATTTCTCTTAATCTAGCCTTAGATCCCTTGAACTGGATGCTCTATGAAAAAAACTCATAAAATCACCTAGTCATAAATAACTTCTACCATAACTGACTTGTTGGACCATCTTAAGCGTTATATAAGGAAAATGCATGTTTGTAAATAACCAACTATTCTAGTCTCAAATTATTTGGGTATATATAAATTGGCCTTGTTGTTTTCATTAGGGAAATGATAGGGTAATTTCAATCTGTATATGCTAATTACTGTTTCTACTCGTGCTACACAATTTTTTTCTTTCAGGTATTCTCCTTGTAGGCATGGTGGTGTAATGGATAGTGACTCGGCTTGAGGACTCGGAGAGCAGAGTTCAAATTCCAGTCATATCCATTACATTCACTTACATGCTAACCCTTCTTCTCCCCCCAGCTATGGGTAAATAGCAGGACAGACCAGATTCTATAGCCTTGGATGGCAATTGGTCTACCACAAACAAATGGCAACCTACTGCAGGAAAAAAACCTGCCTTGTCAGTCATGTATCAGATATGTGATCGCCTAAGCATGTATCATGCTTGGCACATAACTGACTGAGTAATTAACATATTTATTGTACTATAAAAAGCATAGTTTACAAGTGTATTTAAAAGGAGACTACTTAAAATTCATTAAAGTTCATTTTTGAATTTCTGTTGATAGATTCCTTGTTATAACACTAATAAATTGCTTTTGGGCACAGTGTCAGGTTAATATACATTTTTTTTTCTTTCTCAGTTGTTGAAACTACACTGATCTCAATAGTGGAGTTGCTTCAAATTAAGTCAGATCTAAATACAGTTGCTGATTAAAAAAAAAGTTATAGTTATGTGTGCTATTTATTGTTTTTTAAGCATTTTATTTACTGACACAGTAACCATTTAAAGCAGATATTTTTCTGTGGCATCAAATCAACAAGATATCCAGAACAATCATTGCTGTCAATTCAATCTACATATTGACTCATTTGATTTTCTGCCAAGTGAGAAGACCTGGGAGAAAGAAATTTCTTGTGAGATATCTTGGAAGCTACTCATGTGGTTCATAATTAAGCAAATAACTATAGCAAAGATTTTAGAAATTTTGACACTTTTTTGCATTTTATGATATTAAATACCTTTTTTCTTTTCTTTTTTTCCCTCTTTCCCTTTCCCTCTCCCTCTCTTTCCCTCTCCCTCTCTTTCCCTCTCCCTCTCTTTCCCTCTCCCTCTCTCTCTCTTTCCCTCTCCCTCTCTTTCCCTCTCTCTCTCTCTTTCCCTCTCTCTCTCTCTTTCCCTCTCCCTCTCTCTTTCCCTCTCCCTCTCTCTTTCCCTCTCCCTCTCTCTTTCCCTCTCTCTCTCTCTTTCCCTCTCTCTCCCTCTTTCCCTCTCCCTCTCTCTTTCCCTCTCTCTCCCTCTCTCTCTTTCCCTCTCCCTCTCTCCCTCTCTCTCTCTCTTCCCCCTCTCTCTTCCCCCTCTCTCTCCCCCCTCTCCCCCCTCTCTCTTCCCCCCTCTCTCTTCCCCCCCTCTCTCTCCCCCCTCTCTCTCCCCCTCTCTCTTCCCCCTCTCTCTCTTTCCCCCTCTCTCTTCCCCCTCTCTCTTCCCCCTCTCTCTCTCCCCCTCCCCCTCTCCCTGACATATTGATAATAGTAAAATTAGTCATTCCCATTCAGCATTCCTTTCCCAAACATTACTATCAACTGAAACTTAAATCTCTTTCTTAAAACAGTTTTTCAGGAATTTAGACTTCTCAGATGTTATTTCTCTAATGTTTTATTTTAATTTTTTATTTCAGTAAATGCTACAAAAATAATTCATTACTAAATTCCATAAACTTTCCTAAAACTATCCTGACAGATAATATACCAACAAAGGTAGGTACCACAATTTGAACCTTCCCCCCTCACTCCAAAAATTAAATGCATGCAATAAACCATTTTATGGTCACTAGGACGCAATATATTCTACAGTAATAGTAGTATCTAAGACAAAATAACCTGGTAGAACCTATCCCTCTCCAGGTTGGTTTTGTATCCAGAGATGTCTTTTTTGTAAGATTAGTTACCTTGCTTTTCCGTTAAGAGAAGAAATGGATTCATGCCTTCTCTAATGGAATTAGTGCAAAGTTGAGGCAAACATTTCAACTGAAATTTGAACTTGGTTCACCAATTAGAATTTTGTCAAATTCATCTCCAAGATTATTCATAAGAAAAATAAAAAAGCAAAATTTTGTAATAGGTTCTGACATCAAATTAAGATTTCTTTCTGTAAATACAAATGCTCACATATTAGCTAATTTTAAAAAATACAATAAGATCCCTAATAGAATACAAATTTTTCATATGTTGAAGCAATCATCAGGTGTTGTGTCTTCCCAGAATTATACAAAGGTTTATATAATCACAACCTCTAAATCAACCGGTCTCTAACCAGGAGGCAAATAGCACCGAAGGTTACACAACACATGCTCTCCAAAACCACAAGCCTGCACTACTCTCAAAACACACCATCTGATCACATAGTCCCAATCTTTGATTTACTAGACAGACAGATCTGTTGATTTTGAATACATTACAGGATATTTACCTTGTCTGATTTCCGGAAGATAGCATTGCTGCAACAAAGTTAGTCACGTGTTATTGCAGATGTTGTTATTGTTGGTTTCCTTTGTTTTAAGGTATATTAGAATACAACTGTAATATTTGGGGTATTGAGCACTATGTTCACTTAATATCTATTGTGTATTTTTGTGTTTCATCTTATGTAAATGTCAGTGATTTGAATCACATGAAGTTTAATACAAGAAAAGTTGGCAAACAAAAGAAAACTGCTGGCAGAGATGTTAAAGACAAAAAGATATATTTCAAGAAAGTGAGCATCTTTGCCAATTTTGTGGTTTATTCAGCTTTTTACAAGAATGTCACACTGATGGGAAATTTTGAATAATTGTTTTAAGCATCAACAAGATTTTCTCCTTACAGTACCTTCAAAGCCAGCTCTTTGCACCAATAAGGGCACAAATTGCTGACCTATTTCAGATCATGTAAAAACTGTCATTAAAACTGCAAAGTAACCATTTTAAGATGAAGCCAGTCTCTCTGCAGGTATTGCTGCACAAAAAAAAAAAAACAGCAGAAATATTAGGCAAAAGATTCAGTCCTAGTTTGGTGCAACTTTTAAAAAAACATTTAGCAAACTGCATTGAAAGGTTCACTCTTGTCTAATTGAACTACACAAAACTGTTTCAGTTCTTTTGTCGTATTCTCCTTAAAGTAACTTTAAATAATTCAGCTCTTTGCACCAATAAGCACACAAATTGCTGACCGATTTCAAAATGCATAGTCAAATCTATCATATGTAAAGACCGTCATTAAAACTAACAAGTCACCATTTCAAGATGATGCCAGTCTCTCCGCAGTATTGCTGTCTGAAAGAAACCAACAGAAACATTAGGTTCTGCTGGGTTCAGTCATAACATTTGGACATAGTTTGGTATGACTTCTTAAAAAGGCAGCATTTAGCAAACTGCTTTGAAAGGTTCACTTTTGTCTACTTGAATTGCACAAAATTATTTCAATTCTTTTGTCATATTATTCCAAGTTTTTAATTGTATTCAAAATGCAGAAAAATACTACCCAGTTCTATATAAACTGTTTCATCCTTCTTAAGAGTTTGAATAGAATTGGGATAGTGAATTCTTTGAAAGGAAATTAATTTTAATTCATATACAATAATCACAATAATATAAATGGACACTTTTTTTTTTCACCCCCAATTTAACAACTGCATAATACAGTGATACCTCAGTTTAAGTCATTTCGTTTTAAGTAAATTTCGAAGATTCGTTGTTTTTTTTTGTTTTTTTATTATATGGAAAAATAAAACTTAGGTTGTTTTACTCAAGTTTACATTAAAAATATTAGAAACGTCAAAAAACTAAAATAACAAACAGATATGAAATCACTATTTACATTATTTGGACTATTCAGCCTTCTTCAGGTGGTCGAAAATTCAAACTGAACCCTTTATTTCATTCACTGGGGTAGACTGTTCTAGTTCCACGTGCCATGTCTAATGGATATCAGTTATCTCCTGTTAATTTCCCTCTCCAAGTTCTCTACTGCTTTAACCAGATATTGAAGAAGGCCGGAGCGTATAACGGCCAAAACGTTCTGATAAATATGGCCACAAAGATGAGGACAATAGTCCGAATAATGTAAATAGTGTACATAATACCTCATCTCGGAAATATAGACAGATATGAAATCATATTTAAAAATAATATTATGCATAATATATATATATATATATATATATATATATATACACACACACCATATCAAAAGCAAAAAAAAAAAAATTACCATAATAAAGTATGTTCTGTAGATGTTTTGATTTAAAATTCCTGCCAACAGCTCTTATGTATTGTTTTCCACTTCAATGCCGATTTTGAATTCAGACTTGTTTACATCTGAGCTCTGCTATTGACGTTCTTTCAGTTACAATTTAGAATACATTTTTGTCCATGGCTCTGAAGAAAAGTCCCACTGCTAAGCATAAGGCTATATAGCAGGAACACAAGGTGGAAATTTGGACCTGCATGTCTTCAAATTTATAGAGCTTAACTATTTATCCTATTATAATTGTACTTGTCCTTCCCTTGATTAGTTCACATGTCTGTTATGTCCTGCCAATACCTAATAATGGACTATACTGTTTTGATTGCATGGAAAGAAGGGAAAGACACTATTTGGTTTCAGTGAGAAAATGAAAGAAAGCAGGAAAGATACAAATGTTTAACATATGTTTCAGGGAAATGAAAAAGTTATCAATTTCAGATCTTTTCATTTGTACCCACTTCCCCAAATAACAACCAGCATTCATATTTAAGATTATTGCAATATTTTGTTAAAATTATTAAGCTCAAATATTTAACGACACAATAATAGAATTTCTGTGGATATTTTATTGTCATAAAACTTGCGATGAACTCACTCAATCATTAACTTAAGAATTAAGATTCATTAAAATAAGAAAACCATGAAATTTTCACAGGTTAAAACTAGTGTTATATAATAAATATAAGAGTATTTATAATTGAACTACAGTTGTCAATGAATAATTATCAGAAAATTTGTAAATGTGTGTATAGTTAAACTTTTAATTAGAAACTTGATATATTTGCATATAGATACAAGTAATTTTTTGTGCCAAATAGAATTATGTCACCTTTTTATGACTTGAAACATATTGTAATCATCTAATGTATAAACTTAATTGAATTACTTTTATCACATTAATTTTTTTTCTTCTCTCCTCAGATGTTGGTTGATAAAATTAACAGTATTAATGAGAACAGCGTACATATTGGTGATGTGAAACTACTGGATGACAACTTAGAAAAGACGCTGAAGAAGTTTGAGAATTTGAAAACCAACAATATTAACCTCACTCAATATGAAATCCAGGTGAGAAACTTTTATTATTTACACTGACATCCTGAGATATATATATATATATATATATATATATATATATATATATATATATATATATAAAAATGATGTTACATGGTGTCTTGTCTGTGGTGAATATTTTAAATATTCTTAATCTTTACTAGGAGGAATAAAAATGCATTCATTCTTCTTACTAGCAGGTAATAAAAATACTAAGTTGTATATTGAAGTTTTTTTCTTTAGTAATTACGTTACAATTATCTTTACTTTGAAGACAATCACAGAAATTGATTTACAAAACCCCAAGTCTTGACTTCTTCCTCATCTTTCACCATTCTTTGTAGGGGGGGGATGAAATATGTACATTTTTTTTTTCTTTAAGTTTGCCCAATTTGAGCCTGAAGAGTCACTAAATGTTAAGGGTTATATACCAACAGTTATTTTGAAAAATGTTTTTTCCCCAAACAGAGAAAGCAAAATAGTTTCATCTTGTAAAATACAGGAATGCATAACGTTTATGTAATCTTTGTGTGAATTTCTGGAATGAGTTATATTTAGTAAGGCCAATGTTGTCATTACTATTATGTTTTGACTATTGTGGCCTCTGACCCATTTCACATGTCAGTGAATCCAATCTTCAAATTGAACTCTCAATTGAATCTACAGAGAGGAGATTGTTCTCATTCCACATTTGGGAATATCTATAGTCTTTTTCTTTTTTTCTTTTCTTTTCTGTCTTTTCTTTTCTGTCTTTTCTTTTCTTTTCTGTCTTTTCTTTTCTTTTCTGTCTTTTCTTTTCTGTCTTTTCTTTTCTGTCTTTTCTTTTCTGTCTTTTCTTTTCTGTCTTTTCTTTTCTGTCTTTTCTTTTCTGTCTTTTCTTTTCTGTCTTTTCTTTTCTGTCTTTTCTTTTCTGTCTTTTCTTTTCTGTCTTTTCTTTTCTGTCTTTTCTTTTCTGTCTTTTCTTTTCTGTCTTTTCTTTTCTGTCTTTTCTTTTCTGTCTTTTCTTTTCTGTCTTTTCTTTTCTGTCTTTTCTTTTCTGTCTTTTCTTTTCTGTCTTTTCTGTCTTTTCTTTTCTTTTCTGTCTTTTCTTTTCTTTTCTGTCTTTTCTTTTCTTTTCTTTTCTGTCTTTTCTTTTCTGTCTTTTCTTTTCTTTTCTGTCTTTTCTTTTCTTTTCTGTCTTTTCTTTTCTTTTCTGTCTTTTCTTTTCTGTCTTTTCTTTTCTGTCTTTTCTTTTCTGTCTTTTCTTTTCTTTCTTTTCTTTTCTTTCTTTTCTTTTCTTTTTGTTAGTAGTACTGCTCAGTTATTGCTAGCTCCATTTCTACTGATGGACTCCTTTGTTCTGGGATTGGTCTTACAACTACAATGCCACCAAATTCATGAACCAATGAAGAAGGTTGGAGAGCACAATATTTTTCTTTTTTACTTTGGGAAATTATTGAAAGTTTTTCTTTTTAATTATGTGACCAGTACTTATTAGCATCATTTTGAGGAAATTATTGAAAGGGTTTCTCTATTTATGTGAGCAGTACTCATTAGCATAATTTTCTTTTTTCTACAACATAGTAGTATACTAGCATCCTTATAAATTCTTTTTAATCCTTTTTACACTTTTCTTTCTATTCCATTATTAGGTTTTGTTTGAGATGGAGTGTCATTTGTATTATTTTTTTCATTTCTTTGAAGCTAGAAGGAACCATCTGATTATTTTTTTTTTCTTTAACTCTAGGTTTTATAAAATTCATAAAAATAGCATAGATGAATTTTAATCTAAATTGTATGACAATGATTTTACTTTGAAATATAAGGTATGTTGTAAAATTGACAAGGCAAGCAGGAAACAGGTACATTTTTTTTTTTTTTTTTTTTTTTTGTAATTTCAAAAAACAGATATTTTAGTACTATGATGCATAATTTAAAAAAGAAAATTACTTGATATGACTTTCTTTTCAATGTTGAAACCATGTAAATTTTCAACTGGTTCTTTTTTATTGTATCAACTTGTTTCTCTATTTATGAAACATTATTTAAATTTATTTTTTTCTTTTCAAGCTTAACGAGGTGAGTGGTCTACAGAGAAAAAAATCTCTTTCACGAAAAACAGAAAAAGCCTGTTTGGTTTGCAATAAAGTATTTTTATTATATGCATGAATTGTTTCCCTCACCCACCCAACCTTTCATCTACTATCATGACTTTTCTTCTTTTTTTTTCTTTTTTTTTTTGTACATTTAAGTGGTTCCCAAATAAGCTTAGTACTATTGTTATCCTCCTATTTTAATAAGTACCAATATAAAAATATTTTATTATAAATGCTTAGCAATTAGAGTTCAATAATGTTTTTTCTCCCCTGGGAGTTAAACTTTATCACATACAGTGCTCCTATACAAACAATTCACTCTGGGAACCACTTTTTTTTTTATATTGACAAACCTGAATAAGTGAATGACAGATCGCCCCAAATCTTTCTTTTTTTTTTTTTTTTTTTTTTTTTACATTGACATACTTCAATAATAGGATCTTCCCAAACACTTTAAATAATTTCTTAAAAAGGAATTTTAGAGAGATTACATTTAAAAAAAAAATGTTATTTTTCTGAATAATATGAGTGGGCACCAAAAAGTTCTTGACCTGCCTAAGAAGCCCCTTTAAAAAAAAAAAGTATTTTGATCATTTGTTCAGATTTTGTGAAGTCAGTTGGACCAAGGAATTTTCAGTATCTCTTAAATCCAAATTTATCCTTTATTTTGGTGTCACTAGTTTGCTATCATGTGAGCATAAGAATTTTTTTTTTTTTTTTAATAAATGAAATATGAAACAATTATATTGAAGAGATCTTGGATCTACTGGTCCAAATATTTTATAGATGCTCTGTTTTTTGTTTTTTGTTTTTTAACTTTTTTTTTTAAATTTATTTTTATTATTTTTTTCTTCTTTAAACAATAAATTACATCTACCAGTTTGTGCATTGAAGAAACAATAAAAATTGGTTCTCTGGCAGGGTTCAAACCTGTGTCCTTCTTTGTAGGAGAACCCACCCTTTAATTTGGCATCAGAATGCATGCCAGATCAAAAATACTTCAGTATATCTCATTAAAAGTTTCCAAAAGTTACATTTTGTTTACAAATCATTGTTTCTTTAGGCTGATATTATCATTTAGTCTATGCATATTGAAAAATTTTCAGTGCATTAGAAATCCTAGTTGGTTGTAAATTAATTCATAGTGTAAGGACAGAAAAGGAACTTCATTTCCAACAGGTTTGCTGTCTGGTTCATTAATAAGAATGAAAAATGTATAATGAATTAACTATTATATTAAAACAAAAAGATCTGATCTAAACATGACAACTGACTTGGACATTTTATACATGTTTTCCCTTTCCAGTGAAGTGCTTTTCAATAATAACCCAGGCTTTTTTTCATTTATGGTGATGTTTGATATTGCATGAAAAATATTCAGCTTTTATGCATGTAAACAAAAATTCTGTATAAAAATCACATGTCAGTAGAATTTTTCAGCATGAAATCGTTACAAAAGATTATATTTTGTATTAAAGCAGATTACTTTAAATAGATAATCTTTTATATTGTTGCTTTGTACAAATGTAAGAATTTCAGCACACAGATGAGCATACAAGATGCCTATTTACATATTTTTGTGTCCTTATTTATTGTGGATTTTTCAAAACTTTTTTGGCATTTTTTTTTGTCCCCCCCCTATTGCATGTACACTAGATATTTCCTGGTTGTTCAAATTGCACAGAATCTGTACCCCCATCCATCACCAATCAATATAATCAGTGGTTCTTAACTAAATTCTGCTTTTTAAACAGTAATGCATAGTATAGTCTCATCCTCAAAACTTTCCCCTAAGCTCTTTTAAGATGCAAATTTTTAGAGTTTTGTTTATTTCATTAAATTGTTCAAGCATTATTTAGGCTGCATATCCAGAATTCATGTGTGGCTTGACTGTTAAAGTAGCAATTATTTCTAACTAGATTTTGTGCGCTGCTATTTTGGAATTCTTTGAAGACTTTGTATTAAGTTCTTGGATACAATATGCAATTATTTTTACGAAAGTTTTAAAAAAAATCTGACAATGGAAAATTCTTTTTTTTTTTTTTTTCTTTTTTTATGTAAAATATTCTCTCTGAATAACATTTCTGGCTTTTCAATATCACTGCATAATTAGTCAGAGTATGTATAGGTTTAGAGAATCGTGGGGACAGCTGATTTTAAGGGAAGATGTTATAAGTAGTAATGTTCATTAGCTGAAATAACGTAATTTTTAATCAATGACTGAAGCCAAAGTTAAAGGGTTATTTACAACACCTTTTTATTTAGCAATGGAGAAATTTCAGGTATAATTTTTCAGATATTACAAAACAAAATAAAAGGGGGATCTTTTCTTGATCTACCAGTTATATTATACAGGGTACCCCCCCCCCAAAAAAAAATTGACATAGTTTTGTAGTTTAATAATAGCCAATTTTTGCTCAAATGATATCAAATTTTAACAATGTATAAAATCTAAGTTGACTGTGAACTTCTCAATGACAATCTACCAAGATGGATCAAGCATGTCAATGATGACAATGTGCTATTCAAAAATGCCATCACATTCACTTGATTTGACACCCTGTGGATTTTTTTTCCCCCTGCGGGGTTATGTGAAAGAACAGGTCTCTATCTTCCCTCTTCCTACAAGACTAGAGGAACTTAAGCAGAGAATCATTGAGACACTGGAGAATGTTACAGTGTGTTTGGCAGGAACTGGACTACCAACTTGACATGTGTCCTATCACAGGTGGTGTGCATTTTTGAAGCTTTATGAAATTGGTTATAAAACCTACATCCCTTTGAATATCTTGTTCCTATTTTGATAAATAAATTTTATTCTTCAACATGAAGCCTATTTAATTTTGTTTGCCCAGGACATGTAGTTACTCAGATATTCACATTTTATATCTCAAATTTTTTTTTTTTTTTTTTTTTTTTTAGACACCCTGTATATATTTAATAGATATTTGATCAACTATATGAAGATAACTTAATGTATTGGTATTTATTACAAATTAAGTTTTAAAATAACTCTGCTTTTGACACAAGTGAAACTTCAGCTTCTATTTTCAGAATCTTTCATCATAAACTTAATTCACTTAAAAAAATAAAACTACTTTATTAAAAGTTGGGGGGTTTGAATCTTGCTTATTTTTAATAAATCAGCATTAACTAAAATGCAGTTTCTGATTTAGCATAAAAAGTCACTAAATTTTTATATATATATATATATATATATATATGAAATTTTTTGTTGGCTATTTAAACTTTATTCTTGCCTCCTTTAAAAAGAAAATCCAAAAGAAATTATAAAGACAGTCATTGCTGATGCTTATAAAATGACTTGATTAATTTCTCAGTTAAACTAGAGTTGAGCACCTCTGATTTGAATTTCAATGCATGAAGTGTCGCCCTTCAAAACCAAATCTGCATGTTTCTTTTAAATAATTACATCACTATTGCTATTCTGTGAATGCCTCCCCTATCCACAATGTCTTTGCAAAAGCCTGAATGCTTTAATCTTTTGTCAGTTTGTCTCCATTCATCTTAACAACCATCAAATATATTTCTCGTTTATTATAATTCGTTCTAAAAGCGTAAATTTTTCTATTTGTTTGCACATTGATTATATGTTACCAATGAACTGAGATAAAAAATAGTGTTTTGAAACTGTTGGATACTCTCACTGCTACTCCAGTCACCTCACTTCCCACCACTTATTTGGAACTTCCATGAACTTGCAGACTACCTGTGGAACATTGGAATGCAACAGCATTAAGCTAGGTGATGCTGCTTCAGTTTCGGTAGCTAGTAGGTTTTACAAGGTAACTGTCCAACAAATTTGAATTCAGTTATCCTTGGCTGCTTGCTAACCAAGGTTAGAGAGCTAGTTTATCATGCTATTTTACCCATAGTTTGGAGAGAGGAGAAATATGTTCATACCTTTCCCAATAACGGTAGTGCAAAATAAATATAATAAACTCTGCTGGGATTAAAACTCAGCACACTGATTTCATTTTCAATCCTAACGATCATTATGTTAGCGACACATAAACTTGGCACTCCACCAAATGCATAAGTAGACGGGGAAGGTTGACAAGTGGATGAACCTACTTTTGTGCAAAGTCAAGAAGTCGAATCTTCTGAAACAGTTCAAGATATGATAATGGACATGAGTGATTGGATAGATGCAAGTCATTTGTGAGAAACACATAGTGAACTGGAGTTAGATTTCAATAGTTTAAATAACCAAAAGTACTTTATTACTCGATGCAACCAAAGAACAAGGGGACATGCACACAAATTGTTCAGCCAGGATAATGTCAATATATAGGTAAAGAATGTTTTGAAAACTCTAAGAATATAAGCTCAACAAAGACTGTGAAAAATTGTTGCTGTTCCATGGACTGAAGATAGTAAAAAAAAATAAAAATAAAATAGTTACTTGCATAATTTTTGGCTTTTTTTTTTCTTTTTTTTTTTTCCTAAAACCATTGGCATATTTCCAATGTGAGGTATACTATTGTAACAGATTGTATTGTTTAGATGTTAAGGGTTTCACTGTCCAGTGATCCTCTTTCATGAGTATTCTAAATGAAGCTCTTATCATCACTGGTTACCTTCCCTGTTACTAGATTTAAAACAAAGTGAACCTCACTAGTTTCCTCATATGTCAATAAGACAGGTTTCACAGAAATGATAACTCCCAATTTTCTGATAGGAAAACAATTGTAAACAGTTTTAATTTTAGGATCCTACATAAATGTTTTCTTTTTGTTGTTGTTTTTTTTTTCTTCTTATGGCAAAGGTAGTGGCATTGACAATATTAAATCATGGATAGGATAGTTTTTCTAACTTAAGAATTAACTTTTATATATTGCCAGTTTGTAGAACATAGATTCTCACCAAGCTGCAGACCATAGCCATTTGTGGCAGAATTAATTATTTAAGATCTTAACTGTTTACTTCTCAAAAAACCCAGCCGTTCAATCTTACTATCCAATAGAAAAATCTCCATTTACTCCTGTCCTCTGATTTGTCCTATCAATGACCCTAAACAATGCCTAATCTCTTAACTCTAAACTTTCTATTCTAATTTTCTATTTGGTTAAGATTGATAACATAGATATAACATTTCTTGAGTTTTCAAAACCATCTTGTACCAACGATTCTTGTATTTTTTTTTTTAATATATGAAATGGCTAAATAGTATTTTTTTTTTTTTTTTTTTTTTTTTTTTTTAGTTGACTATTTTAAACTTTATTCTTACCTCCCTTAAAAAGAAAATACATGAAAAATTATAGACAATCATTTGGTTTATTTTATTCAAAGGATCTGTCGTCCAATGTACTAGTCCTGTGTTTTAAAATCTTTGCTTATTCTCTTATAAATTTTTTTTACCACTACAATTTCAAGTAAAATAAACTTAACCCAAACCAATTAAAACTACCATCACCATTGTCAACAAACAAAGGCAAGGAAACTTTTCTTTTTACTTACATTATTCGGACTGTTATCCTCATTGCCATATTCACGTTTCGGCTGTTGTACACTCCAGCCTTCTTCAGGTGATTGGAATTTTGAACCAAAACCTTTATTTTGTCCTAGTTCCACATGCCATGCTTTTTCTGGATGTCTTTATTTCCCTTTAACTCAAATCTCCAAGTTTGGTTAACCACTGCTGTGGCCTGATATTGAATTCACAACTCTTAGGGTTTAGTCACTGGATCTAACCAACGTCTTTATCAACTGGGCCATGTGTCCTCAAGTGCATTGTATAAATACTAGTCATGTTAAATTCTAATTAACATTCATAGTGATTTTCAGCTTTTGATAAGGTGTAAAATAAATGAGAAAGTTTGGTTTTGTTCTTGTTCATATAGCAACCAGCAAAGTATGGAGCCAAAATTTAAAAATACACTTATAGATAAGTAGTTGGTTAACAGGCAACAAATGATTTAAGATTCCATTATTTATTTAGATAATCCTCAAGACATTAACATTCTTCATGGATCAGTTTACATATTGTTTTTCCTTATTTTCTGCTATTTTGTTTGTAATTGGTAATGTTGAACAGCTTTCTTGAAGCAACACTCAAGCTTTTAAACATGTGCTACTCAAAAACTTGTGCTCAGCCTATAAGGAATGTTTACCAAAAGTTTAAAACATTTTGCAGAGTTTCAGTAGCAGATTTGCCAAGCTTTATATAAAATTTAATATAGGCATGTTGCTCAGATTTGTTGTAAAGATTGTTGAGTCATTTCACCATATCACAAAACGTTGCTTAATAAACACTGACAGCATAAAATCTATTAGTATACTGGCTCCTTAGCTGTATGCATTTCAAGTGAATGGTACGGTCTCTGTGCATAGAGGATGGAACTTTCTTCTCCCTCCTTGTATATGTATATTTACATATACAAAAACATAACTTGCAATTTGAATTACAAAGCGAATGGCTAAAGAAAGAATTGATCAATAAAGGCAAAAATCCCTCTGACCAGGAATATTGGTATATTTTATATCGTTTTTTAATTGTTAACCAAATATTATCTACAAGCTTTTATTACTCCCCCCCCCCCAATCCTATATGTATTAAAATTGATTGGATATGGTTTAACGTCAACAGGATTGGTGTTGGTGATGATATCTGCCTTTTTATTCTTATTCCTATTGCATATTTTTTACCAAGAAAACAAGCTCGGTTAATGGAAGCTTATGACTGATAACCTTACAGTGGCTTTAAAGATTTAACTAACATTGGCTATAAGGCTTCCATCAATTGAAATATGGCTGTTAATAAACTAACACAAATTACCAAGATGATTGTACTTTTTTTCTACTCTCATTAGTGATAGTAATGATAGATTTCATTTTACCATTGCACTGATGATCACTGTTTTGTATTGCTTGAGAACATCTCTGGGTGGGGAAGTTTAATTCTCAGTGAATACCCGACATTTGCAGTCTTGAGCCGTACTATACTAAACTTGATCAAACCTGATCTGGTGAAAGTTTTAGCAATACGCTCAGAAAGTAAGCCTTCTCTTTTGTCTGATAACTCATGGCCAGCCAAACTATTTTTCTTTGCCATCTGCTCTAACACCTGCAGAATAAAATAATTTTAGGTTAGATTACTCAGGGAAGAGAACGTTGGTTTTATAGTATTTATATTTATTAGTTTTAGCCTAATGAAAATTTCATTTTTTTTTTTTTTTAATATGAATTTTCTAATGAATCGTAATTTTTAAGTTAATGATTGAGTTCTACAACATGGCAAGTTCTACAACAATAAAATTTCCATAGAAATCTCCTTATCACATCATTAAATATTTGAGCATAACAACTTTAACAAAATATTTCAATAACAATTATAAATATGAATGCTGGACATTATTTTAAGAAGTGGGTACAAATGAAACAATTTGAAATTGGCAACTATTTCCATTTCACTGAAATTGCTGTTAAACACTTCTATCTTCCCTTTTTTTCATTTTCTTGCTGAAACTAAGTCTTTCTCCTCTTTCCATGCAATCAAAACAGGATGGTTCATTATTTATGGGCTATTGGCAGGACATAAGTTGTGCAAACTAATGAAAGGAGAGATAAGCACAATTATAACAGGATTTCTCTAAGCCTTCAGGCCAGATAGGTTTTATTATAATTGACAATTTCACTTATTTCTCTGAAATTAAATCGAAAGGAAATAAAATGGCATAGGTTATTTGAATTAATGTAGCTGTTACATTTAAAGAATTAATTTGTTTGACTAATAAACTATTTTTTTTGATAAAATTTCTATGGTTATGTTTTAAGTTTAGATTTTTTTTTTCTGGTCATTAAGTCATTGATGACTTTGGTACTGTTTCTATCATTACCGTGTCTTATTCAGGGCATTTTCCTATGTATTACAGCTAAACAAGACTGTTGTGACAACCGATCTCAATCTGCTTGCCCACAACTTAACTAATCTCGGCATCAAGGTATGTAATTGTTTGACTTTTGTACCATAACTCTGATTTTCTTGTCTCTGTCACCCTCTGTACATACTTTACTTTCTCTCTGACTCTGTACATATGTTTTTTTTTACTTCTCTTTCTTCTCGCTGTCTTTTTCTCCCTCATCCCTGTCTTTTTCTCCCTCATCCCTGTCTTTTTCTCCCTCATCCCTGTCTTTTTCTCCCTCATCCCTGTCTTTTTCTCCCTCATCCCTGTCTTTTTCTCCCTCATCCCTGTCTTTTTCTCCCTCATCCCTGTCTTTTTCTCCCTCATCCCTGTCTTTTTCTCCCTCATCCCTGTCTTTTTCTCCCTCATCCCTGTCTTTTTCTCCCTCATCCCTGTCTTTTTCTCCCTCATCCCTGTCTTTTTCTCCCTCATCCCTGTCTTTTTCTCCCTCATCCCTGTCTTTTTCTCCCTCATCCCTGTCTTTTTCTCCCTCATCCCTGTCTTTTTCTCCCTCATCCCTGTCTTTTTCTCCCTCATCCCTGTCTTTTTCTCCCTCATCCCTGTCTTTTTCTCCCTCATCCCTGTCTTTTTCTCCCTCATCCCTGTCTTTTTCTCCCTCATCCCTGTCTTTTTCTCCCTCATCCCTGTCTTTTTCTCCCTCATCCCTGTCTTTTTCTCCCTCATCCCTGTCTTTTTCTCCCTCATCCCTGTCTTTTTCTCCCTCATCCCTGTCTTTTTCTCCCTCATCCCTGTCTTTTTCTCCCTCATCCCTGTCTTTTTCTCCCTCATCCCTGTCTTTTTCTCCCTCATCCCTGTCTTTTTCTCCCTCATCCCTGTCTTTTTCTCCCTCATCCCTGTCTTTTTCTCCCTCATCCCTGTCTTTTTCTCCCTCATCCCTGTCTTTTTCTCCCTCATCCCTGTCTTTTTCTCCCTCATCCCTGTCTTTTTCTCCCTCATCCCTGTCTTTTTCTCCCTCATCCCTGTCTTTTTCTCCCTCATCCCTGTCTTTTTCTCCCTCATCCCTGTCTTTTTCTCCCTCATCCCTGTCTTTTTCTCCCTCATCCCTGTCTTTTTCTCCCTCATCCCTGTCTTTTTCTCCCTCATCCCTGTCTTTTTCTCCCTCATCCCTGTCTTTTTCTCCCTCATCCCTGTCTTTTTCTCCCTCATCCCTGTCTTTTTCTCCCTCATCCCTGTCTTTTTCTCCCTCATCCCTGTCTTTTTCTCCCTCATCCCTGTCTTTTTCTCCCTCATCCCTGTCTTTTTCTCCCTCATCCCTGTCTTTTTCTCCCTCATCCCTGTCTTTTTCTCCCTCATCCCTGTCTTTTTCTCCCTCATCCCTGTCTTTTTCTCCCTCATCCCTGTCTTTTTCTCCCTCATCCCTGTCTTTTTCTCCCTCATCCCTGTCTTTTTCTCCCTCATCCCTGTCTTTTTCTCCCTCATCCCTGTCTTTTTCTCCCTCATCCCTGTCTTTTTCTCCCTCATCCCTGTCTTTTTCTCCCTCATCCCTGTCTTTTTCTCCCTCATCCCTGTCTTTTTCTCCCTCATCCCTGTCTTTTTCTCCCTCATCCCTGTCTTTTTCTCCCTCATCCCTGTCTTTTTCTCCCTCATCCCTGTCTTTTTCTCCCTCATCCCTGTCTTTTTCTCCCTCATCCCTGTCTTTTTCTCCCTCATCCCTGTCTTTTTCTCCCTCATCCCTGTCTTTTTCTCCCTCATCCCTGTCTTTTTCTCCCTCATCCCTGTCTTTTTCTCCCTCATCCCTGTCTTTTTCTCCCTCATCCCTGTCTTTTTCTCCCTCATCCCTGTCTTTTTCTCCCTCATCCCTGTCTTTTTCTCCCTCATCCCTGTCTTTTTCTCCCTCATCCCTGTCTTTTTCTCCCTCATCCCTGTCTTTTTCTCCCTCATCCCTGTCTTTTTGAGTCCATTTTTTACTTGTTTTGCACTGTGTATGTATGAATTGTTTTTACTCGTCTCTCATTTTCATTAAGAGGAAATCTTTGTGTATTTCTTCTGTTATTACTCTTTAAATGACACATATTCTTTTTTTTTCTCCTGTTTTCATATTTCACTAAACTTTTTTTCATTCTATTTTCAGGTCAATATATCATTTGTAGCCAATGCCCAAAAGTTGAGAGAAATTCACGACACTACATACACTTATATGAAAAATGAAATGGTAATTTTTTTTTCATTTTACAATGTTTATCCCAATTTAATTTTATGATTGCCTTCAAAGAAGCCTTGAATTTGCCCAATGAAAAATGCCTCTTCAAATTTAGTTTTTAATCTCCTATATTTTTCTACAAGTTATTTATTTTTAATTTTTTATGAAAGTCAATGATTTTGATAAAAAATTATTTTGTAATGTGTAATACCTGAAATTATATTGAGTTTTCAACTTGTAAAACGGATACATTTTTTTTTTCTAGTAGCCATCTTCTAATTTATTAATCTGTTATAGTGGATCATAAAACTAATGGATCCCAATCTTGAATTGATGATTACATTGTATGTTGTAACTAGTGTTTGTAAAATTAACACTTTGCATGCAGCTACTTAGTATTTTCTATTATAAAAGTCTAGTCTCCAGTTTATTTGGAGTTTAATTATTTAAAACATGAGATGAGGCATTTGTATTATTTTTACTTTTCTTTTTTTCCCCCCAGTTTAAACAGTTGGAAAAATGGGATTTTTTTTCTTCCCAATTATTCTAGATTACAATATATCATTTTCTCATTCTTGTTAGATTAAGGAAAACAATTAAATAAAATTAAATATAAACCAGAAATATTTATACTGCAAAAAAGAAACACTCAGATATTCTACAATGAAATTCTCAATGTTGAAAGAATTTTCAGACAACAAATATCCGTTTCAATTTTCCCATCTTTCGTTAAGTTTATTCTGAATGCGATTCAATGTTAAGTTTAGGAGATCATTATGTGCACTTTCATTTTCATCAACATGTTGATGATTTGCTAACAAAACATTTTATTATATGTAACATATTCTCCTTCGTTTCAATGAATTTAACATATTGTTACTTCACAGTAAGCTCAAAGTTCAGCTGATAACTGTCAACTTATAGATTTATTGATGTACTCTAATTGTTTCTCTATAAATATTATGATTAATCTTCTCATATATTTTTAACAAATTTCTAATTACATATCTTAATTATTGTGTGTGAGCAGTAAAGCATACTGGGCTAAAAGGTGTCGCCCTCTGTTCTGACAGACATGGGTTCAATTTTTCTCAAACATTCAGGCTGGTAAAGGAAAATAAATATTTAAATATACTGTTTAATAAATAAATAAAGCGCCTACTCAAATACAAATATCCACTAAAAATAATATTTAAAGTGATTTATTTATTTATATATATATATATATATGTGGTGGATTCTCCTATCATGAATGATAAATGAGGATCAGCCTTTTACACTTATGCATGCTAGCAGGGGCTGTTGTGGAGAAAATCTGGTAAGGGAAAGACATATTTTATTTTTGCTTTCTTAAGTGTGATAGTAGCCCAGCCTTGCTGCAGGCAACAAAGCCACACTGACAGTTGAAATTTGTTAAAGCATGATTTTGATGGTGTCTCTGCTTCAGAGCTTGACAAAGCTGATCACAGTGCTTCAGTCGACTGTCTTCAAAACCCTTTAACTTAATGAAACATGTCTTACACCACTCCTTTTTTCTCTTTACTCAAGTTTATCTATATAGCTAGGTATCTGAATTACAGTAAATGATTGCATATCCAGATTAGTATATATACAGGCTCAAAAAATGAGATGTATGAACAGACTTCATGTTCGCATCTATGTCCTCTATGGGGATTAACTTGACTATATATACTCCTATATGTTTAAAATTGTAAAAATGGTAAACACCATCTTCTGTGTGTGTGTGTGTCTTCATTTCTTAATATGAAGAAATATTATGCTATGTCATAAGAACTATATTATTTTTTTGTTTTTTTGTTTCAGAATAATTTGGGCAGAATCCTGGTTCTTGTCAAGAAGAATATGAATCTTGATGTAAGCCATGTTTGTTTTTTTTTGTTTTTTTTAAGAAATTATGCATTCTGAATTTATAAGTTGTCTTTTAAATTTGACTAAGGATTAAATTTTGTTATTCTTATTAGCTTTTCTTCATGTTTTTAGTTTTACTTGATTTTTATCACCAAAAGTCCTCTTATAAACAGTACAAATTTTCTAGCAAATCCTGAATTTGCATCACGCATTTCAAAAACCCATCCTCTATAAAGATCATCTTAATTTCTTCCATCATGGAGACTTGATGTGGGACACAAATCTATAGTCATTACCCTTCGTCTTTCTGCACTAAAAACATTGGTTCCTGATTGGTTACTGAAGTTAAGCAACATCAAGCTTGGTCAGTACTTAGAAGGAAACACCAGGTTCTGTAAACAACCTCCTACAATTCAAAACATGTTTGGCTTTAAATAACACACCGTTGATAAGCCATAAAAAAAAACAAATCAAATTTTTAATAGATAAGTTTGTTTTGGGATTTTTTTTCCACAATTTATTATGTTCACTCCAATGAACAGAGCCAAATGTGTTGTGATGAAGAGCATATATAAAATGCAAAATTTGTATGTGTGGGATAGGCTTTTCTGTTCTCAGAAGAGACCTATGCATAGAGTTGAAAAAATGTGTCCATCTCTTTTATACTTAATTTAGTAGAAATAGAATTTTATTTTAAACAGAAAATTCTATTATACTATGTTTATTTTCATCTTCAGGATGTATTGAATATAAATAAAGTGCAGAACACCAAAAGTTTGAGATTTTATAAGTACAATGCAAAAAGAAAATGAGTAGCAAATGTAAGTAGAAGAGAAAATAATGATAGAATCAAGCTATCAACTTTTCACACTGCCATGAACAAAAGGTGTGGAAGGAAACTTCTCTCATTATTAAAAAAAAAAAGAAAAAAAAAGTGAACTTGAAGTCTAATTTCCTGAAAAACCTTTTCAAAAAAGATTTTATAAATTTCAACTGAGAATAACCCTGGTCAGTCAATGTCCAATGTTTCCTGTATGAAAATGGCTAATTTCATTATTAATGTTACTCAGACCAGATGTTGTACATAACACAATAAGATCCAGGCCACAAAAAAAAATACAAAAGATTAAACTCAAACATAAAAACAAATTATCTTGTTTTTGTGAAATTTTCATGTAACTAATATTATCATGGTTTCTGTCTGAAAAAACCATATCTTAAAATAAAAAATTGTATCTATCCAATAAGGAAAGATAAATTTTTATTTTTCTGTATTTCAATATTTTATTTCAACATCACTGAAGGACCACTTTTGGTAAGTTGTAATAACTCCATTATCTTTTGTTTATTCTTATGGCTTTTTGCAGGCACTCTTGTTCACAATATCAACATTTTGTTTGTTGCATTCACTTTTACAGAGGTACCTTTTGAGAAAGACCTACTAGCTATTGGTTAAATGGCAAGGTAAACTGGGATCTCTAGCCTTGAGTGACAACTAGTTTGAGAGAACAATAACTGGAATTCTAGTCATGATTGCCTAAGTCCTGTAGAGACACAGGTCTTTTTTTTTCTTTTTTTCTTTTAATGCTATGAAGATATTAATATCAGAAAATCCTGATTTTTATATTTTACTAATCCATTTATTTCCTAGTACCAGAAATAATTTGTTAAAACAGAAGATGACTATTGATAATGTTGCAATAAGTTAGTTAATGAAATAAAAACTCAAACCTTGCCTACATGTCTCTAATTGCCTTTTCTTTTCAAGATGTAGACAATTATGGTTCTCCACAGCTACATTTTCTCTAATATTTTTAAATTGTATATTGTCTTGTTTATTCTTTACAAAGATAGTGTGAGAGGTTTTCATTTGCTTTCTCTTCAGTTTTCCTTCTTGTAAACTGGATGCCACTAAAAGTTAGAGAACCTTTCTTGCCTTTCCCATGGCATTGGTGTGAAGTGAATGCAAACTATCTCGACTGGAATTTGATTCTACTGATTTAATTTTCTTTACTGTTAACCATTACTTCACTTGTAATTCCTGCCCATGTACAGATACCAGCTTCAAATTCAGTCGGTTCTAAAATAAGATTTTGATTACAGTTTTGTGTTTTCCTTTATTTCCAGAATATTTTGTTGCTATAATCATTGCAGTGACGTTTGTTGAATTAATCCTGCCTCTATCACAGGCTAGACGAATGTTTTAATATTTCATTTTATTTTCCTTTCATCTAGAAAAAAGTTTCTTCGTTAATTACAACCATAAAAAAAGTAGAAATATCTGTGAAAAATAATGGGACCGAATTAATTAAAAAAGTAAGTAATTTTGCTTATCTCTTGTAAGGTGACCAACCTTGGACTACACTATAGCATAAACCTTTCCCAAGAATAACTAAGTTGATGCTTAGGTCTTGTATTCTAGATCTAATAAATTTTTTAAAAGTTTGTCTGAAAAATCTTATACATGCTTGTACCTCTCTACATGCTTCTCTATTGTATGCTTAACATTTACTCTCTACCCAAAATCATTGACTATACTGCTAGACCTTACTATTCATTGATTCATTAATAATTATATTATAATATTCAAGCTTTTTTATAAATTGGAATATCTTTGCCACAGTTCTATTGAGCCAGTAACAATTTCATATTACAAAAAAATGAATTGTAGATTTGAAAGACAAAAGAAAATCATTTTCTGCTCTACATTATCTATTGTAAAGGTTTCAAAAAGTGACTAGAGTTTTAAAATAGTTATAAATGAATAAGTCACTGTTTTAAACCATAAACAAATATTTTTTTATACTTTTAAGTATATGTTGTGTATTTTGTATTTTATTCCCAAATTGCAAAGCTGTACCATAGAATTTCCATTAGCCCATTGTGGCAGACATGATGAGGCAGAACCTGGGACGAGCACAACTGGTTCCGACTTGCCTTTTCCCCGCCAAAAAAGAGCCCGTATTTGCTTAGCATGTAGGGCTACTGCAGTTGAAATGAAGGAGAAAAAAAGAAAGCACTTACCGCTCTGCCGTAATCCGTCCTCGGCCAGATAACGTAAAAGAATAAGGGGAAACTTGCACTGCCTTTTTATGCAATGAATATGCAATGCATTATGGGACAGAGACGGAATGAACTATGGGATCGCGTGAAGACGCAAGGAATTATGGGTATATGGACAAATATAAAAGCACCTAGTTTTTCCCAGTTCAAAAGATGCTTGGAGTAACGTTGGCGGCTGGAAAAGTCTGTTTGTGTGATTTTGAGACAGAACGACTAGACGTTGGATTACCAGTTGGGAGAGCTGGAATTTACTCGCTGGTGGCTGTTTTCTTTTTATTTCACCACACCCATCTAGTATTGATTTGTTTTTTTCTCTCATACTCATGCTATAGAAATATAATTTTAATGTTATTTAACATACACCCCAGGTACAATTAGTTTAAATATAATTATTTTAAAAAATTACATTGTTGAATAGATAAAATAATTCTTTTATTGTTTCAGAGAACATTCATGATTTTAGTTTTGTTTTTTTACTAATTCATATTTTTTTTTCTCCAACCATGACAGATTGTGAAGGAGGTAATCCAGGAATTAGGAAAGCTTGTCGTTAAGAATGTGAACAATTTAATTGATACTGTAAGTTTCTTTTTATTATGATGACTTTTTTTTTTCTTTTAAAGCAAGATTATGTCCATGTAGATTTTATCTTTTAAAATAGATTTAACCATGTAAATATTTTTTGTTTATTTTTAGGTCATAAATAATGTTGCCCCTTGTAGACCTGTGTACAACATTATCTTCGCATTTACAGATGTTGTATGCATTACTTTCCTGAACCCAATGGTAAGTCCACCTTGCCGATTTTCCTATTGCTCTTGAGTATTCATTAAAAATTTAAATGATTTCTGCCTTGCACAATGTCTATTGTAATTATCTCTTCATAATTCTACCCTTTTAGGTAACTTTTGTTCACTTTATCTATTGGCTAAATGTTTTAGCTATCTGTATACACTCAAGTTGTATTAAATAAGTAAATCTTGGATGCATTGATAATATATATGCACCTTATATTATATTTCCTGTTGTATTAGGCATGTATATTTTCTCCCAAAACTCAATATCACCCTGCATCTTATAACGTGTACCTAAAAACCTGTGTTTACCACGCTAGTTTTCTGATGACCTCAAGAACGAATTATTGTAATTAATTAAATTAAGAACCAAAATGTTAAAATATTTTTTTTTAAAAAAATTTTTTTTTTTTTTTCTAATAAATATTGTCAACTTATAAGTTGATGTTATATGGCAGAAAATACAGTATTTTAATTTCATCTGTTTAATATAGTGAAGAACTTGCATAGGAACAAAATTCTTATTTAAATGGATTTTCTAATTTAGTTAAGTTCTGTATTAGATGAGGAAATAATATTGCTTTATTAGTTATGTGACAATAAAATAAAAATTCCTTTTCAATCTCACTTTTACTCTTATCCAAATATGGGTGTGTAGCTAAGTGGTTAGAATTAAACCCAGGTTTGATTCTGACAATGAAACCTGGGTTTAAATTTCACAATAAGGGATTTGTCAAGGAGGGGACTTTATGATAATATCAATTTGGGGAGACAATACCAATGTTCAGTACTGTTAAGAAATGCCTGAAAACCATACCACAGATTGTCCCAAGTCTTAAGTAAAATTGTGTACATGAAATTGTTTGGAGGCCATTGATGGTTATGCTGATTCAAAATCACAAGTCATTGTGATAAGTGTTTGTGTGTACTGTGTTCAAACTAGTGATCAGGTTATGCACTTTCTCCTGGAAAATATAACTAAGGTCAGCACGTAATAGTTACAGTATCGACCACAGGTTGACACTGTGAGTGTTAAACAAACACAAATGTGCATGTAGGCATTTGCAACAGCCTACTCAGCCATCATACTCGGAAATGAGCATTCCATCATACTGTATCCAATATATCAGATAAGAAAAAATATATCAGATAAGAGGATAAATTCAGGGTTCACAGCCAACTTGGAAATCAGGAAATTGGGGAAATACAGTCATGTTTTTAAGAAAAGTCCAGAAATATTTTAATGCAACATGACCTGTTTATTTTATACTTTTTTGGATTGAAAAATGTTTGAAAATAAATTCTAGATGTTATGGGATGTCTGTCTGTTTCCTGAGATTAGGAAAATTTGAATAAAAATGTTTCTTTGTCCATTCCTCTCATTGGCTGTGTTCCAGCAGAGCTAAGTACTTGATACTGTCTGTGATGCAATTTTGCAAAATCAGGAAATTTTGATTAAATTTTTCAAGGAAATCCAGGAATTATCAGGGAATTTAAGGATCAGGCTGAAACTTCTCAAATTTTGATATAGTGTTATTGATATTAACTAAGCTTAGCATGTCTTGATGGCAAATTGTGGAGGTAAAAAATGCATTATGCAAATATCCCAAATAGGGAGAGCCTACCAATGTTGAAAATGGGCATTTGAAATTTAGTTTTTATCCAGACCCAGACACCAGTGAGTAATATGCAACTACTCACATGACAACAGCAGGCCTCGAGTTTACTGTTATTTGATATTTATTTAGTTCAGCATGGCACAAGGCCAAATTATATTGCGTACAATTTAAAATTGTATTGCATCAATCTTTCAAGTAAAGAGATGTCTTACTTGTGCTGAAAATCAAGATTCAAAATCCTGGCTTTTAATTGGGCCAAAAGGAGATCCCTGGCATCCAGGAAAAGTACTTAACTACTACAGCAGAGTGCTGAAATGTTCTCAGCCTTCCTCCAAATCTGGCTAAATTGTCAGATATTTTGTCTGAATTTCTGGGATGAGGTGGTGTTATTTATGTTGGGAATAATAACCTCGTCTTTGTTATCCCAATATTTCACTGTTGTACTCTCCAGCCATTTTCAGTTGGTCAGTTATGTGCCATGTGTGATACACGCTTAGGTGATCATGTATCTTTTGATACATGACTGACAAGGCAGATTTTTTCCTGAAGTAGGTTGTCATTTATTTCTGCAATAGACCAGTTGCCATCCAAGACTATAAAACCCAGTTTGTCCTGCTATTTACCCATAGCTGGGGGGAGAAGAGGATTCATACCCTTCCCCAAGGGTATTAGCACATAAATGAATGTAATGGATCCAACTGAAAATTGAATGGCTCTCCGATTTCTCAATCCAAGCCGCTGTCCGTTACTCCACCGTAAGGAATTTTAAAGCCTAGTGGATTAATTCATTGTTTCATGAATTTAGTGGCATAGTAATTGTGAGTTCAATTCCTGAACCAGGTTACTCAGACTCTGTGAAAATAGGACTAGCAATGAAAACTACTCCAAGTAAACTTTGAACTGAACACTCATAACACTATCTGGATTGACAGACCTGAAGAAGTCCAGAAAGTGAAACAGTTGAAACATGATAACATAGTTGAAAATAACATAGTTAATCTAAATATAAATAATATCAATCAGTTTCTTTTCTTTTCTTTTTTTTTTCTTTTTGTTTGTTTGTTTTTTTTTGGGGGGGGGGTAATACCTTTTTGGTCAGGATAAAAAATTTTGGTGCAACCACTCTTGTCAAGAGACTTCAATTTATGAGGCACGTATATATGCAAGGGTAGTGTCCAGTGATTATCACTGGCTACTAACTGAGAAAGATCTGCAAGGACGTTGCATTTTGATTTTTGTTTTTTTGCTCTTTATAGAATGGTTTCTGGTTCAGCACTGGATGGGCAATCTTTTTCTTCTTACCAACAATTATTTTTGCCACAAAGTTGGCTGGACTCTATCGATGCTGGTACAAGAGACCCTCAACTCAAGAGTAAGTACCTTGTAACATATTTCAATATACTCTAACATTTGCATGACATCAGTGTTTTTTTTTTTTTTTTTAAGGTGGGGATCTTTATCCCTTTTCTTATATCTTCAACCTGTTTTTGTAGCAAGTCAAAAAATAAAATCTTGAAATTAACAACCTGTGACCACTTGATTATAAATGCATAATGGTTTCACACCCTTTTCTATCTTTGCTTTCAAAATTTTTCTTTTTTTTTAGTGTATCTGGAAGTAGTAAATAAACAAAATGTGAAGGAAGAAAACTTTATTTGGGAATGTATATCTATATGACAGGAAGCCTACTTAACGCTTTGCCTGTTTTGCACATCCTATGTGATGCACAGGACGTGATTTCCATGTCCATGCCTCATATTTGGGGCACATGAACCATGGTTTTAAAAGAGTTGGTAAAACTAAGGGCGCTTAAGTAAAATGTCTACTACTGAGCAGGACGTCTCCAGAAAGGTCTAATCTAATATTTTGTGCATCATATATGACCACAGGACGCTTGCCTGTTTTCAGATTTATAACTATTGCAAGGTAACTACGTATTTGGCAAATAAAATGCCCTGATATATAGTGTTTCACATAATAAAAACCTGTGCAGTATATGTAATGCACAAAGCATAGTGTAAGTATGATTTGTACGTTTTTATTATGTGAAACACTATATATCAGGGCATTCAATTTGCCAAATAAGCTGAGTTGCCTTGCAATAGTTATAAATCTGAAAACAAGCATGAATGTTTGGATAATACGCACAAAAATGTCCTGGACAGGCTAAGGGTTAAAACCCATTTTCTTTTTCATGTGCTTCACAATCAATAATAAAAATCATTTATTTTATAAAACACGCACACATTTTTATATATATATATATATATATATATATATTTTTTTTTTTTTCTTTGATAATGCACTTAATTTAATGGTGAATGTTAGTCATAACTCTATCATTATCAAAGGTGATAGAAAGTTCCTTAAAAAAAAAAAATGTCCACCATTAATCCAGTAGATATTTCATATATTATTTTAATTTGTCCACATACCCTCTCAGAATTGCCCAACAATCTCGGTACCTCTTCTACACCGTGAAAACTTGCAAAAATCCTCTTCTGGAAAGCCACAACACTATGCATGTTCAGGTTTTCTGTGAGAATCTCCTGACAGACTCCATAATTCATTTGGATTATGGGAGATGAGATGAATTATTTGGCAATGGTTCAAATGAATCACAAATGCTTTTCCATATTTTCTCACATTTTGCTGATGATTAGTTGTCTTAAGTTTGTTTTGAACTTTGACTCGCTTTAAAATAAGTGGGCCACTTAGAAACCTATGTTCAACTTGAATGTTTGCGAAAAGGTAATGAAGTAATCGGAGGATCTCATAGAAGATTTTCCATGCTTCATACAAAATTTGATGCAGGTTGCTCCAATTTCACAATTATCATAAAGATTGCAGTGCCATTCTAACAATGTTACAAAACCTCACAATAACTGAACATGAGTAGATAGAATATAGCTTATTGGCAGACTGACTCAATGGATCTTGTAACATGTATTTCTGTTGAATAGGAGAGCATGTGCAGTTTGGAAATTCTCCAGTACCATCTTAGACAGTGAAAATCTCCCTACAGGTCAACAGAAATGAAGGATCTAAACCCTCTTCATATTTTTCTGGACTTTCAGTAAGCTTGGATCTTTTTTAGAGTATCCCTGCCCTTAATCAGTAAATAAGTGAATTTTATTTTAGAGTTTTGTTTGACAATTAAAAACTTATTTGTACATAGCTTAGTCTGGCACAAGGCTATAGTAGTCAAGTACTTAGTTGGGATTGAATTCAGTACACTACTACAAATTGGTTCATGGAACTAACTTATTAAGTATGGGTGCTGCAGTAGACACGAAGATAAAATAAATCAGTTGTTAGGAAAACTACTTATTTTATGTATAATATTTATACTTGGCATATTAACCCCCAAAAATCTCAGAAATTCTTTTCAATTTGAAAATTATTAATGTTCATAAAATATGCAATTTTTAAAAAAACTTATCAAGAATGTTTTCATTAAAAAAAAAATGTACAAAAACCCAACTTAAATTTTCTATATAAACTGGATATAAGTGTTTATCTCTGTCTCATAATATTTGTTGCATGTAAATACAAATTTCATACACTAAATGTAGCAACTATTATCAGACTTCCTGGTTGCTTTAATTTTCATTTTCTTTGTATAATATTATGCATAATTATGCTTATACAATATGTCAGGCATTTGGCAAATCTTTAAAACTATAATTTTTAGAATTGTATATATTTTCTGTGAAGTCCAATGTTATGAAATTTTCTTAATTACTTTAAGAGTATTATGTGTGTGTGTGTGTGTGTGTGTGTACAATATATATATATATATATACCCACACACACTATTTTATAAAATCCATACTTAAATAATCTAAGATTATTTTACCTACAACCATAACCAGTATAACCTAAAGTTTTTTTTACTCCCATATAAAACTTCCCCCCCAATCAATATTGACTTTTACCAAACAGAAATAAAAATGCTCACGAAATGCACACACACACATGCACCTTATAAACTGATTCCTGCATAGAATTATAATACACATACACAGATGGATTATACACATGAAAACTGCCAGACAGTACAGATGCATGTGGGACAAATTTAACTTAGCTTAAACCAATTTATCAATGTTTGATATTTTAACGTCGGTCATTTTTCTTTCAGACACGTGTATGCGCGCGCATGTGCACAATGTGATTGGACATCAAGGTCAACACTGAGTGTCGACAGTCTTCAGGCAACAGCTTGAAGATTGCATGAAACAGTCACAATTGTGTTAACCTCGGTGTCCACTCTTAAATTTACACATCCTCTGTCTCTGTATATTGAGCATGAATATAGCATACCTTAAGACCCACAAGAACATAAACTATGAACACAGCCACAATGTGCTGACTGTGATTGGAAAATAGAAGAAGAAAAAATCCTTGATAATGGTTAAAAGAATAGCCAAAAGCACTCAGTTATATAGAACATTTAGACAGTTTTTACACACTTTTATTTCCAGAAAAGGAAATACTTATATGTACACAAGAAAAATTGAATAAAAAGCTTAATCACAGTACCTTATAAGTCATCTTTAATGAAATATGTATAAAAGAGGGATTGATGCCCAAATACACACACACATACATACATACATACATACATATATATATATATATATATGTGTGTGTGTGTGTGAATTGATAATTAGTAGGGATAATTCCAAGGAGGACATTAATCCTAAGAGAGCTCAATGTAAGTAACAGAGCAATATAATAATGAGTACAGACGATCCTTAAAATACATTCGGTTATAATTTATTTCATGAATATACAAATATTCATCTTTACACATGCACACGTGCGCAAGCAGTCTTATTTAAAGTGAATGAATATATACTTCATAGAGCTTGCTTGGTATTCATAGACACAGGCCCTCCTCTCTGTTACTCGTCTCATGATCTGCATTTTTTCAATGCTGCATTCTGTATCCTCTAGTAGTTGTTTGACAAAAGTCGACCTCTACTACTTTTGCCATGAGTTGATTACAACAGGTGTACATTAGTGACAATTTTTCCTTCTATGGTACTGGCTGTCTCCTACAAATCTTAATCTATGCAAATTCTTTTGCTACTAAGTGCCTTAAAGATGCAGATGTTCTTTTTCATAACTTAAAGCAAGTGGCTAGTGAGACAGGCTTCAACATCAAAATACAAAAGAAAATTATCCATTGTAACCGACTGGTGGTAGGTGTACAAAGGATAAATGGAATATAATATGGAGAAAAGTGGGGTGGGGGGTAGTTAAATAGAACATGGGTAAAAAGATTTATGTTAGATTAGTAGCAAAACTTATGTTCTGAATTGCTTACAGCACCAATATTCAAAATCCAAACTGGGGAAGATCTAGACCATAAATGTATCTCTCAAGATGGGTTAAAAAGAAAAATCTATAAATTCAAGATAATAATTCTGATTGGACAAAAATCTATAAATTCTTTTTCTTGTGCTAAGGGTTATTTGCAACCTTGGATTTTACAGAAAATATATATAATTATTAAATTCATTCTAATTTAGACATTAGAATAAATCTAAATGGTATCTGAAATTTTAGTTAATGTTTTCTGTTTAACTTGTATTTATAAACCTACTACGTATCTCAAGGGAATGTGGTTCCATTTTGTTCTAGTTTAGATTAGAAGTTATTTAATGTCTCTACAGAAATGCTGATTCTTACGCTGCAAGCGATGCTGACCACATACCTTTGGCCAGGTAAGTAGTCTTCTGAGATTGCCAAATACCACACTATGCTTCACAAACATGTCTTTATGCCCTCTGTCCCTACTTCCTCCCTCTGCTACTGCAAGTTTACCAGAGACATAAATTCAGGTCAACAATGCTAAAAAGAATTGTTCTTATGTCTGTAGTGCTTCACCAGAAAAACTAGATATCCAGCCTCATTTGTATCTTGTAGAATTTAGCAAAAGAGCTGTTTTAATCTAAAGGAAAGTCAAAAAGTCCTTTATATTATAATTTTAAAGTCATTATTTTTTTAATTCTTCCACAAGTTACAAAGGAAGCCATCATGCAGTTTTTGGCTTCAATCAAATTTTACTATTTTATTGAAAGAATTTTTTCTTCTCTTTAACATAGCAAACATTATAATGTGCATTGATAAAGAAAAATTTTAAAAAGTTCAATACCCTGACAATTTTATTTTATTATTGACTTTGAATATTGTTATGAGCAATTTTATATCCAAAAGTTAATATAAAATTACTCATAACAATATTTAGAATCAATAATAAATATAAAAATAATCTTAAAAAAAAAAAAAAACAACAAAAAAAGCTAGTGTATCCAAATGTTATTCTTATAAGTCATTTTAGGCTGATAAATTTACAAATGATTCTTGTTACAAAACTTTATAATGCTTATTTACGGTAACAGTAAATACATCCTATGCCATTCTTTGTACTCTAAATTTTTGTACATTTACAGTTTAGTATCTAATCTCCCCCAAAATTATATCTACGACCTTAAAACCAAATAATTTAGGCAAAGTATCATAGATGGCTGTATAAATTTGTACTGTATGGATAACTCTTCACTGAGTTACCCTCTTTTAGTCGTCTTATACAGCCTTTTATTTTCTGTCTCACCCTTTTTATATGGTTGAGAAAAGAGTTTTCCAGAAATTGTATTGAACTTGAGATTGATGCAAAAGTTCCCAGTGCCACCATTTGCACAAAGTTAGGAAAATATGAGCAGTATCTTTGAAATTTACTCACTTTTTTTTTCTTGCTTGTGTTTTCAAAGTGTTTGTGAAAAAGTAATTTTACTGTGAAAGTCATGACTGAATATTAAATAGACATTCAACAATGTCTACTCTTTGTTTAATCTGAGAAGAAAAGTTCATCAGAAGTGACATAATGTACCACTGGATCTTATAATGATGCTGTAAATGCATTGTGGGTTGTGCTCATGGACCACTCTGGCAGCTCTCAGAACTTGAAAACTGAATTGAAAGAAATTTCAACACCATTAACTTGAATAAATAAAATAAAAAAAATAAAAAACACATTAAAATTGAATCAAATTGTTTGAATGACACATTGGAAGAGAGAATTTTTTTTCTAAATAAGAAATTGATTCAGTGATTCTAACAAATTCAAAAATTCAAATTCTTCAAATAAAACTTAATAATTCTGAAATCTGAAAGTAACATAAGGTCATAAAAAGCCAGTCGGGAAAATACTTTGAGAACTGAATAATTTTTTGCTAGGAATTTATAGGAATTTTTTTTTTTTTTGCTAGGAATCTATAGGAATAATTTAAAAAAAATATTTTTTACATCTTTACTAAAGTGATGTATTGTGCATATTTTGGGAATTAGTGGGTGCACAGCCTATCTCTTATATTTCTAAGTTATAGCAATATGCTGTATATAAAAATCCAGTAGAAATTTTTTTTTTCTGTAGTCCAAAAATAGATTTTTGTAATCTGTGAAGATAACGTTGACAAAAATTCTTGTATCTGTAACACTGAAAATATTTATATTTAAACTATAAATCAATGAATTGTATTTCTGCTCTCATTTTTGTTCATCTAAAATCAATCCCATATTTTTAGCCCCTCTTCTTTTTTCTTTTTAAATACTATTATAAATATTACCATAGGCATTCTACAGCAAATTAGGGGAGAATATGCAAATTAAGTTCAAATTATGATTATGGAAGCTAATGGTTCAGGGAGATAAATAATTGACCTTTCTGTTTTCAAGTGGTCAACTCAACAATTTTGTTTGTCATTCCATAAGAAAATAAGGAGTATTTATGATTAGTTATCCAGTAAGTAGCTATTAAATTTACTGCCTATCAAAACTGACTGATGCCAATGATTATATATTTACATACATATTTTTAACATGTAAGTTAATGTTTTCACAATAAAATTATTAACCAACTGATGTTGGTAAAAAATTTAGCATATATTTATATGAGTAATGTATTGTCTGAATTTCAGCTTAGAATATCTATTCTTGTTTTAAAAACATTGATGACTTGTTTTGGAGGCTGTAAGGTTTTATTATGCAAACAGTGTGACATAAATTCTTCTAAATAAATTCAAAAGAAATGAGCCATAGAAACATCTCGTATCCTTGAATAATCTTATTTCACATATTAATATGGAATCTTTTGAAATTCCACCCAAAGCATTACTCCACCTCTCTGCTGTTGGCTTTTAAGTTGTGTTGGTTGATATTTTTTTTTTTTTTTTTTTTCATAAAGAATTCAACCTTAAGCACAGCCATCAGGTTCATCCAATGTAGTTCTTCATTCATCACTAAAGATTATTGTTGAGAAATCGGTTTTTATGTACTACTTTGCTCAACATAAACATTTTATTTTGATGTTTACTTATTCCTTGGGGTACATATGGCTGCAAGATATCATTGCAGTCTCTATAACAAGCTAATTTTTTTAAGTGAGTAGGTTGTTAGCCTACTGCACAACTCCCAATCTGGAGGATCAGGTTTTGAATTCAGTTGCCCTCCTAGATCAGTTGCCACCCAAGGCTATAGAACCTAGTCTGTCCTGCTATTTACTCATAGCTAAGGAGAGAAGAGGATTCATGCCTTTCCCAAGGGTATTAGCACATAAGTGAATGTAATGAATTTGACTGGAATTCAAACTCTGTTCTCCAATTCCTCAATCCAAGCCGCAATCCATTACTTCACCGTGCCTCCTGATGTTTACTTGGAGATGGTAATTTTTACTTAGTGTTCTTAAAATTCTGCATCTTTCTCACAATTTACATTATAACCACAACAATTTAAAATATTTTCTTATCAATCAACTTTTCTTATTTATTACCATTTTTTAAAAATATTTGGGAAAGCAATACAGATTTTGGAAAGACTTATACCTATGTTTCATAGACTATATAAAAGCATTTAGTAAGGTACAATATAAAGATCTTTTTGAACTGCTATGAAAACTTGATTAATTAGGAAAAGAAGTTAGAATAATTCAGAACTTGTATTGGGGGAGAAAGCTGCCTGCATATGGATAGAAAATGAATTAAGTATACAAAATTAGAAAGGCCCTTAACACAAGGATGCATCTTCTTGCTGTATTTATTTAACCAATGGAACAAGGTAATTCTAAGAAAACTAGGTTTACCAGGATTTATTATTGATGGACACAATCTTATCAACATAAGAGATCAGGTGATACTGTGTTGTTGGCGAACACAGAAAGATAACTGCAGGAACTCCTAGACAAGATAGTAATGGAAAATGAGGGGGACTAAGTATCGGTTGTAAGAAGACAATTTTATGGTTATCAGAAAGAGGAACAGCTTTAGATATGAGCAAGAAATTGGAGATATCAAAATCAAGCAAGTGCAGAAATTTAAATATCTGGGAAGTGTTATACCAGACAATAAAAAATATGGCACTGAAATCGAAAGGTGCATTGGAATTGTGGAAAATTACTTCTAAAGGCTAAACAAAGCATTAAGAAATAGGGAAATTTCATTAGGAACATAGAAAAGATTACTGAACAGCTATGTAATATTAGTCCTCTTATATGGCATTCAGAATTTTCCTTCTCTTAGACTAGTTGCCAACCAAGGTTGTATGGCTCAGTGTATCTTACTATTTACCATAGCTGGGGGAGAAGAGATGGAGTCATACCTTTCCCAAGGTTATTAGCACATAAGTGAATGTGATGAACTCTACTGGAATTCAAATTCTGCTATCAATCCGAGCAGCTATCCATTATTCCACTATGTCTCAAAGATTATATTTTTCAAAAAAACAATTTACCAGAATATTTTTGGAAGATAGTATTTTAAAGCTAAGCAGTCTCTGTAATTAGTGTTCAATATAAAGAAACAGAGCATTAATAATAAAATCTAAAAAGTCTCCTGATGAGTGAATTTAATTTTCATGAAACTCAGAGTAAAGGCAAGATAAGTAAACTTTTATTTATTATATATAAATCATAGATGACTTGCAAGAATTGATTTAATACCTCCTAGCCATATGGCATTCCAGTTATCAGTTGGAGAATGGAATTAGCTGACTGAGTTCTAATTCTAGCTAGGGTAGTTGCATTTATTTTATGCTCTGGACAAAAGCAGGAGTCGATCTCTTCTTCTCCCCACCACCCTATCCCAGCTACAAATAAAATAATAGAAAAGATTGGGCTCTCTAACCTTAGTGAGGGCACCAGATTAAGAGAAGGAAAACGATTCAAAACCATGGAGAAGGCAATGAAAACCATTCCACTGCTTCTCCCAAGAATTGTTATGGTAATTTGCAAGTTATAAATATTAAAGAAAAATAAGTTGTGGATATTCATGAATGCCAATGTCCTAAACGAATGCAATTCAAAAGAAAAGATGTAATATTAAAGTTCTATTATCTCTTAATATTTTCATAATTTCTATCAAGTTGCAATATCATAAGTATAAAAAGAAATTCTAAGATTTTAAATATACAATCACTTTGAGCTAAACAATACTCGTTAAACAGACTTGTAACTTTGTCTTTATATCATACCAATTGAAAGTACCTAATCTTTTTCTAAGATGTATATATTGTTGTTAGTAAAAATATAGAGCATTTTGATACATTTCTAAATTTTAAACTGATATAAATGAAATTAACTTGGGTGGGGCATATGAACAGTTGTTTTAGTGTATATAAAGTTTCAGGTTTTCAAGCATTTACATTTTTATTATAACAGATTATAACATTATTTTGATTATAGGTGGCATTAAATCTATTTTTAATACAAAGTTACATAAATTTGATCACCGTAAATTTAAAATTGAGCTTAAATCCTTTTTAAATTTTCACTTATTTGGTGAAAAAAATTTTTTTCTCTAAAATGTTATTGACAGTATTTAAATCTAAAAATTTTATATTTTTATTCAGTGAACTTTGTTCTTGTTTTTTCAAATTAAAATTAACAGCACACAACTGACAATCAACTTTTCTTAAACCTGCTTAAGATTATTCTCTCGCTCCTCAAGCAAAAATACATGACTTGTGAAACTGCTTTCAAGTCTTTCTATCCAGGCTTTTAATTTCATATCATCTTTGCCACTTTTCAGCTCTTTGATTCCTGATCAGTTTGCACCATCCCAACATTTCTTATTGCTACCTTTTTTTTTTTCCTTTTTTAAAATCTTTTTTTCTTTCTTTGGGCAGCCTTTAAACCTCATCACTTAGGCTGACAACTTTGCTAATATTGCTTAAAATAAAATCTAACAGACAACTATTTCTTTCAGTTTGCTACATAAACCAGAAAAAAAAAATCTGCTTTTTTTCTTATTTCTTTAATTAAAAGCATTTTTCTTTTACTATTTAACTGGAAGCTTCACTCATCAACAAGTTTTATTGTGCAAGTTAATGTTTTCACAAAACAGTTGTAAAACTGTTGGTATAATTATCAGTATATATTTGTATGTTAAAAAAAAAAAAAATATGATCAGTATACCATTTCACTTTCAACTTATGAGATCTATCCTTATAAAAATATTGAATAAAGGTTTCATTTATACAAATAAAGTGTCATATAAATTTTTATAAATAAATCTCTGAAATATAGGCTATAGAAGCATTTGCTTAGCACAATATCATATAACTAACTAAATAATTGTTATTTAATGTTCCTTAACATTCTGTAATTTTCATTTGAGTTTCAACTTATAATGTCTATCCTTATTAATAATACTGATTTTGATGACACCAGGATTTTTTTAAAGTAGTGTAATGTAAATTCTTATAAATAAATTAAGATGTAGGAAAGCCTATTTAATTAGTAAAATATCCCATTTACCTGAATAAATCTTTATTTTACTATTCACATATTCATATAGGCTCCTTGGTATTTTATAACTTTCATCCATTGTTTTTTTTTCTTTACTTTTTAATTATTTCTACTTTATCATTACTTATACAAGTTTTTATTGCTTTCTAAAGATTTTCTTTGCTTGAATATTTTTCTCAATTCTCATGTATATTTTAATGATGGATAAGTTTTCTAATGGATTTATAAATGGAAAAGCTGAGGAAGATTACATTAAAATTGATGTCTTTGCAAAAATAAAAAAAATAAAAAGAGAATGTTTCAAAGTGGACAATAGTCAGTTTTTCAGAATCTGAAAGGCCATTGTTTTGCATGAATCTTCAGCTTTAAAGTTTCTTGGTTGTAACTTTTTGCTACTCAAATAACATCTAAGAACTTAAAATAGTTCTCTGCAATCATCTTGACACCATCCACAACTTTGAAAGGACATAATTTTATGGTCTACAATACTAGCCATTACTCCATATTCCTGCTGTTGACTTCTGAATTTATTGGATTATTTCCACAAAGAACCCAATCCTAGCCATCAGGTTCATCCAATATAGCTCTTCATTCATCACTAAAAATTAGTCAAGAAATCAATTTTCATGTATTTTTTTGCTCAGCATACATTGTTTTTGTGTGTATGTGTGATGCTTACTTAAAGGTGGTAGTTTGGTTACTTTCGTGTCTTTTAACCAATGTTTTTAATATTCTGCATCATTTCTCACTGTTTACATTTGCAAGAGCAAATATTTTCTTGATAGTCAATCCACTTTTTCTTTTAATTTTTCTGAAAAACCTTTTTTTTCTTTTGCTTTTTTTTTTTTTTTTCCTATTCTTACCAATATTTTCAATTTCTCTTTTGATTGTCTGATTTGTTCAACTTTTACAAAGTTTCCAATATTGTATTCTCATTCAATAACTTTACAATATCTTGTCTCACTTTTGGGGTTATGATCTGTGAGAATCTTTATATATCAGAAACAAGAACAAAAAATAAACATACACAAATATGATGAGCAACCATTGTATTGTATAATAAAATATTAACCATTAAATAAGCTATTGTAAATATTTATCAAAATTTATTATATTTAAAAGATCAAAGCTAAAATTCACCTAGATTACTTATAAGTATACATTGAAAATTTAACCAACATCAGCAGGTTAATTCCTATTTTATTGTGTAAGCATTGACTTGCTTAATAAAGTCTGACATAGTGTGTGTATGTATATATATATATATATATACACACACACACACACCTCCTAGGTTTTTATAATTTGCATTAGTTAACAATTTGTCTATCAGCTTCAAATACATTGTGCATAACACATTTGTTTTGAATAATATACATTTCTTTCAGCAAGATAAGCTTAAAAAAAAAACTAATTGCCTTTTTAGATACCCATAAGGAAAATTGTCTGCAAAAGTATTTTCTTTTCTATGAGTTTATATAGATTTTTGATTAATGTATTTTTCTTCATTATAAATTTATCAATATTTTTTGTAGATTGAGTTTAAGACATTTTGATAACCTTGACAACAGAATCAGCTGTAATATTCATGTTTGATAGCATGACAACAAACCAATGAAAATGTACACTTCAATGTGAATGCTCTAGATATATAATGTATCATGGAGGGTACTCAGATTTGCTACATGTTATTAATGTTAATGTAACACCATATTATACAATTATATACTGTCACCTGCGTTTATATTCAGACATTAATGAACTTAGTTGCCTCTAAAAAAATTTTTCAAATCAACTCCAAGTTTTATAAAATTATTTTGGGCTAAGCCATCTTCTGGAAAATCCTGATGGCCATTATGAGTAAACATAGAAAAACTATGCCATCATTTTTTTTTTTCTTTTTTTTTTGTGGAGTGGGGACATAGGTCTTTAACTCTTATCTATTTTAATCACACAGAAAAATTCTCACTTTTTTTGCTTTCTAGCCTTCATCTTGTAACCATTTCTAAATAATTTTTTTCAGGTTGTCACATTTTTTTTTTAAATATTTGAAGAGTCATGCAGAATTTAAATTAAATTTTTTTATTTAAAAATCTAAAGAGACAGAGTTACTGCCTCTGAATTCCCCTTCTTAGTATCCATTTTGGATTTGCTCTCAGATTAAGTTTTTGTTAGACTAAAAGCCATTTCTGCTTAGTGTGTTGCATTACGTGGTTTTTGCTTATGTAAATTGTTCAATGTTTGGTTAGTTTTTGCCATTTGTATTTTACTGTGTGTTCTTGCTTAGATTTTATTTATATAATCAATGGTCATATTGTATTCTGTATCTTGTGTGTAGTTATCCACTGCTACAATATTGCAATGGCATGTTTTAAACTTAAAATATAACTTTTCTCTTTATTTTTTTAAAACACTGATTATTAAAAGGCTGTATATTAACAGATGTTGAAGGATTTTTTAATTTTTTTCTTAAAAAGTTGAGGCCATCTTTCAAATTGTCACAAGTTCTCTATACTTAGTGTACTTATCTTTGGATTTTTATATATATATATATATATATATATATATAAAACCCTTTTTATGCATAAAAAAAATACTTGATAGGTTTTGGTATTAAAGATTGAGTTTCAACTCTCAATTTCTGCTTTTGTTCTGTAGACAGTCACTGTCTAAATCCTCTCTATAATCTGCAAAAGAACAAAAAATAGCTAGCCAGAAATATATCATTTAGTTTCTTCAGTTAAGATAATAAAGAATTTGTTGTTTTTGCACATACTTGCCAGCTTCTATTATCACTACAGAGCAATTTAAAACTATTTGAACTTGAAGAATTGTCTACCAAATATTTTCTCTTTCTCTCTAATGAAAAAAGACTCTTAAACTAATGATTTATTTAAATGCACTTCTAAAGAAATGAACATACAAATTTTTAAATATTAGATTGTTACAGATGCTTATGTTGATATGAAATTGATATTTAATATTAATAAGTCTGCCTTAACAAATACAAAGATATATGAACAAAGATAAGTTTGATTTTTTTTAATTTGCAGCCAAAAAGCATGTCAGTCTTTTAATAAAGTCTATGTTAGAGGCTTCTTGTGAGCTGTGTTGCTTATTGTTAGTTTAGCCAGTAACTGAAGTTGTGGAGGTTGTCTCCCTTCGTTTTTCTCTTTGCTGTGACAATTTATTTCAGGTATGTATGCTTACAAAACACTCTTTATACTGCTACTTCCAGCTTTAGTCATTGTTAGTAGATGCTTTCCATATTGTTGTTGTTGTCATTGACATTTTGTTGCTATTATTTAATCTCTGTATATTTGGGAAATATTTCAATAATTTCTATTTTTGTTTCTTTGCTTTTCTTATAAAAAGCAACAAAATAATTGTTTGCTAAATATTCTTTTTTTTTTTTGTTGTTTCGTTTGTTTGCCATCACACTGCCATTATGATTTTCTTTGCCCATTGACTACTAAAGCTTACATGATCTTTTCTTTTTTTTTTTAAGTAATTTACTTCTTTGATTTCATCCTTATCTTCAAAAATATTTTAAAGAGATGTTTATATTAATGTTTACTGATACATAGTTCATTCAGGTATTAATATATAGACAAGAAATTTGTACATTTCAACTTTAAGTTAGAATGTAATTAATAACTCCTTACCAAAGTTAGGCTATTGTATGAAAAAAAAATCTTTTTCTTTTTTTCTTTTTTTTTTTTTTTTTAAACAAACAAATACAAAAGGGTGTTTGTTATTCTCTGATAAGCATGTGTTAACAGTAGAAAATCCAGTGCAAATCAGAGACTAGTTCTAATCTTTGGATATTAAAACCATTTTCAGCAAAGGGAGGCGATCAGGGCTAACTTTTGTTACCACTTTAATCATTTCAAAATCAATTTTTTTTAGTTGTTAGTAACATAAAAAATACCATTAAAAGTTTAGGGAATAGAATAAAAAAAAAAGCTAAAATTTTAAAGTTTTAAAAATGAATACATAGAAAAACAATTTATTTAAATTTTTATTTTTATAAACTTCAAAACTTCAAACATTTCATTTAAATCACCTTGAATAATTTTGCATGGAAATGTTTTTAATTTTCATGTTCAACTTAACTTTTATATCAATCTTAAGAATTGTACTACATACATTTATTTTTTATATAAAATATATATTAGCACATTTCAACTATTCACAATCAAAAAAAAAAAAAAATGTCCATTTACAATTACTTGCCCCCAGTTAAAACTTAATTTTCTGTGTTTATCATTTTTAAATTCATTGTATTTTCAATATAGTTTATGATAAGCAAAAATTATGACACAAATGTTTGTTTATGGTTCATTCAAGTTTCTTAAACAAAAATGAAAGGAAAAATATAATTTTATTAAAACAATTTTAACACTTATACCTTAATGTTTTTTTACATTTTAGAAATAAAAAAAAATATAGATTTAAGTCCTTCATTTCATTCACCTGTTTAAAAAGAAGCACTTGCATTTTTGGGGAGGGGAGATATGTGTTTACTCTATTTAAAATCCTACCACAATTGATGAGAAGTTAGTCTTTTTTTTTTTTTAAGAAATTAGTTGCCCTTAAAATATTTTGTATCAACCTGGAATTATTTAAAAAAAAAAAAAAAAAAAGTCATCCTAAAATGTTTCACAGACTACAGAACAATGTTAATCTCAAGTTTTAGGTGAGATAACAGTAGATTTGTACAAGCATTACACTACTGATTTTTAACCAGCTCATTCCATAATTTGTTTTTCTGATTAATATTATTACCAGGCTTCGATAAATGATTTGTTTCTAGCCCCAAATCTTTGATTTCCATCGACAAAAAGGAAAGAAAAAAGTTAAGATAAAAGATATAAATTAGTTTATTATTTTATTGTTTTGTATTTTACATTTTGTAAAAGATTAGAATAATTTATTTAATTAAGTATAAATTCACATTAAGTGCCAATATCAGAATCTCTTTGAATACCAAGGATTGTCATAAAAAATAATCCATTTCTGGAGAGTGGGATAAAACATGCAAACCACAATAAAATATATAGTATTTAGGCTGAAATTTCAATTTATTGTCTATATTTGATTTGCCACTTATAGAGAGTCTTCAATTGTTTTATCTATATACTTAATAATTAGACAATATTAAAGAGATTGAACCTTAAATAAAGCTAAATTTCCAGAGTTCCTAATGTTTCTAGTTAAATCAATGTTATCTAAATAACAAGAGAAAGAATAAGTTGAAAGAAAAATATGAAATCTTTAGTTAAATTTCAATTGTTAATCTCCAGAAGTGTGTGTGTGTGATATATATTTGTAGAAGGTTGAGAAGTTGAAAATTTGGCCTTATAAAAGTATTCCAGAAAAAAATGAAGTGCAAATAAAAATTTTATAATTGCAACAATTAACAAAATATTTTTTCTTAAAGACTCCTCTTACTAGATTGACTCAGACTTTTACTCAAACTGGCTGCTTGCCAGATTGTCTTTTATTTATACATGACACACAGATATAGTATTCAACATAAAATTATGTCCGAATATTCAATAGAAAAATGCTCAGTTCTATTTGAAAGTGTGGTCTTGGAAGGGTATAACATTTCTAATGACTTAATAACTATACATGCTTAAAAGCTGAAACTTTGCAGATTAATAATTCCATGCTTTAAAAATTTTCTCTTTATAAATTATAAAAATTTTATTTTAAGTTAATATCTGCTTGGAATTGTATCTTAATAATTTTCAATAGAAATAGGATTTTTTTTTTTTTTTTTTTTTTTTTTTGGTTAACTAATTAATAAAAGGTTCTAATAATATATCTGTTATAAGTTCAAGTTGATTTGTTCATTTTATCATATCTTAATTTATATAGATTTCAAGTTTTTCTTCAAATACTAATGTATAAAACCATGTGAAGTCATTCTTTGTTTATTTTCATTTCTTTTACAATACAATGCTTTCACAGTATCCATTACCATTTTTCAACTATTTCTCTATCATATCCAAATTTGTTATAATAAAAGTCTCTCTCTCTCATATATATATATATATATAATCACAATGTTTTGCTTTTTGCAAATCCTTTGGAGCATTTAGTAATTTTATTTATTGCAGCTTTGTGGCACCTTTCCACATGCACTCATGCTTTTTGAAAATTTGTGTCTAATTTTATATTCAAAATGTTCTTTTTTTTTTTCCTGTGTTCTATAAAAAATAAATAACTGTGATACTTGTGGTAATATAGCAAGAAATGAATTTTAGTACTGAACACATTTTATAGAAGTTTATACAAAGTTCTGATTGAAATTTAATGAATCAGATAACAATATAGCTTGTTTTTAATTTTTTCTTTAAAAATAACAGCATTATATGGAAAACGATAGTCAAATTTTAATTTGAAAAAATAATTAACACCAATGCAATATCAGCAGTAGACCATGTGGCAGTGAAAATTTTAAACCGTTAATCTACTACATCAACTGAACTTAACAATATCTTGTTTTTAAATGTTATCTTTCTACCAACTTCCTTTCACACTGTTCTCTGAATTGTCTTATAAAAACTCATGTCTTTAATTTTAAATGGTTTATACAATAATAAATTAAAAATTTTTTTTCCCCTTTTCTATCCTCTCTTTAAAATGTGATTACATTTTCATATTGCTTAAGCTATTATTTTTCAAATCTTTCATTAAAGCACACATAAATTAAAAATATATTTGTACAAAATGATTTACTATTTTTAAAAAATTTCTTTTTTACATTAGCTTCTAAACATTTTGTGATTTTGTTCAAATTTGTTTTTCTTTTGTTTCTTCTTTGCTTTTTCAGCAGATAAAACATATCTTCAAATCTAGCCCTTTTAACTTAATTTTTATTTTCTTCCAAAGAGAAATTTAATTAAAAATATGTAATATAGTTTTAGCATATAAGAAACCCTGAACAGGATTGGGTTCAAATATCAGTTATACTTCTCATGATTTCCTGTAATGTTGAAATAATTTTGTTTTTCAGACATTGAAATCAACAATTAAAAACCACCACAAAGACTTAAAGGGAGTTAACCAATGTCTAACTAAATACAAGGGAGATGACCTAAGATTTGTAAAGCAGACCATGTAAATATCTACATGTTCCGATTGGAATTTACATAGTATATCTACCGTTCCCCTTTAGGAATATCTCTAATGATTTTAGTAACTTTTTTATACGAAATAATTAAATCTCCTAAACAGCAAGCCTGGAAATATATTAAAAAACTGTTAATTATTAAAGAAATATTATTGTCTAACCTATCATAATACCACTGTTTTTTTTCTGATATGAAAGCAAAAATTCGCTACCCGATATTTAAAAACTTTTTTTTTTTTTTTGGAAGCCGATTTTTTAAAATTTTTTTTTTTAATAATAATGGGTATAAAGTAATTAATAAGCTGGCAAATAATTTTAGGAAAAAACGTTGAAAATCTCTGGGTTTAATTTTATAATGCAGTACTAAGTTAATGATCAAATGCAGATTGGAATCTAACAGAATAAGATAAAGAACAAATAGGAAACGTATATCAATCTAAAGTTGCACTTTTATTAATGTTTTGTCAGAGATTGAGAGAAAACAGACAGAACTTTGGTATTTTCAATTTGGATGGGGGTCCCAATTCTTATTGGTCAGTTACGTATCACATGCATTAAATCCATATTTTTACCAACTTATAAAATTATCTATGGTTTTAATGCACGTCATACATGTCTGACCAATAAGAATTGGCCCCCACAAAAATTGAAAGTTCTGTCTCTTTTTTTTTTTTTTTTTTTTTTTTTTTGTCAATCTCTGACAAAACTTAAGGGAAACATGTTACATTGATATGTTTCCGATATCTTCTTTATCATGTGTGTGTATCCTTATGACCCTCCCACTTTCCTCCAACTTTATCGATAGCAGAGGTTGGGAGGATCATAATCTGTGTTATTTTTTTAATTTATTTATTTTTTTTTTAACATTTTACATTTTACTCAATTTTCGTAAAATATATTTCTTTCCCAAGGGTCTCTTTCCGATTGATCAGACATGGCTGAGCAAAATCGATTAAGGAACAAACACAATAGGCGACAAACAACAATAGAGACAGGAAATATAAATTTATTAACAAACGTAAAAATGTGGGGAAGATAAAATTTAAAAAAAACAAAAAAAACGGCCAAAACAAAAATGACTGTCAAGAATAAACATTGTGGACAAAATAGTGGGAGGAGAACATCCTCTAAGGTAAAACACAAATCAATGTATGGCCTTGTGCCATACTTGCACGAATTTACAGAACATGTGCCATACTTGCACAAATTTAAAAAACATCAAAATTTTAAGACAAGTAGAAAGAAACGTAATAAAATGGATCTCATGCTGGACTTGCATGAAAATACAAACCTGAAAAAGAAATACATTTAAACAAAAACGAAGCCCAAGAAAAACAACAAACTTATCTCGTAATAAAAGTTCTTTTCCACTAATGTCTCTTCTTCTTTACTTTTCTCTTTTTCCTTTTCTATTTCCTTTTATAAGCGTCTTCTTTTGAGGTCTTTTCTTACTTCCTCTCTTTCTCTTTTCGTTCTGTCTAGGGGCTTGGCTGGCGATTAAGCTGAAAATGCGTTCCCTCTCTCTTTCGTCTCGGTATAGCATCATTCTCGTTTGAGGTGGTCTGTTCTTTCTTTCTTTTCCCTTTTGTCCTTTGCTTACGAGCTTGGTGACAGTTGAAACTGCTTTCTTTCTCCTTCATCTCAGCATAACATCCTTCGAGATATTCTCTTCTTTCCTTTTCCTATAAGTATCTCTGTTTGAGATCTTTCCTTGCCTTCTTTTCTTTTTCTATGAGCTGGCTTCTGTCTCTCTTTCACCTCGATATAGCGGCATTCCACAAACGTCATCTAATGGGTCCATCTATTCCACTTGGAGATGAATTCTCCTCGCAATTTTGCGAACACGTTTTTTCAGCCCATATGCCGAGACAAGTTTCACACCTGGACAAATTTCACAAGCACATCTTTTTGGCCCGCAGGCCTAGACAAAACTAAATTTTTCCGTTTCACTATTCGTTTCTGTTTTTTTCTTGTCACATGGTCAATTTTCAAATACAAACTTTTTCCCATTATGGATGGAATGAGATCATTGACCCCCCCCCCCCTCTCTCATCTTCAGGGTCAGAGAAAGTTTAGTTTAAAAAGTCTTACAACTTCTTCTATCTGGAAGCTATCCATGTAAATCATGCTGTCGACACATTGACCAGAAGAGAGGGGAAAAGTACATTCTGGTTAATCTTTGTCGCCACTAAGTCTACATATACCGTCTTTACGTTTCTGCACGTACTGGGCTCTTTATTTTAGAATGCTTCTAAAAATATAAGTAATGGTATAGTTTTTATAATGAATTTACATAGGGGTTCGTAACATATATATATAACCTGTTTAATGGGTGTTGCTATTTTGTGCTCACCTTAAGGTAGAAAAACTATTTTATATAAGATATTGCATAATGAATTTTTTAAACTTAAAATCTATACAATTAAAGATTTTATCATATGTAGTAGCATTATTTTTTTGTATTTGGGAATTTGAAAAATTGCTCTATAGCAAAGGGAATATAAAATCTAAAACATTACTAAACCAAAATCAAACTGCTTTCACTTATTGATTACAAGTGTATACATACTTTTTTTTTTTTTTTTTTTTTTTTTTTCAAGAATTGTCCAGAAAAATGAACTCTCCATTCTTATGATATTGTTACTACAATATTTTAATAAAAACATCAACACAAAAGAATGAATCCATTTGCAGGAACAACTATAACTCTCCTTAAAATTTAAGGCAATATATTTTTTAGTATTCTATATTTAACCCTAAGACACCTGTGATACAATTTAAGATACAAATTTAGAAACTAAATATAAATATTAATTTCTTTTTTAACTAAAAGAAAAATCTCCTGCAGGTCACAAATGCCTGTGGTTGTACATAGGATATCAAGCATCACTGCCATCTGGTGAACAGTTATGAAACTAAAGATGACCAAGTAGGATAATTTTTGTCAATCAGTTTTTGTGTTCAGGCTTTCTAGGGTTAAAATTGGACAAGTTTCAAAACACAAAATAGCACATTCAAATGCAATAACGTTCTTGTAATTCAAGAAATAATTCTTAATTTTATGTTTATACACTTTTGCTTTTTCCAGCTTTGCTTTTTATTTAATTTTTGGTATATTCTGCTGCTTTGAATTTATTATTTTTCTTTTCTCTTTAGAACAACATATTACTACTTTGTTTCTGTCTATTATTAATTTTCTTTTTTTTCATAATGCATGCAATTAAATGCCTTTTCTTATGTCCATTCTAGAGTGAATCAGGGCAAGTCTAGTCCTCAAGGAATGCCTAACAGTGCCTATGATGATATTCCAAGTAACAAGTACAACCTACCACCCAATCAGGTGTATAATTATAATGGATCTGGAAACCCCTACAGTGGCTACCCCGTATATCCTCCCCCCTCTTACCATGATAGTAAGTTTCATTCTGTGTAAATCCATATTCTGTCATTAACTGCATGTGTATGCCTGTAGTAGTAGTAGTAGTAGTTGTTGGATTTTAGTAGCATGACTTGCAACTCAGTCTTTTAACTTCATCCTTGTCACATTTAACACAATGTTTTACCAATGCCTTCAGCAATCGACTAAAATAAGTGAAATTTTTCTTTGTACAATAAACCTGCTCGCATTTGTCGGCACATTACAAAAACGAACCGGAAATGGCTGACTGGCTATATCATTTCTTATTTGTGTTTTATAGTTATCCTGTTATCTTAAGAGAAACTATTTCTATTCATCTATTTAAATATAGTTATTTACTAAGGTCACATTAGTAGAGCACCCACTCCACTAGCAAATTAGTAAGATGAAATTCAACATCCCCCCCCCAAAAAAAAACACACACTAAATTCAGCTTAGTCTGGTACAAGGCTATAAAATAGGATACCCTGTGAAGATCATTCAGTAGCAGTGACCTGCTGAACTTGTTTTCTGTTTATTGCTTTACTGTAAAAGCCTGCTTATGGCCATATCATGTTGAAACACTTGTTCTCATTCGATCACCAAAGTTAAGCAACATTGAGCCTGGCCAGTATTTAGATGGGTGACCACTGAGGAATACTAGATGCTGTAAGCTATGTAATGGGCCTAGCTAGATGGCGATGGATAAATCTTGTTACTTATACTAACAGATGATCTTGATAGGTGGTGGTGCTTCTAAACTAACAGATCACAAGACCTACCTGCAGTTGGAAGAGTGAACGAGTAAATGTCTCATTCTATTAGACATGGAAATCTTGATCTTTATTTAAGCAAATGCAAAATAATGCTTACTTATTTAAGTAATACGATACAGAACGATAAAATGACTTCAACTACAATGTCTTCTGTTAAGTCAGTGGTCTTAACCACATGAACGTGTCTATGAATGAAACTATTCTTTACTTAATGGAAAAGTTTGTTCTTGATGCAATTCACAATTGACAACCAGAAGACAGCATTACGGTCAATATTTTTTCTTTTAAATAATTAAGCCATGTTAGATACTGACTGTATTAGTCCTGTTTAGTTAAAATGTAATCAAAGATCTTTTATGTTTATATTCTTTTTGATTGATTCAATAAGTCAACTGAGAAAAACTACATTTACAACCCAGGACTGCAAAATATACACATAGATGAGAACTTTGTATTAAATGGAAGAATAAAGAATAAAAAATACTATTGTTAGTCCTGAGTTGCAAAGATGCTTACTTATATAAATATATAATTGATTATTTTTTGTTATTTGATATGTTGTAATTAGTAAGATTGAATTGTTTTTTTTTGTTTGTTTTTTTTAAATGATCTTCATGTCTGTTCCTTGCATTTGATGAGATCTTGTTTTAAAGTTGAACTAAATTTTGTTTACTGGCTACTCGGTGAATGAAAGCCAAATGTTACCTTATAAGGAAATGGCTAATTACAATTATATTTTTTAACATTTAATAAGATTTTTTAAAAAGATGCGTGTTAAATATTGCAAAATTTTTTTTTTTTGTTGTAACTAATAACTGCTTTTCTCATTTGAAACAACTTGATGTTTTGATTTACAACTAAAGACAACTAAATTGTATGTGAGGTTTTGTATGGTTAGCGACAGGAGTGGGTATCAATTAAATATATATATATATATATATATATATATATATAAGCATTGGAAATAGTTATAACATTTTTAATTTTCTAGTAATGTCAAATTTAATCCATTAAGATAAGAAAATAATTGTTCTGTGACATTTGCATTTTGATGTCACAGAATGAGAACACTTTGATATTTCAATGAATTTTTTCCATTTTCTAGAAAAAAGAGTCGTGTCCTAGAAGTATGTTTCATTTTTTCTTGTCCATTAGTTGCTGTTGACATTATTTTTTTGTCTTTTTCTTCATTCTCCCTATTTATACTCTTTCTCACATATCATCCTTCCTAGTTAATCCTTTTTTTAATCTTTCTTTGTGTTCTGCTTCCATTTGGAGATGCAGGACAATTTTGCCTTCTTTAGACATTGTTGTTTTTTTTTTTTTTTTTTTTTTTTTTTTTCCCATAATGGGGATCTGCTTATTGGTCTCAGCTTTTCTGCTTTTTGCTTCTCTCTCTCTCCCTAACATTAATCTTGTTTGTCAGCTTATGTTAAGCTGCATATTCCTTCTCCCCCAATCCATCTCTGGTATAAAGCTAATTTTTTCAATGTTCCTTCTAACAGTAATAAATTAGAAAAAAAAAGAAAATGCAATATTCACCCTTTGATACAAAGAAATTTTACCTATAATTGTCATATGGAGAAATGTGGTGAGTACTGTAATGATTAATGCTGCAGAATTCCAGCGTAGATTGTTGTATGCCATACAGAAAAGGCATAAATCAATTCTGACCCCAGCTACGGGTTAAATAGCAGGGTAGTTAGGGCTCTCTAATCTTAGGTGGGAGCTAGTCTGAAAGGCCAACTCTGAATTAAAAAAACCATGAAGAAAGTAATCCATTATCTTTCCCAAGTAAAGAAAAGAAATTTGCAGAGAGCAATGAATGCCTCTGTTCTGAAGAGATCTCATTCCCCATACACACAATCCTATTCTGTCAGTCATATTTGGTATAATTTCTGACCATTGACAATCCCTTTTTACATAACATTCAGATTGAAACTTAGACATTCAAGATTCCATGTTCATCATTAAATCTTTTTCTTTGTTTCCTGAAATTTTCATTTAGTGCAAAAAAAAAAAAAAATTAAATTAAATTTTGGAGAAGTGGTAAATCAGCAGTAAAGTCACTGGGTAGCAATAATAAAATCCCAAAACTTTGCCTGTCTATTCTTTTTTGTGAACTTGTAGACTCCCTGTGGAGTATAGAGCAACAGCCAAACATTGCTGGGTGGCAGTGGTGCTGTGATTTCACTAGCAAGTTTGGTAGGGATGGAGTTGCTTGCCCCACATCCAAATGGTTTTTGAATTTAGAGTTGACTTTTTCCTAGACTGGCTAGTGAGTCCAGTCTGCCATGTTGTTTTACCTATAGTTGGGGGAGGGAGAAATGATAGATTTGTTTCTTTTCCAAGAGTAGTTTTGTGATTTGCAAAAGTGAGCACATTGGCCACATCCAGAATTTAAACTGGGCTCATTCAGTCCACATTCTTTGCTGATAAAAACTATGCTATGTGTGGGCCAAATGTTTTTTTTTCCATAGTCACTACTGTTGGCTAACTTTGTTTTGTTAGCATTTCATGAGTTGACGCCTATACAGTGACTGAAACATAACTTGTCATACACATTGCTGTCACCACTGCTGAAGCACATTACCCACTGCCTGTGATCACATCCACTGTTTGGTTTCCATGGATGTCAATGAGTGTAATTTTTCTGACTGGGTGAATTCAATGATGCACCTCTGCTTTGTCAACATTTTCTTCTCAGATTCCATTTTGAAAGCTTGCCACTCAAAATTGTGACAAATCAAAAAATGTGTTATTGAAAGAAAGGTACAGCCTCTTCTGTCATATCTCCAATGTTTTTCTAATATGATAATAGAGGCTTTACTTTTGGAGTAACCCGTGTATAATTAGGAAAACTACTTGTAAGCATGACTTGAAAGTCCCACATTTTAATTTTATTTATTTCCACAAGTTCTTTGTATCCTGATGAAATTTATTGCTGCTTTTCACTCTCATTCTCAAAGGAACATTCAAGAATTAGCTCTTTTCAAGCTGGGATCACATCTAAAATGATATGTATATTTTTTGTAGCTGACAATTAAAATGTTTTCTTCTACAATGTGCTTTGTCAAAGGCAACAAAAGTTATGTTTTGCTTTCAGTGTAAAGAGTTGATTGCTTCATAGCATCATTTGATAAAGTAGATATTTATATTTTAATATGTATGTACAAAATAAAAAGATTTAAAAAAAAAATCTGTTTATATCTCTGAAAATCAAGTAAGATTTTATTAAAAATCTACATTAATATAACTGCATTTTTATTCACTTAAATCTTATATATTAATGATTTATTGTAAGAATTTGTTACATGATGTTAATTTTTTTTTTTACCTCTTTTTATCAATTAATAGAAAAACATGAAATAGTTACTCTGTTCATTGTTGAGTTAGAAAAATAAGTTTGAGCTTTTAAAAATAAAAATATAAACTTCATTGATTGGTTATTTAATTTCATCAAACCATATATAATTTTTAATAAGTTCAAGGGAACACAACTGTAAAACTATGGAAGCCCAGTAATGAAGAAAACTTTTTAATGGATATATTTCAAAATGCAGAAACAAATTAAATGGCTTTTCAAATGTACTAAATTTGTGGATATTTGCCTATCAATTTGCTTTCAGCTGATATTAAAGCTTTTTTTCATTTCTTAAAACTGAAATATGGTTTTTGCTTTTTAAAAATGAAGGAAACTGGTTTTAATTGGGGCTTAATAATCTCATTATGTTGTATTAAATCTATGTAAACTGTCAAATGGAAGCATAAGATATGAGAAGTCTATTCAAATTATATGCACTTTGTTCCCAAAAATTGTGTTATATAATTGTGTGTTCTTGGAAACATTTATGACTGTGAACCCATCAGATAGATTTTTGTTAATGTTCAATGTACCTTAATGCTAAGGTACTGAAATTAGTGGGAATAGCCTGGATCTGATATGCAAATTTTGGGTTTTCTGTAAACTATCAGTATTTGCACCTTGCCTAACTCCATCATGGCCCTGTAATATTAAATGTAAAAATTGGTGTAGAGATAATAAAATGTGATCTGAAATATTTTCTTACATGTGAAAGGGAAAAATAACTGACAAAATTCAAAGATCGCTTATACTTACTGCTTAAAAAACAGAAATTTTTACTGGAAAGATCAAATGTTGTGGGGAGAGCTAATTGTATGGAAAAAGAAACATTCACTTAGCAATAATTCTTTCTCAACACCAGCAAACACAAACTTTCTTTCTATGATGGTCAGGCTTTGAAGACAAGGAATTTTATTATTTTCAATCATTTAAAATTTGGAGAAAATTAAATTTTTTTTTTTTTTTTACATTCTATATTTTTTCCTGTTTTTCCTTTTTCTATTCCCTATACTTTTTCTGTAATATTTTTTCTTTCCATTTCCATTCATTATGTCTCTTCTCGCCATTTTTTTTCTTTGGTATTCACTCCCACTTCCTCTTTTATTTCTTTCGCGATGTGACTGATCAAGGGGAATAACTCTACATACAAGAATTTAAAAATTTGTTTTATTTCAGTTATTTTCCCTAATTGCAAAACTAGTGAATGTCTTAGCATAAAATTGCTTTTTTGTTTAAGCAAATAAAAAATGTTCCTACTGCAGTAAGTCATAATAAAGATATATAACCATAATTAACAAGTTTACCTGATATTGCATGGAAAAATAGGTTGGTAGAAAACATTTTCTACCAAGAGAACATGCTTCAGCATGTCTATAAAACTAAATGTCAAAATTATTATTTTGAATAAAAGGAGTGTAAGATCTCTTGAGGCATTAAAAATGTATAATTTGATATTCTAATATTAAATGTTGGTTCCAGTGAGTGAGAAGTGCCTAAATTTTTGAGGAAATGTTATATGCTATGGAAGAATAAATGCCCCATGATTATGACATTGGTTTAAAATTCTACCAGTCTTTTCTCTTAATTTTTATGACCGGCCCATTTCATGAGTAGGTGTGTAATCATTTCTTCACCTTGAAATGACACTTGTTGATTCTCATTCAAATCCCAGATCTGCCAAAATGTCACTTACCACAGAATTTTATTTCTTCTGTAAACTCTGTGGCACCTACCTAAAGTCAAGGCTACGAAATATCCAAAAATCAAAATCTGAAAATAAGAACTGTTAAAATGTAAATTTTAAATTTCCTTAAAAATGCTTTATTATGCAGTTTTTATCCTGATTGCATAATTCATACAGACACTCGCGCAGATTCAATAAAAGACTCTGGCCTGCTTCCTTCCCTTTTGCTCTGTGTGAGTTGAAGTTGCTTTTCTTGATGAAAAGTTTGCTTAAGACAACACTTAGTCTAACACTTGCCATTTATGAGCATGGACACATATATATATGTGCTATATTTATGGGATAAAGTGCTCAATATCAGAGATAGAGCGTGTGTAAATATAAAAGTGAACATAGTGGCCTGACGATTGCATCTAGCATGAAACACTGTCACCAGTGTTGACTTCTATGTTCACTTATATATATATATATATATATATATGTTGTTTTAATCAATCCACAGACTTAATACAGGTTTATTGTGGAGTAAGTAGCCATGGTTAAATACAAAATAAATAATGGAACTGTCCAACAAACAGAATTGACATTTTTCAATAAGAAAAGAAAGAAACAGGGCAAAAAGAATATAAAGCAAGCAAACAATATATGCAAGACAAATCAACATTAATATGCAGAAACCAAATATTGGCATTGACACACAAGCAAGTTCAGATAAGCAAACATAGTGTTCTGACTTTAAGACAAGACAGATTGTGACCAAGTCATATGAAACTGCAAACCCTCCTATATTATTGGCTAGGAAGTAAATCCCAGCATGCATTTGTGTGCTTCTGCCTATAAAAGGTTAGGGGCAAGTGTTTCACAGTCATTCCCAGCAAAGATTGAAATCAACATATAAGCAAATAACTGCTTGTGAGATAAACTTTTTGTTTTATCCTCTTGTCATAAATGGGATGTGTGAATATTTGTACTGAAGTAGACTGTCTTTCTCTTTGGTCTGGAGAAATAAAACCTCCATGAGAATTTGTAATTGTAAACATTTCTAAGGAACTTTAACCAGCCACCTTTTAAATCGTCAGCACTTCCAATCTGACTCATTAGCAGGGAAAGGAAATTTTCTTACATCCACTAAAATGGACAATTTGAAAACAAAGAGCAAAGAAAAAAAAAACTACTACAGATGGTAAACTGAAAAAGAAAAGCTGACGGGTTTTATTCTTAGTTAAGGATTTAAAAAGTGTGCAATGATTAAAATAGGGGAAAAAAAAACAGAATATACAGATATTAATAATCTACCAATATGTGTATATATAGATATCACCATCAAATTATATTCAGACCTAAAAATCACTCCTTTTGTTTAGAGGGAGGGCTGGAAAGACTTAACATGTATTGTCATCAATACTTTCGGGTGAAAATCTAAATGTGCCGACTCGGTAGACTTGGATATATTAATGCACCTATGAAAATTATTGAATTACCCCTTATGAATACTAGATGGCATATATTGATTTATTCTCATTTATACACTCTAAACTAATTCTTTCTATATAGTCAGCACCACGCTGACATTTAGAGCAGTAAATGATTGAGCTGATATGACAAAATAGAACATGCTTACGGATTGAGCTTAACATTGGTTAGGCGGAGAAGGCAACATATGGATTAGCAGCCAGATTTTGAATAAAAGAAAAGGAAATGTTTTTCTTTTACTGTTTTATTCCAGGGATACTTTTTTCTCCCCCCCCCCCCCCACCACCACCATTCAGGTGATTTGAAAAATATGAAGTTTTTGTTCTCAAATGTAATTTTATAGAAATTGTATGTTTCTATTTTTTTTTTTTTTTTTTTTTGTCATTTCAGTTTTTTAATAAATGGGTAAGGAAAATCAGACACTTCTATATTTCATTCAAAGAGTTAGTAAAAATCTTGAACTCCTTTTTTGCTGTTACTTTTTGGTTGATTCATTCTGCTGTCATCTTCAGATGTACAATCCAGATAGAACGGATTGGTTGAAATGTAAGAGCAAAATCAATGTTCAATATACTGAACAATTTCTGTCTTAATTTCTGGGATGAAGAGTTTGTTATTATTTACATTATTTGCTAGAGGGCACAATGGCTGAAATGTTGTGAGAACATCAAAAATGGGGACAATAGTCCATGTGTAAATAATGTAAAGACTGATAAATTCTTAGAAATAAGATTCTATCTGGTTCCCTTGTGCCTTCATTATTCCTCATCTTATCTACCTCTATATTTTATGTGTGTATTATATAAATGGGGAGCTTAATCTGCCACAGGGCCAGACAGACAAAATTACTTGTAATAGCTTAACCACTACCACTCCACAATAGACATCCTCTCTCTATCTGTACTCATATCCATATAATACGGCCTTTAGATTACATTTTAAACAGTCTCTTCAAAGTTTTCCTCTTCAAAAGTTATTCAATTTTTAGTTATTAAATAATTTTTGCCAAATATTTATTTTTAAATTTGATCTTGGATATGATTTTCTTCACTTTCATCAAATTTTTTTGTCTTTTAATTACTCTTTGCATCAATGAAGATTGTCTACCAGTCATTTATTTTTTTTTTCTTATGGTTTAAGCTTAGTCTAGCACAAGGCCACAACTATGAAACTCCAGTAAGGATCATTTACTATAGTTTTACAGGTCAGTGAAACTAGCTTACAGACCACAATTTCATAAAAAGGTGCTCATAGTTGTTTATTAAATTATATTGGACTGGCACAAGGCAACAATAAAAGAGCACTCTTTACACTAAATAATTTAGCAATTGCATTGGTTAAAGAGTCATTTTTTTTTTTTGTTCAGTTAACTTTATTACTGTCTGTAAAAGAAGTTTCTCTCTCATTAAATATTAGATTTTAGTAAAATAATGATGTCTATTTGTTATGTCTTTAGACCTTTTTTTTCTTAGTATATTTGAGTAGTTACAAATTCAAATACACAAGGTAACTGATGACAATTTTTATCTACTGGAATAAAGGTAGGCAGTGCAAGTCGTGTATTACCTGTAAATGTCTGGCACCTTTCTTCCTTGTTTTATTTCATCTCCCTTCTGAATTCCATGGAACTTTCAATTTCATATTTGTTTAAGAATGGCAATTTAAAAAATGTGGCACAATGGGTTTCAGCACAGGAAAATACAATTTGGGATAAAGATCTACAGTTCACTTTGCATGAATAACCTTTTTGGGGAAAAGCATGAACTCATTTTTTCCTGCACTATCCCATTATCAGATATTTTGACAAAAATTACAAGTATGGAGCTAAGAGTACACCCTTTCATGACTACCCACACAATCACTAGCAAAAGGCTATCTTATACACACACACACACACACACACACACACACACACACACACACACACACACACACACACACACTTGCATTTTTATAAGACTAGCTATCATTTTTTACACTATGTACATTTGGACTATTGAGGACAATTTGTGAAAATGACACTAATGATTGAGAAAAAAAAAAAATTTACAAAATTTTCTGATGGTAATGTGAATTTGAAATATTAACAAAATACAATTTAAAATCAAATACATTTTAGTTTCAGAAATATTCATACCTTGTTTGAAGGAAAAAAAAAAATTTTTTATTTTATTTTATTTTTTTTTTAACAAAATTATTCCAAGAGTTGTTAAAACTGTTTATTTCAGTCTTTTTGTTTGGTAATGCAACCAGAAAATGACAGGTAATTTAAAAAAAAAAAATCTTAGTGTCATAAAATATCGTAATCAAAACCCAACCTTTTGCTGCTAGTGATTTGGTGGATAGGTAGGTAGTCATAAAAGTTGGTCAAATTTCACAGCAATTATGTAACACAAGTGATTGTATATTTTTATGTGCTGGATTTCTTTCCTTGTGAAGAAAGCCATATTGGAGAAATGATGTTTTAAATGTAACAACAACAAAAAAGCAAGATCAGAAATTTTAACAATTAAATTGTAATTTATAAAATTACAAAGCATCTTTAAATTCTGTAATAGATGATTTTTTTTTTTTTATAAAAAAGAAACAAAAAACAAATATACTTTTTAGTGAACATTGAAAAAAATAATAAAAATATCTAATTAAATTCTATTTTCTTTTTGAGAGATATTTGTAATATCTCTCTTAGCAAAATCTTACAAGATTTTCCTAAGTCAATGTTGTAATATCTCTCCAAACTTAAAAATGTTTAAGATTTTGAAAAGAATATTTGACAAGATAATTTTTGGTTGATGCGACTAAGCAAAATAGTTAATTTTAAAACCACCAGGTTTTATGCTCAAAGATTTCTTCTGGCTTTAAGTAACCAGGAAAAACAATATCTTTAAGAAGTTTTTTGAATGTTGTGAACATTGTTTTTATTTTCCATGCATTACTATCAATATCTTGCTTATCTTTTCAAGTCTCCCCTTTGCATGCAAATAATTTATGACAAGGTTAACTGCTTTGTCTCTAGAGCAATTGACAAGATATATCAGATATATTACCACTTGATCATGAAAGTGGGGGAGGAAGTTTTTTTTTTTCTTCACTAAAATTTAAGTGACATAAAAAAAATAAACAAAAACCTCTTAATCAAATGTGGTTAAACTAGATATGATCATATGATCAATTAATTTTCTTTGTTACTAATAAAAACAATTAACTTGTTACACTGTAAACCTTTTTCAAGTATTGATTATCATTATTTTTAATGTTCAAATTTTGATTTGAAAAGGATTTGTCAGTTTTTAATTAAACAAAATGGTTTTAAATAATTCTATTTTTTAAATTTTAATTTTATTTATCCATTTTAACTTATTTTTTTCTTTTTTTTTTCCTTGCAGCAAGAATGAATCCGGGGCGCTACTGAATATGTACATGGAGGTTTAAAAAAACAATCTCTGAAATTGGTTGAGGAAAAAATATATTTCCAGCCATACTTGTCTCCCTTCCCCAAACACTTTTTTTCAGGGACCCTTTCACTTCATAAGAATACAAAAATAACATCTTCCTTGCATTTTTTTTAATTAATCATTTATAATTGCTTGGTTTAAAAACAAAAATGTCTGTCCAGTTTTTACTTCAGAGGGACATTCTGAATAACTAATGTCTATCTGAAATAAAATATATCTTAATGGATTGACATGTGGGCTGTTTTGAATGGAAGTGGTAGCTTGATGTGTGGGTCTGTCTGTATATATGAAAAATATGAATTACAATTCACTTTATTTACAAATGTATTGGATTTATAAACCAAGGAACTTTCTTATTTTGGGTGGGTGGGTTCCCTCTTTCTGGGATCAGTATGTACGTACATATCTATCTTGAATGAATTTACTTTTGTGTACTGGTTTATTCTCATGAAGACACGTGAATTTTTTATACACGTTGTATAATATTAATAATAATGAGAATAATAGAAAGAAAACCTCTTGCCACTTCTCTTTGTTATGTCTCAGTTATCTGAATATCCTAAAGTGGGATAACACTTAATGTCACTTAATGTGGCTTTGTGAACCGGGTCTGTTTTGATCTTTGAAAATCACATCACTCCAAATATTAGACAAAAACGTTCAGATAAAAACAAACATTAGGATATCAGTTTCAAGAAATTTTCAAATAATCGTGATGATCTTTTTCACTTTTCTGTGTATTTATTGGTCTTTTCTAATGCAAATGCATAAAGTCATATATTTCCTCTGAGAGGTATATTAGCAAATGCACTAGCTACAAAATAAGTGTCCAACTTTTAAATAAGTATCATTTAAATTGGCCACATTAAATTAAAATTCTTTGATATTTTATTTATTTATTTTAATTTTGTGTAGCTCGTGATTGTTAACTGTCCTTCATCAAATCATTCAGATTTTGTAGAGTTAATATCTCTATTGGAATTGACAACTGCAATTTCTGCAGACGCTTTCCCTCAAGGGGGGTGTCTGCAGAATTCTAACTTTCTGCATCAACTTACCTCATAAACATCCTATGTGAAAATTTCTTCATAAATGAGATTTGATTTGACATTTTATCAGTTTTTGATTTGAGAGTGAATGGTTTCACTTGCTTTGTTGATGATTACAAAACTATTTTTTTTTTTTTTTTTTTTATCTTCATTGGGTTTTTTTCTTTTAAGATCTCTCCAAATCAGAAACTCTAGATTTTTGTGTGTGTAAACTTTTTCATGTTTTTCTCCCCCCCACCATATACTTCTGTACTGCTTATGTTCAACAGAAAAAACTTATCCACATTCAAGCTTTCAGTATTTAATAATTAGAGAAAAATCGCTGTATCTTCTCACACAATGAGGATTTGAGTGTCAAGCCATTAACCGTTTATGTAGGGAATTACCATAATTGCAGTTTAATACAGAGATTAAATGTAAATGACAGAGATTCTGCCATAGTTAATAGGTTAAAATGACCGCTGAAACAATAATGTAAAGCTAATTAGAAAGATCAAGTTTGGGGACTTCAAGTCAATATTTATACTGGCATCTCAACTGCTGCTGGAAGTCTTTCAACCTCACTATTAAAATCCATAATACACATTTTTTTTTTTTAATAAATTTTTCATTTTATATATATATATATATATGAGAGAAAGGAAATTAAAACTAGAGTCCCTTAATTACTACAACTACCTTTCTTTTCCAAATATACCAGTGTATATGAATATTCTATTTTTCTATCATTCAGATGATTCATATACAAAACAAAAAGCTTTCCCAAGCAAAATTTAACAAAGGATGCAACTGTAAATATTGGTGTCTAAAGTTCCAATCCATTTTTGTTTTTCTTTCTTTTCCTTCCTATGACTGCTATTTTTCAAAAGCTTTCTCCAAATCTTAATCTACCTGCTTCCATTTTTGTCTTATCAGTTTAGGAATGGTTTTGATACAGGTTCCTTCTTTATTTACTGAACTGCCCTTAGATTTCTTTAGCATGAAATTGTAAGTTTGTATGTGCATTTCTCAGGCAGTATGTTATGATTATTATACTTTGACTTGTGTCCGTCAGTTTTTTTGTATTTTTAAATTGAAAGCTTATCAAATATGATAGATACCTGATAAAAAGCTGGAATACAGCAATGTCAACTCCATACCCCTCCCACTATTTGTCCTTATACTAGACTTACCTAAGCTTTGTGTATATCCATAATGAAGCTTGGTTAAAGTTTTTTCAGAAAATGAAAGTATCTTGGACACTATGATGGCAAAATCTCTTACTATCCATTGATCCTTTCAGAAGGCCAGAGAGTGTAGCTGTTAAAGCATCAAAATTATCACAAAAATAAGGAAACAGGTCTCAAAAGAATTGAGGATAATTAAAAAAAAAAAAAAAAAAAAAATTTACTATGAAATTGGTTAACACAAATCACATCTTCAGGCCAACACTATTCTGGTATGTCAAATGTTATTAGTCTATTTGTGTGTAAAAATTCAGGTGTTATGAATTTGTAGTCTACAAAATTTCATTTTTCTTGTGTGAGAGTGAGTGAGTGAGTGAGAAAGAAAAAGAAAGCTTTTCTGAATACCCCCACCCTCATACTTTTCACTAAATTTTATGCTTCCCCTGTGGTGATCTCAACAAATAGTCAGATGAAAAGTCTGGTTTATCAATTTTTGGTTGTGACAAATTTTTTTTTTTCCTTCTCCAAGCCAACCTATCCCTTTTGTTTTACTGTTTATTTTTATTTGGTAGCACAAAATAAAACATTCAAAGGTCAGTGACTCTCCTACCATTCTATTATAACAAGTATATTTTTTAAAAGAATTAATGTCTAAATCATAATAATCAAATAATTTTGATTCTGTAAAACTTTGTGGCTAATACTAGAGAAATTTAACAAAAAAAAAAAAAATCCCATTATGTAACAGTTAAACAGCATTTTATATCCTTATAGAGATGTGTGTCCATTTTTAAAGCATCAAATTATACAAGCATGAAAAAGAAATTATTGACCAACCTCTTGACAATTATTACATCAAGTTTACAATATTTCAGGGACTGCATTTCGAGGTGAACAGAAAATTATAATTAACCCAAAGTTATGCACATCCTGTAAATAATAAAAAAAAAATAATTTGTAGGATTTTTTTTTTTTTTTTTTTTAGAAATTGCTCTAGCCATATTAAGAATTTTCTAAATATACTGTAAGAGTTTTTAATGTAATGAATTTAGCCTTATGTCAGACTAGATTAAATAAATGTTGCTTAATTCCCAATCTATTTACCTTTCCCCTCCAAAAGAATTGTTGTTCAGAAATTCTCTGAATTAACTTCATTTTCATGAATGCTTGAGTCTTTTACTATTGTTTTTAAATTCTCATTTGATGTTTATGAATCATTTTAGAAACTGCCTTTCCCTGTGTATGACAAAAAAAAAAAAAAAAAAATTGTTCAATTGATGTGTGTTATATATATTCTTGTTTCTGGTAATTAGAAGTGTTGTTGATTTGTTGCTTTCACTACTTTATACCTTCTGTTTTTTTTGTTTTTTTTTTTATATGATTGATAGGTTTTTTTTTTTTTTTTTGAATAAAGACCCTAAAAATTATCCCTATTTCCCCACTATTAACTAATGAATATACAGATAGTTTTTAATTTGTCAAAGAAGGTACATAATAGGTGCATTGCTCTTACATTTTAGTCAAATATCATTTTGATCTTAAATGGAATCCTATTTGTCTTTCTCTTGAAAAATATAACTCAATTTCTGTTAAGTTTCTGTCCTAATTTGTAATGATCTAATTAAAAATAGGTTGCTACACAAATGTCACTTGATACCCAAAACAACTGGGAATCATTAAATGTATTGGCTACATGTGCCAATGCCAACATTAAAACTAAATCTTGGGCAGGTTTTCTTGGTCCCAGATCCATCAATGCATGCCTAAATAAAATTGGAAGAACTCTTTCTTTACACATACACTTTATAAAGAGTATTTAAAATTACATACAAGTACAATGGCATTTAAAAAAAAAAAAAAGCTCACTTAGACACAACAAAACACTAATTACTAAACAAGAAAGAGCCAAACTATTAACTGCTGAAGATTAATTTTCATATGCTTTTCTCTACAACTAACAATGCAAATTTAGCCTGTATTTTTTGTTCTATTCTCATCTTTCAATGTCTAACCAGAATTTCAGAAAGCAACATTTAGGTTGGGGGTTGGTGAATTTTATTAAGAACCTTGCCTATATGCAATGGACATGTTTGAGAGGGTGGGGAATTAACATTACATGCTGTAAAATATGGAGTGTATATAAATTTATGTTATCTCTGGCAATATTTACAGAGATTTTTTTTTTCCTTCACTTTTTGTAATTCTTTGCTCTCCCCTCCCACAACTTTTATATTTCACTAATTGCTATCTCTACAACCAACTAAAGAAGGCATCTCATTCCACACCTACTGGATACAGTTAACTCGGAACCCTACTTGCTTAGATTTAAAGTCATCCAAGGAATTTGTAAACAAATATCTACTAAATGAAATCAATGGTTCAGGTTTGGAAGACAATTCTTTGATACACACCAAATATCACAAGCAAGATTTTATTTATCATCAGCTGTAGTTAATCAGTTCAAGAGCAGAAAATTTGATCTGTGAATTAAATTCCATTACAACTAAATGTCAATACTAAGTTTTCTTTGTATCCTTATTTTAAACATCATACATTTGTTGAATATGTGAAACTTCTAAGCCATTGTTTATGTAGTTATAGATTAAATGCTGTCAAAATATATATTTCTCCTCATCCTAAAGTTTTAAGTCAGTTTTGAAAATTTTAAGTCTTAAGGGAATACTTTAAGGTAAATTCAATATATACTTAAATAAAATGGGGATTAAACACGAGACTTCATTTATGAGGTTATTTAATATTTTTTTTTTTTTACATTGTTCTGAGTCATTACTTGCCACAGGTGACATTTTGTCCTTCTTCCCCCTCCCCTGCCCCCTTAATCAAGACCCAACTGTTAAAGTGCCTTAACATTTATAGCCTTCATTTATTATTCTCCAATGTCAGATGTAGATATTAGCAATAAAATTATTTTTTAACTAATTTTGATAAATAAAAATTAATAAACTTTTTTGTGTGGTTTGTTTCTTTATTTTTTTGGCTTTTCATTTTCAGCTTTGCACATACATGAATATACAATTATGTCTCTAAGAAGTGATACATGCAACACCTGAAAAGAAATTCGAGTCTTTCCGCATCAACTCAACAAGGGTCTGACCATCACAGATCCCCCCCCACACACACTCCAAATTTGGTACACTTATAGAGCTTCATGATAGAAATTGGATGGTACATATTTTGCATCTCTAGGTCAAGAGGTTCCGAGATATGACTGTTTGACCCTTACCAAAAACAAATTTTGGTAAATAGTACAAGTATAACATTGTAGGTGAAAAAACAAAATTATACTATTTAGGGTAGATCTAAAAAAAAAAAAATTTTTTTTTAATTTGGCAGCAAATTTATCTTCTCTATGGCAAGATATGTACAAAATTTTGTGGTAGCCTCAGCAACAAGGGTTTTACTGAGTTGGTCCAAATTCAAAATGACGGATTTTGGTATTTGCCGCCATATGCTAATATTTTCATGTCTCCCAATATGGTCAAGTTGTATATCTTTAGAAAGATTTTTGAATGCTGGTGTATATTCACATATGAACTATGATCATAAAATCAACAAATTGTGGTTAAGTGGAAAATAACCTTATGTTTGGTTTTCTTTACATTATGAAAACCTTACAATGAAAATTATTATTATTAAAAAAAAATAGTATCATGAATTAAATGTTAACATAAAAAGTATGCAACAAATTTTTGTTATGGTACACTGAATGCACAAAGCAATCAAATTTTTTTTTTGTGTTTAAAAAAAATTTTGATCTGAAAAAGTGATATATTGAAAAAAAATAAATATTGACAAGCAAACCCATTGTCAAATAAAATTAACAGCATTACCTGAGTTTTTTTAAAGTACTTCAACATCAGCTGAAGACCAGCCACAGCCTTCTAGCATTTTTTTGTAGATACTGAAAATGAATTGCAACTTCTTAAAATGTCACTGTCAATGATTGGTGAATCATCAATCAAGTGTCCAAAACTTGAAAAACAAACCTGTTACGAGGAATAAAAAGTACGGAAAATTAAAAGGAGCCGTATGAAAGAAAATGAAACTGATTTTGAGTAAAATTTCTTATCACAAATCTACCAGTGTAGAAGAGCACAAAAGATCTGATGAAAGAGAAATTATTATACAAAAGAAAAGTTTCCAGCTTGTGAAAAGAGGTCCCCAAAAAGTATCAATTTTGACAATACTTCCAAGAAGCTGGAGTATCCAAAGAATTCAAATGGAATTTAGCAAGACAAGCAAAAAAAAAAAAACTTTTAAATGAACAAGGAATATTATCTACCAAATATACAAAAATGTTGATTCCCAGAAACAATTGACAAAGTTGTGCTGTTTTATAAGAGTGAAGAACTCATCAGAGTGATGCCTGGAAAAAAAAGACTATAACACAGTCTTAAAGAATGGTAGAATAATTCAGGAACAAAAGTATCTTGTACTGTAACCTGAAAGAGGCATAGCAATTCTTGAAATCAAAAAATCCAAACAATTATTTTTTCAAAATTTGCTGTGTCTGTGTAATATATCAAAATATGAATGATGATTGTGGGGGGGGCTTCCCCATCTTTCTGTTATCCATTATATCCAGATACATTAATTTTAAATATAGATATTCTTAGTTTAATTGATCCAATAACTGACACTGGAAGAACTTGTAAACTTTTGAAAATTGAGATAGAAAAACCCTCAAATATTTTAGGAAAGAGAATTTCTTGAAATAACCTTAAGGGTTGGTCACCACAAAAAAAATTTGAGTGAAAATGTAAGTGGTTTGCATATACAAATTTTTATTTTCTATTTAAACATTTTCTACCAAGAAATTTTTGCTTATTAATCTCTTTGTAAATGTTTAGGAATTTTTTTTTTTTTTTTTTTTTTAAATATTCATTTTAATGTATCACTTTTTCAGAACAAAATTTAATTTTTTAAATATATATATATAAAAAAAAAAAAAACTGAAAATTTGATTATTTTGTGCATTTAGTTTACCATGTCAACAAAAATTTGTTAGCCATTAACATTTGTTGCATACTTTCATATTATTTTGTTATCTTAACATTAATTCATGACACTTTTTTTTAAAAATAATTATTTTCATTATGTCACTTTTTTATATAAAATTTATTTGTTGTATAAGAAAAGTGTAAACAAAACCAAAACTAAGGTTGTTTATTTTCCACTGACTTGGTCAACATTTAACCACAAATTCTGTTGATTTCATGATCATAGTTCTTATGTGAATATTAGCCAGCATTCAAAAAGTTTTCAAAAGATATACAACGTGACCATAGTGGCAAATATGAAAATGTCAGCATGTCTATCATGAAGCTCTATAAGTGTACCAAATTTGAAAAAATCTGTCTCTGATGGTCACACCCTTGTTGATTTGACAGAGAATGACGCCTTTTCTTTTGTAAATGCCACTCATAATAGAAAGTCATACCCAATGAGGATTTGATTTTTGTGCGAACTTTATTACAAATGGATGGAGGTTTTGGTTTCATGATTGGAAGAATTTTGTTAGGAATGAAGTTCAACTGAAATGCACATAACATTTGGAATGATTCCTATCAAACTTTAAAACATCTTATTTTAAGTCTGATTAGGCAGAGTTTCCAGCCTCTTCCCAAAAGTTTTCAGCAGTAGCAAAAATATCTGAATAAAATGGATACTCTTAGATTGCTAATGGGAACAGTCCAAGTAAGGAATTGAATTCATGCCTGCAAGTGTGTGCATGTATGTGTTTTTTTTTTTTTTTTATATATATATTTTTTTTTATCACAGGCTAAGACAATTTAAGAGGACTTGGTTCCTCTGGTTACTTTTTTTTTCTTTTTAGAAAGAAATATGGAAAAAAAAAAAAAAGACAACTGGCTTAAATATTAAAATACTCGTTCATAGTGTTGGTCAGGATTCTGTGTTGGGCGAGCTGGAACATGATGTTGAGCTTGTCCTCGTCGTCTTGGTGGGGCAAGAAACTCAAACATACTAGTTGTATGCTGAGACAACATACGAGATAGATCTGTTGGCATAGGATCAGTCCAAAAGAAATCATGGTTCAGAGCAGTATCACTATCACAACGCTTTGAAGGATCCAGAGTTAAGAGTTTATCAAGTAAATCCAACGCGTATTGATCCTTTACATAAACTTTTAGACGATCCTTGACTTTTCGTTTTTGTCCTGTTGGAAGTTCAATTTTACTGTAGAGTTCAAGATTTTCAACATCTGGCCACACTTCTGGAGTGATTGAACCACAAAGCTGGCTGATCAGCTGAAGCTGATGTTGCTCAGTGTTGCCTTGCATAATTGGACTACGGGTCCACATTTCAGCCATGATGCACCCGGCTCCCCACAGATCTACAGGGGGACCATAGTTCCTTTCTCCAAGTAACAGCTCAGGTGGTCGATACCAGAGTGTCACCACACGGTTGGTATATCTGTTTGGCTGTCCCTTCATGCTAAAAGCACGAGCCAGCCCAAAGTCAGCAAGTTTTAGGACACCATGTTTGGTGATGAGGATGTTGGCAGCCTTCATATCTCGATGTAGAACTTTGTTGCTATGAATAAAATAAAGGCTGTTGAGGAGTTGCTGCATTACTTTTTTAATCTCTCCCAGTGAGAATTTTACTTGGACATTACTTAACAGGCCGGCCAAATCGTGTTCACAAAAATCAAAAACAAGGTAAAATGTTGCTCGCATCCGATTGTAACTTGTGGCTACAAAAGAAGGAAAGAATACTAAACAATCTAACCGAGTGCAGCAAAATAATCCAAGTTAAGTAAATACAAACGACGAAGCAAAAGGTAGCTGAACAAGGGTTACGAGATACAAATAGGTATTTTGATTATATTTGAAAGCCCAGTGCTAGTGAATTTTGAATTTACTTTAGTAGCCTAAAAATTCACACAAGTCATGCAATTCAATTGAACACTCAAAAGTAACCAAAGCTGTCAACCCTTCCATGGAGTAAGAATGGATAACATGGCAAGTGACAAGATTTAAGGTTTTATTTTTGAACATCAGTCTGCATTTAGCAACAGTATATAAATGATATATTCAATTAACCAAGGTTTATTAAAATTCCATGTCAAATAATAATGCAATATAGAGTTCAGCAAAAAAGGCCAGTAATAATATTTTGTAGAGTAAAAAAAAATGGTTGAAGGGAACACATTGAAGAGAGTCAATAGTGAATGACTCAAACATTTAACAAAAATATCTACATCTGATGAGTAATTCCCTAAAGAATTATTCAAACACAAATATCCATGACTGAGAGGAAGGTGAGATATTACAAAGGAACCATGCTGTCAAGTCATCAAGGAATAAACAACGGTCATTAATGGTGTTTCAAAAAGGAATAAACAACTAATGAATAGCTGAAGCCAAATTTCTACTTCCAGAAATTTATATTTGTTTCTCAAAAATGTTCTCGAATTGTGACAATACATACAGCAATCATGTAAAATAGATAGAAACTTACCCTTCGTCCTGCAAATCTCAATGAGATTTATGATATTCTCATTTTTAAGTAGTTGTAATATTTTAATTTCCCTTAATGCCGTTATTGGAAACTGAAAGGGCAAGAAAATATTCCATTTATATAGCAGATGAAATTAAATTATAACCAAAATGTTCATCTTTGTTACAATGAAACATAAATATTTCTTTGTTAGGATGCAAAATAAATCTCCAAGAACAAAAGGAATTATGTTGTCAGTGTTATTGTTGATATAGGCAAATACATTGTTTTGTGAAAGCTCAATTTAAAATATAGCATTAATGTATGCAGCACATTACACGGCTTTATTTTTCTTCAATTAAAGCAAAATATAAGTATTGAACTGAAGCCATACTCTTCCAAGTTATCCAGAGATAATGGAACAGAATTAATATCAAATTTTACTAGGCTTTTTATCATGTCTTAATTGCAAAGATGCATATTCATTCAAGGAAAACATGGAGAAAAAAAAACAAAAAGAGAAATGCAAAAACTTACTCCTTCTTTTTCATTTTCCATCAGAACTTTCTTTAAGGCCACAAGTTTGTTGGTTTTCTTACACCTTGCTTTAAATACCTCCCTGACAATAAGAAATTTTATAACATAAAATAGGGACACCCAAATATTTATAGTATCAATAAAAAAAAAGAAAAAAAAAAGCGAGGTCCTGCAATAATTCAATTTTTTATTTTATTTGTCATTGGAAAGGAAGTCTCTAAAGTCTTTGCCACAAAAATTAATTTTCGTAATTTTTAAATCAAAATTGTTTTATAAAATCAATTTTTATGTTGCTTAGTAATTTAATCAATTTGTTTCCAAGATTAAAATTTTTGAACCACTAAATAAACTTTAAAAAACATGAAATTTCAAAAAAAGATTTAATCAAAAGTATTTCATTTAATATTAGCAACTTTAAAGTTTAAAATAGAAAAAATTAGTTTTCTAATCTCAAAATAGGTTAAAATAAAAGCTAACTACTGAATAGATTCTACCTTCTTACAATTGTTAACCAACAACAGCTGGTAAAAAAAAAGTTTCCACACTCCATAATGTGAATTGTTTTCATCAAAAGGATGTGTCTATCAAAATTATTATATGCTGCTATTGAATAAATCCCAGATAGCATTTTAAAAGGTTACTGTTCCTCTGAAAGTAATGCCTCCAATATTATATCAACATCAGAAGCACATGTTGGTGGTATGGTATTACAATCAGTCTGAAGTTGTTATGCAAATCACATAAACCTCAATAACTTAAATTTGATGTAAACAAATTTTACGCACTTAATTTAGACATCAAAACAAAACTGGAGTTAAATTTCTAGGTAGTTTCAACAGGCTTTATTAAAGTTACTGGATTTATTATAAAAACTACAGTCTGAAGTCATGCTGATTAAACTAGTATTAGTTCAAGGCCTTTGAAATCTAATGAAAACTATTTTTTTCCATAATATATGTTGAAACCTGGACAATGGAAAGATCTAAGAAATGCTGAAAAACAGGGAAAGTTATTGATTGAGGGAATGTCCACATTGGCAATATAAAAAGAGCTTTGCAGAGATTATTGAATGATAAAGAGGACTGTTGAAAATATAACTAAGTTTAGAACTAGAAACAAAGGAAAAGGCTTTCAGAACTTGTCTCCTGGAGGGGAACATAAACTGAAGTGAGTTATAGCGAAACAACCACTTATGACCAGTGTTCAGATCTTTGAACAAACTGGAATTGAGGGAATCAAGGACAAAAGGTGTAGAATACTTTGCAAATTTGGATCTGTCAAAAAAATATCCTACACAAATTCTTTTCAGTAAAGGAAGTATTTTGAAACATCAAAACTGGGCCAAGATATACATGAAAATTGGCTTTCCTAAAGTAATTTTCACAGACAAATCTCGGGTGATATTTGATGGATTTGATGGATGTGCCAAAGGATAGATTTTATCCGATGACAATGTGCTTGTGGCCAACCAAACCATTATTAAACCATTCAAAGTTGATGAAGGAGTTAATTGCAATTTCAGACAAAACTTTCTTTGAATGGTATAAGGTCCAGCCTCACAGTTCCAATGTGAAGTGTGTATTTATGCACAACAAAGCTCTTTCTCATGTATCTAAGGTTATCAGTGAATTTTTTTGACCATAAAAGGTTTACAGGAGAGAAGATAATGGAATGGCCACCATCAAGACCCGATCAAAAATGAATGGTCAATTGTGAAAATGAAATTATATTTAGGTGACAAACCAAGCAGTTTTATGGGAAACAATTAAAACCATCATGTCAGAAATTGAACCTGCTGAAGAAAACAATGAATAGATTGCTGACTTATTGGGAAGAAAGGTCACTACATTAAGATGTAAATGCTTCAAAGACTTATCCTATATTATTATTTGTTTTATTATAGGTGTTGATCAGTTGTTGATTTTATTACTTTGTTATTGAAGTAAAAAGTTATTTTCTGGTTTTGTATAACTTCAAACTGCAGTTTTTATATTAAATCAAATAAATTTAATAAAACATGTCGAAACTACCTAAAAAAATTTAACTGAAGCTTTGTTTTGACATCTGAACTAATCGTTTAAAATTTGACAAAATTGTTCAAAGCAGATTAGAGTTCTTGAGGTTTGTGGTTTGCATAATAGCTTCAGGCAGGCTGTAGAGTTGAACATTCCTACCAATAAGCCATCATTTTTTATCTTGATACAAACAATGTCAGATATGAATGTGTGTATACAATGCAGAATTGTGTCACCACGATAGAGTTCAAAAGTGTCTCAGAGTTTTTGTGGGTGACAAGTGATTTTTCCCCCTCCAAATTCTCCCTGCTCTATTCCTACTTCCATGGAAATTGCTCTGACGAACTACATTCCTTTGTTCCTTCACAGCTAGAATTTGACATACCACTTACATTGTAGCAAATCACCCACATTACCGCCAATTGGTAAAAAGTAAATTCCACTCGAACAGCTTCCCACAAACCTCTGTTCTGTGGAACTGATTCCCAAGAGGATGTTTCCCCAATCATTACAATATTAACCTGTTCAAGTCTAGAGTTAACCATTATTTTCCCCTTCTATCTATATAAAATGACCCTTAACGTAACACTCTACTCCGAGTAGCACTGGGCCTTGTACAGGGTGAACCTTACTGTAAAAAAAAAAAAAAAAAAAAAAAAATCTGGCTCCATTCAAAGAACAAACAAATATTGTGCCTATTTCCATTCATCAAGGTTTGGTCAATGTTCATGGGGACCAAACAGTGAAAGTGAGAAGCAACAAAGTAGAGAATTTGTTTTAGTAGTGGCAACAGCAATTTCTTTGACAAAACACATTCCAGGCAGTCATGCAAAGACTCTTGTCCATCACCAGGGGTGAAGAAAAAATAAATAAATCAAGCCAAAAAGTGCTGTTATAATTTATTTGGAAATAAATATACCTCAAAATTAAAACAAAGACTGTCGAAAAAAGAAAATTTTTGGAACCAAAGTATATGAACTCAACAAAGAGTAGCTTTGAGAAAATTGTTTTTGAGTATAAAAACTTCGTAAAATTTAAAGTAGGTTCATTTAATTATTTTTGAATGTTTAAGTAAAAATGAAGTTGAAATTTTTATAAAAAGATTTTAATAATTTAGCTTTTCATTTATTTCCTAAATATTTTAATAGCATTTTTATTATGCTACTGACAACTATAAATCATTGTAAAGTTTTTAAAAAAATTTTTTTTTAGGATGATGACAAGTTTTTCTGAACTATACTGGAAGAATGGTAAAGCTGCTTAATCTGACATCATGCTTTCAATTAGAATTTAAAGCAAAGGTAAATCATGTAGAATACTAGACTTCTTTCTCATTTTCTAAAGAAATCAATTTGTAACCTGAAATAATGTTTTGTCAATTACAGTAGATTATAAACAAAACAAAAAAAATGCCAGAACTTTTAACAAATTTCTTTATATTCATTTGTTTCAAACAGTTTCTAATTTTTAGCAACATGTTACATATACAAATATTTTTAGTCCCTACAAGAGAAAGAGGGAGGGTGTGTGTGTGCATTATAAGGCTGGTTAATGAAAGCTGAGGAAAAACAAAATGATACAAATATTGTCAATAAGACTGATGATATTTATTATTTATTAGCCTTTTGACTAAACTGAAGCACAAAGAAAGATCTTAAAGTCAGAATTTTCAGACATGCCTGGATCCTTTATCAAGGAGATGAAAAATAAACAGTGAAATGGGACTCGGTCTTCTGGAGAATTTTTTTGTTGTTTGCTCGCCCATTCTATGTTTTGTATGTGTGAACCACACCACAAATGCGAAAGTGATCAACTTTCATGTAACCTTAGATCTGAATAATGGTTATTATAAACCATACACCAAAAATCTATATAACCATTAGATACGTCAGTAAAGACTCACCACCACAAAATTCTACATAATTTACATAAATCAGTCCAAGTTAGATTATCTACCAACTCCAATAATAAAGAAATATTTGATAATAATAAAATTAAATGTATAAAAGCTTTAGAACTAAGCAACCATAAAGTAAAATTTAGAGTATTTAGAAAAAACAAAGAAGTTAAAAATAAACAGAAACAGTGTAGGCATAACATTATGTGTTTTAATCCACTTTTTGATAGTAATGTTCAAACAAATAGCAGAAGAATTTCCAAAATTTAATTCATAAGCACTTTAACCAAGACTTAAAAAGATTTAACAAAAATAATGTTATGATCAACTATAGCAGTGTTAATAACAGACACATCTCTCTCCCATCATAACAACATTATATTAGACAAACATATTTCCAACAAAGACGATGTAAATTCTTCTAAAAGTAAAAAAAAAAAAAAAAAAAAAAAATGATCTCTCTCTTAAATGATCAATGTATGACCAATAATACTGTATACCAAACGAGCATACATTCTGGTAATGATGTTAAATTTTATTTTCGTTCCACAGAAAATACTTGGAAATTTTGTTTTTACCATCATTCAATAACATTAAGTAATTTAAAATACAAAAATAGCACTACACTCTCCAAATATTTCTGGCAATTAAAGAATGATGGTATTTCACCATCAACTGGAAAATTATATCAAGAGCTAAAGCTTATAACAGTAAAGGAAATAAATGTAACTTATATCTTGTTGAAAAATTGGTTATCTGAAAATGCTTAAATAAACCTTAACTTATTAAACAAGAGAAATGAATTGATGGTTACATGTAGGCATAAAAATAAATATGTGCTTGAATACGTTGATCCAGATTAATTTTAAAATTTTTAATGTAAATTACCGTTTATTTTGAATATAAATTTGTTTTTTTTTTTGGTTTTTAAATAAGAACAAGTAATCTCCCTTTAATTAAAAAATGAATTTTTTTTTTTAACATATATAATTCCCGGTTATTTTAATTGCCAAATATAATTTTTAAGTTTTAGAATTTAAAAAAAAAATGTAACACCAGCATAATATATAAATGCCAAGATTATGATAACCAGATATATTATAATTCAAATTGTGTAACAGTCCATACTCAGCAGCTGAAGATTGCATTGTGCATGAAATTCCAAGTCATGCTAGCAGTGAAGGATATGTGTATTTATTAATATATAAATAATAGCAGTTATATTACATCAACAACGTTTTTATTAACATCAGTACTATATGTGTGATATATCTTGCACATATAGTGCTGGTGTTAATAAAACAGTGCCCAATGTAATTGAGGGATATATATATATATACTCTCTCTCTCTCATGCAAGTCAATGTTTTTTTTATTATTTTTAAATCAATTCACCAAGGTAAGATGACAATGTCACTAAGACAAAGAAAATGAGAAAACTTTAGAAAGAACCGGAAACCCAATCCTAAACAGAATCAAATACTGCCTAGTGAATTGCTTGCAAAAAAGATAAAAAAAATAATCATCAATCAGCAGTGATAGTACATGCGACAGTAATCTTTAAACTGCCCTAATGGGCTTCACTTATTTAATAAAAATAAAAAAAATTATTTTATCAAAAGTTTTTAAAAAATAATTCTCTGAGCTAAGATGTTTCCAATAACATCTGTCAGTTTGTCAAGTCCTGACTGCAAATACAAAAGTTAAACTCCACAAAAATAGATTAGAAGAGAGAATTTTTTTTTCATTTTTTTCCCTTGATACCACATAGCCTCAGGTTCCCATACATATCAATATATAGTGAGTCCTACTTTCGCAGGGTATGGTAAAGGCAGGCAACTCATCAATGTTAACAATTCTTTCCCCTTCTTTTCTTTAAAGTTGACCGTCAGAATTTTGTATTCTGAAAAGGTTAAAAATATTAATTTCATTACTCAGTGGATTCTCTGGGTTCTGATATGAACCAAAGAGTATTAAAGGATTGTAATTCATTTGTCAAAGAGTCTGCAATTTGTTCCTCAATCGGTATCCAAGAGATCTGATTGTCTGATTCCTTTGTTGTCTATCATTTCTTAAGATAGCCATCGCTATGTGAAGTCTTGTTCCAAAATCTGCATTGAGGAATGTACAGCATCATAGAGGAAGGCATGTTCTATTTTGCACATGATTTTGATATTGCTCATATTATCTTCTAATTGCAACAGCTCCAGCAGAAGTTTTCTATAGAAAATGCAAGTTTTTGCCATGGCTAAGATCTCAGCAGTTAGGGTTCTCTTGACAACTTTTAATATGATTTGAATTTTAAGCAACGGGCATATATTTATTATTACTTCCTATTAGGAAGATTGTAACCTCCTTGCAATCCTCCATCTTTTAGATTGGCTAAAAGAGGCATCATGATATCCAACAAACTAATCACTCAAGGTTTTCTTAAGTTGGTATATGTATTTGTGATTTTTTCTCTCCTCTTTCTTGACTACTTTTAGCGTGTTTTATGTATTCGGTTTTCATTGCTTTAATAATACTGAACTTAATACACTAATGAAGAAGTTGCTGACTTTCAGCACATTGGATTTAATATCAGGAAGAATGGAAAAAGGAACAAAATGATCAGGCCAGTTTCCTGGTTTCACTAATTTCTGATAGTGATATTACATCTTCCAAGTTTCTGCCTCCTACTGCAGGGATATACTTTCATTTCTTTTTCCATTCTTCCTGATATTAAATTCAATGTACTGAAAGTCAGCAACTTCTTTAGATTTGCTTAAAGAATTGAGAAAATTTGTCAATATCTCTGCTCTAGAAGATCTCTAATCCTGCAAAGCAGAGATCATCAACAAGAGTGGCAATAATACCCAGCAGTTTGTATTCCCAGTGAATATTGTGAGTATTGCCAGATCATATCTGGAAGCTACTCCAACTGATTACATCAATTCTTTTTTCAGTGTTAGGTACCAGGATCTTGAAACATTAGTCAAGCCATACACACATTTAAAGTTTCCCCTCTCTCCTTACCTGTATATAGTTAGATACCTTATTTTTCTGCATAAAAAATAACTTACACTATACATGAGACTATAAGGTACTTGCCGCAACTTCACTGGTAGAAACGCTTTCTAATAGAGAGAGAGTCGATTAGGATTCCTTCCAAAAAGTTGATTGGAGCCCAAGCCATGAACACTGAAGTTCATTTTTGGTGTTTCTATCCTATGCAAGTGCGAACTGAAAGCTGCAGCCCGTATCCTCAATGATTTTCTTCACCATGTCTCCCAATATGCTATTGGGATGTTCATTCAACCCATTGTTCCATGGATTTTTTTGCAGTAGTTGTGCATATGACAATATTTAAGTTTTGTATCATGTCTCTGAAGGATTGGTTATTGAATTGTTTACCATTAACAGTAAAAATGATTAATGTCGAGCCCTAAAATATGCTACCCAGTGTTTGAATATGGCACTAAGGATTTCAGAACTTTCTTTACCATGAAACTCGATTCCATCCTCAATTAGATGCGGTACTTTGTTGCCATTAATTACCTCAATGTAACCATGACAAGGATTTCATTAAAATATGATCCAAATGAGAACACAACAACGAGCCTAGAAGTAAAGAGTTCTTGCAGAATTGTTATTAATTCCATATCTCTTATTCCTGCATCCTCAACAACTTCACATTACATTTGCAACTGGAATGGCTGAATTGTCTATAGTTTAGTAAGCAATTTTTACTAATTTATAATAATAAAAAGAATTTATCTTGAATCTTTCTGGCAGAGGCCTGGTAATAGGAATGTAATAATGAACAGATAGAGTGTAGCTCAACAACGGAACTTTTCTTCAACATTATTACATAGTCAGTTTTAAAGTTTAGGCATGTCTTGGCTTTTTCATGATGTTCTGGTCAAATTTTCAGTTTTCCTCTGGTACTATTCAAACACTTCATATGCTAGGTAGGCCAACCGATTGGTACATTCCACAAAAAGAGTGGCCAACTTTTTATAAACTATCTGAATGCTATCCTTGGTATTTAATGCAGTTATGTTCAAATAACCTTTTGAGTTTTGTATTCCTGAACAATTTTAACACTTCTGAGTTCTTGAGTCAAAATTCACAAATAACTGGTATGTAATGTTTCATGGTAGATATAAAAATAGTTACAAGTGTTTACCCACCGTTTAACCAGTGGCTGGGCATTAAGTCATTTTTCTCTACTATTGTTCAACTGGTGGTCAGGACTCAAAAGGTTAACTTGCTTTTCCTTCCTGGATCAACATCATAGGTGTTTAACACATTTTTCTAGACTAGTAGCTAATTCCCATACTTGTATCTTTATTGAAACAATGTTTGTCCAAACTTAAAGTAGGCGAAGAAATTAATTTTAATGCCATGGTATCAGTCATTGATGTTCTGCTACCAATGTAAATACAAAAGTTAAACCCCAAAGATATTTTAGGAGGGATTTTTTTGGACCACATATGACTTCATATTCCCATCTTTGGCTTTGTGGCACATCTAAGCTATGCTTAAAAAAAAAAAAAAAAAAAAAAAAAAAATCACCAAACTTTATATCAATATGGACTCCATGCAAACACGAGACTCCTATTTCTAGTGGACACAGTGAAGGGAGACAACTCATTTTGCAAAGTTACATTAATTAATATCCTAGCCATATCTGAATTTTTTTTTTTTTTTTTTGCAATGTTAAGGTGCATAGCACGACACTATCAAGGAGGTGGCCTGACCCTTTTGGAATCAGGTCGGGGTTGCTGTTTGAGCCGATATGATGCAAAACCCGAAATTGGCAATGAAGACAGTGCATCACAGAAGACCATCCTTGATGCATCTGAAATGTATTACTCTACTATAAAATTGGTATTATTAGTGACGACTGGGAACAGACCAGTTGGCAACCAGGGAATAGACCTGGTTATGTTTGGAGAGACAATTGGCAGCCCGGAAAGACGGGTAGTGGGGCAAGATGGGTTAGCTACCCAACTTGCCTGCTCCACGAGGAGCAACCCAAAAATGCTACAAAGTACCAAAATGCATCATACCCCCGGGGGATTCCGAGAGAGGGGGGGGCGGAAGAGATCCCCAGCAGGACAGATGTATTGGTATCGGATGGAAATGCCCAATCGATTATGAACAGATGCTGATGCGGCAAGATTTGCAAAAATCAGAGAGGCTTAAAGATACATCAAAGCCGGATGAAATGCCTTGAGGGGGGAAATCAGGAGCAACGTGCAGGTACAATCCCTGGTAAAATGGAGGAGGTGCAGGACCAGGAGTCATACCACAGTGTCTCTAAGCTACGGTTTCTCCCACTCAGGGCACGGGGAGTCCAGAAAGAAGATAAAGTGGCCCCCAGTGAATAACAAAGGGGCCTGGCAGGATTTTGACACTGACATTTGCGGCATACTCCAGTCAGCTACAAAGGGAGACATGGATAGTCGCCTGAAGTTCATAACTACAATAATAACTAGCATGGCATCAGAGAAATTTGGTTTCGTCGAGCCCCGTCAGCCAAAGACGCCCTACACTGCCAACCGTAGGGCGAAAAGAATTAAAGAATTAAGAAAAGAAATAAGATCCCTTAAGAAGCTTTTTAAAAGGGCAACCATAGAGGAGCGTCAACCCCTCGAAGAGCTGTGAGGGATACTCAGAGGGAAGTTAAAAACCATATGGCGCACTGAGTGGCATAGGAGGAGAAGAAAAGAAAGAGCAAAGAAGCGAGCAAATTTCCTGTCCAACCCTTTTGGCTTTGCAAGAACATTGTTAGGAGATAAACGCAATGGAAAATTGGAGGCATCTCAGGGAGAAATTAACAACTACCTCCGAAATTCCATGAGTGATCCTGCAAAAGAGGAAGAACTAGGTATAAATACCAGATTGATTCCTCAGGAGCCACCAGTGTTCCAATTTGACACCTACTTTCCCACCTGGAAAGAAATGCAAGAAGTTGTGAGAGCAACCAGATCTGCCTCAGCACCAGGACCGAGTGGATTACCTTACATTGTGTACAAGTGGTGTAAAGGAATTCTACAAAGGTTGTGGAAAATATTAAGAGTAATCTGGAGAAGAGGCAGGATCATAGAGCAGTGGAGATTCGCTGAGGGGGTTTGGATCCCAAAGGAAGAGAAATCAAAGTCGCTGGACCAATTTCGCATTATCTCCTTGCTGAACACTGAGAGTGAGATCTTTTTCGGGTTATTGTCAAGACGCCTATCGAACTTCATTCTCAGTAATGGCTACATTGACACATCGTTCCAGAAAGGCGGAGTCACCGGAATGCCAGGTTGCCTTGAGCATACAGGAGTCTTGACACAGCTCCTAAGAGAAGCTAAGGAAAGCAAAGGGGACCTGATTGTATTGTGGTTAGATCTTGCCAATGCCTACGGGTCCATGCCACACAAACTGGTGGAGGAAGCTCTAAAGAGACATCACGTACCTCCATCGGTTTGCGATCTCATCGTGAACTACTACGAGAATTTCCAGCTGAGAGTTGGCACAGGTACAACAGTCTCGGAATGGGTGATAATCACAGGTTGTACAATGTCTGCTGTCTTATTTCCTTTGACCATGAACATGCTAGTAAAGGCAGCAGAGGTTGAATGTCAATGCCCTGTGTCTAAATCAGGAGTTCGCCAAGCACCAATAAGAGCCTATATGGATGATTTAACTGTGACAACATCTGTCACGGGAGGCAGATGGCCATTAAAGAGTCTCAAAGAAAATATGACCTGGGCCAGAATGAAATTCAAACCAGCTAAATCTAGGTCCCTAGTATTGAAAAGAGGCAAGGTCATGGAGAAAGTCCGATTTTCAGTCGCAGGAGCAACTATTCCTACCCTGAGTAAAAAGCCTGTGAAGAGCTTGGGCAAGACTTTCATCTGTAGCCTGAAGGATACGGCCGCGATCCAGCAGACTAAAAAGGATCTTGAGAGGTGGCTGACAAAAATCAACAAATCAGGATTGCCAGGACGTTTCAAGGCATGGCTTTTCCAGCATGCAGTACTGCCCCGGATATTGTGGTCATTGCTAGTTTATAATGCTCCTATTACCACCGTGGAAATGTTAGAGAGAGCGATTAGTAATCAGTTGAGAAGGTGGCTGTGTTTGCCAAGATGCTTAAGTAGTGCGGCCCTCTAGGGTAACAGCAACGCATTGCGCTTCCCCTTTAGTGGCCTTGTAGAAGAATTTAAAGTCAAGAGAACAGCTGCTGTATGCAGAATCCAAAGATCCAAAAGTGGCAGCAGCTGGAATTCAGACAAAATCTGGCAGGAAATGGAGCGCTGAAGGAGAGTTGCGAGTGGTGGAGGAGAGACATAGGCATAAAGCTATACTGGGGTCAATAGCTAAAGGCAAAGCGGGGTTGGCGTTTTTCCCCAGCCAACAAACCAACGTTGCCAAAAGCAAAGAAAGGTGCCAACTCATCCAAGATGAAGTCCGTGTAAGTGTAAAAGTATGATACTGCAGAATGGTCAGTCTAAGTCAGCAGGTAGCCTGGACGAAATGGGAGAACCTTGATCAGAAATGAATTACCTGGTCAGAGTGCTGGCAATCAGATTTTAGCCAGATTAGATTTCTGATCAAATCAATCTATGATGTTCTACTGAGCCCAACTAACCTGCACATATGGGGGAAGAGCGATACCCCCAGTTGCCAACTATGTGCATGGAAAGGATCATTACAACACATCCCGAGTAGCTTCCCAAAAACTTTGGGTGATGTTTGGTACAGGTAGCGCCACAACCAAGCCCTTAAAGTGATTGCAAATGAGGTGTCTAAAGCTATAAAGGCTAATAAGACGCTGAATCAAATTAACTTCAAAGCTGGAGTAAAGGTTCAGAGAACAAGTCTGTTATCTTCTGCAGATGATTGGCAGTTGACAGTGGACTTAAAGACCCAGCTGAAGTTCCCCAGACACATAGCCATAACATCACTTAGACCAGATCTGATATTGCACTCTGACAACACAAAGCAGTGTATCATTTGGGAACTGTCGGTGTCATGGGAGGAGTTTATTACACTGGCTAATGAGAGGAAGAGGTCCAAATACCAAGAACTTGTTGAACAATGTCGTCACAAGTCATGAAGAATATACTATGATCCGGTAGAAGTTGGTTGCAGGGGCTTTGCAGGTCAGTCGCAGTGTAGAGACCTAGCAAAAATAGGCATAGTGGGTACAGCGAGGGCGAGAGAATTGAAGGACATTACCAATGCAGTTTTAACTGCTTCCAAGTGGATTTGGCTTAAGAGAGCGGAACCATAGAAGAACTGAAAAAAAAAAAAAAAAAAAAAAAGAGAAAGAAGAGAAGGAGAAGAAAAAAAAAAGAGAAAGAAGAGGAGAAGGAGAAAAAAAATCTCCCAAATATACTTGGAGAAATGGAGGAGAGGGTTTCAATCTATAATAGTTATTTAGGTTTTTTGTTTGTTTTTTTTTTACTTATTTTATTTTTAGTTATTCTTATTTCTTTCCTTGCTTAGATTAGGCCATCGTATTATTTTAAGTGATAGATTATTTGAAATTCCTTACCAGTTTTGTAAACACTACAAGTTTGTAATGAACTGTTTTGTAAAATTAATATAAACGGGAGATAGGTTTTACGTGTGCGTGCCCGTGCATGTATGAGTGTATGTGAGAGTACATTTATATGTAGAGGCCCAAACGTGCAATATATTTTTCTAATTTCATTTGATTAAGTGTATAGGGTTAGACTTAAAGATTTTTATATAACAGTAAGAATAATGGATATTTTTTTTTTAATGTAAAGTATTGTAAATGGTAAGGTTTAGTTATTGAATTAGTATTTTAAACTTAGAACATTAGATTGAACGTTGCAAGAATAAGTCCAGCTTACCTCGTTATGAATTCTGGGGAAATAGCACGAATCAAAACTGGATGAAGCAAAAGACAAGAATATATAGGAGGGAAGGGGGAAAAGCCTTTATTTCATTGGCTGATGTTGACTGACGTATGTCAATAAGAACGGTCAAAATCCTAGCCATATCTGAATTTTTTTTTTTTTGCAATGTTGAGGTGTGTAGCACGACGCTATCAAGGAGGCGGCCTGACCCTTTTGGAATCAGGTCGGAGTTGCTGTTTGAGCCGATATGATGCAAAACCCAAAATCGGCAATGAAGACGGTGCATCACTGAAAACCTTCCTTGATGCATCTGAAATGTATTACTCTGCTATCCTCTTCTTACACTAATCTCAAAAATGAGATGCCACTTAAAATTCATTAAAATCTTTTTTTTTCCTAGAAAATTTCGATCAAATTTTGATTGCCACTCAATCTCTGACACTATACTTCCATACTAGACCTCTTGTCAGAGAAAGCCATTTATTAAACTATTTCTGCTTTTAACATGGACATTTTAATATTTGAATAAAATCTAGTTTCTCAATGGCTTTGATTTTTGAAACATTTGAAAAATTCTTCCAAGACTTCAAACTTTTACATAAACAAGAATTCAAATGTTTGAGTAACATATTTAATTTTAAAAAATCCCCCCCTGCATTTGTTTTTTTTAAATTTCAATGGTACTTTTATTTGTTAGAATACATTTAACATAAAATATCTTTTCTTTGATATTAAATTAAACTTGCTATTATTCTTAGCATATTTTTAGTCTTGTCTCCAAATAAAACCAACAAATTCCTAGTTTCAATAATCTGGAATTGCTTAGCTAATTTTCTTAGCTATGAATAGAAGGCAAGTCTGTTAGAAAGACAAGGATATTGTTCATAAAGAAATGTAGTTCAGGAGTATATTAGTATTCCTGATCTTATTAAACTTAGCTTAGTCCAGTACAAGTTCAAATATGGAAAGAGGAAAACTGGGGTGAGCCTGTCTATCTAGAAAGTGATATTTGAAATCATGGTTTTTACCTGGGCTTAAAACATCAACCTCTGACATTGGTAGGAATTGTGGCAACTATAATATGAGAAAAGTAATTTCTACAAATGCACATGATAAAAATAGCAAGTTATTGTAGTTAATAAAAGTAGGCAGAAAAACACCATATTTTCTCCCCAACCAAAACATTGTTCAGAACCTTGTCTCAAAGTTCCTACCTTAAGCTTTAAATACAGAACCCTCAGCTAAGATAGTAACAACAACAGCTTCCTAAGTTTTAATGCTTTGTACCCTATTTTTAATTTGCATACACCTTGAATTGTATGGGCATCCTGAAACTAATTGATTATTAATAATGAGATATTACTCTACAATGTTTGATTTTCTTTTTTTTTAAGCATTCTATGGTATTTTATCCACTAAAGTTTGCAACTTAGAAATTTATTATGGAAGAATTTCAAACAAAATTGATGAGCATCCTTTTATCAAGATGGCACTATTTTGATATGTGTAGGGAGACAACTCAAAGCAAAACAAATTATAAAAACACCACTATAAAATTGTCAGCTTTGAAAAAGCAGAAAAACAAGCAGCCAGTTATTGAAATAGTGACATAATTTAAACAGACATGGAATAAAACTAACCATCACACACAAGAAAGAATTGTATATTTATAAAGAGAAAAGATTAAATTCTGTTTACATATTAATTTTTATCAAATAACCTTGAGAATAAACAAGATAGCACTTTGAAGGAAATCACACTATTTTGACATGTTTTTGCAGTGCAAACTAGGGCAATTTTGCATATCTACTTGCAGAATGACTGGATATGATGTGTATGGACCAGTTATAACAAATATAGTACAGAACTAGATCAAGAAATCGAAAACAGGATGTGTTGCATTCTGGGTACTTTTGTCTGATGCAATAAGATGCTACAAAATCAAAATATCGACCTATAAGCTAGTTATATTTTTAAATAGCTTCATCAAATCTAGACTTTTATATGGAAGTCATGCATGGTATCCAATCAGAAATATCTAAGCTATCATCTGTATATAACTGTTATCTCATTAAAAATGACTTTAAAATGAATTAATCTTATAAATTGAAGCATTGAAAGAGGTAAAAAAAGACTTTGGTCCAGATATCAATGGCCACTCTTAAAAACTGTACTTGTGATTGTTGCACAAGTTTACATGTGGCCAGTGATAACTGAACCAGTGTCTTGTCTGTTCCAGTCTCTTTCAATGCTTTCTAAATCATATCCTTCATTACAGGAAAGAACTTACACAGGCACAGGTTGATTTATTTGTTGCGGTGATATGGAGGAGTCTATTGCATTATTTTTTTGTTATTGTCATTATATGGCTGCTGTGCTAGTTTGTTGAAGGCTATATATAGTCTACATGCTTCTGTGATAATTCTTTGGCTGGGAAACCAGTACTATTTGCAACAATGTAATCTAATCCCACTACAGGTTTCTGTGTTTATGCATTATTATGCAAAAGGTTATATGGATATATTGCAAAAATGAATTTTACATCTGGTTTCATCAGCTGGAGAGTGTAAGACTACACTCAGAAGAGTTGGATGAAAGATGGGTAAGTGTTGCACAACTGCATCATATGAAAGTGTTTAACTTGAAATGGCATCTTGAGGTAACTGCTTATGAAAAGGATTTTATCTGCTTGAAATGTACCAGCCATCTTAGTTGGTTTGGTCATGTCCAACGAGCTTCATCTTGCATCAGGACTGCTCTGGAGTTCAGGGTAAACCTAGGAAGACATGGGAGAACTGCATTGGGAGGGATGTGCAGGAGTCCAGCCTTGCTCACATTAGCCCGCTTGACAGGGATGCTTGAAATGAAGGAGTGAGAGCTAGCCAACTGCTGCCTACCTCAGTCACTGGGAGACCCGCAAGCTCTGGATCTTGACTTGAAATGTAAGGTTAGGCCTATATAAAGATGATATAGTGTTGCTTTTCTTTTAAGTCATTTTACCTGGAGAATGTATTCTCATTGGTCCTTTCCATTTTTCTTCTTTTATTAGTTACTCCTCATTGGTGTTTCTTGATTGACTGCACTCATTTTCATTGAACAGCAAAAGGTAAGGCTCTCCGGTGATGTGAGATTTTTTTGTAGTTTTTGTAAATCATTTTTAACTGATTATCTTACCTTACTTTTAAGGAATAGGTAATAACTTACCTGATATATCAGCCAGATTAATACTTTTTTTTACAAAGTATATATATATATATATATTACACACACGCACGCACAAGTCAGTACCAATGGTTACCAAAACACCATCCTTAAGAACACGCACAAGTAGACAAAAAAAAAAGCCTGATGCTTGACACTAATGTAACAGTTTACATAGACACCTAAACTTGTCAAATCAAAATTTGCATATCCTCCTGATTTCTATATAAAAATGAGCTAGAGATATGGTTGTTTTTTTTTCTTTTTGCAGAATACATATGATCTATGGACATTTCATTTGATGAAGAAAGTTACTCATTGCCACACACACCACTGATTTTCTAATCTCAGCACCAACAAGTAGCGGGATGGGCAATTTTTTTTTCTTCTAGTATTTCTTTGCAAGGTTGGTGCTTCACCATTATCTTTATCACCTGTTTCAGCCATTATAGGTCTGTCTATATGCAGTTTCTAGAGAAGGATTCATTGCCTCTGCTTCTTACTGAAAGTTGATCCCAAGCACATTGAAGGCCCCTAGCATGAGATGTTATACCATGGACCAGGACAATCCTCTTCACTGTTCCATCACAAATTTGGAGAGATATCAGACGCAGGACAGTTTCACGCACAACATCTAACTGCAGGTAGACAGCAAACATCCCTCTGGCCAGTCTGAGAGGAATGATGTATTCAGCCTGTTTTATTCCAGATATGCTGCAAAGAGCTCTGCTTCCTCTACCCACACAACCATGAATGAACCAGGTGCTAACCCATCAAATTTGGATGATCAGCTTTAGGTCCAACTTGCTTTACATTTCATTGATGCTGAAATAGCTTCCAAGTGTATACAGGTTGCCAAAACACCAACCATAAGAACACACACAAGCAGAAGAAAAAAAAAAAAAGACCCTGCTGCTCAACTCTCAAATGTAGTTGTATATAGAGACACAAGACGTCTACAATTGGTTAGATCAAAATTTGCATTGAGCCAATTTCTATATAAATAAGCTTGAGTTTCTTATTTTCAGCAGAGAATACACTATCATGCAAAACTTTTGAGTTACCTTGGTATATTACTTTCTTAAATTTAGTCCAAAACCAAGATTGATTGGCAATATGCTTTGTTGAGTACATTTTGATATTTGAAGGCCAGAAAACAAGTTACTGCAATTTCATTAATGCAGTATGGTGATAGAGTATCATAAGCATAGGGATCCTGGGGAAAAAAAAAAAAAAAAAGCCATGCAAAAATACTGGGTGACCTATGAAAATTTTACCTTTCAGCTCTTAAGAAATTTTATTAGTTATTTTTTTTTTTTTTTTCAAAAAGTTCTTTATTATTACAGCAAGTACAAAAAGGTCAAAGTATGGATTTAGTAATTATTAGTGTCTTTGACTCAAATAATGGCTTCAATTCAATGTGGCATTGAATAGAACAATGTCCAAATTTTCTCATTGGGAATTTTTCCCCCATTCTTCTTGGCAGTCATCCCAAAGCTTTTGGAAATTGCATGATTTTCATTCAAGCATTTTTTTTTCAGTTCCCACCTCAGTGGTTCAATTATAATTAAATAAAGACTTTTGTGCTGGCCAGTCTTCCAAAAGTTGAACATGCATGACAAGGAGCACTGTCATGCTGAAAAATTTCTTCATAGTCTGGCATAAGATTAGACCATAGTAAATTAATATAGTTTTCAGTGTTTAGGTTTCTATCAACTTTTACCAATGTTCTACCACCACTTTTGATGCAACCCCACATTACTATGCATCTACCACCAAATTTGACATCTTTGAGGTGTATCTTGTGTTGTTTCTTTCTCCCACTTGTTTTCTTACATATTCTGTTGCATTAGAATGACTATCATCTCAAATCTTTCATTGGCCCAATAGTTTTGCATGGCATTTTATCAGTTTCAAGCAGCTTAAAATGATTTATCTTGTTACATGGCACCTATGAAAATGCAACAACTCATTTTCCAATCCTCAAGGTCCACAGACACTACTGATAAAAAAAATACTGTGAAATACTCTTTAACATAATAAAATAAATGTGTATAATTATTTTATGGCCCAAAACATTTGCATGCCAATGTACACACAACCCATAGGTATTTTGTTTGACAAGGAAAGTGACTACTTTCACTGCTACACTTTTGGTGATTGTCATATGATAGATATCTTCAATTTTTCATCACGGAAATCAAACATCTGAGTAAAGAAAAAAAGAAAGAAAGAAAGAAAAAAAAGCTATGAAACATGTACAAAATTTAATTTTACAGCAAATATTTTCTGTTCATTGAAAACAGAACGAATGGAAGAAAAAAAAAAAAAACCAAGAAAGCAATAGAATTATTATTTATAAATTTTAAGCAGAATCAGAGATATTTACCAAAAAAAAAAAAAAAATTAAAAAAAGTTTATATTGTCACCATAAGATATAGCCTTTTTTTCAGGTTGTAAAAACATCTTGATTTAAAAATCTTCCAAAATCCATCTAATTATTGAATTTTAATAAAACTTTTGGCAAAAAGATATCAATTTTAGTTTTAATTTGCTCATTTTTCAATTGTAGATAGGTGGATTACACTGATACTTACACTTTTTAAAGAGAAGTCCTTGAGAAATAAATACTGAAAAATGAAAAACTGGAATGCAGAAGAAAAGTAGATAAAATATAACCCTGTTTGGATCTTTGCTCAGGCCTGAAGGAAGACAGTGACTTGAATAAAAGATCAGACTAAATGGAAATAATAAACATACAGTGCTGATAATTTGAATGAAATAACCTTGCCTATTGTGCCACATCAACCTTCAATAGCTATCACCAAATGAAAAAAACAAAATGCTATATCAGGTTTTTAAGAAAAATTTACAAAAAGAGAACCAGGTAATTATTTGATTTAAATGAAATTTTCAGCACACATTCATTAATGAATGAATTGTATACCAAATAGGTCATTTTATTAAATACTTTGTGGAAATACTTTTGTTAGGGGAGCAACCACACATACCCTTAAAATATATCATGAAAATTTAAAATTGGGAGTGATAATTTTTTTTTTAGAAAGAAAAATCCCTGAAGATGTTATTTCAGTAAAGAAACAATTATACAATATGAAATCAAAATATCTTGAAACATTACAAAAATAATCCAGTAAAACTACAAAAATGTTTCTTTTTGTGGAGAGTCGGTGCTTGCATAAAACATTAAATCTACCATGAATATTTATTTTTGAAAATTTAACTGGTAATATTTCTGTGCTTATCAACAAAGCTGTCAGCACTATGCTACTATTTGTCTTAAAAATCAATTTCTCTTATCTTAAACAGACAGTTATATTTTTTTCAAATTGGCTTAATTAAACTTTAAATCAGCTAAATTTCTCAAAGTTTCACAAATATATATTTTATTTTTGAGAGATTTTTTTTTAAAACTCATTTATTTTAAATCTTTGGTACCGACATTTATACCGAAATAGTGGAGGTACCTATAAGCAATTGGTCACAGGTTATCCTCTCAGAAACATCTGGGAAAATTGACAGGTATTTCATCATCAAAATTGATAAATCACAAATATTAGATCTAATCCATATCTTTAATATTTTTAAAATCAGAGCATCTTGACATTTCAACACTTATTTTCTGATAATATCATGTATGGATGCAAGTCTGAAAAAAAATCAGCATGTTTACACACACACACATAAATCATATGGGATGGGTGTGGTGTCAGTTGACTTTTTCATTTGTGATTAGTAAATATAGTTTTTTTTTTTAACTTAATAACAATAACACCTAACAGGTATAAATTAATACAGAATTTTAAAAGATTTAAATAAATTATTTAATTAACAAAATAAATAAATAAAAATAATTCTTGTAAAAATTAATTAGTCATCAAAAAAAAAAAAGAAAAAAAGAGGACAATATAGTGCCCATTCATAAAAAAGCAATGAAGAGTTTTTATGTCTTAGTATTTTTTTTTTATTTTTAGATTTTATTTTTGCGGGTCATAAGAAAAAAGAAAAAGATTTAAATTCTCCAAGGAGCTCTGCATCATTAAGCCGCGGTAGAAAAATTAATTTCTAAAAATTTCATAAATTAAATAAGTAAGTATGTGTGAGAGGGAACAGATGTGAAAGAAAAAAAATATAAAATAATTTCGTTCATTTGTGAATAACTTATTTAAGTCACGAAAGTTTCATTAAAATCCGACAATTATTTGATTTTTGTTAGAATTTCCAAACCAATTAAAAGAATAAAAAAAAAATAATATAAAAAATCATTTGGTCTTCCTTTTCACTTACGCTTCTTAATAACAGATTTTTTACGATAAACTTATTAAGTTTGTTTGAGACATTTTTTCATCATGGTATGTTCATTTTTTAGCGAATCTGTGGAAGTACCTACATAAAAGTAAGAAAAATTGTAAGAATTCAAATTTTAAATAATTTTTTTCAACGTGACATTCATTAAAAATTTTCGTTGGAGCCAAGTCAAATCGGGTAAAAAAAAAAAAACAACTATTCTCAGTCTGACTGCCTACCAAGAAAGAGAGCAAACCATTTTTCTTTTCAAAAGGTTGGGGTTTTTTCACTAAGAAAAAAAATACTGCTTTTTCAGAATTTATGAATATTTTTATTGAATATTTACTGGATTAAGCTATTTTTCTTTTCCATAAATTATTTTATTTACCATTTAATTCATGAATGGTAATTAACCTTTTTTTTGTCATAAATGATTTATGAAAACGTTCTGGTATTGATAATAATAAAAAAGACAGCTCCAAAAATAAATAGTAGGTTTCCTGTCCGTACTTGTGCCAGGTTTTGATTTGAAAACTACGTGTATTGCGAGGATACATGCTGCTCATATTTTTATATTTTAAATTTTTGAAGCAAATTTTGAAAAACTGGCCTTGTGAGGAGATTGGTAAGTAAGAGTAAGACTAATAAAGTAAAGAAAGACTAAAAAAAAAAAAAAAAAAAGGAGAGAGATGCCGTCATCAAATATGAGAACGAACACTGAAGTGAAATTTTTTCTTTTTTAAAAATATCTTGGCAAAATAAAGAACAAATAAAATAAAAGTATGACGGGTCTTAAAATATTATTCAGATGATGTATGCATTTGGAAAAAAAACTGGAGGTTTCCCATTCAAACTAGATAACGTATGGTCAGTAACAGTACACATTTAAATTTAAAACCTGATAAGCAACTGAACACTCGAGTTAAAAAACAATGTTACACTGGAATTTCAAATTATCTTATCAAAGTTACTCAACATTATGAGTAACTTTGATAACGAAAAAAAATAAGTAGTAGTAGGTAGCTTAAAGGTCCAATCGAAAGTCATTACGTACGATACGGTTGCAGGTAGGGCCTCCCTAGGGTGTTGTTATTGAAACAAAAAATGAAGCTAATAAAGCGAAAGTTCAGAAACAAAAAAGTACCTATTGTAAGAATAAAGTTCTAAATAAATGCGACTTTTCGGTAGGTGAGAAAGTAGCAACGAAGAATGATTGGTTCATCTCTAACGTTAGGATAGTGAGGAAGACTGAAGACACTTTTTCCCTCATCCGCAATTTTAGGCCTTGTGCAAAAATTGTTATATATTTGTTTTACGAGGATGATGCTGGAAAATTCTCAGCCCGACCAAGAGAAAATTAAAATGTATTTTGTTTTGAGAAAGTGGGGAAGGGAAAAGTTTTCCCTTTTTGTACATTTTTTTTTTTTTACAACTACCCTGCTGAAAAGTTGAAGTTTGTTTCTTTTCAACTGAAAGACTATATTGGTTGTCAGTGTCTCGTGTACTGCTGCTTTTGTGCAAGTAAAATTAATAAACCTAAAAGAAAAAAAAAACATTTCTTTCTTCAAGACTTTTCAAACTAACAAAATCTAAAAAGGGAAAATATGAGTGAAAAGTTAAACAAATCAAACCGTGTCTTACTTTCGTATAAGTTCCATATCAACAAAAATGGGAGTACATACCACATTTTGAAAAACGAATACAAATTAGTGTAGTGTATGAATTAATTAATTAATCGTGCTACTTTTTCAGAAAAAAATAAATCAGTAGTTTTTTTTTTTGTTTTTTTTACAGTTATAAAAAAAATGCGTTTAGTTTTTACAAGTACAGACACAAAGGATGCATATGGCATACCAAAGGTGATCGCCTTGGATAAAGAATACGAGTTGATTAAATTTCTTTTCAACACATTTTGTTTTACCAAAAAGGAACAAAAGTTCTCACTTAGAATTTATTTAAACAAAGCATTAAAAAAGTTAAAACACGAAGTAACACTAGGAAAACGGATTACAATTAAGTAAAAAATTAAACATTCTAAAAATTTTTTTAACATTTTATGAAAAATAAATAATTTTTAATTAATTTGAAATTTTAATTTAATTATTTTATACAATAATTTACTACTTTAATTATAATCTAAAACAAAAACAATCCAAGTAAGTACGTCCAGCATTCCATTTAAAATAGAAGACACGTGTTCTTAAATGCAAACTTTTTATAAGCTTAAAAGTAAAACTGAAAGAACCGTTTAAAGAAAAATATCAAAAAATAAAAGTAATTATGGAGAGGATTTTCTAAAAGCATAAAAAAATATATATTTATTTACTTACCCAAATGTACCTTGTCCGATTTTGGCAAGTTTCTCAAATTTACTAACATCATCACAATAAGGATATTCCAAATCGTCATATTTGTTATTGTTCATAGCTGTAGAAGTGGAAGAGGTCGCCAGGGTGATTTTTTTACGGGATATTAACCCGTAGAATTAAAATATAAATAAAAATAAATATTTTAAACTTAACAAAAAAATAAAAATGAAAGTTTTTTTTTATTTTACCTAGCGTTTACAAAGCTTTACTAAGGAAATGGTACACAACGGAAGTACGTCGGCACATAATTTTATGGATAAATCGAAAAATCAAAATCAGTATGCTTTTATAAAATTGAACAACTTTTATGCCGTTATGAAAAGATCGTTTTTTTTTTTTTAAATGAATATTAAAAAAAAAATTCACACACAAAACTATAACTGTCCCGCACTGAACCGGAAGCGATGTTCTTCAATAACAAAAGCCTGCACGTGGCGTTAAAAGTTGCTGTTTATTTATTTTTTTGTATTCAGTTGACCATCACCTTTTGGTGATGGTTGCACAGCAGATTTCGGAATTAAATGCAATGTTATAAAAATGCAGCACTAGTCAGGCTAAGTGACTAGTGTAGACTTTAGGGTTTTCATCACGGAAGAAAGTGCACTGTACAACTAATACACTGTAAGACAAAAATGTCTTCCATCCCTCTGTTATCAGATTTCGAATTACTTAGATTTTTTTAAAGGCTAATTTTGAATTTTTCTTCTTGTAACCTTTGGTTATTTTACAAAATAAACTGGGGAAAACAATAAAACAGTCGATTCGAAATTTAATACCACCGAGATTTCAAATTTAGCCTAAACGATCATAGACTAAAAACCCGGCTTGCTCGTCATTAAAAACTAAAAGTTAAGCGTATTAATCCACAGCGAAAGGAAATGTTTTAAAATTCATAATGCCTATGAAACTTTTGTAATACTTTTCAACTAAAACATTGATCAACAAATTAATTGAGTTAACGATTCTGCTATTATCAAATTTGTAGTTAATTAATCTTCTGCGTTTTAAATTAGAACTATTTTTCGTGTGTTTATTTAAATAAGCACAGCTGTGTCTTCAGTTTTTTTTTTAACTGCAGTAATGGCTACCACAATTCTAAAAGCGGTTTGTTTCAAAATGTTATATGAAACACGCTAAAAATGTTTAATTCCTGGATTTAACTTGGACATTTTGATTCACTATGTAACACTTTTGAATACTACCACCACCAACAGGTATGTAAATTAACACTTACACAATCATTTTGCATTTTTTTTCTCCATTTTAAATTTTGGCTGTTGTGATTGTAAGCGATCTGTGATCAGTTTATTATTTAATTAATAATAATAATAATAATTTAAATAAAATGTCTGCTTTGAAAGTTCTCACGATACCAATCGAAATTTAAAACTATAAATAAAAAAGACGTTTGCCATTTTTGTTAAGTACTAAGAAAATTTTCAAGAAAGATAAGTATTTTTCTATGAAGAAAAAAAATGTTTAAAACGGCACTATTTCTGGTTCACTCGTAAGAAAAAAAACAGGGAAAATATTTTAATTTAGGGAAATAATTTAAGTAGACCTTCCTCAAGGCGCAACATTTGTCAAGTTCGAAAAATACTGATTTTTAAAAAACAAATTTAGAATGGGAGGAGTTATGTTCATTTATCGATCCTTTTACTGAGTTATTGTACCTAGTTGTTTTTTTGCTCATGTAAACGGACTTTTTTGTGAGAAAACTATTTCTTTTAAAAATAAAAAATATTTTCCCCATCTTTGTTGTTGTCACAACGTTTCAGCCATTGTTCCCTCCGGCCTTCATCAGGTATATGTTGATCATTAACCTACAGACAGGGGATTCCGAACTAAATCTTTTAGGTAGATTGTTCTCGTTTCACTGTCCATCTCGTCCAGTTCTTATTTTTAGTACTACTCTCCCTGTTTCCACCGAGTCCAAGTACACACTACTAGGCCTAGGGATTGCATTGAACTCTTAATTTAATTACTATGTTACCAAATTCATAAGCCAGCACTAGTCTCCACTTGGCTCTGTGGAGAACTTCCAGCTTATCATGCTTGAAGCTTCTCTTTAGTTACCTGCTGCAATTGAAGATCTGTCATTGTCTTTCTTTTTTTTTTATTTGCTGCCTATTGTATTTATTTCCTCATAGCCTAGCATATGAGCTGATTCTTTTAGGCATCTAACTCTCCAGTGTTTTTCCAGTTTCATTCTATTCCACAGCGGCAGATGACTACCCTTTTTCCCTACATGATCAGTGATGCCTAATTTCATTGTTTCGAGCCCTCACTACAGCTTTTCAGTGTTTCTCAAGCCTTATGTTTAGGGGGTGTCTTGTTTCACCTTTATATTCTTTGTTGCAACTGCAATAATTGGAGTACACAATCTCACAATGCGCAACAGAATTAACAGGACAAAAGGTATAAAATCAAAGAAGGGAACACTGATAACTGAAAAAGTAAAAATACTCCAAATATGGAGTAACTACATTAGAGAACTATTTCATGCTGAGAGAGAAAATCTGAAGTATGATCAGCACTGCGCAAGATGAACAGAAACAAAACAACAGGATCAGATAGGATATAGAAATGCTATCAACCTTGGGAAATTTTGACATTAACAAGATCACAGCGGTAATAAATAAAATACACAACAGCGGTAACATACCGGAAGACATTTAGTAGATCATCTTTATAGTACTGCCTAAGAATCCAGGTGCAAATGATGCAAGCTCATCAGATAATCACCTTAAAGAACTGCATAACCAAACTAATCGAATTTTGATGAATAGACTGTTAAGTAGTATAACAATTTCATCATTTCAATTTTCATCTCCAAACAATAAAAATAAATTAATTACTTTTGTGTTTATTTTGTTTCATTTTATATTTTTGTTTATAGAGTTCATAATTCCCATATGGTTTTTGTTTCATTAAAACAGTTTTAAAGTGGATAATTAAAAAAAAAAAAGATTAAAATACATAGCATTTCATACATACATGTTAAATGGGGTGGAAGGCTAGGGATATGAAGCTTCAAGTTATTTAGTAATTGTCATTAAAATGTATGAAAAGAAAAACATATACCAAGATGAAGAGGAGCAATTTTACAAGTCAAATTAATTATGCTGTTAAGCTCTACTTTTTTATTTAAATTTCTTAAGCTGGCAACAACTGTGAACTACACAAATCAAAGTTAAAAATTGTTGCAGCCAGTTGAACAAAATTTGAAATAGGCCTCCAGTTTTGGTCCTCAGTTGCACTATTACTTGGTCTGAAGTAAAGAATATCATGAATGCAGTCAACATCACACTTGTTTGTTTATTATATTTTTATTTTTTTTTACTGATAAATAGAATGACTGCCAGACCCATTAAATACATATTTCAACACAGCAATTAGCTTGTCAGATTTGATTTTAAAATTTTTATCACATGAGAAATGGTTATCCTAAAAGCAGAGGATAACTAATAAATGATATAATAAATAAAAAGGAACACACCCTCATATGAGGCAGGTGATTGGTTTATTGGTTGTGTTATGGCTTTTTGGTATTCATTTATGCCATTCCACTTAGGTAAGATGTCAGAAGCAGATTAGATAATTTACATTGTTTTGTGTATATAGAATGGCATAAATTATAATTTAAGTAAATGGTGACAGCAGTTGCAATAAGAACTGAATTCAATTCTGGATTAAATAAGTTTCAGAATTGATTGTGCACTCCAAATAATTTTCAACTTGTGTTAGAAGAAACCCAAATTGGCAAAAAAGGTTCACATTAGGTCTATTCATTTTATTTATGGATGGGATTTCTAAATTTTTATCTCTTACTTTCTGTTTTTCATCATCAGAAACAGTTTCTTTTATGGAAAGTTCAATGACAATTTTACTGCTATCTGCAGAATTTAATCAAAATCTACATTTGCCAAATTTTCCTTTCTTTAACAGATTGAATTTTTGAAGCCTTGATTTGACTATCGCTACAAATTTAACAAAACAATCCCATACTCAATTTTTGGGAACTAAGAGTGGACTGAACTCAACTGAATAATAGACACATTACAACAGTGGCAACAAGATGAGATTGTGGAAATTAAGAAAAAATAACTTTTCTTCTACTACTTTTCCAATGTCAGACACAGGTTTTGGAAGTATTCTTAAGCAACAGAGAAAAGAATTTCCAAGTCGAACAGATTCTATTTAAAATTTAATTAAACCCCAGAGTGATAAACTCTTGTTTAAGGCACAAGTTGGCATCTACGCGGACGACACTACAATTTACTCCTGCCTCAAAAACAAATCTAGTGTCGCTGACAAAACTAACCTGGCCGTTTGTCTTGAAAAGGACCTCCAATCGGTTGTGAACTGGGGCAGGAATTGGCTGGTTAACTTTAACACCTCAAAACAAAACTGCTCTCTATTAATCACCACAGAGATCCTTCCCTGCCCACCATTAGAATGTCTGACGCTCAACTTCTCAAGAGCACCTCTCTGCGGCTGCTCGGTCTCGCGTTGACTGCTGACGTGAGATGGAACAAATACATTGAGTCAATTGCTTCGTCCACCACAAGGAAAGTTGGCTCCCTGTGCCATGTCAGGAAATTTTTCTCCCTGGAATCGATCCTTCAAATCTACAAATCAACCATTCGCCCTTGCATAGAGTATTGCTACCATATATGGTCTGGAGCCCCTTCTGTTTGCCTCGGAGTTCTTGATAAGATCCAGAGACGGATATGCAATGTAATTGGTCCTGATCTGGCATCTCGTCTGCAGTCACTCTCTCACAGACATGCCGTCACCTCTCTGTCTTTTTTACAAATACTTTCATGGTAATTGCTCCGATTAGCTGCTTTTGCTGGTTCCCAGACTTCATGAATTCAAGCATCCTATGAGGCTGGCATCTCGCTCTCACCCTTTCACTGTTGAAACTGTTAAATGTAGCCGTCTCTTCTACTCTAATAGCTTCATATCTCGCACCTCTCGCCTGTGGAACTCCCTATTCCTGTTTTCCTGATAGCTATAATCTCCAACTATTCAAATGTAATGTCAATCGACATCTCCAGTTGCCTTGATCTATCCACTATCCTTCTCCTCATCCTTTCCTCTATCACTCTTATCTGCTCTCACTCCAAATCTTCTGTAACCCCTTGCGTGCTAGTGGCTTCCCGCCTTGCTTGGGGTGAAATGCTTAAAAAAAAAAGTATATGTTCAATGTTTTGAGGATTTCTTTGCAAAAGAATATGCAAGGTGGACTGATGGGGAAAAAAATAGTGTGGCTGCTACTGAGGAGGCTGGGAACAAAATAGAAAAAGTACTATAATTTTATATTTAAAAAAAAATAAGTGACATGGATCTTAAAAACAGTAAAAGTTTTGTTGACAATTTTTAACGAAAAAGTCTCTGTTTTCCATATGCAATATAAGTTTTCAACTTGAAGAAAAAAGAAAGACGATTTTTCCACATATGCGAGAATAGTGAACAGAGAATGTGAAAAGAGTAAATTAAAAGATTTAATGGAAGACTAGTTCAAATGTTTAATATTTATGCTGGGTCTGAAGTCACACAAAGATAATGAAATAAGGACAAGAATGTTAGCAAAGCTTGAACAGGACCCAGGGATAAATTTATAGACAATAACTGAGGAGTGACAAAGGTTAATAAATTTAAAACATGACACCTGTCAGACTGAAGAAACGGGGGGGAAAAAATGAAAATGGAGGTTGAAGCAATAAAAAATATGTCAAAAAATAATACTGCACCGAAAGTAAGTTTCACTACTGAAAAAAGAAAAAAATTCTTTGAATAGAAAATTTATTCATGTCTGCATGAACAACAAACCCGTGACCCTACAATTAGATATGGGTTGTGATATTACTATACTTTCAGAAGAAACTGCGTAAAAAATAGGTGCACTGAAATTGGGAAAAAGTTACCTTGATGTGCATAGAGTACCTCAGGAGAAAATAAAGATAGTAGGTGAATTGAATTGCAAAGTCTTGTTTCGAAACAAAAAAGTTAATGCAAAAGGAAAACAGTTAAATTTATTAGATGCAGATTGGCTACACTTGTTTGATTTATGAAATGAACCAATCAATTCTATTTGTGAGTCTGTCAGATGCTCAAATGGGAACATTGACAGTTTAAAGAAAAAAATTATACAAGAGTATAAAGACTTGTTTACAGAGGAATTGGGTCTCTGCACTAAAGTAAAGACATCTTTATGGGTAAAAAATATGAGGCCAACTTTTAAACCAAAAAAACCATCCCCTTTGCTCCTACTGAGATAGTGAACAAGGAAATGGACTGAGGACAAAATATGGGAGTTATTTCACCATTCAACCCTTGAAGTTTGTCAGCACCCATTGTAATTGTCATAAAAAGTAAAATGGTAAATTACAAGTGTGTGCAAATTTTTCAACAGGGTTGAATAATACTCTACAGGATCACAATTATCCGTTACCAACAACCGAAGAAGTATTTACAAAATTAAACGAGGGAGCTATATTCTCCATAATAGCTTTGTTGGATGTATACCTTCAAGTTGAAATGGAAGAAGGAATTTTTTACCATAAGGGTTATTTTGGTTTACCAGACTACTATATATAAAATTGCAATCTTACAACAAATTATAGATACTATGCTGGCCGGACTCAGTTTTTCAGTTGGATTCTAGGATAATATGATTTGAAGCAGAATGATAGACAAACACAGAAGCCACGTAGCAAGAATGTTTGAAAGAATAAGAGAGTTTGGTTTTAAACTGGCTGAAGACAAATGCAAATTATTTATGCCACAAGTTAAATATTTAGGCCAAATTATTGATAAAATTGATTGTAGACCTAGCTGATTTATAATGCTTGGTTACAATATTGCTAGGATATTATTTCACTATTGGATATTTGCCATTTAAAGAAATTGGATGTGCAGATAGTCTGTCAAGATTAATACCTAAGTGTAGGGGTTTACTTGAAAATATTGTTATTGCTTTTATAAAATCTGAGGAAGAAATAAAATATACTCTATGGAATAAAATAAGAGTGTTATCAGTTACAAAAGAGGATATTAAGAGTGAATCCCAGAAAGATGACTGTATTATAAAAATGAGTGAATATCTGAGGAGTGGCAAAAAAAGGGGAAAAAAAATTAAAAATGCTCAGTGGTAAAGAAAAATCATTTTCTATATGTGACAGATGTTTAATGTATAGAGAATGAGTAGTAATACCAGAGATCTTGCAAAAAAAGCCTGGGATATCTCACATGAAATCATTGATGCAAAGTTACATATACTGGAAGGGCATGGATCTGGAGGTCAAAGATCTAGTGAAGTCTTGCCAAGACTGTGCGTTGACAGCTAAACTGCCACCAGTAAAAATTCAACCATGGCCAAAAACAAAAAAGCCATGGTCCAGGTTATGTATGGATTATGCAGGATAAATGAATGGCTAGTACTATTTAATAATAGTAAATAATTTTTCCAAGTGGCTGAGTTGGTAAGATGTAGCAGAGCAACAACCAGGGGTACCATTAAAATATTACCAGAACTGTTTGTCAGATTTGGAATTCCAGACACAATAGTAACAGATAATGGTATACCATTTACAGCAGCTGAATTCAAGGAATTTTGCAGAGAACAGACCGTCAAATATGTAACAACATCACTGTACCACCTGAGATCAAATGGATGTGCAGAAAAATTTGTAGATACTTTTAAAAGAACCTTTAAAAAAATCAAGGTGGCGGGGATGGAAGGGTCACATCAACAAGTTTTGGCCACTTATAGGTAAACTCCAAGCCCAAACACACTTGATGGTACTTCACCAGCAGGACAAATATTTAATTGGAAAATAACATCAGCAAGATGGTATATTTGATTCAGGGGAAAAAATGCCAACACAAGAGACATATAAATTAATTAAAATCCAAGAAATATAAAGAAAGGGGTCAAACATTATTATTGGAACGACTATGTAATTTTTTCCTGATACCCACTCCAATTGTTAAAATTTTTTACAGGAAGAGATGTTATACTCTGAGTAACGAGGTGGATTCGCCTGCACATGTATATGTGAGAACGGGAATATATAAATTTTTTTTTTTTTTTTTTTTTTAAATGCAACTTTATTGTTGCTATATCATGCACAAGGATTTGCATCATTTCCCCATAACTGGCAGTTGTTGCTGAGGAACTGGCAAACAGTGATTATGTATCTTCTAGTGAACATTTGAAATTTGTTTCTGATGACTTGGAATCATGTATTACAGCCATTATTAATAGAGACATGCCCAACTCAACCTTTTGTTATTGCTGTAGATCAGTTGATTGATCCAAATTTGGGTGTAGAATTTTTTATGTTGAAACATGATATTATAGCTAAAATGTCACAGATTGTTTCTCTCCTTTCCTACCTCATATCTTGTAGAAATGGTGTTCTCAAGGATAAGTCACATTAACAAAATCATCAAATTTTCAGTGTTACAATGAAGAGAGACTTACAGTTCTTATTAACAAACTTTGGAAAACTTTAACGTTTGTGCCTGCAAAAAAATAGTGTGTCAAAAGGACAGTTTTTCCCTTGACACCACTAATATTTTGTACTACCTTCACTCTCTTGGCAATGTTTACTTACAAGATTATAAAAATATGTGAACCAAGTACAATGCAATATTTATTATTTACCTTTTAAAAAGAGTTGTCATTTAGCATTTTTTTAAAGCATTAAATATGAAAAGAAGTCTTTTTAATTCAAAATATTTTTTAAAATTACAAAATTATCAAATCCTGTAAACCATATACAATGCAATATTTATTATTTATCATTTTATAACTATGAAAGCAAGTTTTTTTATTCATAATTTTATAAAAATATCAATGAATAATGAAACAAAATTTGAATAAACATGATTTTCTGAACATAACACACTTTATATCTCAGATTAATTTTCCAATTTTTTTTATAAGCCTGATACTGCAGCAATTATAGATTACCCTCTTCTTACTCATTTTTGAAAAACAATTTTGAAAAGTTTTAAATTGTTGCTAATTTTAAAAATCTGCCATCAGATTATCTATAGTCAGTCAAGTACTGGTTGATGAAGAAATCTTAAAGGAAGAGTGGACACTAAGCACCTTGACTAAAGCAGCTGGTGAAGCTGGCAAATTGTCTGTTTTGGAATGGTTGGCAAAACATTGGCTAATTGCCAATCACAGTTATTTAGTTATCGCCTCTTGCTTAGTTATAATACAGATAAATACCAATGGTAAATTTTGAAAGTCAAATGTCCAGAAATCATTAACTTTGTCACACAAATGTACCATTCCTTTGTCAGGGACTGGATGCTTGGTTGCATACAAATTACATAAAATAAACCCAACCCTGTAATGAAATTCTCAATATCCTAAAAGTTATAATTATACAATTGAAAAAGAATATGTGCAAATTACAAGACTTTTACATGCTTTTTTTTTTTAGGCCAGCAGAACTTCTGCCAAAAAGTGCTCAGTAGATAACTACAACTATAATATTCAATAAATTAAAAGTTCAAACTTTTCTTAATTTATTGAATATTTATGAAAGTCATATTTTATTAAAATTAATATTAAGATCTTTAGTTTAAAAGGATTTAATTTAAGAAATTCTTCTGAAAATAAACTATAGCTTAAAAAGAAACCTAATTAGTTAATTTAATGATTGTTTTGTTCAATTGAACTTTTTACCCTATGGATTTATTCCTCATGGAGATTGCTCTTGTTTTGTGAAAACAAAAAATTCACTTATCCAACTTTGTCCAACTTTGACCATTTTTAATTTATCTTCATTGTCACAAAAGAAACAGAAATAGAGAAGGTGCCATCATAATTTTCAGTTATATAAAATGTTTTGTGTAAGTTTCAACATTTGGTTTTAAAAAAACAAAGAAAAATAGGCATGTGCACCAGATGTTCAATGAACTTTGCACAATCTGTGCAACTTTGAAACATTTCTGAGAAGATTTTATCATATTTTAAATAAATTAATCTTGAGTGACATTTAGAAATCAAGTTTAAAATTAAAGGTTAAAACCAAATTTAAATTTGTAATCTGAAAATATTCCATTTGCAAAATTTCTCATGTAAGTAATGTTACTCATTTGTTTTAATTATGAAATGTTACATTTTAATAATTTTATATCTTTTATAGGAAGTATAATTTATTTTCTAAGGAGTGTTGAATTTTCTTTGCATTACAAATTTGAATTATCTGCCCTTGTTATAGTTTACACACATGTCAAAGGTTAAGAAATGAAACACGTGACAATCGGGTTAGTGGTGCAAAATTAAAATTGCCTTGCAAATTGGTGGCATATTTCTTAAAACAATTGTACATCTGTTCTAGACATCCATTTGCCTTGCAGTTCATGGCCAAGGCCCACCATTGATGCAAAGTATAATCAAGCCAACCCACCAGTAAGACTACATTTAATCTTCCCTATATCTTCTAATATGTATTTGGTTCATTGCAGTAACAAACTATTATCTAATTCTGGTTTCTGTAAATATGTTGATAAAGTGTTTTCCCTCAAACACATGTTATTTCAATCTAAGGAAAAAAAAAAAATGTCCTCTCCCCAAATTTATAGACAAATCATACAGATGCATGCTGGGATATTTTTTCCTAACCAGAAAGATGAACTACTTCTCGGTTTCATTTGACATATTTTTGTTCTTTGTCTTGAAGTCAGAATGCTACGATCACTTGTCTGCATCCCTTTTGCATGTGAACATAATTCTTACTTTGTAAACTTTTTGCCTACTTTTGTCTTTCATATATATTGTTTGCTTAGTATTATTTTGCCCTGTTCTTTTTCTATCTTTTGTTACTGTTGATTAGAAACTTTGACAATTCTGTTTGTTAGGCATTTTTACCAATTACACTACAATGTATGACCTTATTTGTTTTCACTCATGAAGAAAGTGTTATATCATGGATATGGTAATTCTTATCTTGAGATAGTAAGATAAATTTATCTCCACCGTACCATCTCCATACCTACATCAGATTAAGAAACTGAAATATTTTATACTAGGAATGTGGGGTGCAAGTTGTTTGCTTCCATTTTAAGATCTTTCTAACCATTAAATATTTTCATTTAAATCAAAAGAATTGGGCAAAAACTTTTTGTGTATATTCGAAAGTTAATGATTGTGTGGGGAATAAAACCACTACATCAATTTTATGGTGTTTTTTTTTATATTTTCTATGAGATTCATTTGATAAAGCTATTTTATATAGCTTTATCAAATGCATCTCATAGAAAATAATGAAATTGTCTACCAAAAAACTAAATGAGGTGGTATTTCTATATGAGACAGTAACAGTGCAAAATAATTTATTCCAGTCAAAATAGATTCATATTTTATTTTATTTTTAAATATTATTTACATTTAGACTAATGACCTTATTCAGATACTTATTATCACTATGTCTTTCTTCAGACGTCTGTCAATTTGGTTAATCTTCAGGAAATTTGAAGTGGTGGTGGTAGCAACTGATTTTTACAATTTTCACTTAAACAATATATATATAAAAAAGTATAAAATTCTTTGACAAGATGTATAACTTGTGATGTTATTGTTTGACATTTGGTAAACAAAAAAGTATTTTTGATGGGAAGGCTTACTAAAATGCCAGAGACCTATTACATAAGTGGAAACTTGTAAAAATTTCTACTAAATTTGTTAAATAACATAAAAGTTGGCATCTGTAAGCCATTATGGCATCACTTTAGCAAGTCCTTTGGCCAGATTACTATTTTGTTGGTGTCAGCACATTTAAAATTCTACATTATTTATTCATGTTTATTTTTAATTTTTTTTAGTGTCTATTTATTTTTTAAACAAAATCTGCGATTATATATTATTTCAGATTACTTTGAATATTGAATGTATTTCGAATACTTTGAATATATTTTATTTGAATACTAAATGTAGTCTGTTTTTATTTGAGGTATTTACAGAAAACTAGGTTCAAGCATGATCAAGTGGGTTGCTTCTGCTCTAATTTTGTATAGGGGCTGAGATGGCTGTGCATAACCATGTCACATGACCTGTGAGATTTTGAACTGCATTTCACGGAACTGGGAGTATTATACAGCAACCACATCAAAAGACAAGACTTTGAGACAGAATGTAGAATATTCCTCCTTATTTGAATAATGTATATTCTAGTTTCTTAGATATACTCAATTTATTTTTTTTGTTTTTACCAGTATTCTCTTGTTTTTTTTTTCTTTTGTTTTTCCTTTTGCTTTATGTAGAAAAGATTATGGTCAGCAAAGAGATCTTAGTTTTGGAAATACCACATATGGCAAGTTGTTGGCACACCTTAAAGTTGGACAGTTAATCCCCTGCAATTCTCTCGTTACTAAACAGTACTGTTGGTCATTAACATAGGCCACTAGTTGTGGTTGCCTAGCATGATTTAAAAAAAAAATTTTTTTTTAAGTGTCTTTTTGTTGATAATTGCTCTGTTTTGGGGGATGGCAATCTTGATTTGAAAAGATTGATACAAGAAACAAACAAAAGAGGAGGAAAAATGGAAGGGAGAATACTGAACAACTAACAAAGAAAATAAAAAAAATAACTAGTTAGCAATGTAAGAAATCAGTATCTCTGAAAAAATTGGAAACTAAATTAATGAAGTCAAACAGCACAGACATTGTGTTGGAATGTGAAGAAAAAATGAAAAATCATGAAAGCATCCTACAATCAAAACCAAAACGGAAGAGATGATCTAGTATGAAAAATATTTTGATTCACACTTCAATGCTGATGACACTAAGCTGAAGATGCCTGCAAAAATATAACATGCACCAGTCTACATTCAAGCATTACAATGTCTGTCCCTAAGTATAAACAATAAGAAACCTAATGATGAGGAAGTAAAGAGAGCTATAAAAAAAAAAACTGAAGAATACTAAAGCATCATTTGATATTGAGGCTGAACTTTTGAAAATAGTGTACCCTCTTTCTGAATTTAAAAACACTTTGTAAATTTCATGAAGTATGGAATCAGAAGTGCCTAAAAAAGTGGGGTGTATCATGCATTAAAGCACTATAGAAACCAAAAGGTAATCCTGAAGATGCTCACACATATAGATGTATCTCACTCTGATCCGTTATGGTGAACATATTAATGAACATTGTATTAACTAGACTTTCACTGTTCTATGAAAGTCAACTCCTCACAACCCAGCTTGGTTTTCATTCTGGTAAGGGGTGTAATGATGGCATCAGGAAATTGCATACCTCTCCAATAGAAAGTTATGTAGACCTCAGAGAATTCCTCCTCCCATCCATTAGAAACCAACATCCAAGCTCTGAATCTACTGAATGTTGAGATCTGATAGAACTGCATTGGTCAAGAAAATTTTCAAAGAAATAGGACTCGAGATAAACCTTTCTAAAAGAGAAACTGATCTGGAATTGGAATGAAATCAACAATAGCACATATCCTGAATCCATTATAAAAAAAATTCAGTATGTGGAATTAGTAAATACTAAACACTTCAACTACCTCAGTGGATGGATCAGTTATAACAAGTTCAGGATAGAAGATAAGGGAATTGAACATAGAATAGACTATGCTAGGGATAGTTTTGCTCAACACTGCAAGTACTATGAAACCAAAACATTAACTTAAAAACCCAAGTCATGTTCCTAAATAGTGTCATCAGATCGAGACTTTTATATGGTTACCATGCATGGCATCAGACTTGTTCAGAAATATCTAAACTGTCACAATTGCTTTCTCAGATCAATGATTAAAAATTGCTTCAAGAGAGTGAAACATGTAGGTCTCCTCAGTAATTAGCATCTTTCTTCAAACCTCATGGACTGATGTTACAAAATCAAAGAACTGTACCAGATAACAGAAGCCACATCACCTGAGGACTTTCAACAGGAGCCATAACTAAAATGAATAGCACACACAATTCAAAGAGAAAATGATGACATAATCAAGATGTTGACATTCCACACTACTACAAATAAAAGCCAAGGAAGGAAGTCTCTCTACAATGATAGCAACAACACTGAGAATGAAGTACCTCTCCCATGTAATGACAACAATGAGGTCGCAGTACCTCCCTTACACTCCCCCTTGATCTCCTGATCACAGAACCAACATGCAGGGGCAGGTACCAGAAGGAAATGCCCACCCCTGCATGTTGGTTCTGGGATCAGGAGATCAGTGGGAATGTAACAGAGAATCGGGTCAGCTCGATAAGACTCTGAGTTGGTTGTATGTGGTGCTGTAAGCACCAGGAGTTGCGTCCCCTTCCACAATGGGCTGTTGAGAGAAGACCTACTTAGAGTAATTAGCACAGACTATTTGCATATGAACGATACTGGGTAGGTATTAGCCAATAGTCAGCATGAGTCTGGGACTGGGAGAGCTATATAACACCAATGTTTTTCTCAGTCAAGAAAAGCACTCTCGACTTGCAGATGTGTGAAAACCAGACAAGATGAACACCTGTTTCCTCAAGTCTCTTCCTCATCTGTGAGATGATTGTCAAACATTCACTGCCATATAGGAGGACTGATATTGCATAACAGTCAAGTACTCTTTTCTTTTTTGCTTCTAATGAGATTTTTCTGTTTCTTAATACTTTGCTTAGCTTTTGGAAGACATCTTTCACTATCCCAATGCACCTTCAGATTTCAGTTTCACATTTTCTATTCTCTGTTATTAAAATAGTCCCTAGATATTTAAATTTTGTACTTGCTTGATTTTGGCATCTCCAATTTTTAATTTGTATATTGGGCTCCTCTTTTCGCTGACAACCATACGTTCCGTCTTCTTACAATTGATGTTTCATCCTTTCTTCTTGATTTCATTTAGTAGGAGTTTCTGTATTTTCCTTTCTGTGCCTGCTATTAGTAAAAGAATTGTTGTGTGTTCAGCATGTTATTTTCTATTTGTGATTGAGGAGAGGAAATTTTGTTTCCTTTCATACAATATGTTGTAACAGTTGGGTAATAGTGTGTGTCTAGTAAGCCATGATTTAGAAAATAGTTGAAAACACATAAACAGTTAAAATATAAAACCAACCACTAAATAATGCATAATAACCAGGACATATTTAAGCATATTTGTAACAAGTGTGTGCTGTGTATGTGTGAAGGCACTTTACCATCAGTTACCAGCACAGATATTAGGCTCAGTAAAGTAAGACACTTTGTGTTTACTTGTTGCTATAACTTCCAAAAAATGTTTACTTATAAATCAATATATATAATTATGACTTAAATAGTTATAATAATTAGTATTCATAACAGTAAATAATAACAAAATAGGAAGGCAGTTTTCTGGTCCTGTTCTGTTTCCAACCCTTTTCATTTTTATCTGTTTCATTTAGTTGTACTTAATTTTACATTATACTTTTAAAAGGGGTAAGTCGTTGATTTGGGATGCGACCTGTGCAGATACATTTTTGGCCGGTAATTTGATCAGGTCCGCGGTTGAGCCGGGGTTCGTCACCCGAGACACAGAGATTAAAAAAATAGCTAAATATTCTTCTCTTGCTGATAGATTTTTTTTTTTACTCCTGTGGCAGTGGAGACTTCAGGGGTTATTGGCCCTCGTTCGATGGCGTTCCTTCGGAGGATTGGCGCGATTGCGTCCCAATTAAGGAACGAGCCTCGCGAAACGGAGTGGCTCTTGCAGCGTGTCTCACTGGCGACGGTTCGAGGTAATGCTTTCTCCATCATAGCGGCTGGCAGAGGATAGAAAAAATTGTTTATAGTTACGTTGTTCTGGAATTGTCATCAATGGTCGACTGAACTTGCTTTGTTTCAATGACATTTGTTTTGTTATTATTAGTTACTTTGTTCAATAAATATTTTTATATCTAAAATATGTTAAATACAAGTTTTAAGACATAACTTATTAAGTGATAAGCACAGTTAAATTTTTAACATCAATCTGAGATTTTTCTTGTTAAAAAGGTGAATAATTTCAACACATTTTACATTTCTCTCTTATCTTTTTGTCCTCTGTGCTCTCTTACTTGTTTATGTATAATCTTAAAAATATGCAATTCAAGTCTTTATGTTCTGAGGATGATGTGAACAGAAATACTCTAGTAGTAAAGTTAATCAAACTTTATGGTGTTAAAATTGTCTTTAGATTTAACTATTACCATCTAAAATTATGTGATGGACAAGATTTTTTGTAATGGTAGATTTTAGTGAGTTTTATAAACACTTTTTAAGTAATTTTCAAATCTGATTTTATGTGATATATCTAGTATTTTTATTTGAATATTTTTATAGCTACACAGTTGATCTCTCAAAAACAAGCGATGTCATCAGGCAAAATACTCATAATGTTAGTATAAAAATATATACACATTAGCATGCTAACGCTATGTAACTGCTTATCCTACACAAAATGGAGAAAATGTTTTTTAAATGAGATATTGACATGGCTTAAATATTTAGTAAATTTACTTTAGTTTGACACAAGGCCAAGTGAGGTGGAAGAATTGGGATAAAAAGAATGTGTCAATTTTCCAAATAAAAATGGCCTACCTTGAAAATCAGCATTATGAAATCTATCCATGAACACTAACCATTGGTGCCCATGGAATCTCTACAGTTTTCCTACCCTTGCCTTTCTCTTTATATATTATGTCCTTTCAAGGTGTGGGTGATCTTGCCTCTCTACAACTTGCTGTTTTTATAGCTCTAAGTAGCACTTGCCCCTTTTTTCTTATGATCCTTCTTTTTTTGCTATCCATTTACTCACTGCCCTGGGTATGACAATAAACTGCATCCAGCAGCAAAGCTTCTGATTGGGTGTTTTGAGGAGCATGGAACCACCTCTTACTTGATGTTGTTCCCAGGTCCACCCTGACCCCAAGGTGGTAGCACTTGTTAGTGTCCAAGCTATGGTTAAATAGTTACCCCCTCCCCAAAACTGGAGTCTGAATACTAAGAAAGTGTAAAAATGGGTTTTTATAGTAAAAATACCAGAATAAAATTGTAATATATAAAATGCATGTTCACAAAAACCGATTCCCAAAAACTATAAATTCTCCTCAATGGGGCCACTTGTTTGCTGTGGGTGGTGACTCATGATGCCCGGGGACAGTGTCCTGGTGACTGAGCAACTCCTGATCTGGTATAAAATGACCAGGAATTTTCACAGCACGTCACTTTGGTCCCTACCTAGGATAGACGGGCGGATGGAATAGCCGAGTCCATTCCAATCGGCTAGTCACATAACAGAAAAGGCTAGTTGGGATGAAAGATAATGGCTCCGACATGGCTGTGAATCCTTACACTATACATCTACTTGGGTAGATATGGTGGAGGAATGCAGGTGATCTTAGCCACTTTCATCATGACTATACCATCTGTGTAGCCCTAGGGGATGAGGGCGAATGGAATTAGTACCCCCTGATAGTGTCCCTTAAAAAGGTACTCTGAGATGGGTGGGGATCACAGACGGCAAATACAAAATTTAAAATTATATGGCTATCTCTTATAAACAAACCAAGAGACAACGTGAGACTTCCAAAACAGAAAGTGAAAACGAAATATCAGGAAAAAAACAATTTCCAATTTTCATAGTTATCAAATCATTAGATGGTGAAATATCAAAAGTGTCTCCTTTTGTATTGCAAAAGGTTATATCAGCCATAATCAACTAAAAAGAAATGACACATCAATAAACACAAATACATACACTTGACATTCAACAAACCTACTCTACCAAAAGAAATAAAGATAGTTGTGGCACTATTTAGCTACGGTGGTTAATTGATTAATTAATTAATCACAGAAATTAATAACAGGAATTACTTAAAGCAATAGATAGATCGAAAGACATACTGAGCGACATTATTTGTTTCTTTTTACAAACAAAGAATGGGTAAAAGTTTTTTTTTATTTATTTTCATTTGCGATGCAAGATATAATTATTTTTCCTTTCTCGCAAGAAAACGGAAAGTTGTAAGGAAGACAGATCTCGGGTCTGTCAACATTAATTAATGTCCTGATAAGAGCAACGGTCTTAACCACACGCATAGCTGACACTCGAAATGGCGGTCAAATGCATGTGGAAAAAGGGGGTCAACGGAATTCGGTTAACAAGAAGGATGGAATTAATCAAATTAAGCGAAACAAAAACATTCATATGGACGGCAAGCTGTACACGGCAAAGATTTCTGTCGCCAGAAATGGTCACCTGGACAGTTCAAACGAGAAAGACAAAAGGATTTGCTCGTCAGGTGAGAGCAGCCGCCCGGTTGGAGGTTGACTGCAATAATTAAAGAATCAGCAATAAATGTGCTGGACAATTACCAGATGTGTAAAGTAAGATAAAAGAATTTAATGATCACACTCTGTGAGGTCTAAAAGTATTTTGACCGATAACGGGGAAAAAATTCCGAGAAAGATAATTCCTTCTCTTCCTTTTCTTTCTCCTGGGGGTGTCAATGTAAGCTAACACCAGCCTAGCCACACCCACACCGCCAAGAGATTACTTGGCCCTAAAGAGGATAGCATGAAGTGATAGGCAGAGGTGAAAAATATGATAAAGAAGGAGAAACTTGTTGATGCCCATGAGGAGGTTGGTGTGAGGTACCAATGTGAGGAAGGATAAGCCTAGGGGGATAATTCTCCTCCGACATCTCCTCATAGAAGGTGAAGATATGAGAAGGAAGGGAATTGTTGCTGACGCCCCTCGAAGGGTTTGGTATGAGGTACCGATATGAAGAGGAAGAGTTTTAGGAGGGTAACTCTCCTCCGACCTCTCCTCATGAAAGGGGGAGAACCCCTCTAAACAAAGAGCGATAGATTTTCAAAAATGGAAAGTGATAAATTTTCCTGTCCGAAAACAAAGAAAATCCTTATTGGGGATTTGAAGTTATCAAAGAACCCAGACCGCGTCTGGCCCCACACTGGGTTTTAGTTGACGTCCATATAAACGAACGTCCCTGGGCGTTCAGACAGTAAAGAGTTTGAGTCAAGAGTTGGCAGTTACGAGTTGAGAGTTAGAGAATAACGTCTCGCAGCAGGTGACCGCATGAATTTCACGCCTTTCGACTTAGATTTCTAACCAAGCACAAACTCAGTGAAGTCCGACTTAGATTTTCCACCAAAGCCAGTTTTAACAAATATCGATTGACGATACCAAAAGCCGTTTATTGAAACACAACTTAAGATACCAAAACTCGCTAAGAAACGCAAAAGTGTCACAATCCATAGACGTGGGCTGGGAGAGAGAGAGACGCACTCCTGTATCCAACAAACAGATAGAAAGTAAATTGTTATTCCTTAACAACATTTGAACTCCTTGAATTGTTCCTTTATTTTTCTTCTACATTCATTTGTGCAGCATCACCTTTGACCCGGATTCAGCTCGCACTACGGCCTGACGCCTGATTGATCTAGTCAACCTAAGATCAAATCACAACGTGGGTAGGTTGGACCGAGATCAAAGTAGTTGCTTCGGTAACCAGACATCAACTGCGACCAAGACAAGAGTTAGAATCTCACATCTGATGCCGTGGTAACCAGCAAGGTTAGAGTATCACATCTGTCGTCACGATCAGGACTTCAACGGGTGTCCCAGGGTTAGACTGACTCACATACAGTGTCGTGATTGCAAGATCACACCACCCACCAGGGGTCAGTGTCATATAGTATACTCAATAGCCAAGGTAGAGCCATACATTCCTAATCCCCATAGATGTCACAAATGTCAGAAATTTGGTCATCTACAAAATCATTATACGAGAGCATCAGTCTCTTGAAGTGTAGGCAATTTGAGTCTGATCATGAAGAGTTACCCTGTGAAAGGCCTCCTTTTATGTCCAAACTGTAAAAAAAGCACTCTGCACACTAAAGTGTGTAACATGTGGAAAAAGGAAAATGAAATAATGAGAATAAAATACACGCAAAACATCTTGTTCCAAGAAGTTAGAAAACAGGTCAAATCTAATTCACTTCCAACATCATATGCAAATATTGCTAAAATATCAAATCACCAAAATGACAAAAAATATGCACACAGCAGAATGACAACTGCAAATGTGCCTAAATAAATTAAACCAATGGACGATTGAAAATGGTTTCAAATTCTTCCCAACCAAAACAAATTGTATCCATTTCTGTAATCAGAAAAAAATGCACAATGATCCATCTCTTAAACTTGAAGGACTGATCAACATAAATTTCTGGGAATCTTTTTCAATAAAAAAAACTTACTTTCATCCCCCACTTAAAATGCATAAAATGGAAATGCTTCAAAGCATTACAATTACTACAGGTTGTGGCTAACACTGATTGGAGAGCAGATCATATATCACTCCTAAAATTATATAGAGCTCTAATAAGATCTAAACTAGACTATGGATGTTTCATATATGGTTTGACCCAGAAATCCTATCTAAAAACCCTTGACCCCATTCACCTTGCAGGTTTTAGGTGCCTTCAAAACATCACCCATAGAAATTTTATATGCTGAATCCCATGAGGCACCGTTAAAATTTAAACTTGAAAAACTGGCATTACAATATTATCTAAAACTCAAATCCTATCCATCTAACACTGCCTATCACTGTACCTTCAACCCTAAATACAAATTTCTGTTTGATAAAAAAGAAAATGCTATCAAACATTTTGGTCTTTACATGAAAAATCTCATCAGTGAAACACAAATAAATCCAACCCTAATTCTTAAAACCAACAACTCAAAAACCCACCCTGGTTAATGAAATACTCTACAATTTTGCTAAACCTTACTAAATACTCTAAAATTAATTCTAACTTATCCAATTACATGGAAGAAATCTATAATGTTCTACAAGCTCACCCAAATCATAAGCAAATATACACTGATGGCTCTAAAATCTTGGACAAAGTTGGATGCTCTGCTATCCTTAACAACATAACAGTGCAGAAGCCTCAACCATACACTTGGCTTTAGATATAGAATCCAGTGGGTCAGATAGATTCATCATCTTTGCAGATTCACTATCTGTACTCACAGCTCTGGAGAATAAAAACATGGGAAACCCCTTAAATAAATTATTAAATAGGATTGACTCTATTTATAAGGAAAAAGATGCCTTAATAGTCCTATGTTGGATACCAAGCCATATTGGCATACAAGGAAATGGGAAAGCTGACAAAATGGCAAAGGAATCGCTGAACATGGCCCTCTCTAATGTAACATTGCCACACACTCACTTCTGATCCAGCATAAACAAGACCATGAAAGAAAAATGGCAGCAATTATGGAACAACTGTGTAAACAATAAACTCCTCAACATCCAACCAATCATCAGTAAAAGACTGTCAAGTGACAGAAAAATAAGGAAAGAGGAGTTGCTTCTAGCCAGACTCCATATAGGACACACATACATAACCCACCAGCATCTACTAAAAAATGAGGAACTGCCAATGTGTCCCATACTAGGAAGCATATACTGTCAAACACATTCTACTAAATTGCTGTAACCTCCAGCAAACTTGAATCAAACTCAACAAATCAGATAACTTAAAGGATCTATTCGAAAATATCAATCTAAGTGATGTCATAAATTTCATTAAAGAAATTAGGCTCTACAGGAAAATATAAAAGACAAAACTGTTTACCAAATCTGCTTACCTACATTGTTTTCTAACCTATTTTGCAAGGAAAAATTATTTCCAGCAATACATTTGACTCTCGACAAAATCCCTCTTTATAAAATATGTCAATGAAAACTGATCTACAAAATAATTACAAAGAATACATATTCTATTCATGCGAATCTATCAGAAAAATCTTGTCAGCATTAAATAACCCTTTGGGGTTGATATGCCATTAAACTAGATAAACCTAAACCATTTATTCAAGCTGTTTTCTCCTGCTTCTCTTGCAATCATTATGCCATGTGAGTGTTAAATTCTTCAAGTTTTTTTTCTCGTTATGTTTCAAAATTTCAGCTGCCTCTTTCTCATTGCTAGCAGCAGTTTATAGTTCCTATTTTCCTTGAAACTTCCTTATTATTTGCATGTTCTGTCTGTAACATTCCCAATATTTGTCAATAGAACTGTATCAACATTGATGGAGTTGGTCTCAATGATTCTTTAGATTTTAAAAGATTTTTATTCAGTATTTTACCTTTTTTACACAATAAAGTGTCTATAATTCTCCTTGTAATATTAAATAGTTTATTGTGTATATTATTCAGTATTTTACCTTTTTTACACAATAAAGTGTCTATAATTCTCCTTGTAATATTAAATAGTTTATTGTGTATAAAAGTTCATAGCAAAATATATGTACTCTAAATGTAGTATTTGCAGAACAAAATTGAAATCATCAGAGGTGTTTCTGCTTGAAAGGTACGCTTTCCTGTCAGAGGAGTTGCTGCTGTTGTATCTGTTTCATGCCGGTAACTCTCCTCTCCCTTGCTGCCTGAACAGAATCCTCAGACTTGTTTACATAAGATACTTCAATAGAACTGTAGAGGAATAAATAAAAAAATTATTACCAGAAATAAATTTTTGAAGGAAAAAATATTACCAGCAATACGTTTTTGAAAAGATATCGCCAACTATACATTTTTGGAAAAATACTATTACCAGCTATATATTTTTGAGGAAAAAATATTGACAAAAATAGATCTTTAACAAAACAAAAATATTATCAGAAAAAAAAAGTTGTCGGCATTAAATGACCCATTGAGGTTGATATGCCGTAAAACAAAACAAAACAAACCAATTCAGAGTTGGCCTCCTATACTGATTGTGAACACTAGAGAATTTGGTTTCAGCTGTTTAACCCATAGGGAGATATGGATTCATACTTTACCCAAGGGTATTTAAAGTGAATGTAACAATCTCAACTGAAGTGCAAACTCAGCTCACCAATTACTTATTCCAAACTTCTAACCATTACAGTACTTGCTCAACCACTTAATTACTGATGGTCCATAAGTGAAGCGTTGTTTTTTTTAATTTTATTTTTCAGATCTCATAAACAGAAATGCTGTTAATTTTACTTAGCAGTACTACTACCATTGCTGTCCTTAGTTACAATGTATTTTCTTACCAATTTAAAATTACTTTATTTACTTTAACAACTATCTAGTAATGAATATACAGCAACACTTTCGACTTCAAAATTAATGTTTTCAACAACTTCTTAGAGTAAACAACATTTCAACAGCCTAATAAAAAAAAGAACAGTTTATGTTTAAACAACCAAAGTGAAAATAAATAATTCATGTATGTTTCTGTTATACATTGAAATATTGTGAAACTATTATTGAAACATATCTCATTTGTTTCATGTTTCTTCTTTGTGAGGAAATTATTTAGTGTTCATTTCCATCTAGTGAATTAGATATTAAAAATAGCAGTCCAGCACTCTTTTCTTTTCTAAACATATTTTTTTGATTCCTTAATAATACTTTATTCAATATCTAAAAAAATAATCCGATTTCTATAAACCTAATTTCTGTGTCACATTTTCGAATATTTGTTATTATTACCCTAACAAAAATATTTGTTATTATTACCCTAACCAAATAGTGCTGAAATCAAACAGGTGATTTCATTTAACTATCTCAGTGGTGTTACTGTTCTTTGATCCCGGATATGTAACTCTTGGGTTGTCTTTTTTGCAGGTAACTATGCTTTCTGCGCTGCAGAATAGTCCATTTTTTTTTTTTTGCTTTCCTTTTTCTACCTTGTCTTATAGTTCTTTCAGTTTCATTATCCTACAAATTAATATAAATTAAATCTTACTGTCAGTACTAGATTATTTTTTCATTTGATAGGTTAAACTTTGTGAGATTTTCACCAAAATCTTTTTTACATAATTTAAAAATCTTGTCTCATCAAAAGAAATGTCATTTACAAAGACAAAAATGTAAAACAAAAAAAGTGAGTGATAACAACAGTAACACTAAGAGACTTCATCAACTGGAAACTTTAACTCAACACAACAATTGCTTCTGTGATTTTTTTAACAATCCCAGCAAAGAAAACTGATAGGAACTTCTTCGTCCAACACAAAGCAGAATCAGCAGAGAAGAATTTGAGCAATACAATCTTCCAGCCAATGTTATTGCCATATTCTAGCTTGGGGTTTCATGCATGCCCCTTATTTCATGTTTAAATTTGACCTTATGCCAGACCAAGTGTAGAAGTAGTACACTCAGTGAGGTTTTAATTCACTACATCAGCAAATTGGTCTATGAACTGGGCTTGCTTACCACCTCAGTATGGTAGGTATCAAAACACAGGTAATGTCATTTTTCCAAAATTGAGAGAAACAAGTTTAATTTTGTTTGAATTAAAGAATTTATTTGCATTAGCAAGTTAATTAATTGAATGAAAACTAAAAGTTTTAAATTTCTAGTCTCTAAGCGTGTATGTTTTCTAAAGTAGTACAACTACAAATTGTCGGACGATTAGATACAAGACAAGAGTTAGAAAAAGTAATAATAATTTTTTAAAATTGTAACCAAATCATTTTTTTAAATATCTACACAATCTACATTCTACAACAATAACAATAACATATAAAAAAATAAATAAAATGTAATTTTACTTTCGTTACCACGGATACGTAGCAACGATTAAAACTAAAAGTTAAAATTTGCTAATGTTTTGACTTTTGAGAAAATGTCTAGTCATTTTTGTTGTCAAAAAAGTAAAGTGCATTTGTTTATTGCAAATAAAAACATGAAAGTGTGACAAAAAATGCTGAAACTATGGAGAACGAAAGTAAGAAAACGAGATAATGATTTCTCCCTGTCTGAAATGCGACCGGGCAAAAACAAATAAATAAACATGCAAAGAGAGATGTCACTGTCCCATGATGATGGGTGAAATATATATATATATATTTATTAATTTGGTCCGTAATAAATAAGTTTTATGTTTTGTCTTTCAACAGCTTTGTTGTCAAAAACAAACAAACAAAAAAAAAACATCCTGCAACGTCACCATCAAAGATGGCCGAATGTAGAAAGTTGTTCCTGGTTCAATTACAAGAAGTCATAAATATACGTGTTTAAAGGATTACTCTGGCAGTTATGACACTCACTCGGATCTGATGAACAGGTATGGAAACTTCTAAAATAATTATTACCGGTTATATTAATTATATTAGCCGTAAAATTAGTAATGGAGCAGAAGATTTTGGCTTGATTTCGACTTAAAGTAGTAAAGTATTTGTGATTTTTAGTTCAGTTATTCATAGTTCGTTATCTTAGTAAAAGACTAACATTTGATTTGATTTCTGGCTGACAATAAATAATCATTATTACTGAACATTAGCTCAGTATTTACGTTTTTAACTTGCGTAATTCACACAGTTTACGCCTTCTTACGATGTTTATTTATTTTCTTTTTACTGATGACCAATTAAGCAACAACTACTTACTACTTTGTTTCTTTTTTTTTAAGTAAAAGTGGCAGTGTCCTATTTTTTTATCAATGTTAAGAATTTCAAATTAGTCATATTTTTATTAAAAAATATTTAATAAAAGTTCTCGTGAACAATGCTTTATAAACATTTCACAAGTAACATGATTTTCATTCGAATATTTTTATTTTTCTCCCTTTATTTATTTATTTCACAAAAATAATCATGTACGTTGAATTATAAAATCTAGGCTTTGACTTGAATGTAATAATAAATAAAATTAAATCTAAAAGTAAAGTATGGTATATTAGACATATACCCCTTCCCAATATGATGTAAAAAATCTGACACATCCACGCCCATTTTGTCATCAGTGAAAAAAATGGTGCACTGTCCATGCACTCTATGATTTGATGTTCAAACAACGAAAAAAAAACTGATCTGACCATCCTTAATGAATAAACTAAACACGTGGGATCGATGTGAGCGTGACAAAACCTCCTCAAACAACCCCCTCACCAACAGTAAAGAATTTTAAATTTGTGTCTGAATTTCTGGAATGAGTTATCATTATTTACATTTCGGGTTAATGTCCTCATCCTTGTTGTTATTATCTCGACATTGTGCCCTCCGGCTTTCTTCGGGGAATTTCGAATTGAACCCTTCTTTAATCTACGAGGGTAGATTATTCGCCGCTGTCCATATTGAGTCTGTACCAATCCAGGGATTGAAAACTATGCCACCAAAAATTCATGATCCAATGCTTTATCCACTAGGTTCCAAATAATAACAACAAAGATGAGGATATTACAGTACAAATAACGGAAATTTTAACTTAAAAATTATTTATTTACAATACTGACATAAAGTAATAAATGTAAATATAATTATTTTATTTTTTCTTATTGTTACTTATTTCTAAGTATTGAAGATGTATTAACTTTTTCGATCAAACCTTTGCAAATTGTTCTTTTTTATGTTTATACAGTTAAAGATAAAATATCCCATATTTATTGGTAGTATTCATCAATTTGTTTGTACGTTTATATCACATTAGGCACGTAAGGTTGCAAATGAATTAATTACGTTTTACGACGTGTTACGAAGAGGTTTTTTTCTTGATCATGTGTTTCATCTTCGCTTCATTCAAACTTAAGAAAAGATCGTCTTGAAAAAGAAAACAACTTTAGTGTTACTGTTAAATAGTGAAAATGATTTTTTTAGTATCACTCTTTGTCTTAGTCTTTAACATTTTTTTACTCCACGCCATTCTTAGCTGTGTTAAAAACTACATTTTCCAAACCTACTTACATTAAAAAAAAAAAAGTTATAAACCAGGATGAAGAAAGTAGAAGAAAGTATTCATATTTTCATATACCATATTTTATTTCTATTAGAAAATAAACACTACAGTAATGTAATTACAATAAAATAAATTTCGCTGAAATTAAAATGTGAAACTGAAAGTGATCTTAATGTTGTTAATCAAGAAACAGGTGGACAAGGACGGTGTATTCAATAAAAAAAAACGTTGATTTTTGTTTTTCAGTATTTTGTTTTGATCACATTTTTAATTTTATCTTAGCTTACCATTCTTTTAGGCATTATTAAAATAACTTTTCCTATTTTCAAATATTCAATTTCCCTTCGTATTTTCAATTAAAAATAAAACGTCTTCTACGCAGATGCAATGTGAATTAATTTAAAAAGTTTTTTAAAAAATGCAGTTACATTAACAAATAAATGCGGTATTTTTTTTAATTTCCTTATTTCTCTTTCTTACATTTCTTCATAATTTTATATATTTTTAAACTCCAGTTAAGTTATATACGTACTATCACAGACTTATAAAAAAAAAACATTGAAAATGCATTTTAAATAATTTAAATATATTCTTTGAAGTTAATGTGAAAAATAAAATCCTAAACTTAATTTATAAAAAAAGAAATTTATGTATGTAAATAAAATCTTTAGACATTTTTAAAATGTGTTAAAAGTGGCACAGTTATTCATCACACCTGTAGCAGATGTTACACCTTTTCTAGATAAACATACATTGAAAACCCTATTAGCTTTTGGATATGTGTAAAAAAAAATTTAAAAAAATTAGCATGTGTAGCTCAAATCCCTCTTTCATACTCAAGGTAGAAGGCTAAACTTATTCCAGAGCTCACACTTTGCCTTCATACTCTGACAAGTACACACCTCAAGAACCTTGTTACCTGAATTATATATCACAGTTCTCAACTGACATAAAATATATCAAAGGTACCAAAAATATTGTTACAGACTCACTCTCAAACTGATGCACAATTCATCCCTCTAAGATATCCTCAGTCACAAAAATTGCCCATGAGTAAAAACAAGATCCTACCTTACAAGAAATAATAAAATAACCATTTACAACTAACAAAAATGCCAGTACCATTCAGTGAAAAGACTGTACTGTGACACTACAATAACCACACCAAGGCCTACATCCCACCTTCATTGGAACAACACATATTCAACCATTTCCACACACCTTCCCTCTCCAGCAAGAAGGCAACACAAGCTCATTAGTGAGAGATTTGTTTGGCCTCACATGACGAAAAATATCAAAATTTTGGTCTGGTAATTGTAGAAATTGTCAGTGTTGTAATATCTACAGACACACCAAATCACCCATAGGGGCATTACTCAATTTTCACTTACATATCAATGTTGTGAAACCTCTATCAACTTGTCAAAACTTTACATATATACTAACAATCATCAATTGGTATTCTCACTGGCCAACAGCAATTTCAGTATTTCAGCTGACAGCATTACAAAAACTATTCTAAGATACTGGTTTGCCATATACAGTGTATCTGCTGTCATTACAATTGACATAGGCACACAATTTCAGTCAAACTTCTTCAGAGAATTCAATCTTCTACTAGGTACCAAACACATATGGACTATGGCATACTATCCATGCTCCAGTGGCCTAGTGGAAAGGTTCCACAGGTAACTTAAAGCATCTCTAACAATGAGACTGGTTAAAATAAAATTGAGTTGATAATTTGCCTCTTGTTAATCAGGAATATCATTAAACAAGATTTAGGCTGTACACCAGCTGAATTAGTCTTTGGCATGACACTAACCTTGCCTGAACAATATTTTGACAAAAACAAAGATATACATTCTATGATTTAAAACATGTCAAAAATACGAAACAGACAATGGTATATCCCCCAAGAATCTTTTTGACAGTGAATATGTTTGTACGTAAGGGGGAGGAGCTGTTAGAAAGCCATTGCATCATACATACCAGGGTTCATAAAGTAATAGAGAGGACTAGCAGACATTTTACTGTGCTAAAAATGGCAAAAATGATACAGTTGCTATTGACTGGCTTATAGAAATATAGCAACAACATCTGGTTGAAAACTAATTTCCACAACACTTTAAGACCTACATCTGACCCCTTGATGACTACATTCACCATCAATCCCATAGGTGGAGGCACTGTAGTAGATATTACACCTTTTCACCAGGTATAAATGCATTGAAATCTGTATCAGCAGCAGTAATCTTGTTTCAGCTTTTGGGCAGGCATAAAAAACAGAGTATACATAGGGTGAATCCCAAATGGTTAGCCCTCTTTCACACTATGCCGGTGTCAAGATAGGATGCTGAAGTTAGCACTCTGGAACTGATGCACATGGCTTAGACAGCACACCTTACTCACTCACCAATAGAGTTAATTTCAACCATTTCTTCATTTTTTTTATTTTTTGACATAGATTATCATAGGATTCTTTTAGAAACTATCCCTGAACATTCTCTACAGAAAAAAAGTTCCTTATAGAATAAAAATTTCTCTCTTGTTTTGTTCCATTCCTTTGGTTGTCTATTTTCTCAATCAATTCAGCACTTGTATTTTTTGTTCATCAACACACAACTTCAAATAATAACCAAAACCTAATACAACAAAACCTCTATTATAGACAACAAATGAAAGCAACAAATTTTTAAAATCTCTTAAAATCCAATATTTCTCCTTTAGTCTTCTACTCTCACCTATAAAAAGTTGTGAAAAAATTTTTTTTTAAATCTGAAAAAGTTGTGCAAAAAATTTTAAAAAAAGATTTTTAAAAATACAGTGCGCCAGCAGTACAACAATCAAGAAATTGCTATTATTTACGTTTAAAAATAAATTATCTTTAACCTTACATAACCTATGGTTTAAGAATATAACTTTGTATTCTACACACTTTTATGAAACTCAAAATGAATAATTTTATTTTTTTATACTACATTAGAAGTAAAGAAATTAATTAAAAACTAGTGAAATGATACTTTTGAGTTTAATTCATTGCTTTCATTTTCTGATTATTTTCTTACCTGTTTCATGTCAAAATATTGCACCATTTCCAATCTGAAAGAAAATGTTTTATGCAAGCATCAACTCACAACAAAAAGTATTTATTTGAGGCATATTGAGTTATTTTTGCTATGGTTCAGAAGGAATTTTCATGTTCACATTTGATAGTGTATTTTTATTTTTTTTATATACTGAAATGACATCTGTATTTTTTCTTTTTCTTTATAGAACTGTAAAATAAAAATAGCCACCCCCTTTAAAAATACAAAAAATATATCAGAAGGGTGAGGGGAGGAAGTGTACCCCCCACCAATATTTCCACAAAATTTTCTAAAATAACCTATTCATGATACAATTCATTTACTAATGAATAATTGCTGAAAATTTCATTTAAATCATATAATTTTGTGATTTCTGTTAAATTTTTTAAATAGGGAGTAGTGTTTTTAATTTTTAATTTTTCTTTCATTTTCAAAAAAAAAAACATTCATTTTGGTGGTATCTAATTTAATACTATAGTATCACCAATTTGCTTATGTGACGCCCGACCCCTGGCGCGATCCTGCAGTCACGACACCACTCGTGACCCCTGCCTCTCTCTGGCACAATCCTGCAGTCTCAACACCACTTGTGACTGGCTAACCCTGGGACATTGGTTGAAGTCTTTTTAGGTTCTAGTACCAACTTGTCGTACTCGGTTCGCCTCCAACGCCTGGTCACCGAAGCAACTGCTTTGATCCCGATTCAACCTACCCACGTTGTGATTTGATCTTAGGTTGACAAGATCAATCAAACGTCGGGCTGTAGTGCCAACCGAATCCGTGTCAATAAATGTAGAAAAACAAAAATACAAAGAACAACTTCAAGGCGAGCGACTGGTTAGGAATAGCGATTAATTATATGTCGGTTTGTTGATTTACAGGAGTGCGTCTCTCTCTTTCTCTCCCAGCCCCAAAAAATGTGGATTGTAACACTTGCGTTCTTAGCGAGCTCTGGATATCTGGGTTGTTTTTCAATAAAGTCGGCCCTGGTGGAAAATATGTCAGACTTCTATAATTTGTTCTTGGTTAGAAGTCTAAGTCGAAAACTGGCTTTGGTGGGAAATCTAAAGTCAGACTTCAATAAATTTGTTCTTGGTTAGAAGTCTAAGTCGAAAGGCGTGAAATTCGTGCAGTCACCTCTGCGAGGCGTTATCTTCCAAGTCCCCTGTCTCTTGGGCTCGACTGGATCTCTCTGACTGGAACTCTATACTGGAACTGTCTAAAATGCCTGAAGACGTTTGCTTATATGGACGCCGATCCAAACCCGGCGTGGGGTCGGACGTGGTTTGGGTTCTTCGTTGATTTCAAATCCCCAATAGGGATTTTCTTTGTTTTCGGTCAGGAATATTTATCATTTTCCATCTTTGAAAATCTACCGCTCTTTGTCTAGAGGGGCTCCACCCCTTCTGTGAGGAAAGGTAGGAGGAGAGCCCCCTTCCTTCTCATACCGGCACCTCATACCAATCCTTTCGAGGGGCATCAACAAAAATCTCCCTCTTTCTCATATCCTCATCTTCTGTGAGGGAAAGTCAGAGGAGAATTATCCTCCTTAGCTTATCCTTTCTCACATTGATACCTCACACCAATCCTTCAAGTGGGTGTCAACCAGACCCCCCTGTTTTATCATATTTTCATCTCTCCCACCACCTCAAGCCAGGTAGGTGTTTAGCTTACCCTGGAGGGAAAAAGAAGGGAAAGAAAAAAAAGAAAAATTATTTTTCCTTTTTCTTTCAAACAAAAACAATTAGACCTCCCAGAATTCTGTTTGACAATCTTTTATCTTACCTTAGACATCTGGTATTTGCCAGGGCCCCCGCCACAATACTTTAATTATTCGTTTACTCGTTAATTTGGGAAACCATGTCCACTTATGGACCAAAACCCACTTATCACAACCAGATGCCCGCCAGTTTGGTGACGAAATTCCGTCGCAAAAACAATATTTGTCTCAACCTGACTTCGATCAATTCTGCCTTCATTGATAATGAATTTCGTCAAATTCTTCCTTTCGTATTTTTACTTGTTAATCAACTTCCTTCCATGCCCCACTGACCGACATTCACTAAGTGACCAATCCATGGTTTATATCGGTTGTTAAATTTTTAATCTTATTCAGGACACAGCTGGCATATTTCAGTGCTGACTTTTCAAGCATTAACCTGCCTTCTAAATGATTATCTTGAATCGCATTTGAAAATAATAAAATTAAAAAAATCTTTTTACCCATTCTTTGTTTGGGAAAATAACAAAACAAAAAGAATATCGCTCAGTATGCCTTTCGTTCTATCTATCGGTTTAAGTAATTAACTTCTGTGGTTAATTAATTGGTCAACTAACTGCCGTTGCTAAATAGTGCTACACTTATGTAAGGTGTGAGTCAAGCACTAAAAGAATAAAATATATAAAATGGTACATATGCATATATAAGTTTTTGAAAACAGTTTTGCAGGTGATCTGGTATCAGAATGACACAAGAACAAAATCTGTTATGAGCTCTTTGCAATTAATATACAACTGTGGTATTTCAATGTGTCTCTCTCCCCCCCCACTTTTTTTTTAAATTACTAAATGAGTACTGAAATTGTGTGTGTGTGTGTATGTATATATGTGTATATATATATATATATATATATATATATATATATATATATATGTATATGTAAAATGTGTGTGTGTGTGTGTGTGTATAAGTATAATATTAATAATTTTTAACCAGTAACTGTCCAGTCAGAGCCTCTTATTTTTGGAGTATAGACCCACTTATTTTATGCAGAATACTATGTCATTCACATCGACATTTTCAAAAAATAAGTCCCTTATGCTGTTTGCACTATAAAATTGCCTGATATACTACATGATCTGTCTCTCTCTCTCCTGTTTGCTTATAAAAGTGTATCTGATTTTTGTATGGCTGATGTGTAATCAGGACAAAGTTATTTGTTCGTTTTAGGTCATTCCTAGTCTGTGTTTCTACTTTTCTATGTAAAGTTTCACTTTAAAGAGCTTGTATATGTTTTTACTCAAGTGCTGTTGACATTTTCTTTTCTCAAAATGCTTGTCAATTCTGGTCCTCAGGTCAGTATTTAGGACATTAAACCTGTCACTGGACACCATATAGAGAGAAGATCTGCCTGCATAGTCATCTCTTTAATTCCAGTATGGCTTTGGATCCAACATAGCATAAACTTTCTTTACTGCCTGGGAGTTTAACACGGGACTTTCCTGTGTTCTATTTTTCAGAGATAATAGCATGGAAAGGGATCCAGAAAAGATAAATCTCTTCAATGATGTTGAGTGCCAGACCTGTTGCACAGGTTTTGGCACTAAAAATGGATGTATCTTTTGGAAGGCATTTCGTAGTTATTGTTTTATTGAAAACTTCTGCTTATCCAGTTCGGAATTAACTTTGGTGCCATCTATAAAAAAATGTAGTAGTTTGAGATAATGATCTTTTAATTTTTGAAATTTTTCATAGAAAGTAATGGGGAGGAGTCTTTTGTTTTTGGAAGTTCAATTAGGTTCAAGATTATTTCAGACTGAATAATAGTCCAAGGGGAGTATTCAGTTGGTTGCTATTAAGTATTTTGCTAAATAAAATTTTTGACACCTCAATAATAGGTTGCAAAAGATAAAATACTTTATTTATTGTCTTTTTAAGAGCTATTTTGAATTAAAGCTGTTATTATGAGCAGGATTTAAGTTTTAAATACTATTATAGTGCTACTTTTTGTATCTGAATCTAAGGGAAGTTTCTCCACTAGATAAGTTTTAAAAGCCCTAAGTATTAGTTTCAGGAGCTTCATGGTGGGTCATATTGACCATTTTCAGATAAGATTTCTTTTAGCCAATCCATAAATGAAGCTACCATACAGGCTGCGATTGATAAATTGTCGCCATTTTAAATTTTTAATTTTGTGCATGCATGTTGTTTGTTTTTAATTTTGTTGACTGCACACTATAGTAGGGTTATTTGGGCACTCTGTTGAGAAAAAGAGCACAATAACACAATTCACTCCACTAGAAATTTGGAAATGATAGGCTATACTGCTTGGTATTTGTGCCAGAAGCTCCAATATGAACATTTCAGTGTTTGGTGTCAATCTGAGGACAGTACAGAGGATTCAGAAAGAGTTGGATGAGTCTAATGGTGATTTTGAAGCTACGACAGCTTGAAATAGTCACTCTGATCGTTCTGATAAGAAAAGAACTCCCAAATTTGTTGGTGAGGACTTCAGACTCAACAAGGAGGCTTATATCAAATGCCTTGAGAAGGTAGTAATGCCTTGGGTCAAGGGGGTGGCTGCTGGAAAAACCCTATATCTGGCAACAGGACTCTGCACCATGTCACACAAGCAGGAGAATCCAGTCATGGCTATCAGACAATTTCTGTGACAACATCACCCCTTAAATCTGGCCACCTAATGCCCCAGACTGCAACCCCCTTGATTATTATGTGTGGGGTACAGTTGAGTGAGAGACCAACAAAACTTATAACACTAAAGATGAACTGAAGGCAACGATTATGGCAGCATTCACCAAGTTAAATAAGAAGATCGTCCAGAAGAGTTGCAGGAGATGCTGAAGTCGTCTGGAGGCTACGGTTTAAGCCAATGGGGATTTCATTGAGTAAATTTATTTTTTAGTGTTTCAAGATATTTTTGTGTAATTTTGGTAAATAAATATATCTATTAAAATGAGATGTCGGTGTTATTTTCATTTTTGCATAATTTAGATGACAATTCATCCATCACACCCTGTATTTCAGTTTTGATGGGTTAATAACTACGAGATTTTTGTAAGTTTTCTTGATTAGCTCCCCACTTTATATGGACCACCACCACATGTAGGAGTTTTGTTTGTTGAAAATTTAAACCCATTCTTTGTTGTCCATTCATTTATTTGATTTAGGTAGAGTGGCAAGTTCTCCTTGATACAGAAAATGGAAAAAAAACCACAGAAAATGGAAGTTTTGCTACTAAAAAATATTAAAAATATTCTGACAGTAAAATGTAAAATTCCTGAGCTGGAACTCTATAGAATCATTATTTTGCATAAATTTGCAATACACGGTGAAGTCAGTCACTTATAACTAAACAAAAATCTAGCAAACGTGATTAGATGTACACTTTCAGCAAAATATAGAGCTGAAGAGCTGGCTTTCCATGATGATTTTTATCATGATGGTGATAAATTAGTTTTCAGTTTTTGTCAACACACCATAGATTGGACTTAGAGGGACATGCTTGTGGATCATCAGAAATCGCTGAAGCACAAAAAAAAATAAAGATACCTGTATAAGTAAGCTATATATTTGTGTATTTTATTGTTTCTACACAAATCTGTTTTTCAAGTATTTTTTTTTTACTTTTGAGACAAAAATGGAAAATTGAAATATACCGTCACGGGAGAACACTGAATTTAACATTTTAGGACATGGAGAACTTATCACTCTAGATTTAGATATTTTGTTGTAGTTGACACTCTATTGTGTGGATGTTTTGATTTATAATATCTAAAAAAAAATTGACATACAGAGAGCAGTCAATCTTTGGACTTAGACATTTAACAATATTATTAATCTTGCTTTAGTGACAGAATGCTTCCTTGTGGGATACTTTCTTCCTGTTTCTAGATTCTTCTCTTTAATGGGATTATTTGCAAGTCTACCTTTCAATCTGAAATCATTGAAGTTTCTCATGATGATGTATTTCCAAGTGGTGACATATGCATTATCCAAGTTAAGAGTACCTGTCAGGTGTTTTTTTTTTTTTTTAAATTTATTTTTTTTATTAAGGTTTCCTTTATGAATGTTTCTTTATGTCATACTTCAGTTTCAGAGACCACATGAGAAATTGGTGACAAGGCCATTGATTTCCAGAAACCTTGTTGGTCTGTTGTTTATCATATATTCCATGGTTGTTCAGAGGCAACTTGTCAATTGAATAGGCTGGTAGTTTTCTGGGTTTGTATTTTTGCAGATTATGGTTATCTGTTTCCATATATCTGGGAGTTTGCTGCTTATCCGTATATTGTTGAAAGTATTTAGGAGGTAACCTAAGGATTTCTCTGGTAGATCATTGCTTTATAAATTCACACTGGACTTTGTCTAGGCAGATGGCTATGTTAAGAGATCTTTTGTTTGAGTCTTTAAGCTCTGCTATGGTGAATGATTTATTATAGTCTTCAGAATTATTTGATTTGAAACATATTTTTTCTGCATTATGTTTGTTTCTAAAGTAGTAAGTCTGCAACATTTATTTTATTAGTTACTTTGGATTTATTTCTGGGAAGTTGCTTTTTCTTTTTTTTTTTTGCTGGAGATTTTTCCTATATCCTTGTTTGTCTTTTAGTGAAAGAATTCAGTTTATTTACATATTTTTCCATTATTCTTTGTCTTTGGTTTGTGTGCTTTAACTCTCTATAGTTTTTAAGGAGATTAAATTAGAAGTTGTAGAATAATTATTTGTGTAAAGCAGCACATCATAATCTGATTTCTTTTCTGCAATTATTATCAATCTACAGTTTGTGTTTGTTCCGTGTTGAACTTTTGGGTATGCATTCCGTTGCTATGGATATTGGTGTTTCTGGGAAATTGTTGGATCATTATATTGCCATTTTGGATTCATTTTTTGTAACATTTAAATTCTTTTCAGTTTGCTCTGCTTAATTTCCAATGAGGAAGATTTTCATCATTAGGTTCTACCTTTTCTAGTATAACAGGGAAAGCGATTGCTAATGCATCTGTTGTATACTGTCCAAGTGTAATTGAGGTAAATTGTAAAATCACAAAGATAGAGCTGAGCAGTTGCCAGTAATTGGATTAAGATATGTTTGAAGAGGCATAATTTATTGCTGTTGATGTTTTCTAAAGGTTTACCTTTTTGGTTTGTATTCTTGCATCCCCATGCAATACTGTGTCTATTACAGTTTATGAAACTTTATCATAGTCTGTTGAAGATATTCTCATTTGTGGAGTCACGTAATGAAATGTATCTGGAGAAAATACCAACTCTTCTATACTAAAATACCAACTCTTCTATACTAAAATACCAACTCTTCTATACTAAAATACTAACTCTTGTCAGTTTCAAGATTAATTTTGCTTTGAGGTATATCATTTTAATTAGTACTGATACACCTACATAAGCTCCATGTTCAGTAACATGGATATAAGTATTTTTCATTTTTTTTTTTTTTTTTTTACATTACTATCTTGTTTAAGAAAAAGTCTCTTGAAGGCAAACAACTGTAGAACATGGGTCTGTTATTAACAGTAGTTAAAGTTGTGGTTTAGTCTGTGACAATTCAATTGGATGATTTTATGAACCATTGTGCAGTATAGGGGTTATTTATTGGAAGTTTTTGATTTGGTCGAGTTTATGAGGTGTAGGATTGGACCTTTCATATTTTCTTTTTTTTTTCTCTTACTGCTTTCAGTTGTGATTTTTGCTTTGAGGAGGACTGTTAATAATTTATTTTGTAATTATTAAGGGGTTCTTCCCTCTTTGGAGATTTTTCTTTTAGTGTCATTGACAAGGAAGGTATTTCAGTAGATGGGGGATAGCCAGATTGAAAATTTTTGATCTTTGCTGATTTACTAGGTTATTGGGCGGGGGGGGGGGATGAGAAGTGTTCTTGGTTGAGAAAATAATGTGGATATGTTTTGTTCTTTTTTTTTTTTCTTTTTTTTTTTTTCTTGTTTTGCTAGAATAGTCTAGTTTTGGGTTCTGGATGGGTTTAATTTTATAGAGATTAGCAATGAGTATGGCTTTGCCTTTACCCAGTGTTGTTCTTATTTCTTTATTGAATGTTGGCCAGTCATCTGGTTCTAGTTTTAGTAGCTTATCAACGAGTGCTTTGTATTTATCTTTCTGACTGGTGTTGGTTGCAGTTAAGCTTTGCATAACATGTACTTACTGTATTTCTGCTCTGGTCTTCTTTTGTGTTCCTGTAAATGGTATGTTTTTCTTATACTTCTCTTCCATAATTTCCTTTTATTTCCTCCAGACTTGGTATGCTAATGCACATATCATGTGGTTTCCAATACAATTATTCTGTCACACTCTCCATCATTGGTGGTTGGGGCCTTTCTGCCCACATCTCTTACATGTTGGTCATTCCATACATTTGGCTAAGAGGATTTTGGTTCACTTTTTCAATGGTATAATTTATTTTTATTTCTTTTGGTATTTGGAGTGGGTATTTGAAAATATGTATATATGTTGGCTTCAATTAATTTGCCTTCTTTTTTATGTTGACTTCTGAGGCCCATTTTCATCTTATCCAGTGTGCAAAGGGATAATTCAGGACTTCACACTATTCTCTTCTCGCTAGTGTTTGGCGTGGATGTGTTTTGATTTTAATGTTGCAGAATATGTTCATCCTCAGCAATGTCACTGACTTCTTACTTTTGACAGAGATGATTTCACTGATGGAAGCAGTCAAGTGAAGAAGATTCCAATGCAGAAAAATGGAGACTATTTATAGATTTATAATAAATAAATAAAAAGTCTGAAAGGAAACTTCAAAATGGTAAGAAATATGATATAAAGGTGATTGCTTCCACAGTTGGCACTTGGATAAATTTTGCAGCATCCTGAACAAGCTGAATCTGAAAGAAATATATGGACAGTTTAAAAAGTAGCTACGAAGGACAAAAGGAAACTAGAAACTTGAAGAGGTACTCACTAAGGGAAGTCTTAGTGACATCAGCAAACCAGATCATCCCAAAGGAAAATAGACAAAGAAGAAAAAAATGAATAGATGACAGATGAGACTCTCGACATGATGTAACGGAGACAGAAAAAACAAGGCAAAGACACAAAACAGAATATAGAACACTATGAAAAGAAATAAGGAACAAATGCAGACATGCTGAAGCGGAATGGCTCAATGAAATATGTGCAGAAATAGAAAGAATGAGTACCACAGATAAAACAGATATGCATAAAAAAAGCTAAGTGTATTAACAGGACAAAGATGTTCATTGATAGGATGCATAAAATCCAAGGGCAGAACACTGATATTAGAGAATGAAAAAACACTTCAGATGTGAAACGAATATATCCGAGAACTCTTCTGCGATGAAAGAGAACACTCAGCAATATACAGAAATATTGACAGACTGGAAATATTAAAAACCGAAGTGGAAGTAGCACTGGCCAAATTGAATAAAAACAAAATGGCAAGGCCAAATGGAATCATAATAGAGATGCTGGTAGCCTTAGATGGTTTTGGCATAGACAAGATTAAAGAAATAATAAATCTACAACAGTGGCAATATACTGGAAGACCTAAGTAGATCTATTTTCATAGCACTGTCTAAGAAGCTAGGTGCAAACGAATGTGAACTCCATCGGACAATAAGCCTAATGAGCCATATAACAAAACTCATTGGGTTTGTCAAAGACACTGGAACAAGGAACACAATATTTATGCTCATAATGTTATCAGAAAGAGAAATACAAATGCAGAAGAATGTGTACCTGTGCTTTATAGATTACGCAAAAGCATTTGATAAAGTACACAACAAATATCTGTTAGAACTGCTCAGCGACTTTGACATATTTTGGAAGGACATTAGAATAATCAAAAATCTATATTGGCAGCAAATTGTCTGCATACAGACAGAAAATGAATTCAGCAGATATACAAAAATAAAAAGGGGTGTAAGACAAGGATGTGTATTCTCACCGGATTTATTCAACCTATACAGTGAGGCAATTCTGAGAGAATTAGATGTACTATCAGGATGGAGGATTGATGGCCACAGTCTTAACAAGATATGCAGAAGACAGAATGCATGGTTATTAGCAAAAGGATGAGCTCATAATGCAATTTACAGGTTGGAGATACTATAATGAAGCTGGCACAGAAATTTAAATATCTGGGAAGTGTTCTAACAGAGGATGGAAAATGAGTATTAAGAGATAGAAAAATCTTAACAAGATATGCAGAAGACAGAATGCATTGTTATTAGCAAAAGGATGAGCCCAACATGCAAATTACAAATTGAAGATACCAAAATCAAACAAGTACAACAACTTAAATATCTGGGAAGTGTTCTAACAGAGGATGGAAAATGAGTATTAAGAGATAGAAAAATCTTAACAAGATATGCAGAAGACAGAATGCATTGTTATTAGCAAAAGGATGAGCCCAACATGCAAATTACAAATTGAAGATATCAAAATCAAACAAGTACAACAACTTAAATATCTGGGAAGTGTTCTAACAGAGGATGGAAAATGAGTATTAAGAGATAGAAAAACCTCAACAAGATATGCAGAAGACAGAATGCATTGTTATTAGCAAAAGGATGAGCCCAACATGCAAATTACAAATTGAAGATATCAAACAAGTACAACAACTTAAATATCTGGGAAGTGTTCTAACAGAGGATGGAAAATGAGTATTAAGAGATAGAAAAATCTTAACAAGATATGCAGAAGACAGAATGCATTGTTATTAGCAAAAGGATGAGCCCAACATGCAAATTACAAATTGAAGATATCAAAATCAAACAAGTACAACAACTTAAATATCTGGGAAGTGTTCTAACAGAGGATGGAAAATGAGTATTAAGAGATAGAAAAATCTTAACAAGATATGCAGAAGACAGAATGCATTGTTATTAGCAAAAGGATGAGCCCAACATGCAAATTACAAATTGAAGATATCAAAATCAAACAAGTACAACAACTTAAATATCTGGGAAGTGTTCTAACAGAGGATGGAAAATGAGTATTAAGAGATAGAAAAATCTTAACAAGATATGCAGAAGACAGAATGCATTGTTATTAGCAAAAGGATGAGCCCAACATGCAAATTACAAATTGAAGATATCAAAATCAAACAAGTACAACAACTTAAATATCTGGGAAGTGTTCTAACAGAGGATGGAAAATGAGTATTAAGAGATAGAAAAATCTTAACAAGATATGCAGAAGACAGAATGCATGCTTATTAGCAAAAGGATGAGCCCAACATGCAAATTACAAATTGAAGATATCAAAATCAAACAAGTACAACAACTTAAATATCTGGGAAGTGTTCTAACAGAGGATGGAAAATGAGTATTAAGAGATAGAAAAATCTTAACAAGATATGCAGAAGACAGAATGCATTGTTATTAGCAAAAGGATGAGCCCAACATGTAAATTACAAATTGAAGATATCAAAATCAAACAAGTACAACAACTTAAATATCTGGGAAGTGTTCTAACAGAGGATGGAAAATGAGTATTAAGAGATAGAAAAATCTTAACAAGATATGCAGAAGACAGAATGCATTGTTATTAGCAAAAGGATGAGCCCAACATGCAAATTACAAATTGAAGATATCAAAATCAAACAAGTACAACAACTTAAATATCTGGGAAGTGTTCTAACAGAGGATGGAAAATGAGTATTAATAGATAGAAAAATCTTAACAAGATATGCAGAAGACAGAATGCATTGTTATTAGCAAAAGGATGAGCCCAACATGTAAATTACAAATTGAAGATATCAAAATCAAACAAGTACAACAACTTAAATATCTGGGAAGTGTTCTAACAGAGGATGGAAAATGAGTATTAAGAGATAGAAAAATCTTAACAAGATATGCAGAAGACAGAATGCATTGTTATTAGCAAAAGGATGAGCCCAACATGCAAATTACAAATTGAAGATATCAAAATCAAACAAGTACAACAACTTAAATATCTGGGAAGTGTTCTAACAGAGGATGGAAAATGAGTATTAATAGATAGAAAAATCTTAACAAGATATGCAGAAGACAGAATGCATTGTTATTAGCAAAAGGATGAGCCCAACATGCAAATTACAAATTGAAGATACCAAAATCAAACAAGTACAACAACTTAAATATCTGGGAAGTGTTCTAACAGAGGATGGAAAATGAGTATTAAGAGATAGAAAAATCTTAACAAGATATGCAGAAGACAGAATGCATTGTTATTAGCAAAAGGATGAGCCCAACATGCAAATTACAAATTGAAGATACCAAAATCAAACAAGTACAACTTAAATATCTGGGAAGTGTTCTAACAGAGGATGGAAAATGAGTATTAAGAGATAGAAAAATCTTAACAAGATATGCAGAAGACAGAATGCATGGTTATTAGCAAAAGGATGAGCCCAACATGCAAATTACAAATTGAAGATACCAAAATCAAACAAGTACAACAACTTAAATATCTGGGAAGTGTTCTAACAGAGGATGGAAAATGAGTATTAAGAGATAGAAAAATCTTAACAAGATATGCAGAAGACAGAATGCATTGTTATTAGCAAAAGGATGAGCCCAACATGCAAATTACAAATTGAAGATACCAAAATCAAACAAGTACAACAACTTAAATATCTGGGAAGTGTTCTAACAGAGGATGGAAAATGAGTATTAAGAGATAGAAAAATCTTAACAAGATATGCAGAAGACAGAATGCATTGTTATTAGCAAAAGGATGAGCCCAACATGCAAATTACAAATTGAAGATATCAAAATCAAACAAGTACAACAATTTAAATATCTGGGAAGTGTTCTAACAGAGGATGGAAAATGAGTATTAAGAGATAGAAAAATCTTAACAAGATATGCAGAAGACAGAATGCATTGTTATTAGCAAAAGGATGAGCCCAACATGCAAATTACAAATTGAAGATACCAAAATCAAACAAGTACAACAATTTAAATATCTGGGAAGTGTTCTAACAGAGGATGGAAAATGAGTATTAAGAGATATAAAAATCTTAACAAGATATGCAGAAGACAGAATGCATTGTTATTAGCAAAAGGATGAGCCCAACATGCAAATTACAAATTGAAGATATCAAAATCAAACAAGTACAACAACTTAAATATCTGGGAAGTGTTTTAACAGAGGATGGAAAATGAGTATTAAGAGATAGAAAAATCTTAACAAGATATGCAGAAGACAGAATGCATTGTTATTAGCAAAAGGATGAGCCCAACATGCAAATTACAAATTGAAGATACCAAAATCAAACAAGTACAACAACTTAAATATCTGGGAAGTGTTCTAACAGAGGATGGAAAATGAGTATTAAGAGATAGAAAAATCTTAACAAGATATGCAGAAGACAGAATGCATTGTTATTAGCAAAAGGATGAGCCCAACATGCAAATTACAAATTGAAGATACCAAAATCAAACAAGTACAACTTAAATATCTGGGAAGTGTTCTAACAGAGGATGGAAAATGAGTATTAAGAGATAGAAAAACTTCATTAGAAAAAAAAAAAAAAAAAAAAAGATTACTGAACTGTTATGTAATTGAATGCTGGACAATTTTCCTCAAAGATGAAGGGAGTTGAAGCAACAGAAATATGTTTCTACAGAAGGATGCTGAGGATACCATGGACCAAACATGTGAGCAACAATGAGGTTTTAGAGAAAATGGAAACAAAAAAGAAACTTATACTTAACATTAGAAAGAGACAGTTGCAATTTCTGAGGCACATAATGAGGAAAGAGGGCTTGGAAAATCTGATACTCACAGGTCAGATTGAAAGCAAGAGGAAAACAATGTATAACATAATGGATGGTAGAACGGAATTTAGAAATAATGAAAAGACAGAATTTATTTAGAGCTGCAAGGGACAGGAAGCAGTGGAGACCCATGCTCGCCTACATCCTGAGGGGTCATGGAACATAAAGAGAGATTTTGCATTTCACATTATAAAATATCCACTTTTCATTACTTATCACAATGTATTACAACAATGTGGAAGCTAAACATCAAAGCAAGTGGCATAACCAATTTTAAGAAGTTAAAATATACATGCTCATAACAGCTGTCTCATCCTGGGTATGACAATAAACTCCATCCATGTCCTGGGTATGACAATAAAGTACATCCAGCAGCAAGGCCTCTGATCAGTGGGTTTTCAGGCATGTAGAATCATCTCTTAATCTCTGGTCGATCCTGACCCTGGGCTAGGGTCCTATCTATGGGCAAATAGTTAACCCCCAAACTGGGGTCAAAACACTATGAAAGTGTAAAAATAGGTCTTAATACCAGCAGTACATTTCTTTCTTTCTTTTAATTATTGCCAGCAATGAATTTTTGAAGAAAAAAAATTATTACCAGCAATAAAAATCTTGTCAGCACTAAATAACACATTGTGGTTGATATGCCGTAAACCAAACAACAACTGTCACGATGCAATCAAAAGCAGCTTTTTTAAATGAAGTTGATTAAAACAAAACAAAAAACTTTCCTAATGCTATCTTATGAGAGAAACAACAAATTTTTTAGATTTTGTCATCCACTCTGTTCATTTTCTGCGCTTGCTTTCAATTTTCTATCAGGTCTTTTCATTGTTTTGTTTTATTTTCTTTATCAACTTGTTTTTAGCTCATTTGTACATATTTAAATCCTAACACTTGCACTTTTCTGCTCTATCAATTACTTTTTTGATCTAAAGATCAATATGTTTGTTAAAGTATCAGTTGTTGATCTCCAGCTTCTCATCTTTATCTCCTCATTAATTTACCTGTCTTTCATCTACCTAATTTGTAGTTATTTTCCTACTATGTAACAAAACTGCACTTTCCACCAACATTGTGTCTAACTTTTTGATCTGACAAAATCTGTTGATCGAAATGTTCTCAAGAGCAAAGCAAGTGACTCTCAAAACGAACAGCTGACTCTTACCTGTAGGAACAATAACAGTTTATTTGTTATGGTTTACAGTTATCAGTTTAAATCTTCCCAATTTTGAGGTGCTCTAGTGTATTTAACTATAACCAGTTTCTGAGTTAGTAGGTGCCAGCATTATTCATAACATATTGTAAAAACAAGAGCAATTCCCTGAACAGGGAATTTTGGTCTTGGGCATGCCACCAAAGTTAGTTTCCAAAACTTCATTCAAACATCACTTTGCAAAGTAAAGCTTCTTGGGCTAGGAAAAAAAATCTTCAGTTGACCAAGTTCTTCTCAATAATATCTTCCAAGGTGGGGCTGGAGTAGGTGGCAAAGAAAGGTGATGATGTCAACTTTCTGTTATATTTTGTCTTGACAACTAGAGAAGGGGTTTGATGACTTCACCCACCTGTCACAAACTGTCTTATTGAACTTTAGCTCAACCAATCAAAACAGAATTGTGGAGTAATATTAAAAAAGTAATGACATTCCATTACTGATTTAAGCCAAGATTAGATTTAGCATTATTTCAACTGTCATTTTTCTAGCAGTTAGTGGGGATGAAGGATGGGTATGCCCACCTTGTTTTACCCTATCCTAATAGTTCAAACCCTATTAAATCAGGAGTTCAAACCAAGACAATTCCAGGTGCTAATTCAGTTTATTGTAATTAAATGCTTTTCCTTTCTTCAATAACCCACTAAAAAAAAAAAAAACTCCTGGTATGCTAATAAAATTCACATTACCTAGCTTGGCTATCTAAGCTTTTCATATCAATTGCTCAAGTTAATTGCCATTGAAATTGCCACCAAATACAGATTCAATCATTTGTTGAATTCACACCAGTAAATCTATTACATTAGTTTCTCATTCCAGCTGATCACCTGGTATAAATTCACAGGCTGGTAGAATCCATACCAGTAACTCTATTACACTGTTATCTCTGCAGATTATTATGGATAAAGTAATTATGTCATCACTTCACTTCAGATCATTGTAGGATGCCAGTAACCAAACTATAATAAAGATGATTAACAGTGGGACAGAATTAGATTTATATCATTGTGGCACTAAGGATACTTCATAACTTGTTTTATTAAGAAGCATACATGATGTACAAGCAGTTACTGAAAAATGAACTTTACCTACTTTTCACAATCTAACCATTATTTTTTTTAAAAGCTCTTTGTTAAGAGAAAACTTTTCAGCATCTCTTTACATATATATATATATATATATATATATATATATATATATATATATATATATATATACACACACACACCTTCTCTATTAGGTGAGGGGAGTAATATTGGTAGAAAACAGTTCCTCAGATCTTCTACAATCTTGTCCAATTCTCCTTTGAATATAAAATAGTCAGTTGGTCCTCCGGTTATTTGATGGTGTCTATCTCCTTCCTGGGTAGCATATGGCAGAAATTGGTTGCATGGTACTTATCACAGGAAGAACCTCTAACTTGATTATAACCTGAAATAGACAATAAATAGCCAAATTATTTAAATGTTAATAGGACAGACAGTATTGCAAAAAAACTCCCCTTTTAATAAAATAATGTTGCATATAATTGCCTAATATCTGGATCTTTTTTGTTATCTTTTATTTAATGACAAGAACAAACATGTTAATTTAATTTTTATTCTAGGTTTGTCCAAGAAAGGTCATGAAAAACAGTTCTGGGAAATTTTTAAAATACACAGATCAACATACAAAATATCATTTAAGTCTACTACAATCGGTGAAAAATTTCATGTCAACATTATGAAAAATATTAAGACAATTAAAATTTTGATATTTTTATCCCACTGGATGTTTCATAACTTGTTTCTTGTGTTTTATATTCAGTAAATGTTGGAAATGTATTCCATTCATGAGTCAATAGCTGCTTAATCACTCATTCACTAAGAATTTATCTCACATTTTATATCAGCGGTAATGCAAATAATTTTTTTTTGTTTTAGCATTTATCTGATACTTGATATTTTTGTGACTAATTAGCTGGAAATAACAATCCGTTCTAAAATTACATTGAAAAATGTTAATGTTTTTGCTACTTGCATAAAATACAGTTTTGTTAAATTAGCACATATCAACTTTGCAGAATTTTTTGTCTGTTGAAGGATGTAGACTTTACACTTTATTCTGTAGTGTTTTCTTCTCATTATTGAAATTAAATGATTATCAGTATATTTAAGAGTTTCTTTTGTTGTCTTTAAGTCAAAGAAAAGTTCATAAGTTCTAATGTATTTTGCTAAAAAGAAAATTATTGGATATTTTTTCTCTTTTCTATTTGCTTAACAGAAATCAAGGTATAAGAAAATAATTGTGCTAAAGTAGTTGGTATTAAAATAATTGTTTCAATTTTTTCCTTCCAGATTAAATTAAAGTATCATGCAAAATGAGTTGGTGGGATTCTCAAAATTTCACACATTTTGCATCAAATGCATTGAAAAATGCTCAGAAAAAAATTGACCAAGTTCTGGATATCAAGGAAGAGGGCCATGCACCTTCCTCAAAAGGTATATCTATGATTTAGAAAATCGTTTTTTGGGTTTTTTTTAATTTTATTTCTACAAAGATGGTTGTATTCATTGTGGACAAACTTGCTTATAGCTTATTATTTTTAACTAGCATTTCTTTCATCTTTATTCCAGTTGCTTTTTTGTAACTACTCACTTTCTCAGATGTTTGCTAACTTTACCCTTCATTAACAAAAAATTGGGAGTTTGCTTGCTGTAAACTCTGAATTTTTTTTTAAATTCAGTCTCTTATATAAAGCTTTAATTAAATTATTCTTATGTATCATACTTAGTCAATCATCATTTGAAAACATTATTAGTTCATTTAATTTTAAGGTAAAATGTTGTTTGCCCATTAAAGCCAGAGAAAAAGGTAGACAAGATTTTAAGACAGTTTTTCCACAAAATGAAAATATTTGAAAGAGATGTGATAAGCAAGAGATTTTGAACAGGAAAGTCAAGTTACAAAAACTTCAGTACAATAATTATTAGTTTGAGTCCTTAATAATTTCCATTTTTGTTTATCAACTTTATTCTTCAAAATAGTACAATTGGTTCCCTAAAGCGGAACTCAACCTAAGAGAATAACTCAAGAATAGCTGTAAGATCTAGATTAACTTTTTGTCATCCATTTTATGATCAAAACATTTTTAATTGATAAATTTAACTTTCTATTTTTATGCTCTTGTAATTTAGAACAAAATGTTCAGTATATTACTAGTGACATTTAGTGTTTTTGGTTTTTTTTTGTATGGCTGCACATATTCTAATTTTATATAATACAATTATTTTATTGACTGTAATTTTTTTCTCTTTCAGACACAAAAGATTCAAAGAAAGTGTCATCTAATGAATCAAGTTGGACTACATGGTTATCTTTTGATGGTTCCTCTGAAGAGAAACCTGTTACTGCTCGAAGCTCTTGGGCTTTACCTTTTGACTTCAACAATGAACCAGAACCAGGAAGTTTCTTTACTGAGAAACAATCCTCTCCTATCACTGAACAGATGATCCCCAAGAGTCATTCCCTTTATCCAATTACTACTATGGCAGGTAAAGATGAGGGCAAAGTAAAAACAGAACCTTCAGGTAAAGAACCTAGCCCTGAGAAGAAGACTGCCATTATTAAACCTGACGATCAGTCAATAGAAACCAGAGTCACTTTGTCTGAAGATGATTCTGAAGTTGTTCTTGAAGATGTCAGGACTCTGAAAGAGAAAAGTTCAGATGTGTTTGTAGACAAAACAAATAGTAGTCCACCTGTTAGTGCTTCTCAAGATAGTACATTAGAATCTGAAAACGAAGCAGATAGAACTTTAAAGGATCCAGAGATATCCTCAATCATTAAACAACAAACCAAAGTTTCAGAGGATCAAGGTCAATTCCTTGAAGTTTCCTCTTTGGATACATCAAAAGAGACTACTCTCCCTAAGGAGAGCCTGCCCCTTAATATAGTATCTTCAGATTGTACAGAAAACTACTCAGGCTTTCCTGTGACAGAACTGTCCATAGATGCACAGATACCTGATGTTTTAGCAGAATCGCCATGTTTCACTCAGCCAAGCGGTTCTCTTTTGGCCATTTATGTGCCTGAAGAATCTGATCCTGTCCAAAACCAAAATCCATGTCTCAATGATGAGACTTCCAATATAGAAGCAACAGAGACTGAAAAATCAGTAGAACTTTTGGAAGAATCAGAACAAATTGAAGACAACCACCATATGGAACTGGTCTTATCTTCTACAGAAAAGAGCCCAAGCTGTGAAAATGTTAGCGTAATGAATTTTCCAGATTCCTCCATGAATGAAAGCACGGTTGTAATTGAAACTACTTCTCCTTCTAATGAAATACTCCTTCCCTGTGATAATGCTTTGTCTTCTTTGGATGTAACATGTGAATCTTTAGATAGTTTCAATACTGTGATTCAATCACATGCACAAGTAAATGAAGAAAATTCCACCAAAGCTGATGCCTCTGAGGAAAAACCTGACTACTGTGATAAAAAAGAAGAATTTATGTCCGTTCAGTTACAAAGTGAAGTAGTTGAGTCTTGTTTCTCTGGAGAAACCCCCAACAATAATCTTAAAATTGAGTGTGAAAAGGATATTGTTGGAAATGCCCATTTCCTCACTGCCTCTGTATATAAGAGTCCTCCAAGTAGTCAGGCTCAAGATGATTCTAACTTATTAAGCACAATTGTTGAAGTGTATGAAGAAGGTTCTGGAAAGCTAGAAACACAGAATGACAACAAGTTGGACAGCAGTGCTGAAACAAGTGGTTCTGGTGAGACAGTTGTTGAGAAAGATGTTTCTCCAACAGATTCTGAGAGTAAAATTGAACTGGAGACTGGCGCTGCAGAAAGTGTCATGTCTTCATCTTCAAACAGCTCTTATGTTAAATGCCTGATTGAAGAAGCCATGGAAGAGACTCGGTCAGATCATAGTGACAGTCACTCCAATTCAGCCGACCGTTCAGAAAGCTCCAAAACAGAATCGGAACATAACAGTGAAAAAAGTATCAGTGGACACGATTCTGGGGATGAGATTGACACGACGACGTCATCTGATATTGAAATCATATCCACACCCACCCCGAATGGGGAACGGGGAGAACATTTATTTGATCTGTCCCCTTTGCGACTGACTTTGCATAAATCTTTGCGGAGGCATAGTCCAGTTCATAGCCATTATCGGTCAGATAGCCAGTCTAGTTCAAGTACATACAGCAAGTGTGGAGAGTCTGACCAGCTAAGTCCAAGAAGAGACAGTTTAGAAAGGCAAGATTTAGAATCGGGTGATGAAAGTAAAGAAGTGACATCAACTATAACTAAAGAGCACTCTGAAAATTGTAAGTATAAAGTTTTTTTTTTTTTTTTACTAAACAGAAGTCTCAAAGTACCATGCATTTGTGCTTATTAATCCCATAATACAGCACAATCAGCTTTTTCAAATTCTCTCCTGTCACTATTCACTTGTCATTTACACACACATGAAAAACTGATTATTTATGGGTTTCACGTTCTTTGCATTTTTCTTCATTAATATACAAGGTAACCAAAAAAGTTCTGTCCGTTTTTTGATTAGTCATTGAATGAAGTTGAAATATATACGAAATACGTGTAGCAATTGTTTTCAGATTCGGACACCTGGAAGTAGGAACATCAGACGTTATAAAAAAACACGCGCACCGTGCCCGGCCATCAGTTATAAGCCGAACAGCTGTGAGAAGGATGGATGTGTCTAGAGATCTCGTTCGGGGCTGTTTGCTTTACGACTTCAAAGTGGGCTTATCAGCAGCTGCATCAAGTCGCCGCATATGTCAAGCGTTTGGGGATAGTGCTGTGGATGAACGTACTGCAAGGCATTGGTTTCGAAAATTCAAGTCAGGAGATTTGTCTCTCCATGATGAGTCTCGCAGTGGACGACCACAGGTCTTGAATGACGGAGTCCTGAAGGCGGCCATTGAAGAGGACAGTAGTCTAACGTGTGGTGAACTTCCAAGACAGTTCAACGTTTCCGATGAAACAGACTTCACCTGCACCACCTAGCTAAGACGTACAAACTGAGTAAGTAGGTTCCGCAAACACTGTTGGAGGTCCACAAGGGACAACAAGTGGTAGTCTGCGTATCACTGCTTTCTCACCACCGTACCGCATCCTTATTCAATCGAGTGCTTACCAGCGATGAAAAGTGGGTTCTGTATGAAACTCCCAAGCGTTCCAGACATTGGTTGTCTCCTCAGGATGCTGTCCCTCACACCACAAGACCGCCTATGCACCCACGCAAGATTATGCTTTGTGTCTGGTGGGCAGGTCGTCAAGTGGTTCATTATGAACTGCTACCAACGGGCCATATGGTCACTGGAGACCTATACTCGCAGCAATTGAAATGTGTGCAACAGGCATTGCACCAGAAGGAGCCAGCACCGGTGAATCGCAAAGGTGTGCTTTTCCTCCATAACAACGCCAGGCCGCATGTCGCACAAGTGGTCAGGGTGACCATACAGCAACTTGGGTGAGAGACTTTGTGTTATCCACCTTATTCACCTGACCTTTCGCCATTCGATTACGACCTCTTCCACTCCCTGGATAATCATCTTCATGGGAAATCCTTCACCAATGAAGCAGACTTGCGCAAAGCCCTCACGGACCTCTTTGCGTCAAAACCCCCAAGTTCTACAGCAAGGGCATTGAACAGCTGGAGACACGTTGGCAGAAGTTGCTGGATGCTGATGGTGATTACTTCGAAGGCTAAATATAAGTTACACATACTGTGAAGCATTTTCTTTTTTTCCTTTAAAAACGGACAGAACTTTTTTGGTTACCTTGTATTAAAAATGTATGTCAAAATTTGTACATTTGTCATGTTTTGAAAGAGGCCCTCTTTTAAGCAAAATGGCTCATCTCATTATTTCTTTGATTAAAAGCTATGAATTAATTTTATTTGTTTATCAATCAGAATGAAAGGAAAAAACTAAGACTTACAATGATAATTATTTGATAAACAAATAAAATTAATTCATATCCTTTAATAAAAAAAAAATGATTTTTGGCTTTATGTGTATGATGAACTTTTTATAAGCTACAAAAGTAAGTAGTTGCCTCAATTTTGTTAATAGAAATTTGTGAAAATATATTTTTGACTGATTATTTATTCTTATAAAATATGAAAAATTCATATAGAAGGCAGTTTTTATTAAATGAAAATGTTAAAAGTTCATGCAAATTTTATGCAGATAAAGAACAGTTATTAAAATGTTCATTTTCTGGATATTTTTATAAATTAGATTAAGCCTAAAGAGAAAGACCATTTGTGTAGTTGTTTCTTATTCTGCGTTATTTCCTTTGTTCTTCAGAATATTTGGGTTTGATTTGTATTTTGCAATTTTCACTGTATTTCTTCCTGATCCTTTTCCAAAAAGTACTTTTATCTTTCATTCTTTTTTTTGAAATTTTCCAGAGCATTTTTACTAAATCACTTCTGAATCTTAACCAAAATTTATGTCAGCACAAGTCAATTGAATTATTTATAACTGATTCAACAAATGTTTTTGTTTGACAGATGAACAAATAAAATCAAATGAAAACACAGTCAGTGAAAAGGACCCTTGTCATCCAGACAAATTATTAAAGGTAAAAATAGTCTTATATTTTTGCTTGGCTTTAAATATATTGTCATTATCTTTTAGCTCCATTAGTTAGGACATCCCTCATGTTTGTTTATTCTGATAAGATCAGGTTCTGTAACTTATTTGATCATTGGGGAACATGACACCAATGGTTCATCATATGATTCATTAAGGGATATTTTTTATTTTATTAGTAATATTCTTGAGTAAGGATTTGGCATCTGTCTTAGATTTCTTTACATTTCATGTGTTATAAATCCATTCTTTATTACAAAGTCTGATACTCTAACCATTGTTATATTTGACAACTCACTTCACTTTCTTAATGAACTTAACTAAATAAAATTTAGCTTAGCTTTAGTTATAGTTCTGTTAAAGCAAGAACAATGAAATTAATGTTTGTTTTACAAATATCATTTCCCTTTGGGCCAGAGGATTACCGTTGTAATAGGCTAGAACTTATGGGGTCAACTATTTGGTTGACCCCATAATCAATGGTGATTGGTTAAAAAGACTTATAGTTATAAAAATGTATTTAATTGATGCATTTTTATAAAAAAAATGAAATTATACTAATGATATGCTACAATAATAAAGGTGTCGACTTTAAAAAGAATAGAGAGAGAGAGAGAGAGAGATACAGGAAATTAAAGACACAATAGATTTTCCTTAACTGAAACCTGTCACGATTAGACTAGCTGTCCCTTTATTAACATAAGATATTAATATAAGTCAGATGAGTGGAAAGTATAATGCTTTAATATTGTTTTAAAAGCTTTGTCCATCAGACAAAATTAAAACAAAAAATTAAATTGGATGAGCCCACAATATTGTATTTAATATATATTTGATTATTTATAAGGTGAATGTGTAATCACAAGTAAAGGAAATTACCACTACGCAAGATGCTTGAACCACCTGAACAATGTAATCCTTATTGAAATCAGCTTCTCTTTATTATTAATCTTGTCTCAGTTTCCTGCTACTTTGTATTATATTTTCACTTGTTTGTATCTTTTTCTTATAAATAAGCATCTTCTTGTAATACATATTAGATATTAACAAATTTAATGGTACTTTCTTGTCAGTAAAATATTCAATTACTGCAAGTGGTTTCTTCTTAATTACTTTACTCTTCATTCTACTCTATCTCTTACTGTATATAGTTTGTATATACCATATATACTGTAGTATAGTGAGTTTTTTATGATCTGTCTTTTATGCAAAAATATAGGGGGTTGCACTATACACAGGCCAATTTTCTTTTTTTTTTTTTTTTTTTTTTTTTGAAGAGACTAAAAATCATGCATTTTCGGTGACCGGTTGCACTATACATAGGTAATTTTTTTTTCTGGGGGTGTTAATATTCATGTATTTTCGGTGACCATAACCTACCTGGCAGGCTACATTCTCACAGTACCTTTGGCGAACCATTACAGTATAGCCTGCCCCCTGTAGCTTAAATTCTTTCTTTCTGTTGCTACATGAACAGCAGAACAGCATTAGCTATGCGTTCCACTTAAAATCTACAAATACCTTATATAAAGGAAGAATTAACAATGTTTTTTTTTCCTTTCTCCAATTTGCTTTCATCTTCGTTCACACATGTTAATATCACTGAGGTATTGCTTTTTCAGCATCACCCTTTTTGTCTGATATGTATCTATACCATTTATGTTTTAGCTGTATTCCTTATTCTCTCTTCCTCTGTTTACTTATATTTATTTTCATTTATTATATTCTTTCCATTTACTGGTATTTATCTTATAATTCTCTGTTCCATATTCTTAAAATATTTTGACAAGATGCACTGCAATATACAGTTAATGATGATTGCACAGGGTGAAATACCAAATGAATTTTAATTCCAGTTGTTTTATTTACGGCATACAGTGATATTATCAATAGGAATCAACAAAACTGAAGAGCATTATAAAAGCACATCCCACGATTTATATAATTATATGCAAAGTATTATGGTATATGTTATAGGGAGAAATTATTTATAATACACTGAAGAAAATAGATTTTTTTACTGAACATTTATTAACTAAAAACCATGGAAGTCTTGTCCTTCATTATCTTCAACTATCATCAGATCAACAACAGCTTCTTTATCCTCAGTCATAGTGTCATTGAAACTGGTCTGATATTTCCTCCACACCTGAACATATACAGTTCCTAGCATAGAAGCATTCATGCATGCTCTCTCCCTCTCTAAATGTCTTTTCCCCTTCAATCATCCAGTTGATCCACTGATCTCTAATAGCATCTTTAAAAGATTTGTTTAGGCAAACATCAAGCAGTTGTACAATAATCACTGCTTTGTCTGTGTTCTGGGATTTAACGAGCAGAAACACTATCCATGAGATGGCATTTAAATATATGTGCATTTGTTGATTTTTTTATGTGGCATACATAGTGGATGAGGTTTTGCTCTTCGTATAGCAACAAAATGGAAGAAACTTAGGCTGCACGGGAGGCAGGCCCAGGGTAAAGGAACTACTGTAGTAAGGCATAAAGGAAAACAAAAGTACAGTATCCAAATCTTTGTATCAAATATGTTACGGTAAGTGGAGTTTCTCACCATTTTGGGGCAGCTTTGTACAAAAACGAATGAAAACCATTTATTTGCTATAAAATATGTCCAGGGTGATGCTCAGTACTATGGTAGGCCTACTAGTATTGCTCAGAAGCTGTGGTAGCATTATGCATAAGCTATATGAAAAAATCAGGTTTTGCACTATACATGAAGTTGGCTTATACACAAGTATATATGAGTGTTTATTTTTCTAAATGAAAAATTTCAATACCTGCACATTTTTTATTATTATTATTAATATCACTTGATCAAAACAGAAATTCTAAAATTAAAATATTTAACTTTAATGTTGTTTGGATTTCCTTTACTGAACAAAAAAACGCAATGATTCAAATTATTGATATAAGTTAAAAAAGCAGAAGTCATTAAAATCAACCTAATATTCTATTTTCATTTGTCTTTTTCATCTGCTGCTACCTCTTTCTCTGCTTCTTTCTTTCCAGTTGTAGTTATTTAGCATGTCCCAAGCTTATGTGCAAACTGCTATTGTGTGTAGTGATTTTTGAAAAAATAAAATCTCACCTTTCCTTGACACCAATGCCTATCTCTGAGAGATTCAAAATATTTTGGTTTTGTATTTAAAAGCTGTTCAAACTTATTTGTATTCACTTGAAACATTAACAAAATTGAAGGAAATAAGATTGTCTGTTTTTATCTTACAGCAGTTATCACAAATTTTCAATAGTTTTGTTGGTATCCAAAATAGAACCCATAAATATTTAAAACTTTATCCTATAATTATTTATGTAAATTATCAACAGATTTCCTGTTGGTAGAGGTGATAACTGATTGTGTGGCTTATGGTACTAAGCATAAGCAATAAATAGAAAATTGATAAAAATATGAAAGAAAAAACCTGCTTAAAAATATTGTTGGAGAAATCTTTTCAACACTAAAATGAATCTTTTTTTGTTATTTTGTTAAAGTAATAAAGCAGTTCTATACATTTGCTTTTAATAATCAGTGACTAGCAAAACAAATTTAGAAATTTTTTGGCAAAGAAATCCATTTTTAAGTAACTAAAAAAAGAAATCAACATTTTTTTTCTACTTGCATAAGAAAATAACATTTGCATAAATGAGGAAAAGGAATCACCAAAGGAGACTCATCCTTAAATAATGACCATGTTTGCTCATAGATATACAAATAACTTTTAAAAATATGTTCCCTCCTTAGCTGCTTATACTGTTATGCCCAGTGGGCTAAATCTGGCATATAGATACACTATCTTATGGATGCAATTATGAAAGTAAAAATATTAAATGACTGATCCTCTTTCCATGTGGAATCTTAAAAAATACTTCTGCAAATTCAAACTTTCCAAACTAAAATATTAATTTCAATGCAAAAGTTCCAAAGACTTTTTTTTCTTCCTAAAATGTTAACAACAAAATGGATGATAATTTGTTAGCATGTCCTTTTTCTTAAATTGAAAATTAATTGACAAAAAAAAAAAAAAAAAAATTTGTCAAGTGACATTGAAAATATGTTCATGATATTTTTGGCTTCTGCAACTTACACATACACAATTCTATATATTTATTAATTGCACTTGATCAAATTTTTAAAATGTTCAGCTGTATCCTTACATATTTCAAAATTAAAATATTTGTTTAAGGAACTTTTGTTCATTAATCAACTTATCTTTAATTAGAGAAAGTCTTTTACAGTGTTACTATTACAAATTTTTGATCAAGTGATGTTTACAATGGAAATGAATTACTCAGTCAAAATAATATTTTCCTGTATTATCAGTATTAAATATATAAATAGATACAACAGTAGATTATTGAGTTCCTTAGGACAGGTAGTGTATACTATTTTCTTACAGACTTAGGCATTATCAAAAATCATTTTTAAAGGATAAGCTGCATGTAGTGACTAAAAAATCTTTTACTCTCCTAATTGACACTTTGTAGCTGGAAGTACAACCTAGACAGACTGTGGAGTTCTGTAAGGTAAGTATCAACCCATATTGTTGACCCTGGGTTGGACAACTATGGAAATACTTACCTTTACTATCATACCACTGTTACTACTACTACTACCACTATCACCACCACTACTACTATTACTACTACATCACCAAAAACTATGCATAACCTGGCTTTCTTATATTATGGAATAATATTTTTATTTTTATTTTGCTCTTGGCCTTTTTTCAATGAATTGCAATTATATATATATATATATATATATATATGTATATATATAATATTGCACCTTGGGGGAAAATGTTTGCTTTTCATATCTGATTAGTTTTAATCATGCTATATTTTCAGGGGTTTATAAATTTTTTTTATTTATTATTCTAATTATTTACAAGGGTTTTTACTTCCATCTTAAAGGTGTATTATGATATTCAAATCCTCTGTATCAGAGTGGCTTAATTATATGCTTAAAAATTTTGTTGCTCTCATGTTATATAAATAACATTATATATTTGTTAAATATGGCTAAAAGCTTTTGATAGAATACATGTCTTTGTAGTCTGCACATTTATAAACAATAACAGGAAATTTTATTTACTACTTTTTCTGTTTTTATTAGCACTCAAATGAATTTAGGGGTTGTATGTTCCATATAAATGTTAGTCTTGAAAAACCAAAACAGAAAAAACTGATAACTGTTAAGACACGCTTCAACTTAAATCTAGAACACTTTTCTTTTCAGAAAACTCTGTATTTCAATGGTGTCTAAAATAGTTATAGAAATACCTGCTTTTTGCTGACACCAGAATTTTCAATTGTAATTTGTTTCTATTGGATTATAAATACTAATAAAAATGTGAGAATATTTCTTTTTTTTAACATTTGAACTAATTGAACAGTAAAACAAAACCTTTTGCATTAATCTCTTATTTTGAAGCAATGTCACTTTATGAATTGCCAAGTATAGCATATTGATAACAATGACCAAAGTTGAGCAATATTTTCCTTGGTTGGTACTACTTGGATAAAAATAAAATCTATATATTTTACACTTGATTTGTGAAATATTTTCAACATAAGTTTCTGAAGGTATGGCCTGAAAAATATTTGTGAAAAAAATAACATGATTGCCATAAAATTAGTTATTTATATGCATACTTCAAATCTGTAGTACTTTACTGGCATAAGCTACATTTTGGAAAAATATATGTAAGTTTAATTAAAAAGAACCAAGGTCTGTCTGTTTAATTTTTTTATTGCATTTTTCAATTTTCGAATGTGTTGAGTATTGTGCTCAAAAATGGATAAACTGTCCAATTTTAATCAGACTTCTTTGGGTGAATGTTTACTGCCTAAATATACCTTATATATATATATATATATATATATATATATATATATATATATATATATATATATATATTGTAACCTAGGAAGGGTTACTGAATGCGGAATAACCAAAACGAAGGTTGGAAATGAAATGGTAATCTTTATAACATCAACAAAATACAGTACTCGCTAGTGGCATGAAGTAAAACCACTGTTAGTGGTGGACTACTTAGACAGCATAATACCCCCACAACATATTTATGAGGATTGGGACATACCCATTAGTATTCATGGATATGGTATATATATATATATATATATACACACACACACACACACACAGAGTACCAGAGTAGAAATATTTGGGTACTTATATATTTAATATACTTTTGATGCATACATTTGCTTTAAATTTACACAGGTGATGTTTTAATATAAAATAACAATTACTAAGAAAATTACATAATCTGAAACATGTACTGCTGTATAAGTATAAAAAGTAACATTATGGAAAAAAAATTCTCCGATATATTGACTTCATATTAGTCACATTACCTTAGTTTGCAGCAACTACTTAGAGATGTTTTTCATAACCTTTCGCAAATCCTTAATGACATTCTTTTGAAATCTTAACTCATTCTTCCCTTGTAAACAACCTTAAAACCATTAACATTTCTGGGGTCCCACTGATGGATTTGATCTTTCAAGCTTTGTTATAAATTTTCAAATAGATACAATTGGAGATCAACAATACCACTGAAGCACTTCTACAGAATTCTGAACAAAGCATTTGCAAGTTATTTTAGCTCTCTGCTTCAGGTTGTTATCCAACCATCTTTAAGCTCCAGCTGTTGAACCAAAGAACATATTAGCTTCCAAAATATTCTGATACATTACTCCATTCATAGTTGTTTCAACTATGTGAATTGCTTGTGTACCATCAAAAGAGAACTTCATCCATGCATCAAACTTCATTATGCTGCTTAATTATGTTATTCTTTTGTTTGGTTGAGAGCTCCTTCACTTTATCTATGACAGAGGCTCTTTGAAAAAAGGTGAAGCAGTGAATGACAACTGTGATTGAACATATTGAATAATTGCTAGAAGATTCCTTCTTAAATAACATTTTTTTTAGTATCCAAATATTTGTTTCAATGTTTTTTGATATACATTTTTTCTGCATTGCATATTTGGATATTATATATTTTTTCTCAATAAGTGTCAATTTTATATTGTGATAAATCACCTGTTTAAATTAGATATTAGAAGTACGTTAAATATTTTATAAGTCTTCAAATGCTATGCCTCCACTCTCCGACTGAATGTGTAAATCAGTTATCTCCTGGTAATTTTCCCTCTGAAAGTTCTCCACTGCCTTAACCGGGTATTGAACTCACACTCTTTGGGTCTGTCACTGGATCTAACCAACGCCTTTATCCACTGTGGACACATGGCACAGTGGATAAAGGCGTTGGTTAAATCCAGTGACAGACCCAAAGAGTGTGAGTTCAATACCCGGTTCAGACAGTGGAGAACTTTCAGAGGGAAAATTACCATAACTAATTATAATTGATAACTGACATCCATCAAACATGGCTCGTGGAACTAGAACAGTCTACCCCAGTGATCGAAATAAAGGGTTCGGTTTAAAATTCCAACCACCTGAAGAATGCTAGAGCGTACAACGGCCGAAACGTTGTGACAATTATGGCGACAAAGATGAGGACAATAGTCCGACTAATGTAAATACTGTATATAAAGATTATATTAAATTTCCAGTCATAAAGTTTTATCATTAATGCATATGTTTTATTATTGTGCTTTAACATACAGACTTTCATTTATAAATCTTTCAAATCAATTCTCAGATTCTGTGAATACATTTAATAATTGATTCACTGATATTACTTGAATTGTGTTTGTTATTCTGATAATGAGTTCATCCAAAGAACAAGATTTTGATAAACAAGAGTGTTTTCATATAACACTCTCTTAAATTGCAAATTTAGCAATGATTCTGATGAATGATGTTTGACTTTATTGAATTTATTGAAGTATGTTTTATTAGGGTATGAATATTTGCATATGAAATTAACAAAACCATCTAAGAATAAAAGCCCCATAAATCTATCACATTTTGACTACTATTAGGTTATCAACTTGGTAATTATACAAATTAGAAAATTAATTGTCTGCTGACTTTGGTCAGTCATTGTTTTCACATTGCTAAATTGCCAAATCCTTTGCCATTTGATATTTTCATGTTGAAAAGGAATATCTATAATTTTTTCAGTTTTACAAATGTTAAAAATATTTAATTAATTAAAAAAAAAACAACTTAGAAAAAAAGTTAGTTTACCATTTTTGTAATCCTATGCTTATTTTTAAACACCTTTGGAATGAATATAACTACAAAAAGTAAGTGCAACATTTAAATCTCTTTAAAACTGGATTGCCCTCTTCCTATTTCTAAAATTAGTATAACTTTCTATACTTTTACAGCCTCCAATATATGGAATTTGATCCCTACTGAATGCTTCATTGTTGTGGCCTTGTGCCAGACAAGACTAAGCTTAGTAAATATCTAAATCTTCATTTGTAGATTAAAGAAAAAACTTCTTTCTTGTTTATCCTATCAGATATCCAGATATTTTCCCATTAAAAATACATTTTCACTCTGCTGCCTATTCTTCCCCATGCTTAATAAAATTCCTTGCTCACCGCTGTTGAATCTTTTTATTTTCATTTTTCATGTAACAATTATCTTTGTTTGCTTTAAGAGATCAAGAAACAAAACTACCTTCCACTCAAAACTGACATTGCTTTTTTAATTTTATATCTCCAAAATATTTTTTACTGTTACTATTGTGTTCCTTTTGTATATAAGTGACCTTTTAACTGTTTCACCAAATCCTACTCAATATTTTAAAAGCTAGTGCTGGTAATCCAAATTTTGTTCAGACAATACATTTAGTGCCGTTAAATGAAATGTTTGTTTTAACGTCATTTACTTCACAGAAACAAAGTATATGAGGATTTAATTTCCTAAGTATTTTTCTATCCTAAGGAAAATTGGTTATAAAACCGGTTGCAAAAATAACTGTTTAATAGAAATATGAAGCATAAGCAAACTTTTTAACCTTTCTAAAACAAGATAACTTTAAAAACACTGAAAACTGTCTGTACAGTTCATGATCTGTTTATCTTTAAACAAGAGCTGTTTGTTTTAGATGCAACACTTTTTGTTATTAATAAGTTAATCTTACATATGGCAAACCAATTTATTTAAAAATACTTTTGTCAAAAATGAATTTTTGTTTTTAATAAAAAGTAAAATTAAATATTTAATCTTAATTCAGCTAGGTGAGTTGCTAAAAATGTTGTGGGTCAGTTTAATACATCAAGTAGATTTTCTTTGTTTATATTCAAATATATTATTTAAAAAAGCAGCCTTAAAAGTTAATATCCATCAGTATAGCCTGCTTCATAAAAATGAGTCCTCAAATCAAATTTTTCATGAATAATGTTTTAATGACGTTAAATCACCTTTACCAATAACTATTTCTGTTCATAGATAACTACTTAATTAAATAGTAAAAATTTGTAATTAACCTTACATTTGCAAATATGTTTATCAGACAGCTTTTAAGTATGTGGTCAAACTTAACTGGTTAAAATGGGGAATATAGTTTCCTTTGAGTAATTAGAAATTTAGTCTTAAAAACATTGTTTATCAATTCAGCCAAAAAATTCTTTGTCTTGAAGGTAGGCAACCTTAAAGTCCAAAAGAACAAAAATAATTTTGATAGAATAAGTTTTCATATAATTCTTAGTATTTGATGAACCAAAAGTTAATAATTAGAGATTGTTAATCTTACAGTTCTTGAATTCCTTTCATTCATGTTTTGGCAGCTAAACTGACTTGAGAACTGAAATAGTCTTTCTGATTTCACATCTAGTCACTATTATGGAATTAATATAACTAGTACCCAACTGTTATATTTTCATAATTATATGTTAGTACCAGATTTATCAAATATTAATTATAAAGAAAATAATACATTTCTGAAAAATAAGTTTAGACAAGTAGCAATGATTTTTTTTTTTTAATTTAAATGTTTTCATCAAACATTTTTATTGTTTTGAATTTGAATTGCAAAAACTAAGAAAATTTGTTCATTAATTTTACCATAACTGGTTTCTACTTATATGTGTGTTTGCTATTTTTAGAGTAGTATTAAGTTTTAATGAAAAAAGCTGTTATTGTATGTCTACATATAAATGTTAACCTTTGAAACAAAAACTAATTCAAGGATTTACTTTCATTTAAAGATAAGGAAATATTCAACCAGCAATGTGACTTATATGTAGATTTTGTTTAATATATTGATTAAATAGCAAATCAGTTTAGTCTTGCCAACCATATTTTAAAAATAAGCTATTAAATTTTTACTATAATGTCCTAATTTCACATTTAATATATAAAAGCCTCATTGCTGTATGTATGCTTTTTATCTCTTCAGAAACTAGCAGAAATGTCTGAAATTCTTCAGCATCGTGAGAACAAACTTGTGCAACTAAGCCGAGAAAACAATGATCTTCTGGAAAGCAACAGTATTCTACGGAAGTGAGTATCTGATATTAATTTCTTTAAGACAGTTTTCCCAGTTCACTTTTACTTCAATTCATGCATAATTCTTTTGGAATCATTTTTACAGCAAAGTAATTTATAAAAAAAAAAAAATTTTATTCATTTACTACTGTCCAAATTTGTCAAAATTGGCATATTTCAGCGATGTTGATAAATTTCTAATATAGTGACTCCTCAGGACCCACAGGTGGTGATTTTGCTGGGTCCCTGGGATATTCAATGGTCCCAACTAAAGTTTCTTAATAAATTGATGTGCTAAATTACAGAGCTACAGACTAAGTTTTTTTTTGTTTTTTTGGGGTTTTTTTCATCCCTTAAAACAACTTTAATCATGCTGAATCACTTAAACACTTGACAGAACATCTTTTTTTTAATTAAATTAATAAATTCAATACAAAAATAATATTTACACTTAATCACAGTTCAATTAAGAAACTATATATTTTGAGAATTATGACAGAACAAACTATTTTTTTTTTTAATTGACAAACCAAAATTTAAAAAAAAATTAAATACAAAAATAAATTAAAAAATAAAACAAAGTAAGAAAGTGTCTGGTAAGGCAAGATTGATGTCTATTACATGCCACCCATATATCCCATCACCCAATAAAAAAAAGGAAAGAAAAGTGAAGAAAAGAAGAACTAGTAAAAGTATTTGAAAAAATAACATCAAATGATTAATGCTGTGTTTATTATTTCAAATTATGAAATATACAGCTCTCCCTACAGTCTGTACCAATCCATACAGCAAAGTTTATTTTTTCTGAAGACATTTTTTGAGCCCTGTTAAATGTTATTTGAACAGTGAACTGAATGTTAAATATAAATGTCTCTACTTATTAGTTAAAATGTTTTGCACTCGTAGTTTTAAAAAGTATGTTAACAACAAAAATACAATGTTTAAAAAATAAAATATTAATGTCCTAATTACCATCAATATCTAGTTCATTTGACAAATGATTCTTGTTCAGATACAGAAAGAATATATTAGTTACATTAGTTTTGTGCATTGTATCATTTTTCAAGAGAAACTTTATACACAGATGGGAAAGTTACTGTGTCCTTTAAGATTTTTATGAATTCAGGATACAGGACGTGCACCTATCAATATCTCTGTATTTAATGTTAAATAATAAAGAATATTTTTAGCAAATTATATTTTTGTTAGTTTAAGGAAGGTAACACTACGGATAAAATGCTATAGAAAACCAAAAATAGTGCAGTTTATGGAGTAGTGTGAATGATTGAATATATCAAGTTGTTTGTAAAGTTTTGTACTGGAGACTTCACACTGAATAGTATTCCAAGGACAGATAGACGAGTTCAAGTTGATAGCTGAAGTTGGGAATAATGAATGTGATGTGTGTGGATTCCACATAGATTAGCAAAACTTCTACTGGGTTATATCTTTGTGAAATTCACTATTTAAGCATAGCAAACCTGTCACCCCTCCCTCTCTGCTTTTTTGTTTTCTTTTTTTTCTTTACTTTTTTTTTCTTTTTTTTTTTAAACAACTATAATGAATAAAAAGTAGATATTTTACAGTAATATGGAATACAGAAGGTTATGGGGACAAGCAAAATGAATAACTGATAATTGTGCCAAAAACTAGTGTTCATCCACAGGTGATGCCATATCGTGTGGCATCCATCAATCTTGAGAAGCCTTGAGGCCCACACAGGAGTGACAATCATGATTGCAATGAAGGCATGTGAAGACGCTCTCCCCCAATGTCACCTTCTCCCTGGCGGCAAGTCTTTATTTCTCCTCTCTGCACTTCAGCAATTTTACCCATAAATGTAGCATACCTTAAAACTATTTTTATCATTTTTACTTATATATGATTAAATAAATTAAGGGGATTTGAATAATCATAATTAGTTCATTGAGTCTAGAAGAATCCTCAAGGTAATGCAGGAAGCACTGGACAGCTATTTCGCCCTTTTTTGGGACTCCTCAGCAGTGCACATCCACTACCAAGAATCGAACCCGGGCCATTATGATATGACACAAGTGTCATACCCACTGGACTCCGTTCATTAGTTATCTCTCCGTAACCAAAACCTGTTGGTCCAGTGGGTATGACACTTGTGTCATATCGTAATGGTCCGGGTCCAATTCTCGGTAGTGGATGCGCAATGCTGATGAGTCCCAAAAATAGGACAAAACAGCCATCAAGTACTTTCTGCATTCTGTTGAGGATTCTTCTAGATTCAATGAATTAATTATGAAATATATATATATATATATATATATATATATAGGCTCCTAGAGAACTAAAGTACTCTCGGTTATCACAATTGAAGACAGCAATTGTGGAATTTTTTTTTTTTTAATGAAAAAAATTTATTTTCCTGGAATACTGCAAAAGAAACCCAGAGCAGTTCTTTGTATGGAAATATAAAAGAATTTTGGGAGGATGGAATAATCAGTGTACCTGAACAGTGACAAAAGATAGTGAAGCAAAAAAGTATGTTCAGTAAAACTAATGCAAAAAATACAGTTTCTTTTTACTCAATAAACAAAATTAATTTTTTGGCTTACCACTCTATCATATTATACAATGTCTTGAATGGATAATTCATGACTTTTCAGTCTGAATATTGAAGAATATTAATATTTTGTAATGAGTTAATTTTTGATATTTTGAAAGATTTTTCATTGATTAGAATTAAAATTGAAAAGTGTTACATGTGTTTTTTGCAGAACGTCTTATGAATGTTATTGACTGCTCTTTGAGGTCTATTTGAGGATAGTTGTATTTGAGTAACATTCATATCTACTTTTTATTAGATAACGAATTTGCTTATGTCTTTGTTCATTGTTTTAAAGAGTTAAATTTTATCTTGCATTAAAAGTAAACAAATTGTTGAACATTTTAAGAATTCTTCCCCCACTCCAATCTGATTCATCCATTAATGAATCATTGCTGTTCCTCTCATAATAAAAGCACCATGTAAATCACTGTACATGGTTTAGATGTACTTTGCAAAAAATAACAAGGTAAATTTGAATTAATTTACATCAGAGTATGTCATTTTTAATAAACATATTACATTGAATGTGTATTTCTTATTTACTATTTAATTTGTTGATAATTATGTTCAGCCTGCATCCCAAAGTAGTTTTTAAGAAGTTTTGATAATGCTTTTTATTTTTTTGTACATTTATCCAAAATAAACATTTTTGTCTCTGAATTAATGCATTAAACTGCTTTACTATCATAATAAGTGTACATATATATATATATATATATATATATATATATAAGTGAATATAGAAGTCAACACTTAGAGGCAACAGTCTGTTTCATGCTAGATGCAATCGTCAAGCCTGATGATTACATCTAGCATGAAACAGACTGTCGCCTCTAACTGTTGACTTCTATGTTCACTTTTATATTTACACACGCTCTATCTCTGGTATTGAGCACTTTATCCTATAAATATAGCACATCTTAAGACTATATTTCTTCATATATATATATATATATATATATATATATTTTGTACATTTTTTTTCTTGTACAAGTTATTGCCATTGCATTGGCAACACCAGGTGGCAATGTCTTTATTATGAATATGGCAGACTATTCAAACCTGCTTACAAAGCTAATTTTGCTTTAACGTATTGTTTTTTTCTTTTCCTTTCTCTGTTTGTTAGCCAACTTCTCCAATGTGAAGAGACACGCGAGTCAGAAATGGCTGATGTTAATGCACTAACACAAGAGTTTACTATACGTATTGGAGAAGCAGAGAAGAAACTACAAACTGTTCTTAAGGTACAGACAATATTTCAGCTTTGAGTGCAATGTATCTTCGAAGTGCAGAATTTATTTAATGTATATTGTTCCTAATTTAATAATGTTGGGTTTTATAGAATAATTGAAATTAATTTGGCTCATGAAACCTACATTTCTGATCAAAATACAAAGTTAGAAGGAATTAGGAAAAAAGTAAGGTGAGGAGGATAAAATGAATGACAAATGAAAGGTATGAAGTAAGAAAGTGAAAGAACAAAGTTAAAAAAAATTACTAGTGAAATGTGTGTGTGTGTGTGTGTAAAAGGAAGGGGGTGATGGATTGCTGGCTGGATATCAAGAAACAGTGAAAGATTGAAAAGCAGGTAGGAGTGGAAAGTTGTAAAAAGTTAAAATAGAGCAAAAAAATGGTAAGATGCAGCAGAAAATATTTGTACATTCCTTATTAATATATGAAACTAATTAATGTTTGTATAAGATTTAGATAAAAGAATGGATGGTCAACAAAGGATTAGAAGGGATACTGGATAGAATAAAGATACAGAGAAAAGGTGACAAATTGTATAGTCATAGAGTAATGGATAATCTTAGTGTTCAACATCTGTGGAATTTCCACAAATTCAAATAGTTTCAGTTAATAATAAACACTACTCTTTAGATCCTTTGTATTTTTTAAATTATTAAGAGTGGGACAAAAATATCTTAACAGTATTAGGATCTGATAGACAACTGGGATTAATGAAATATTTTCTTGGGATGTATTTATCATATTAGGATCAAAACTTAAGTTATGGTTTACATGTGGATGAGTGCAAATCTAAATCAGTTTTGTACTTGTATTTGATATTTCATTCCTTTATTTGAAGGGTAATGTATAAAATTGATTTCTGAAATAACATTTAAATGTTGTAATTGTCTTTGGATTTAATCTAAAATTAAAAGAGCTGTTTATAGATGAAGTTAAGTAAATTACTCTTTTCAATGTAAAATGCTAAGTTTAACCCATGATTTTTCATTGAAGAATACTTGAAAAAAATGAACACTTGAAAAAAAAACGGTAAGCTTTAATTTCAAATAAGATGATAGTTTGAATAAATTACTAACCACAATATCTGATAACTACCAATTTCATAATCTTTAAAAATCAATACACTTGCTTTTCTTGAAGTAATTTTTAATTATTTTTCTGCATAGACTTTTTAAAATAAATTTGGTTTTGCAATCATTTTTATATGAACTCTCAACAATTTGCTTGGATATTTAATTTTAATTGTTTTAAATTTGTTTTTCACAAATGTTGCATAAGATTGCTGTATTTTTAGTGCACTCAGAGAATTATGACCTAATATTTTTGTCACTTCATTGGAGAAGAGTGCCTATTTTTTAAATATATTTTTTTATTGTTTTCAGGAAAAAGAAAGTTTGAAAGTTCAACTGCAACAAACATTGGAAGAAAATTCTCAAAAGTAAGCAGTTCTCTTTTGTAGAGATTTTCTTCAATGATTCAAAATAAATGACACTTCCAACTTCCACGATTTTATTTGATCCAAATTAAGTTTTATTATTCCCAAATAAATAACCACATAAGAAAACCAAATATTATAAATAACATTTTTCTGCTAGACTTGAACTTAAATGCAGCAAAAAGTATGAATATCTTTACTATTGAGTCTTGGAGGCAAGTTGAATTTTCTTTCTAAAATGTTTGTAGCATTTTAATGGAATAGATATTAAAGATCAGCATTCAGAAATTAAATACTTGTAAGAAGAAATATATAACAGAGAGCAACATAAACTTGGCTTTGAGTATCAAATATTATTTGAAAGTTATTTGTCTGATATTGATAAATATATAAACATGATCTTTTTTTCCCCTAAATTGACAAATCCTCCCACTTTTATTTCAGACAAAACAGCTTTTCAAATCATTATTCCTTGTTAACGCTTTATTGTATTGTGTATTTGAATCGCTTTGAAGACCATCTTGTTTTCTTGATATTTATTACTTTTTTGAATAAATTAAAAATGTATTGTTGTAAAAAGATTATGCCAACTAAATGAACTAAACAATTGTAGTTTTCAAAAATGAATTACTATAAGCTGATTAGTTCGTTTCAGAATTTAAAAAAATAAATACTGAGAAAAAGAGAAAGATGAAAGTAAATCCCTTTTAGCTGTTCATCTTTGACAGTATGTACAATGATTGAATTGCATAGACATAAATTCTCATTTATTTATCTTAACCAGTGTTTTTCAGTTGTTAAATTATCTTAAAGTTGGTTTTAATTTTAAATGATTTGTCAGTTCACTTATAGATGGATGGATGGATCAAGGTAATAATATAAATTAATAATTATATTTGCATTATCAACAACTTTAATAGCCTCATCCACATGTTTAAAAAAGGCTAAAAATAATGGAAGTATTATTAATAAAAAAAGAAAAAGCCAATACTCTCATAATATCAACTATAAACATGGCCACAATGTGCTGACAATGTTTTGAAAATAAAATATTCCTATAACTCTAGATACATACATAAAACAATCCATAAATTCAGTTGAAAGTAAAAATAAAATCGTCTTTAATAATGGCTAAAAGTATAGCTGAAAGGACTTGGACATACAGAACATTTGGCAATTTCTACATAATTTATGTCCTGAAAAGAAGAAAATTATAAGAACACAAGAAAAATGAACTAAAATAATTAACCACAGTACCTTGTCTACTGTTTTTGATGAAACTTGTATAAAAAAAAAGAGATTGTTGCCCAAATACACAAATATATATATATATATATAATATGGTGCGATTACACTTTTGCAGCCCCCTGCCTTGTAATATTTTGCCGCAATGTAATTTTTTCCCCAAGAAATATTTTTTCCTCTCTCCTTTTTGAACTGCTTACATTCATCACTTCATGTACTTTAGTCTTAACTGTTCATTTCAAACCAAATATTATGGCTGGTGTTCAACACGTTCCCAATCAACAGGTTTTTGAAGACATCACCATTTTGAAGATTAGAGCACAGTTTTACAACCATATTGATAATTGCATTGACTGGTACTGTAACTATGGTTTGCTAGCAGTCAGTAGGGACTACATTGCTTGCAACAGCCGTTGTATGGAACAAACCTATTCACGATCGATGGACAACAGGATTTGGAATTGTGCACGTAAAGCTTGGTGGGTGGGGAGTGTAATAGCGCCTATAATGTATATATGCATAAATATAAATATATGAATTGCACATAAAGTGCTGGTGTTATTGAAACAGTACTTGATGTTATATAACAGAGATATAAAGTATATATGTTAATGAATATACATATCATCCCATACCATTTGCACTATTTGGAGTTTCATGATAAACACGATCTTCAGGTGCTGCATGTATACTGGTCTATTCTTTTTCAAAAACTTTTAAAAAAAAAATTTTTTTTTAAATTAATTATCATTCTCATGGCATTAAATCTAGCAACTAAATCAACTGGTATTACCATATGAACATAAAACAAGTAATTACTAATTTAATTTTAGAGTGGCGAGTTTTCAACTACAAATTATTAATAATGGAAGGAGCTAATTTAATATAAAATATTAGAGAAAAAATAAAAAATATATAAAAAAATACATAAATGTATATAAATAAATATAGTAAATATAATAACTTATTTAATATTATTACATATGAGCTATTATTGTTTTTAATACAGATTTTTATTATTTTTATTTGTATTTTATATGCACACAAATTTAAGCATGACAGATTGAAAATTATTCTGATGAAGGTTCTTATTAGGAAGGCTAATCTGAAAGAAGAAATTAGTAATTATTTTGTATATGACAACAGTAATGTATATCACACTGAAATACTTGATCATTTATTATTAATACAATTATTACCTGTTCTGCTAGAAATGGTAATCTGCTTTTGATCAATGGCTTCTTTCAATATATGATTGTACAAACTTACTATTTAACACTGTTTAACACAATCTAAGAGTTTAGTACTGTGATTTGATTGATGCGCTTTCGAATCCTGTTAACAGCTGATTATTTACTTGTATTTTTTAAAGCAATTCATTCCCCAATACAGAACCAGCATGTCATAAATTGAGCACAATTACTAATTTGTTATTTTCAGTTTCCTTTGTTTTTCTTTTGTTTTTCAGCCAAAACCTTGATGCAACCTACAAAGTGACGGTCAAAGAAAAAGATGAACAGATTACTGAACTTTTACAAGAAGGTTAACTTTTTCATTTTATATATTTCAATTCAATATTTAAATGAATCAAATTATTATATTTGGAAAATGTGAATATAACAAAATAATGCAAGCCTTTCTATTATTAATGTTGGTTGTTCTTCATGTGATTAGTTATCTCACTATTCCATAACTCATTACTGCTCATCGCTTATCCAGTAGAGCTAAATATCAAATTTAAGATACAAATATAAGATATAACTGTTTACACTATTTACATTGTTCAGACTATTCTCCTCATCTTCGCTGTCATATTCACAACGTTTCAGCCATTGTACGCTCCGGCCTTCTTCTTTTGAACTGGACCCTTTATTTCGTCCACTCGGGTAGATTGTTCTAGTTCCACGTGCATATATATTAGAGTTTGCAGCTTATATTTCATATCAAAGAAACAATTTATACAAAGAATTAAACAGTAATGTTAATGTAATTAATGGCAAAATCACTTTGCTAACAGGACTCAATGAGACATTAACTTACTATCAATAATTTGTCTTAATATTTGCCTATATATAATAAAATTGTGCTCTGAAAATGACAATTTGAAATTGTTGAAAGTGCTTGGCATGTGTCTTCCATCTGACAACAACTGAGATATAATTATTATTCATCAAGGAACTGATAGTAAGTCAATGTCTCATTAAGTTCTGTTAGCAAAGTGAGTTTGCCATTAATCACATTAACATTGCTATTCAATTCTTTATATAAATTGTTTCTTTATAAGATTATATATCTAAATATCCTTTTCTGGATGTCTCAGTTACCTATCTTTAACTCAACTCTCCCAGTTTTTGTTTACCTCAGCTGTAGCTAGGTATTGAATTCACAACTCTTTGGGTCAAGTCACTGGATTCACTCAATGCTTTTATCCACTGGGCCATGTGTCCTTTCATTATTATTAACTTATGATTAATCTTTCACCTTCTGTTGCTTTTTATTGCAACTCTTTCATTGTTATTTTATGGTCATTACAAAGTGAAATAAGATGGAAGGCTAGTATAAGAGTAGTAATGACAATAATACTGAAAATTTGAAGACTATTACATTTAATACTAATCTATACAAGCAGCCAGAAATATGAAATATACTGTGACTTATTTGAGTGATGCCTGCCAGTAAAGCCTTTGTAGCCAAATGGTCATTGTCAGGAAAAGACAAACTCCCAAAGATAAGGGATGCAAGTTCAAATCTTACAAGAGACATATTCTTTATTTCTGTTCCACACAACTTTTATAGAAAAAAATCTGAGGATTGGATAAAAAGCAACAGAAATAAGATGAAAAGAAAGTGAGTAAAAATAACAATTTGACAGTTTGAATTTCTCTTTACAAAAAATGTCTTTTACATATTCTTTGTAAATTCATGTGCTAAATATTTTTCTAATAGATCATTGGAGACAAATGAATTTATAAAAATCAAATTCAAGTAAAATTAAACATGCTAGAGACATGCACATACACAGTGTGAACTTTGATAGTCACCTTGCAGTGTTAATTTGTTTTATACCTAAAGCAATAATCAGACTATATAAATCTCATGCACACACACACACACGCGTGTACACACACACACACACACACACACTAGGTCTGATTAAAAAGTATCCAAACTGTTGCTATGGTAACAGATCTAAAGTACAAAGATTGAAGCCATTTGGCACATACTGACTTTGAACTCTGTTACACATGCACACTAATACAATGTTCTCACTCAATTACATTGTTTATATAGCAGCACGTGGAAGGAAAGTGTTGAGTGTGTTTGTCTCACTGCACCACAGAGGTTCCATTAGTCACCATGGCTTGTGCAGTCATTTTGGCCAAACATGACATTCCCCCAGTTTGACAACCACCATATTCTCCAGATCTCACCCCTTACAATTTCTTCTTTCCAAAAATCAAATCCCACTTAATGGAAACAAGATTTCAAGACGTTAAGGAAATCCAAAAGAATGCAATAAGGCAGTTACTCACTATCCCTAAAAAGGAGTTCCAGGAATGTTTCCATCAATGAAAATGATGCTGGATAGCGTGTGTGGCTTCAGAAGAGTACTACTTCTGAGATTAAATACCGAATCAATGTGTGTTGTAGTTTTATTTTTATAGCACTAGTACAGATACTTTTTGATTAGTCCTCATACACACACACACACACACATATATATTTGTAAAAACTAATACGCTAGAATTTCCCTTTCCCTCTGCTGTGCCCTGATAGCTCAAGGGGTAGAAATTCTGGTTGATGCCAAATCAAATGGTTTTCAATTTCGACTTGAAGCAATCGGATGTGTAGACACACTGATGGTCTGGTGATACAGTGAAACAGGCCTGTATGTGGATGACATTTTTTATATATATATATAATCTTATAAAGAAACAATTTATATAAAGAATTGAATAGCAATGTTAATGTGATTAATGGCAAACTCGCTTTGCTAACAGAACTTAATGAGACATTGACTTACTATCAGTTCCTTGATGAATAATAATTATATCTCAGTTGTTGTCAGATGGAAGACACATGCCAAGCACTTTCAACAATTTCAAATTGTCATTTTCAGAGCACAATTTTATTATATATAGGCAAATATTAAGACAAATTATTGATAGTAAGTTAATGTCTCATTGAGTCCTGTTAGCAAAGTGATTTTGCCATTAATTACATTAACATTACTGTTTAATTCTTTGTATAAATTGTTTCTTTGATATGAAATATAAGCTGCAAACTCTAATATATATGTAGTGAGATAGAGAATAGTTACCAGTTTTAATCTTTTTGCATCAAATTTAAAAACACAAACATAAATTTAATTGTCCCTGCATTGGGTTAAGCCAAGCAGGTTACATGTTTGTAATAATTTTTCTGTAATGTAAAAATTAAGTTTTACTGAAAAAACATTTAGTGCCATTATGAAATGCCACTAAAAAAACTGGTTTTTGACAAAACTTATATTTAAACCAAACAGAACAATAAGAATAAATGCAATAGAAAAAGAAACATCATATGGTTCAACTCACCCTATAATAAAAATGTAAAAGCAAATATAGTTAAAATATTCATTAAATTTATTGACAATTGCTTCCCTAAAATTAAGAAAACTACACGAAATATTCAGCAGAAATACTCTGAAACTTAGCTGTAGTTGCACAAACCATAAAAAAGCAACAGAAATATCACTACAAACACCCACAACTCCCACCTATAATTACAGAACAAAGATTGAATACCCACTAAATGGTAACTGCTACAAACCAATGTAATATACCTAGCTACTGTATGATCTAAAGGAAACCCAGAAAAAATATAGGAATAACAGAAAGTACTGGAAATGGAAACTACTCACACAAAACATAATTTAGCAACAAAAATATGCAAATAGTATAACACTTAAAATATGTATTAAGTCTCAAAACTTAAACTAAAACATACCAAAAATAACATGGGAAATAGCAGCCTATATATGGAGCCCATGCAAGAAGATTACTTGAGCCATGAAACTGATAGCCATCCTACAATATTTCCATCTCCACATTCTCATCATCTACGAAAGCTCTGTCTGATATTGAACACTCTTCCTTCATTAATATAACAAATTTTAAACAATAATTACACACACACACACACACACACACACACACTATGAGTGAAAATTAAGTTTCATAGTTTAATAATTCAGTTACTTTTGGAAAAAATAATTTTTGCAAAGATTATAAAGATAATTTCAATAACTAAGTATGACAATGTAATACTAATTTTATGCTTGGAAAAAATTTTCTACAGTGGCGTAATTATTAATCAGCCTTTGGCTAATTTAAATCTAAATCTTGTTTGTGTTTTTACAGGGGAAAAATTATCCAAGCAACAGTTACAGTGTAACAATATCATCAAGAAATTGAGAGTTAAGGAAAAAGAAAGCGATTCTCTCATTTCCACTCAAAAGTAAGACCTTTGATCTTAATCTTTTTTTTTATTTCCACAATGACTTTTCCTTATATTTCTAGTCTAAATTTCTGCTTATTTCTTTCAAAATCCAGGATACTTCTTGCATAAAAATACTCTCTCCTCCCATGGATTCCCTTTTGTTATTTTGTCTTGTTTAGTTTCTTTCTTTTACTCCATATTGAACTGCTTTCTCTTCTCTCTTTAGTATTTAAACTTTATATACATTCATCACTTTCTTTTTTTATTGTTCTATTAACCTTATGTAAGATTTTCTGAAACTTGTCATTTGCTTCTGTAGTTTCTTAAGAGAGGTGCTTAAATAATGTTTCAAATTTTTACCTGATCAAAAATAATCCCATATTTACTGCTATGCATTGCACTTTATTTAATCCTGGATTGTTTTGCAGGCATTCTTGTAATCAGGAGTTGGTATGTTGATAATAATTAGCTCAAACTCCTTTGTAATATGTCTAGAGTAATTTTTTAAGTAAAATTTTGGGTTATGTGTGTATTATATGGTGGAAAACATCGTTTGTTGAGATTCCAATAAAAAAATTAATAATAAATATTCTCTATTATTTATCATATTTTGTCAAATGAAGATTAACGATTTTAAAATTAAATGTTGGATTTTATTGGTATAACTTATGTAGTGTTTATTGCTCCTTTTTTTTAGTTTATATTAAAAACTAAAAAAAAAGGAGCAATAAACACTAAATTTCTGATTTTGTCAATTTTATTGCCACTTATTTTAGGGATTTTATCATTTTTATATTCATAATTTATCTTAAAAATTACCCTCTTTTATAGCCTTTTATAAGGACTAAATATGTAATTTATAATATATATTATATATTTTTTACTTTTAGGAAAAAACTTGAAGAACAAAAGAACGAACTTGAACGTTTGAAAGTTGTCTTGGATTCAAAAGAAGAAATGGAAAAAAAGCAAACAGGTTTGTTTATTCTGCTACAAATATTCTATTAAGAACAAATTGAAACATTGTTTTTCATTAAGAAGCATTATATAAAGGATTTTTAATCTTAATTTTGAAAGATTAAATAGTTTGCTCTTATTTATCTTATGAATTTTTAAATATTTTACTTGGGTTTTGTAAAGATTTAAATTTAGTATTAATAGAGAAAAATTTAAGAAGAAAAGTTTTTAAGATACAATTTAATGGTCCCCTTTCTCATCTGTCCTAACATGGGAGAAAGAATTACTCAGCCTGTCTCTTATGTATTTTGGTCTGGCAGTGAGACAAGATTAATAGGACTATCCATGTGTGGAAAGGAGTTCACAGGCACTTGTGTTTCCTAAACACATCATTATAAAATGAATCACATTCCACATCTTTTTAGCTAATGTTGATAACATATATAACTCTTCTATTCTGTGCTCTTTACACTATATGCATGGGTTATGTGGTTTTCAGTTTCCTACCCTGCTGTCTAGATATTCTAGCCTTGGGTGGCAAACAGTTTAATAGAAGGAAAACTCTGAATTCCAAACCATAGAGAAGGCAATAGGAACATATTCTCATTTCGTTATAGAACTCCTTGATTGAGAAAGGAAACTAATATTGTGAAATAGATTTGGAATCCTGAGAATTATGGTCATTTTAGTATGTGTGCTTTTATTGAATTTGTGTATAAAGAACATGCATTTTTTTTACTAACTCTGGTATAATATAGCACACAACATATTCAGCAATTTGCATGCAGTTTTTTCAAATACTTGAGTTGAAAAAAATGATTGTATATAGAAGCATTAAGTAAAAAGTATGAGTTAATTATTAAGTTATATTTAGAAGAGGTATTAAAAGTATAACAAAAATATTCTTTTTAAAAATATCCCAGTTGTTTATACCTGAAAATAATTGTATATTATAAAAATAATTGAAAATAATAAGTAAAGAAATATTCACACTTATAGGGCAATTTATCCCCAATTAATTTTAGTTAAGTATTTCCATTGTTTCCTTTTTTTAATATTTTCTCCACAGAAGCCATAGCCAAATTGAATGCTGCAGTTTTGAAGCAAGATCGTGATATAATCAAAATGAAGGTCAGCCAAAAATTTTGCTTGTCTATTAGTTTTTTAAAAATTAATCTTTTCTAAGCCATTTTGGAATAGTTTACCTTATTCAGAAGTTGCAGTCTCTGAATTTTTCTTTATATCTTTGTTATATTCCGTGCTAATAGGAATATATATTTGAAAAACAAGGTGGATAAAATACATAAAGGTTTATTGTAAAAACCAGTACAATTAGAATAAAGCTAACAGTTATGCACAAGGTCATTGCAAGTCAATCCAGTAGTGAGTGCTACTATTGGAAGGTCGGTAGTTCTCACGTAAATCTGAGTCGTACTCAACAGATCCTAGCTAGTATATTTAGCTACCCCCCCACAAGGGTTACATGTGGCACAAGGCCGGGTTTAACGTGGGATCTCCGAGCCTTTAGGCTCAGCCAAAAATATTCCCTATTCGAACGCGTATAAACGGGTTCAGGGTCAGACTACCGCCCCGAATGAGACTCTGCCCTTCAGCGGAGCCTCGTCCGCATTCCTCTCTGCCCAAAGGCAGAGAGTTCGACTGTAGCTGAAACAGATCCCAGCTAGACTCTGTAGTCCGTTGACTTACAGATACTTATAAGTAGTTACTACCTATAGTGTAGTCACTCATGGGTATGACAGGTTATGCCATTACATCACTTTCAATCTTTTGTTCAGAGAAAATTAGCATTAATCAGATTGAAAACTATGAGACCAAAATTCAGATTAACTGAAAATTAAAATTAAAAAATATTACTGAGATTATAACAGTAGGCAATCCATATGGTCAATGATAGGAATTGATATGTACCTATATATTAGTTGGGAAACTAGTTTTGCAGGCCACTGCTATAGTGTGGTGGGTCTATTCAAAGCAAGTGCTCTACTTTTGTGGTCAAGTACTTAGTATACTAAACTTAGTATATATCTATATTCTTTATTGCGTCATGTGACTTGGTAAAATTAAATTTTAATTTAAATTTAAATTTTCTGCCATTAAATGTTTAATCTTATATATTATTGATTTTTACAATGGGATAACTACATTTTTTTTTCACTTGAACAAAATAAAATTTATAAGAGTTGGATTGTATATCAAACTTTGTGCTAAGATCATTTCTCTGGTAAATGAATAAAGATGAATATTATAGCAGTTAAATGATTAAAAACTTGATTTCCTCAATCAAGTTTTTAAGTAGAACATAAATCTCTTATCAAATATTTTCAACTTTTCTCATTCACTTAATGCACATGGCTTTGAATTATTTACTACTGACAAATGTCCTACATTTCTATCCTATGCATATTCTGGCTAAGGATCTAGTCATTGTCTGAAGTCATCAGGAGGATATTATAGCAAGTGATTTCTGTGCTATTATAATACAAATTTTTGCTACAGATGTTTCCAATCTGTTATTGTGGAAGTTAATTCAAGTGTCAATATAAGTGGGCATTTATAGAACATGTCAGATTTGCTGTGATGATGATGATTTATCTTGTGTTCATTACAAAACTCATTGTCTTTTAGTTACAGTAAACCCTAGACTTGTTCATGTGTTGTAATACAGCTTTAGATTTAAATTTAAAACTTTTGTTCTTATGCCAATGATACTTTTTTAAAATGTCAATGTAACTACTACCTTCCTGTATGAAAAAAAATGTAGCTTACAGTCAATAAGTTAAGTTACAAATTAAATGACTTTGTATAGGATTAGTATAAAAATAGACAAGCATTTAAAAATGCAACATTCTATTAAGCGGGTGAAGGGAGAAGTCTTTGGGCACAACTCATTCTGGAATATTTGTCTATTAAATGTTCTTTTCTTTTTCTTCCATTCAATGTTTTACATTTAATTTTTTGTATAAATTAAATTGATTATCACATAATAATTCAGTTACCACAGAACTGACTTTTTTTCTCTCATTTAATCATTACATTCTGATTTTCTGGTAATTTTTGTTTTCTATTTAGAGTGACCTTGAAGATGCTCAAGAAAAAGCTCGAGGTTTGCAAGTTGCCCTGGATAACTCTTACAAGTAGGTCCAGTTTATGAGGTGACAAGATTACTGAGAGATAAACATTATTGCTGATGAATATTGGTTTGTATATAAGTGTTGATACATTTGCATACATATATGGTGGGTGGTGGAGGGGGTTATCTTATGACAACATCCATATTCCCACAATAAATCTATTTGGCCTTGTGTAAGGATTGAAAGAAAATGCACACACCATTAATATATATAAAATAAATTTTTAAATAAGACAGAATATACACATACACATATATATATAAATGGATAGAGTGAGAGTTAGAGATTCAAAAGTTTAGATGTCCAGGTGCACACAAGAGAGTCCTGGAGTATGTAGATATGTATGTATGTATGTATTCAAATGTCACACCCAGATGCTTAAAAATGTGGGGGAAGGAAATATGTTTCTTTTTGTGTCAACGCAGGGCTGTGTAGACATCTTAGTTGCCAGGGAGTGGTAGGAGGTAGATATTGAATGTATCTATGTGAGAATGTTTGGGTTGTATCATATTTCAGCTCTAGTTATGTTACAATGACTATAACATCAGAGAATTGATAAAATTATTTCATCTATTCTGATTTAGGTTGATTTTCCATATTATATACATATCTAGAGATTTGCTTCAAAAGTGCTGCTTTGCTTCTCATAATTAGTGATCTTATATCTTGGTTGGGTTGTTTTTGAATCATTCACTAGACTGTGGTGTTTGTATCCTGGTCAGGACAGTTTCTGAGTGGTTGATCAAAATATAACTTCATGGCCTAGCAATCTTGAATATACATCTATCATTAGAAATGGTAAATTTTAGTCTCTTTGTTATTATTTGATTATTTTTATATCACTACACACACTTCCCACCCTGCAGAATAGAGTTCTAATAAAATTATTTTTTATGCATAATTTTTAATAGAATAAATGTTTTTTCTTTTTCCCATTTTATCATTCTTCCAAAATTAGATTTGGCTATTGTATTTTTGTCTCTATTAAGTCCTTCAGAATTTGACAGTGAGTTTAATTGTGGTTGAGATCCAGCAAAATCTCTAGCAGTCTTATTTTCCGAAAATAATGCAGGCTTTAGTCTGTCAATTAAAATGGTATATATAACCTCATCAGAAGTTTTTATGATAAAGTATTTCTAATGACAGTGTAATACCTCAGATAGACCTGTGTACAGTTTCCAGGGATTTCCGAATTCTGTTCACAACCACACAAGTATTTTGATCTTTTGGGACATAAATTGGATAAATAATGCAGATGTCCATTGAATAGTTTGTCAGTCTCAATTTTCTGCATTTCTTTAGCTCACTTCTTTATTTGTGAATTGGTCCTTGTTTTTGTTTGTGTTGATTAATATTCAGGGAATTTGAGTGTTGCCTCCTGTTACAGCAATAAATAGAGAGTAATTCAGTTCATTAAATGTTGCTCTGATTCTAAGAAGGACAATAGGGAAAGCTGACAATTATGATTCTCTCTTGCCAATGATTGCCATTTTTAGAGTTTGATGTACCCATTCATTTAATCCATTTATTTGTAGATGGTAAGATGTTGTCTACAGTCTGTGGAAACCTATTATCTTTGACAGTTTTGAAAGCAATTCTGATTCAAATTGACTACTCCTATTTGTAACAACATGGAGGAGAACTCCAAATCTGCATATCCATGTGTGTAAGCAAATATGTGGATGTAAATCCGACGATATGAATTTCAGTTGTTCTGTTTCTGATTAGTCTTGTGTCTATCATCTTTTCATGTTGACTTAAATATCGTCTAATCCTAAGTATGTTTCTAATAACCATGTCCTGAAGATGGTCTACTAGACCGAAACGTCTGACGTCGACAGTAAAACAACATTAAAACAGTAAACTTGCATATTCGGATTTTGTTTTGTCTTTTCCATATTTTTTCATCATATCCATGTGTCAATAAAAGCCATAGAAATTGATTGTATTGAAATCTTTGTCAAGGAACACGCTTCTATCCATCGAGTACTTCTGCCAACACATGTTACTAAATATTGATAAGATAAGTAATAGGGGTCAGAAAGGTTTTTCACTGATATTAAAGGACCCATTATATCCAGGTGCACCGTTTGGAACCAATTAGAAGGTAATTCAAATGGCTGAATTTCACTTTTTGTATGTTTGGTTATTTTTGCTTTCTAGCAATATTGACATTCCTTACACTATGTTTTTATTGATTTGCTCATTTTTGGCCAGGAAAACATAAGTTCTAATAAAATTAGTTCTTTATTTTCCTATCACAACAAGGATTATGTTTTCATGACCAAAGAAGAAAAGTTATGACTAAATAGAATTTAACGCATTAAAACTAAAGAATTTATTCACACTAGCAATTTTTTTTATCCAGTTTCAACAATAAGGTAATAAAACATTCACTTAAAATTTTTAGAGTAGGTGCAACAATTCTATATCAAAGCAGCAGTGAAACTGTTAAAAGAATCTTTTTTCTAAAAATGATTAACTAGTTAAACAGCACTTATTTCCATTCCTAATTGTTTTTAAGTCTTGAGACCAAAATGTTCTTTTTCTTTTTATTATTAGAGAGATTGCTGAATTGAATAAATCAAATGCAGCTCGTGACAGCAAAGTGCATGAAGCTGTTCTCAGTGCAGAGATGCAAGCCCGTGATGAGTATCATCTCAATATGGAGAAAGAACGTCTGAAAAGTCGACTAGAAAAAGAATCCCTTATAATGCAGGTAAAATATTATCAAGGAATTGCTTTGATTGATTTTGGAGAGTTAATGTTTTGATAATCAAAAATATCTGAGATTATCAAAACATTAAACCTGTACTAGAGCATGCAAACTGGATATATTTCTCACATATTTAAGTAAAGAAAATCCTTGAAAATCCATCACGGTTATAATTTATTTCGTGAATATATTTAAATATTCATCTCTTCAGACCAAAAAACTAACAGTCTGAAGAGATGAATATTTAAATATATTCACGAAATAAATTATAACCGAGATGGATTTTTAAGGATTTTCTTTACTTATTATTATATTACTCTGTTACTTACATTGAATTAATGTCCTTGGAATTATCCCTACCCATTACCATTTGGTATATATATATATAATGTGTGTGAACATTTACAAAAGGAATGAATTTAGACATACGAATACTTGCACTTTTATTTTCACAATAATGAGGTTCTCTGGAACTCTTTTCTAAGTGTATGTGTTATGTAAAAAGAATCTAGATCTTTAGCCATTTCTAAAGTATAATAGATATTAAGGCAAGCTAATTCCTGTAAGTAAGGATGCTTAGTGTTTACTTATTAAATATTTGGTAATCTACCTATAATGGGTGGCTATAAATTCCAAATAAAACTGTTCAAAATAACTTCTTTTTTTGTCACCTGTATTTAAAAGAATAATTTCTCATATGCACACACATATTCATATTACGATTTTTTTTTTTTTTTTTTTTTTTTCATAGATTGAAGATCTACGAATGAGCCTAACGCGAATGGAAAAGGAATATGGACGTCGTGAAGATTTGTTAAAACGAGAGATTGCTGACTTACAGCAGGTCAGTGTACTGAGAAAAATTTGCTCTTCAGCTCTCTCCACAAAGTCTAGAATTCTCACATAGGTAAAAATCAAAATCTGAAAAAAATTGTTTGTATGGATTGGTGGGAGAAAAAATTGATCCACTAATTTCTTACTGATTAAACTTTCATTAGGGACATTTTTTTAAACCTGCCATGAGAAATAAAGGTTATTTTGCATTGATTTAAAACTGTCAGTTTCTTTTTCATGATCAGCATGAAACCAATATGAATTTATTTTTTCCCTTTTGAAAAAGTCAATTGTCATTCTGTTGCTGAATGAAAATCATTAGAATCTTAGCCAGAGCATTCTTTTAGCATGAATTCTATTGTGCATGTTTGGACCATTTTGGTAAGGCAATAAAGAAAATATTCAGAAAACTTTCTGTAAAAGATTTATTTTAAATTCAGATGTGTAGAATATTCCATAAAAATTAAGCAAATTTCATAATCACAAGCTTTTAAGTTCAAGGCTTAACTTTTGAAATTTAACTGTATTCATGTTTTTAAGGCTATAGAAAACAAATATTAAAATTTCATTTAGACAAAATTTTGTAATAAAATGAAATCAACTTTGAAAATTGTGGTTCCAAAGTGTTAACTTTTAAATAAAGCTATTAAAGAGTAAGCACATTATCTAACCCACTTAACTTCAAAGATTTAATCATATCTAGATTGTTTTGTAAATAAATATCATTAAATATCATTTGCTTCACTGAGTTTTTTTCTGTCATTTGAAAAATATTTATGCTGTCACTATTTGCAGAAATAGTTTTACTGTGATATGGTCTGATTTGATAAATGACCATATTCAGTTATCATAAAAATTGTTAATTATAGGATTTTGTTACCATTTATTAAGCAGCAAAAATAAAGATAAGTTAATTATTTTTGTAATGTTAGTATGATTTCACCATTGTATATTTCCCTGACAGAGATCCCAAGAAGATGAGGCTCGTAATCAAGACTTGACAAACAATGTTACATCAGGTAAGCCTGGGGCCAAAGTGTCTTGAACAATTTGTCTATACCTATTACTAATATGGAAGACTCTTACATCTAGACCAAGGTTTCTCAACATGCTTGATTTAATTTTTTCTTAATCATACAAAAACTACTTTCAGTTTTTATACATATATATGATGTCAAATCATTCGAGTTTTGATCTCAGCTTGAAGCAATTAGATGTCTAGCCACACTGATGAGCTGTGATACAGTGAAATGGGCTGTCTGTAGATCACACACACACACACACACACACACACACATACATACATACATACATATATATACATATATATATATATATATATTTGGTTGATTTTTTTTTCTTGTTGGTTTTGTGTGTGTGTGTGTGTGTGCGCACACACATGTAGTTAAAGTTAATAAATGTCAAGATTTCACTACAGTAACTCTTGCCACAAGTATTAATCAATCTGTATTTGTTATACATATCTGCATGTAAAGACCAAGGAAAGTAATAATACATTTTGACCATTCACTTCTGTTGGTATGCTATGTAAAGTGTCCCAGAATTAAACATTGACAAGATCTGTTACTATGTCTTTTTTTTGTGCTTCTATACTCAGCCACCCGTCCCTTGCTACGACAGATTGAAAACCTCCAATCAACGTTTGCTGCACAATCGGCTCTATGGGAGAAAAGAGAGAAAGGTCTCATGGACAAAATTAGTAAGTGAAAAAAAATGATTGAGTATATTCATTTTGGAAGTAAGTCACAGGAATTTTTAATGGACATCAGCAAAAAGCTGAAACTTTGTATTTTTTTTAATTTTGGAGAGTTTTTTATTTTTTTTCATGCATTGTGTTTTATGTCATAAATGAGAGAGAAAAGGTGGTATGTGATATTTGCCAATCAATCTGTTCATTATTACCATCAGTCATGTAAAGTGTTTTTTTACTTATTTGGTAGTATGGCAACTATATAGTTTTTCTTACAATGAACTTTGTCTAGACAGAGATGTTAGGTTAGTTACTTATTAGATAAATTAATGACAAAGTGGAAAAGTTTAGTGACTCATTTTAGTCCTATAGGACACTCCATCAGACCAAAGTAATGTTTTTGTTGATAGACTTATGTATATGTAAAGGGAGGTGGGAATATAGTTATTTATATAAAAGTAATTTACAAAATAAATTTCTTTTTTTATATATGTCATATATTTTGTTGATAAATTCCTAATTTTTACTAGATATAAACAATAGTAAGTTATTATACTGTTATGACTACTAGTTTTGTAAGGATCTTAGATGGATTCTGTCTGTTATGATGCAGCATCTGAAATAGCTTAGGCATTTTACTTTTTACTAAGTGAAATTATTTTTTTTTCTTTTTCATAAGTTACTTGAAAATGGTTTTCTTATCTTTGTAATGTTTATGTATGGATAAGTTTGAAAAAGTTTCCTGTTGATTCTGTATCTCAAAAATTTAATTTTTTCAATTGTTCTTTTTTTTTAATTGTCCACTCATCACACAATAAAACATGCCAAATAATTCTGTATCGATCATATGGCCACTTACCACATATGCTTCCTAATTGTAACTGTGTTTTTCTCAAAGGTCATGCTTCTCATTTTCATCTTCGCAGCTGAAATCAACAACCAATTGGCCGTGGCCACTGAAAAGGACCATATTGCCACAGAAAAGGTGCAAGATCAGTCTGCCAAATTAAAAGCCCTAGAAACTCAGATATCCAGTATTCGTCAGGAAAAGTCTCAACTCACTGCCATGCTGGAAATGGAAAAATCAAAATCAGAGATGTTGGAGGATAGCTTTAACAAGTAAGTGTCGAGAGAATCCTAAAAAAAAAATGAACCTGCATACTTTGTTTTATGGTTGTATTTCCATTTTTTTAAAGTTTATTTGAGTGTCTACAATTACAATTAAGTTTCCAAGAAATTTTTGTTATGTTGCATTTCATCTCTGGTTTCTTATTGTCTATCTGCAGTTCTTCAGATCCCACCACTACATCATTTCTTTTCCTCAATTTTCAGCAAGGAGATGCAATAATAGTAGCATTCTCCTTGGAGGAAGTGTGAGGGCAGGCCTCAACAGGTCAATCAACAACTTGTCATCACCATGTGGTGACTTGTCACAGCACACCAAGGAATCTGCAGAGTAAAGAGGCATCTTCACACTTTTATTACTGCCACTGTACTGAGTGTGTTCATGTGTTTTTTTAGTCTTATATTGAAAAATAAAGACAATCCCTCACTATCAAAATTTTATGACCACAGGTTTCAAACCACCTAAACTCAGCTTGAATCAACAGATTTTGCCATTTTAGGCCAGCCTATGCATTCTGTAAAGTAGTACAGCTAAAACTAGGCATTCTGTCTTGACTTTGGTCACTTTCTCACTACCATAAAGTTGCCTCCCTGTGCCTTTTCTCTAAAGACTTTCATAGTAATTGTTCGGATGAGCTCTTCACTAAGGTACCTAGATTTAATGAATATAAGCACAATAATAGACTGGCAACAAGGTCTCATAGGCATACCGTTGAGTTGGTTGGATGTAACCATAAATTCTCTGCTAACAGTTTCTTTTCTTGCACTTCTCACTTGTGGAACTTCTTTCCAGCCAACTTTAATCTTCAAAAATTTAAATACAATATCAATCACTGTCTACTGTCCTCCTGGTTACTCTTTTTCTGTACTTGCTCCTTAGTTGTGGTCGTGTTTTCTAATTCTTCTTCACACAGTAACCTTTTGTGTTTCAGTGGCTTTAATGCATTGTTTGTGGTGAACTTGATTAAAACAAAAAAAAAGTTTTGTATTAATGTATATCCTTAAGATTATGATAGAAAAGTTTGAGAAAAAAAAGGCAAATCACAATTGCCAATGATGACAAAATACAATTACTTTTCAACCTTTTGAAAATATGTGGAAATTTTATAATTTTAGAAATTGAAAATCCTCATTTAAAACTTTTAATATAAATTGAAGAGCAACAGGGGTTTGCATCGCCTTATTTAATACCATTCACCATCTTTTAAAATTGAAAGATATTTCTTTCTTTCAGTGCTGCAGCCCAACTTGAAGCTGTAAAGCAACAAATGTCGAATGAGATTCAGGAATTGAAAAAAGAGAAGGTACATTTTTCTTGAATTTGTTTCTTTTTATTTGGAACATTTTCAAATTTCTCTAAACCAAATTTTCCATTCATATTAATATCAACCAGAATATTTAAAAATGAACTTCTAGAAGTCGAAGTAAACATTGTACATGTTTTCAGCATCAGTTATATTTTCTTCCATCAATAAGATTTGCACTTAATGAACATTGTTTGCAAGTATAATGTTGGTGTGTAACCTGACAATAAGCAAATTGATGGTTTAAATTTATTTTATCCAAGTCAACAACAAAACAAGATCTGTAAATCACATTTTGGGTGATATCAACATGTGTCTCCTCTTTTAATAAGAAGCAGCAAAAAGTTTAACTATTACTACTACTGGCATTTACCAACCTCCCCACGAGGCAGGATGTGGCACAAGGCTGATTTTTATGTAGGGCAATTCCAAGCCTGTAGGCTTTGGCAAAAATTCCCTGTAGACCCAGCATACATGGGGTCAAGTTTGTCTACCTCCTCAAACAAGACTCTGCCCATAGGCATAGCCTTGTCTGGGTTCCTCTCTCTCTCCAGGCAGAGAGTTCGACAAGTCAGTTGTGAGCATGGCAGTGAACTGCCCCACTCCAATAGACTACCTACTGCTTTATTGCTCACTGAAATGTTAATCATAAAAAGAAAAGACCAGCAGTTTTTGTTTTGTTTATATTCCTTAAACTCTCACTAACTTGAAAGGTAAAGGTTTGGTCAGTTTAGGCAAATATTCTGTTTTGTATGATCATTTAAAGTGATTGAAAAAAGTATCATCAACATTCTGCTAGCATTCTTAGTCTTTCTAAATGAATGTTAGCTTTAGGGCTTTGGATACAAAAGCCTATAATAATAAAAAATGGATGCTGTATGTTTATGCTTATCTTACTGCTTGAAGAAATTTTGTTGAAATTTGGGTAGGTGATAGCTTTTGAGATGTGAATTCTCTTTTAAAAATCTAAATATTAAACTGGCTTTTGAAGGGGTTAATATCATGGTTTACACGTCTCCATTTTTCATGTTTGGATTGTAACTGCTTTGTTTACCATTGTCATGTTCATTTGTGTTTGTATTGGTTTCACTTTGACCATTCACCTATGAGCAGCAAGGTTTTCAATTGAAAAAGAATTAATAGAATTTTGCAGTCTTCACATGCATTGAATGACAGGTTTTTTGTTGTTCAAATTATCAAATGTAACATAAAATAGAAAAGTAGCCTTTCTTAAAGCAAGAGATAAACCACATTTTCTTTTTTAATTTTTTGTTAGCAACCATTTTAGTAGGGTTGATGTTTATCCAATACACACACTTGTAAGAAACAATGCATACATGTTGCCAAAATTTTGATATTTTAGATAAGATTATAATTTCTGCTTACTGGTCTTTATATCTTAATTTTCAAATTTCTCTTTACTGGATGCATTTGAAGTTTTGATGATTTTTTTTTTTTTTTTTTTTGTTCATTCTGTTTCATTGGTTTTTGTATTTTGCAAAGGTTTATCTTGAAACTCAGCTGGAAATTGAGAAGACCAAAGTGGACACAGAAAAGAAGAAACTGATCCAATCACTTGAGCAAATGAAAGAAATGGTATCTATTATACTTTTCAGTCACTTTCAATTTTCTAGTCTTTTTTTATATTTATATATATTTATAATCATTTGAACAATCATCTTTTGTTTCACTTGACAAACCTGTTTATTATATCTAACAAACCTTCACACGGATCATATATATTTCTCAGAATTTTGAGATCCAAAAAAGAAAATTAGTTTTATAAATGAATTTGGATTTCTTTTCCAATTCAGTATGTTGTGTTTCAGAACAAAAGAATAATGTGACAATATCAAAGAAACAAAACCTTGTGACACATTAGGTTTGTACTACTAGCAGTAATTTATAGATCAATGGTTTTATGGCATCAAGTCCATTGCTATAAAATATCCCTTTTTCATCATTATACTGATTATGAAAAGGAATTTGGTTCAAAAGATTGTTTTCCTGTTTTCATCAAGTTTTCAATTCAGACATGCTTTCAGAATCTTTTATATTTTCTTTTGATTATCTGTATTGATTACATACACACACCTTTTTAAATACAAACATTTAAGTTTTTATTTTCCTTAAGAAAAGAAAATTACTAATTAATGTGGTTGTTGTCAAAGTTTTATATCTACTTTTTATGTTCATGTCATATTTTTAAATTTACATCTGAACATAGTGATTATTTTTTACTTTCATATTACATTTCCTCAAATTTAAGAAATAACCATTTATTTGAAATTAGGAGAAATACAAATTTTTCAATGACTTTACAGTGCATAAATACATATTTTAACATTAGACCAGAAGCCTTTTAAAATTAATGTTAATATATAAAAATCAAGGCAGATAATAAAAAAGAAAACTACCTTTCTCTGTTTTTTATTAATCTATTGAATATTTTGTATGTGTATTGTTTTCAGGAAAAAAGTTTTTATTCTCGGGGGAGTCCATCACCAATTTCCTCTCACCGTGGTAGTCCTGGCATCCCTACTGACAACCTTACTCTAAGATCATCCCCATTGTCAATCAGTGCATTATCTCAGGTAAGATCTCTTAAGAACTGGCGGGGAATATATAGAACATTATAGATTAGACAGTATCAGATTGGCATTGTTCTATGCAAATGGCTTGAAAGAATGCCAGAAAATATTATTTTGTGACAGGTTTAAAGCAAAAGGAAATTATTTATTGAATGCTTTTTATGCATAATGTGGATTTGAGATATAAAAGCAATTATTCTTATGTTCAAGACTTCTCTTTTAATCTATTCTCCAAAAGATATGATCAACAAGGTGGAAATTAAAAAATAAGTATTCAGTTTACTCCACAAAAACCAGCTTATTTCATTATTTACCTCAAAATTACACCACATATTGGCATGAGATGTTGACAAGCTGTAAAATAAAACAACCAACCACATATGGTTCTCATCTTTACAATATTAAATATGAGCAAAACATTTTACAAATATATTTATAATGAAGCATAAATATCTTCATAAGAGGAGTAAACTAATATTAATGAAGAATGTAAATTTCTACATGATTGGTTCTGTAGGTTATTCTAGAACATTCTAAGTAGTAGTTAACATTCTTGGGATGGTGGTATAGTGTATCAGTTGACTGCTGACCATCATTGCAGTAGCAATCATAATACTGAAAATGAAGGAGCATTTTACAGACCTCAGAGATTCTCTAGGTTTTATTCCAAAGGTTACAGAGTCATTAGTAAACAGCTTCAACTTAATCTGTGCATCATTGTGTGTTTCGATAGTTCACAAGTGGAAAGAACATGGCATGACAGTAAATGGTACTCAATTTGATACCTGTCAAAAAATTTCCAAGCAGTGTGGCAAACCAGGTTTTAAATATTGTAAAGAAGCAACCAAGAATTACTCACAAAGTGTTGGTCGAAGATTCTGACCATCAAAGACAACAGTTATACCTTGATCTGTCGGCAACAGAGTGTATGATACTGTAGAGCCTGAAAAGTTCTACTTGTGAAAGAATTGGATATAGAGATGCACCTGAAGTTTGTGGAGGGAAAATTTTGATGTTTGAATAATATTCTTTAGTCTGTTGAGATTAAGATAGTTATTTGTCTTCAGTTCACATTGTCAAGTTTAGAGGAGGAAGAATGAAGAATCCAAGCCAGAGAACATCATCTCAACTCAGAAGTATGGAGGTAGCAATGGTTTGGAGCTGTTTTTAATCACATTCTTACAGGATGACTTCACATAATGAAAGGAAGAATGCATGAAATACATTAAACAATGACCTCCTTACTCCAATCAAGGCTTTAAAAATGAAATGCACTTGGGCATTTCAATAGGACAACAATCCTAAACAATGCACCCAGGTGGTGGCTTGAAAATGAGAAAATCAACTATTTAAAGTAGCCCAGTCCACCCTGTCAGCCTAGGATTCCGAATATGCTAACTGCACCTCTGCAGTGGGTACCAAAACCATGAAGCCACCTGATTGCCTGGTAGATGAGGACTTCAGAAGTCAGGTTTAGATACTTCTGATTCCCAACACACCACTTTGGTCCTAGACAGGCGGTAGATGTGGCTCAATCTGGTCAGTTGGCTAGTCATGTCAAGCCCTGATTTAAAGTAACCAAAATGGAGGGATGAAAATGTGGACATCATTCAAAACCACCTCAAAAGTAGATGTATATTTGGATTCTAAGGTGGTGGCTGTAGAGTCAATCAGTTTGGAAGGAAAGAACTATGATGCATCTTAGACACTCCAGACATTTCACTAGTTCTTGGGTAGCAATACTAAAGGGAAATCAAGGACTCATGGCCTTCCATCAAATACGAGTATACTGTTGCTGTAGCCCTGTCTTACCAAGGCAAATGGGTTTCCCCCCTTGGTTTTTTTTCCATTAAATTGGACTCTTGTGGTGGATGGAGATCAGGATCAGTGAAATAATCTTTTTTTGATGGATAAAAAGCAAAACCCACCAAGAAACCTCACATGGACACTGATTCTGAGAATGAGGAGATAAGATCATTTCCAAGATTTATAATCTCGGAATCATGAGATGAAACACCACTCATGAAATTATCTCCTTTTCTTATTGAAAAAATCATATCCTCTAAACTAAAAGTTCTTCAGGAAAAATTGAACACCTTACAAGGTGTGGTAGAAAGTAAGGAACTCTCCCTGTGTATTATTGAAGAGATAAAGAATGAACTGAAAAAGCAGGGAGTCACGGATGTTAGAAGAGTGACAATTAAAAAGAATAATGAAAACATCCAGACCAACATTTGCATCCTGACATTCAATGTACCAACTATCCCTAAAGAGATAAAAATAGGACATAGAAAACACTGAAGTCTTCATCCTAAACCCTCTCCGTTGTTACAACTGTCAGACATTTGGACATCATGAAGATGGATACTATGGCAGTTTGTCGTCGATGTGGGCTAAAGGACCCAGATCAAACCACAAATGAATGCAGAGATATATGTAAATGTGCAAAGTGTGGTTAAGGACACCCTGCACATGCCAGAGTATGTAAGATTTGGAGAAAAGAGAAAGAAATGTAAACATACAAAAGGCATGTAAGATTGTGGAAGAATATATGAAAGAAAAAAGTTATACAGAAATCACAAAAATTAACATGTAAGAAAATAATCACAAATATGATACCTGATGAAAAGATTAATACAATTAGGCCCCCTTAAATAGCAAAATTCTATATACAGACCTGAAACCAACAATCAATAAATATATTAGGAAGGAGTAGTAGAACCTATGGAACTCCTGCCCAAACAATAAACTGTACAAAATTAAACCAAGTGTAGAAGAATGGCATCAGAAACACCAAACTAGAAGAGAAGTGATTACGTCTAGGCTCCATATTGGACATACTACCATAACCCATTCATATATCCTAAAAAACGGAAGAATCTCCAGTAGTATGTGTAGCATGCCAAGAGCTATTCACCATAAAACACATACTGACAAACTGTCGCAATTTTAATTTAATCTGCTTAAAATACTACCAAACAACAAGCTTAGAAAAACTTTTTCAAAATACTGATCCACTTTACATATTCCAGTTTCTAAGAGAAATTAAACTGATCTCAAAAATATAATTTAAAAAATATAACTATAACTAACAGCAGTCTTACTAGTTAAAAAAATTGACTTTATTTAGAAAAAAAATGAAATTTCAGCATTAAATGACACAATGGATTGATATGCTGTAAAACAAGCAAAACAAACAAGTAGTCCAGTCAGTCTGTTAACCTGAACCTGATTGAAAATTTGCTTCCAAGCTTGTCAGCCTAATAAGTTGAATGAACTAAAGATCTACCAAAAAACCAATAGATTCAAAGCTAATGGTTAATGCAGGCTGATTTTGAGAACCAACTTTGTTCCACAAAGTAATATCTATTTGATTCTACTTTGTGTTGCAGATTGAATACTTTTTTGCGGCACCTTTTTTAAATATACCTTTTATAATATATGAATGTATTTATTGAATTTTTTACTTCTTGTACAGATAAAACGTGGTGCAGTTTTGAGGTAAATACTTATCTATATGTGATCACACCAAATTATGCACTTTCTCCCAGAAACTGTAACTAAGGACCACTCTGCATAGTTGCAATATAAACTACAGGATAGATCTCTGTGTTTTGGAGAAACACGAATGTGCCTGAGCAGGCATCTGCAACAGGAATTACCTAGCCACTCTAGCAGATGAGCATACTTGGAAATGAGTAGCCAGCCATTACTATTACTTGCAATGTGTTAGTACATAATGCGATAAGCTGTATTGCTACATAATGCAGTCAGCTGATTTTTGAATACTTTTCTTCCCCCTGTATGTCACTTTGTTCCTATTGATTCTATTAAAGACTTGTCAAATCCTTGTGACTACTTATTTTCAGCCCTTACTACACTTTTTAGAATACTTCTTCAGTGATTCGCTAGTGAAAATATTTTCCTGGTTATTTTAAGTTTTGTTAATGAACTTTAATTGTAGTCAATATTTTTCTTTTAGTCTCCTTTTAAGAAGTTATCACCAAAACTTTTTTTTTAGTTTTTTTCCCCCGCTGATGAACATCAAGGAAATGTCCAAATTTCATGGGAATACTTTTTTGTGTTATTAGGATGATCTCTTAGAGAAAAGTTTGCTGATAGCTGCTGTTGCTTCAACATCCAATGGGAACAAGTCAAGTCTGTATGAAAGTCTGCGTCAGGGTGGTGCAGCTAGTCTCCTGGAAAGTCTGCAGTCTCAGTTAAAACAGAAAGAGGGAGAAATTAACCAGTTGCAGGTAAATCGTTTTTGCTTGACATCTTTTGAATTTTTTTTTTTTTTCTAACATTAATTGAATTGTTGCAGTTTTTCTACTTTACCATTTTGATTCAGACAGCTTAAAGTATTTTTTTCTTCTTTCAGGAAGACATTAGTCAATTAGAAAAAACAAGGGAATCTATGGCTCGAGAACTTGTAAATTTGTCTAACTTAAATGAAGATCTCCAAGAACAGGTGAAAGAACTTCCAGAAATTAAAGAAAAACACTCAGTAAGTGTAACATCCTGAATAGGAATGTATCCATTTTTACAGGCAATGATCAGGGGTCTTATCTATTATTCCAGTCAGGTTCAATAAAACTTGAATAGAGATGATTGGTAGTTGCTTGTTATCAATGCAATAATCATCTCTTTGGAAACTAAGATTATAGAAATATCAGTAAACTATGAATTAGAAAAATATCTTGGTGTCTATTCATGTAGCATATCTCATAAAACCTATTTGTGCCAATTGTATATGAGTATACATATTGCTATGTGAAAAATACTACCTAACTTTATATTTTAATAAAAGTTTTAAAAATATAAAGCTGCAAGCTGTAAACAAAACCTTTGCTAAAACATATCAAACATTTGGTAGCTTTTTTCAGACATGTTTATCTATCAAATGCTGATTTTCCTTTGTTGCAAAAGTGACCACACCATTTTCCTTTTACTAAATTCACTGCACAGGTTCGGTAGTGATGAAGTTAGCACTACTGTATGGTTCAAGCATAAATATTCTTAGTTTAATACAAGTAGAATTAACAAAATTATTTTAGTTGATTATGTGGCCTCTTTTATGATTATTAATTTAATTAGTAATTACAAAAAAATGTGCAAAAATGAAGGTTCAATTATATCTTTTTTAATAGGAAATGAGTTTTTTCTTTTGTTAAACGCCTTTTTTTCCCAAACAGGATTTATATCAACGCTACAATGCCTTATTACAAATGTATGGAGAGAAAGTTGAAGAGGCAGAAGAAATGCGAATGGATCTTCAAGATATCAAGAAAATGTACAAAGATCAGGTATGTGTGTATAGTTGTTATTCACTCGAGTTGGAGGACAAGTTAAATTTTTCATTTATCAAATAAACATTTGGAAGGGGAAACTTTTGTTCAAGTTAAACCTAAAAATTGATGCTTTTCCTGTTTTAATAAAATACACCTTTGTAGGCACCATATCATGACTTTTAGAGAATCAAAATTCAATAAGTGAAATTCAATACCACTTTAAAATGATTATATAATGTGGATTATTATTTTCTCTTTGACTGACTTCTATTACCAGTGTAAATAGATTGTTGCTTAAGGATTTCTGTTTATTAAAAGTTAACCCTTACATTAAAATGTTGATATCATTTAGTTTAACACTATTAGATCCTAGAAGTTTTTGCTACTGATTAAATACAGATATAAATAGTTTATACTTCTAGTAAAATAACAAACAAGAAAAATTTCACAATAAGCTGAAAATAAAATCCTTAAAAAACTAGATGATCTAAAATTAAAGAAATCCAATAGTGGAATTTTTCTTTACTTATTTGTCAAATGTTTTCTTATGCCGCAAATTGTTCTTTTAATTTTATTTCTCCTATAAAATGTTTTTGATTCATTTGAATCCCTTTACATCAATACTTGATATACTCCATTGTAATCTCTTCTCTTTCAGATTGACCATCTATTGGCCAAATGACACTGACTATTGATTCTCTGTAAATAAATCAAAGGCACCATCTCTATAAATGAGAAGTGGAACCAACAATTAAGACACTCTGATTGTGAGCTTAAGTCAAGAGATTTGAGGAAATTCTATTTTATCATTGACTGATGATTTCATCTTTAAATTTTATTCTTAAAGAAAACTTCACATGTGAATGAATCTGTGTCACCCGGCTACAAAAAACAAAATGGAATTCTAATCAGCTTGTGTGGATATTTTCATTAAATTTTTTTTTTGTCATTTATTTTTCTGGTAATGACAAGAATGAATCCCAAGCAATGGAAAGTAAACTGATTTCTCTGTTCTTTATTTCTCAATACTGAAAATAGTTTGCACTACTTGTTTTTCACCCATTGTCTTTCTTTGTGCAAATTATTCTTATGGATAAGGAATAATTCTTTTTTTCATTAATAAGGAGGGAGTGTGGAAATGTTCATAAGTTGTGTGTATGTGCGCACACATGCATGCATGTGCATAATCACTTATCAAAATGAAGATGCTTAGTGGGAGGTCCTAATTCAAATATTCCATCACAAACTGTAAATATTTTACTTTTGAAGGAATATTTTGAAGGAATTTGGTTATAATAGAACAATTTACTTGGGACTTTTGTAAAAATTCATTTGGTCATTGTAAAAAAAAAATTTAAAGTAGTTTTGTTCATGGAGAATTCCGTAAGAAACCGAGTCATTTTGAGATAAAATTTCATTTCATAACTTGAAGAATTTTAGGTGTTTTTTTTTTGTTTTTCATTATTTTTTTTGTTTGCATGAAAATCTGTCAAATTTGTTTCTGAACAACATTTTGTACAGGTTTTACAGAAAGCCTCATCTGTTAAATTAACTTTTGGCTGAACCTTATGTAGTGTAAAAAAAAAAAAAAACTAGTTTAAAACCAAAAATAATGATTTCAAATTTGAAAGCTTAAGTGTTATTAAATTCCCTCATGAAAATGAAATTTTGTTTAGAATTTGAAATTAATTGAAAATCTGATTTAATTTCATTTTGCTATGGCACTTTGGTTATTTCAGTGATGAAATCCTAACATTTTCTCTTCTTTCATTTTGTTATTGACTTTCATAAGATTTAATTTGAAAGGAGGTCAATAAATTGTTGTCATAAATAATCGTTACAAAAATTTGGATTTTAGAAATCTTTAAAAATTCTTTATTTTTATTTGATTTTAGTTCAACACATTGTTGGACTCTACAAATACAAATCCTACCAATCCAAATTATGCTACATCCTTTTTTAGCATATAGGAGTAGGTGTCCTGGCTCATTGAGTAAAGATGTTTACTTCTGTATCTGTCTATATTTCTGAGATGAGGTATTATGTACACTATTTACATTATTCAGACTATTTTCCTCATCTTTGTCGCCATATTTATTACATCATTTTCGCCATTGTATGCTCTTCTTCAGCCTTCTTCAGATGGTTGGAATGTCAAACTGAACCCTTTATTTCGCTCACACATGGCACAGTGGATAAAAGTATTGGTTAGATCCAGTGACAGGACCCAAAGAGTGTAAGTTCAATACCCGGTTAAGGCAGTGGAGAACTTTCAGAGGGAAATTAACAGGAGATAACTGATAACTGACATCCATTAAACATGACACGTGGAACTAGAACAGTTTACCCCAGTGAGCAAAATAAAGGGTTCAGTTTGACATTCCAACCATCTGAAGAAGGATGGAGCATACAATGGCCGAAATGTTGTAATAAATATGGCCTCAAAGATGAGGACAATAGTCTGAATAATGTAAATGTTTACTTCTGCAAGACAGAGTGAGCCCCTAGACCATGGGCAAGTCTTTCATGCACTTATGCCCACCGCGGACAGTCTTATACTTGAATGACACTCAAATTAACATAAATATTTTTTTCTTTTGGTTTTAACTATATATTAAATATTATTCATTTCTGGTATTATCCAGATCTTTTTAAAAAACAATATGGAAATCTCATCAAAAACAATATACTTTTAGCCAACTCCGGTTAAAATTGTGGGTGGTCTGTTGTTGTTATGATTATTTTATATACATATACATATATATATATATATATATATATATATATATATATATATATATAATAGGTTGAATTATGAAAATGTTCCTTTATTTGAGGGATAATTTCAGTTTTATTTTGGTTCTCTAAAAGTTATTTTGAGGAGAGATAAAAGAGAATATTATAAGCAGTTTGTAAGATTTTGTGTACATACCCATGCGCAATGTTTGTCTATTGTGTGTGCTTGGATACATGTTACAAATGGGGTGAAAGGACTACAGCTTTTTTTCTTTTTTTTATGTATAAATTATTCTAAATATTGCCAGAAATGGCATCAATGGGTTTCAGTTAATTAAATTGAGGAAATGTTTCTTTCATTTTTAAGTCTGCAGTCTCAGGATTTTTCTTCTGATGAAGTTAGATTTTGGAAAATCAAACCTAGGTATTTTTTATTTTTTTTGTTTTTGTTTTTTTTTTGTAAAGGCGTTGGTGCTAATTAAGATGTGGGCCTTATAATCTATATAAATTGCATAATGTCAATTGACTATCAAGTATTTGGGAGTTAGAAATCCTTATTTTAGTGTAAGTATTATTTCAGTCTAGTTGCTCTTGAAAAAAAATCTATATTTAGTGGTCATCCATCCTCTCTCTCTGTTTTTTTTTTTTTTTTGGAGGGGGGGTTAAGCTTGTTTTCAAATAGGTTATTACACTTTGTACAAAAACTAAGTGGAATGAATATCTATCATTAAAACTGTTATTGTGTGGGAATGATTTTGGAGAGTTGCGACCTTTAAGTATTAGTATGCTGAATAATTTCTAACCTTACAAATGGCACATTTCTTTTTATTCATTTTAGTTCTTACTGAATATAAATTAGAATCACATCCAGTCATTAAAAACAAAGTAGAACAGGTTAATTTAAAAATTGTTGAGTTAAAAATATTATATATAATGTTAATATATTATGACTTGTTATTTGGAAATACCAATCTTTTTTTTTTTATCAAAATTTGTATCCGCTGTTTAATTTTATATGTAGCTTTAAAATCAGTTTCAACTAATGTTCATTTTTTTTTAACAAAAAATCTTAGAATTACCAAAACAATGAACAATAAGAGATGAAGTCACCAATTTGTTAATGGCTGAAATAAAGTTTGCCTTTTACAAATTTCCCTTTCTCTCTTTTGAAATGCTCAAGTTTATTACCCATTTAATCTTGTCTAGTAATACATTTTTTTAACTGATCAATTTTTTATTTTAAAGTTTTAAGTTTGTTCATGCCTTTTATGAGTCTTTCTGAACCATTTAAGTTGAATTGGTCTAATTTTTGAGACAACCTATTTTGATATAATTTTTTTCCTTTTCAGTATTTTTCTTTATTAAAATGCATATCCTAAAATTTTACGAGACACATAAAGGTCATTAGACATAAAATTTCAATGTATACTTGAATTTTTATTTGTCTTATAAAATGTAATTCAGAATTTGACTTTTTATCTCTTTTATTGCTATTCAGTAATCATAAATTTATATTTGTGTTGAATAATCAATAGAATAATTTGAATAAGATTTTTATTGCTAGTACAGATTTATTCATTGACTAAGAAATTACTTGAATTTAGGAGTGTTAGTCAATTCAACTGAATATTAAAGGAATTCAGCCCAAATCTACCATTGACAATACTGAATTCTTTTCTTAGAAAATATTTATCAGTTTTATACTCCCTAACAAAAACTGAATTTTTTTTTTTATTTACCTTCACTAAGTTTTTTAAGGCCCACATCCTATTTTTGGTGCATTTGTGTTCTTGAAATTTAGTAAAAGTGGCAAATAAATATTTATTTATACAAGAAATATTTGACTGAACAAGTGTTCTCATTATTTTATCAGTTTTATATTCAGTTTTGAAATGTTCATTTTCAAGAGAAACCTGATCTTAAAAATGTTGAAACTGTTTCTTTTGATATTGAAGTTTCTCTTTACGATTTTATTGATTAAAAATTGAGACCCATGAATTTCCATAAAGCACTGCCCAATGGAAAAAAAGGCATATTGTTTGAGAAAGGACACTTACATTTCTCTGAGAAAGAACAAAGTTTGCATTGAATCTGGAAGTAAATAAGATATAGTAGCATTTAAAAGTCTAAACCGCTTTAAATTCCTTCAGTTTAAATAAAGATAATTTAAATTTTTATCTGATGCTAATTTAAAGACTTGTTTACCTGAATTGAATTCTACAAGAACCATGACACATTTCCAATTGAATGAACAAAACAAAATATATACTATTTTTCAATGATATTTTTTCTTGCAAAGAAAGGCAGTGTTTTCTGTAATTCTATTGAGGCATATGTTTATAAACATATTTGAGGTATTGATCTCCTTCTTTTTGTTGTCATCACAACATTTGGGATGATTAATTCTGTAGCTATCCCCAAGAGTTTTGTGCATAGGGAAAAATATAGCAATCTTTTTCTTTCAAGTTTTGTTAGCCAGAAAATGGTTGCTTACCTGAGCAGGTCACTTCATTCTTTTCATATGGATTATACGCTTATAGAAAGCTGTAAAATGGATCAGCCAAAACATTGCGGTAACAGCAGAAGTAACAAGATCAATATTGTGAGTCATTTGGTATGATAATCATTTCAAAATGGTAAGTTCTATGTTGCCTGCAGTTGTCATTAAATCAAAATCTAATAACATTGTTGGATGATTGGCAAAACAGTTACCAACAAATTAAATGTATAAGTTTGTCCAGCAAATATTATTGGACTATATCCTTTTAAAAATAATTACATTTAAAAAAAAAAATCTAAGTGAATTCTACAAGATTTGAAGGGATATTTTCATAAATAGTTCTTCTAGAAAACAAATGTCCTTTCACAAACAGTAATCCGTCTTTTTATATTGTTCTTGGATATTGAGTGACAACAGTACTGAATATTTCTTGATATTATTTTTTCTTAATAAAAAATAGAAAATAAAATCCCATGTTGCAGGTTTTCATTCCAACAAATGAATAAATACATTTCCTCAAATGTTTTTATCAATTTTTTTAGTGTTCAATTTATCTTTCCTTTTAATTTTTTTTGAAATTTTAGATGTTTTATCAATTCTTTTCTCTAGCATAGAAATGTGACATTACGTAAGATAGCATTTGGTATTTTACTAAAAAAAAAAAAAAAAAAAAAACTCGGCAGAAAAATCCATTCTGCTTTTATAGGCTTTAAGGTTTTAGTATTGAAGACTATGCCAATCAGAAGACAGGATAACCCAAATGGACTTTCTAGAATTGTCTAGTTCATTTCATGAGCTGTAATTACTTGAGACTGCTTCTTAATAGTCATAGTTAACTTTTGAGAGAAATTTATATTTTTCACAACTTTCAAAACAATAATTTTGTTGTATAAAATATGTCACCAAAAGGTCCATGTGGATGTTGACATATTCTCAATATTTTCTGGGTATTAAATTTTGTAATATAAATTTGATGTAATTAAAAATAGTAAAGTCAAAATAGTAAAGATTTTGAGGAATACAAATACTCAGTGTAAATACCTGCCAGGGTTTGAACTCAGAATTAACCAGTAACAAATTATTTTTTCTTATACTGCTTTTTGTCTGTACAATAAAGTTACTGAGAAGATGGCTATGATTAAGAAAGTAAAGTTGAAGCGACAATAATTGACAGAAGAATGGCAATAAGCATCTAATGAGTAACAACATTTGTCTATGTATTTTGCTTATGTATAAATGTGGTCATATACTGTACAAGATAATAGTACCAGAATTAAGATAACAAATGAAGATGTTTTTTTTTAACCTTTACAACTCTGCACTAACTTTCGGAGTTGTGTCCCCTGGAGTCATTAATTTTAGGTGTGCTAAGATTTTGAATGTTTGATATATTACTAGCACTGTAACTTTTAGATTTTTAGAGATATTGTTATAAAATGTTCAGGGAATTTGCATGAAAGGATGTAGAAAAATGTAAATTATTTTTTATACTCTACATAAATAAATTCTGAAAACGATAAAAAAAAAATGAAAACTTAAAAATACAACAGAATTGATGAAAAACGATTCCTACTTATCACATTGTGAAAGCCTTGCATATATAAATTGTGATGGAAAAATGAATGTTTTTAAAATGCTTTATTAAAATTTAATGATAAAATAACTATTTCAATTAAGACAAAATGATTGAGGTCCGGTCATTCCTAGTTCATATCACAATCTTAATGATGCCATTTCTACAGTAATAGGTTATTTTTAGAAATGTACTTTCCCTCTGAGACAAAACACTGTCACTCAGCAAATATTGAGAATATTGAGAAAGTGTATCACCGGCAGACATGTACACCTGCAGAGTTGTAAAGGTTAATATGCTTTTAGTTACTGATTAGTTAGCCATCATGAGAAGGTAAAATTGAAGCAACAATACTTGACAAAGGAATGGCAATAAGCATCTAATGAGTAACAACGTTTGTCCATGTATTTTGCTTATTTATAAATACGGTCATATACACAGTAATAGTATCTGAATTAAGGTAAGAAATGAATTTTTTTTTTAATACATTTTTAGTTACTGAGAATTTGGCTATGATTAAGAAGGTAAAGTTGAAGTAACAATACTTGACAGGAATCACAATTAGCATCTAATCAGTAATGTTTGTCTGTGTATTTTGTTGATATAAATTTGGCCATAAAATCAAGGAATTTGGCCATGACAAAAAAATTAGTAATTTATATAATCTTCAAAGTAGTGGACAGCTCACAAATTGGTAGACTGTCTGTTGTGTGTTCATGTTACATGACAAAGTATTCTTTGGCTTCTTGTTACTTCTGCTGAAATGAAGTATCTTTGATTTACAGACCCAGTGCCTGTTTAACATTCAACAATTTTTTGTTTATTATAAAGATATAGATAATAAGAAAAGTATACTGAGGTTTGTAGCATTCTTTTATCCAGATACATTACTGCAGTGTAGTAATTGTATCTCTGTTTGCAGTCTGCCTGGCAAAAAAAAACAACAGCAGTTGATGGCCTACTCTCCTTATCATCCTATGTCTGTTCCTTAAATGAACAATATCTCTTTACCCTGATATTGAGGTATGACTAAGTTCTTGCAGGCAATCTCAAGTTCCCGAGATTCTTTGTCTGAAAACCAGATGGCCTTAATGCTGATAAGTGGCCCTAGGCCCATAATTTGACCCTTCACTTAATTCAGTGTAGAATTAGCTGAATAGTATAAAAATATAAACAGCATTGACTGTGTTACTTCATTTAAGAAACCATTAATCATGTCAACATCAGACTAGGTGTGCCAAGGAGGAATCAGGTGAATTTTAGTTACCAGGATTTAGTAAGTGTTCAATATTTGCTGATCCTGTTTACACAGTTCACTTCTGGGTCCTAATTAAGATTTTTAATTGGTTCTTTGTCTCATCAATCTGTTTGATTTAACCTTTCTTCATATTTTTTTTTCATCTATTTTAATGCTACAAGCTTTCCAAAGAGCATTTTCATGCACAAATGGAAACTTCACCTGGTTAAACATGTATCAGTAATAACATTTTAGAAATTCATTTAAAACCACATTTAAGCATAAATAGAGAAGTGTCCAAATCTATTTTTCTGAAATTTATTCTTTTATTTTGTACATATAAAATCCAGAAATCTAACATTTTTGTGGAGTTAAGTGACATTTTTTGACTGGGGGCATCTGTAAACTTAAGAATTTTAAGTGACAAGCAGAAGTACCTAACTTTCTCTTTGCATGAAAGTTGTCAGTTAACTTTTCCATTTTTTAAAAAAATAGAATAAATAAAAATTCTTATTTTTTTTTTTTTTTTTTTTTTTTTTTTTTTTTTTTTATAAGCGTATCACCCCAAGCAAGGCTGGAGGCCACTATCACGCAAGAGGTTAAAGAAGGGTTGGAGGAAGAGCAGATAGGAGTGGTAAAGGAGAGGATGTGGAGAAAGAGAAAGACAGTGGGTTGATCAAGGCAAGGGGGTTACAGAAGATTTGGAGCAAGAGCAGATAGGAATGAAAAATGATAGGATTTGGAGAAGGGAAGTGGATAGATCAAGGCAACTGGAGATGTCGATTGACGCTACACTTAAACCGTTGGAAATTGTATTTGTCAGGGAAACAGTAATAGGGAAGGGAGTTCCATAGGCGAGATGTGCGAGACATGAAGCTATTGGAGTAGAAGAGACGTCTATATCTAACAGTTTCCACGGTGTCAGGGTGGGAGCGGGATGCCAGCCTGGTGGGACGTTTAAATTCACGAGGCCTAGGGACAAGCGAAAGCATCTCCTCGGAGCAATTACCATGAAAGTACTTGTAAAAAAGGCAGAGCAAGGCAAATTTCCTGGCTCGGCACAGAGAACCAACTTTCCTTGCGGTGGATGATGCAACTGACTCGATGTATTTGTTCCATCTCAGATCAGCAGACAGCGTGAGACCGAGCAGCCGCAGAGAGGAGCTCTCGAGAAGTTGGTCTTCAGACATTCTAATGGGATGCAGGGATGGATCCTTGTGGTGGTTAATAGAGAGCAGTTTTGTTTTAGAGGCGTTAAAGTTAACCATCCATTTCTCGCCCCAGTTCACAACCGATTGGAGGTCCTTTTCAATTTGAGCTGCCAGGTTAACTTTGTCAGCTTCACTAGATTTGTGTTTGAGGCAGGAGTAAATTGTGGTTTCGTCAGCATAGATGCCGACTTGGGAGTCTATGGCGTCAGGAAGGTCGTTTATAAATATGAGGAACAGAGTAGGGCCTAGGATGGAGCCTTGAGGAACACCTGCGTTAGTGGGATAGGAGCTGTAGATGTATCCACTGAGAACGACCTTCAAATCCCGGTTTGACAGGAATGATTGTATTAGGTCAAACAATCGACCTGTGATACCATAACCCTGGAGCTTGCGAAGAAGGCCGGCATGCCAAACTCTATCGAATGCTTTGGAGATGTCAAGGGCCACAGCACGAGCTTCGCCGTTATTATGGATAGCTTGGTAGACAAATTCAGTGATGGCCGTAAGCACATCGGCAGTAGATCGTGCAAAGCAGAAACCATACTGCTTGTCTGAGAGCAGATCGTGGGATATCAGATGATTAATCACTTCGGTGTTGGTAATGGCCTCGAAGACTTTGCCGAAGAGGGGTAGGAAACTGATAGGACGGTAATTGGAAGGGTCGGAGGGGTCACCAGAGTTCTTAAAGACAGGAACGATGGTTGAGGACTTCCAGCAGTCAGGAAAACAGGACTCCTTGAGGCAGTGGTTGTATAATTTAGAGAGGGCAGGCGCCAGTTCAGGTGCGCATTTCTTCAGGGCAATGGCTGGTATTCCATCACTACCAGTAGCCTTGTGGTGATCTAAGATGTGCAATCCGTCCAAGAGGGCCTCAGTTCTGGGAGGGAAATCGGGCAAGGGTACCCCGGAAGAATCTAGCGTAGAATTGGAAGAAAACTTCCGAGCAAAGCATTCGGCCTTGTCGGCAGAGGTGGTCAGGACCTCAAACTGATTGAACAGGGGAGGAATGGAGGGTTTGTTATTATTCAGAATGCTCTTGCAGAGGCGCCAATAATCTTTGGAGCCAAATTTGCGGGATGCAATACGTTCCTTCATCCGAGCAGCAAATAGTGACTTGGCATCGTCGAGGATACGCTTACACTCATTGCGGGTAGAGGTAAATAGACGTCTATTGGAGTCGGACATATCACTACGAAAATGGTGGAAGAAGTGGTTCCTATGGGCAATGGCGGCTGAGCAAGCAGCTGTGAACCAGGGGGAGGAGCGCGATTTGACCTTGAATTTCCTGGAGGGGATGAAAGCTTCGATACCGGCTTTAATCCAGGAAGAGAACTCAGAAGGACAATCTTGAGTGGGGAGCTTAAATACAGCATCCCAGGGGACATCGCGGAGGAAGTCACGAAACGAGTCCCAGTCAGCCCGTTGGTAGCAGAATGTGGTTCTGGTGGTAGGAGGCTCCTTGCAGGGGGTGGGGCTGAAGGAGATGCTAACAGACACTACAGCATGATCGGAGTTACCGATAGGACAGAGCTGCATGGCACTACAAGACTCAGGGATGGAGGTAAAACACAGGTCGAGGAGTGAGGCCTTACAGTCATGGTTGTAGGCAAAACGCGTGGAGAAATCGATTATCTGAGTGAGGGATTGAGAGACTGAAAAGTTGAGAGTATGAATGCCTGCGAGGTTGGTAGTAGCGTTCTTAAGCCATTGGTTGTGATGGGCGTTAAAATCGCCAAACACAAATATGTGAGCGTACAGATGGACAGAGAGGGCCCTATATGCTGTCAGAAATGACATCGAGTATCCCACAGTCCTGAGAGGATGGAGAGCGGTAGAGGAAGAAAAGATAGCTTACAGCATTGAGAAGAGATAGCCAATTACATGCAGACTAAATAAATCCATTTTATAGTGTTTCTTATAAATGTGCAATAAAAAAAGAAAAACTTATCACAACAATACAGTATGCAAACTACTTAAGACTTAGATTTTAATTAGAAACATGCATATATTTTACATTATATATATATATATATATATATATATATATATATATATAGTTTTCTTTTTTTACAATCATAGCCTATTTCATTGATTGTTTTGAAAATATATCTCTTGGCAAAAGTTATGGAATTAGCACACTTAAAGGATGTTCAGTTAGATTTTTTTTATTTAGCAGTAAATAAACTGATAAGAGTTAAAATGCAAATCATTTATTTAATAGCTGAACATTCTAGCTTCATAAAATAGGCTTGATTAAATTATTTAAATTAATGTTATAATTTTTTTCTAACCCATATAAAAGGAAAATATGGAATAACCCACTGTAGAAAAAAAATTATGGAGTGATCTTGTATTTCTGAAACAATTACCAGAAAAGATTAACCGGCATTCAGAAATTCTGGAGCTACTTTGATAAAGAATATTGCTTTAAATTTGAAATCCATGCCTGAAAAAAATTAAGGAGGAGGAACAACTATGAATGAATTCTAATTTTTTTTGTCAACGAATCCCATTTTTTTTCTTCAATGGATTATTTCCATAGTTTCTTTTACATGACTTGGAAAAGAAAAAATGCCATTAATTTAATTTTTTTTTTTTTAGGGACATTTTATCAACCAAGAATTTTCAGCTATTAAATAAAAATATTTTGCATCTTATCTGTTATAAATAAACTAAGTGAACATTCTCTAAGTGTGCTAATTGCATTAGTTTTGCCAGGGGTTATAAAATATTCATAATTGTGTCAGCTTTAATTAAAGGAAGTAACTGAAAGAAAATGTTGAACTTTTAATTTTATTTCATATTGGTCCATTCTTAACTTTATCAACAATCTTCCCAACATTACAGGATTATATATATATATATATATATATATATATATATATATATATATAGGTCATATAAAAAGGTTAATTGTAAAATATTTCATTCAACTTTGAAAATAATTTCTTGAAAAAATCTCAGATGTCTGAAATCACCCCACCCCACAAAAAAAATGTTCATAACCGAATCCCTCTATATGTAATTAATTCCTTCTTAAATATGGATTTTCCAAAATCAGTTCTTGGTAACGAAAGATAAAAAAAAAAAAGCTAAGTCATTCTTCAATAGAATATACAATTGGAATGCCACAATCTGCAAGTTCTGTTTTCACACGAGCATCTATTCTCTCACTTTGGGCAACAGTCAACCATTCTTTCCATGTGGCAACTTTGCCTGGAAAAGAGAAAAAAATTAATGACAAGAAATAGATGGTGTCATTATTGTTTGTAGTATTGTTTCAAGGTCAAAGAATATGTTTGATAATTATTTTTGAAACATAAATTTATATTGGTGTTAGATAGAAGTTGGACATAAGAAAAAGAAATTCAATCTCTATGATTAAACAGCCTGTGCTTTTTCTATAAATATTTTTGTGCTAATTGTTTTCATGAGCTTCCTTTTTACTACCTAAACTTTACAAATTTAAGCACAATATTAGATTGGCAGCTAGGTCTCATCATTTTACAGTTGAAATGGCTCGATGTAACTATAAGTTCTCTGCTAAAAATTTCTTCTGTTGCCTTTCTCATTTGTGAAACTCTTTGGGCTTTTTGCTTTTACAATGTCAATCATTATCTTTTGTCTTAACTCCTGTTCTTTTGTTGTTCTCTCTCCTTAATAATGTTTTTTTTTCTCATATTCTTTCACACTCAGTTATCCTTTGCGTTTTAGTGTCTTTATGGCCTTGCTTGGGGTAGAATGATTTAAAAAATACTAAAGCCTTTCTTTTGCACCATTGTTTGGTAGGGCCGGAACTACAATAAAGTTACAATCAATAGTTATTTACTAAAGTTAGCTTCGTCTTGTATGAGACCATAAGTTGCTTAGAGGAGCTGAACAGTGACCCATCTAAGTTTTGATCAGGTTCGCTGTTGTTTAACTTTGGTAATCTCATGGAAATCAATACATTCAGTGTGATTGGACCGTAAATACAATAAGTTTAATATTTCAGAAGGGAGATAATTGTATATATTATTTTTTAATACTTCAAAAGGGAGATAATTTTGTATATGACGTTAACAAAGTTTTTTTTTTATCAGTTTACTCCAAGCAAGGCGATAAAAGCATTAAGATGCAAGTGGTTACTGAGGATGAACAATAATAGTAAAAGAAACTGAGAAAACATTAATGAGGAGAAAGGACAATAAAAAGAATAGGATTTAAACGAAACTGAAGATCACACTTGATATTGCATTTAAATTTGTTTAATTGACAGGAAAACAGGAAAAGATTTCCACAGGTGAGAAGTGCAAGAGAAGAAACTATTAGAGTAGAACTTAGTTATATTTAACAATTTCAACAGTAAAATGATAAGACATAGTTGCTTATCTAGTACTATGCTTAATTGCCAGGAAAATATTTGTACAAAAGGCACAGGAAGCTAAGTGAAGCCGAAATATCTGACCGCTGAGCCTCCCGTATCCAACTTGCTACGACGCGTCTGTCACGGCAAAATTAATGATCTTTCTGCAGGTTCACCTACGGAAACTTTGTTACAACTTCTACTTCCTCTGAACGATCGGGTTTGGTCGTCTTCTCCAAGCAACGCAGAGATAAGTACGACACGCGCGGTAAACGGTAACAACAGCAACAGCCACGTGCACGCTTCCCGGTGATGTCATCGTCCAGATCCGAGGATTTCACCGGACCATTCATTCGATTGTAGTGACGAGCGGTATGTACAAAGGGCAGGGAGGTGCTCTGCTTTGACTCGTGTCTACTGGGAATTCCTTGTTCACGGGGTTGGTTACAGGCCCCGATCCCTATCACGGGAGGCATTTAAGAGGTTTCTCGGGCTGGCGCGAAGTCCCCGCTGATACCGCCAGTTTTTGAGCGCGTGCTGCCTCGGACATCTAAGGGCATCAGAGCAACCCACATCTAATCCGCACGATCCTAGAGGGTGTAAAAAACGTCGAAGAAGCTGCAATGATCAATTTGGATCATTCCAAGGCATTTAATAGGGTCGACCATCGTAGCCTAGCTGCTGTCCTGCAGGCCACCGGATTCAAACTGAAGGCGCTTGATCGGTATGAAAAGGTCACAGAGGCCAAGATTAACCGCGTCAATTTTTCCGGCTTGCTGTTAGGTGCCTGGAAGAGAATCGATCTTCCGGGGCCCTTTGATTGGACAGACGGTCCTGTCCGCATTCTTGGAGTGTGGTTTGGAGTTTAATCACCATTTTCTTCTATACATATATTAGTCCAGAGTTTAAATGCTGTATCAAAGTTTTTACTGTTGTATATATGGAATACAATTTGGGAACCATGACAGCAATACAAAAAGCATGTGTTCATAAAAGTTAACAATTTGATTAATAAAGCAAAAACGAAATCTCTTAAAGATGAGCACAACTAAAGGAAGCTATCATTGGAAGGTGACTAGAAACAACTAACATTATCAGATATAAGAAACCAAATTTCAAGAATAAGAAGAATAGTCATAGAAAGACAAAATATTAAGTTAATAGAACCAAAGATTTTCAGAATATGGTTTAAGAAAATAATATCACATAAAAGTCTTACCTTTCCGATAGAATGAGTAATTTGGTTTCCAAAATTCATCCATCTTTTTGTTGAGCAAGGTAGCAATTTTTTCTTTTTTCATTCTATCAAAAGTGCACAATTCTGCAATACCTGTAGCCAATTCTGGACTGGGTGATTTACCCAAAAAACGTCCTATTTTTTCCACAGTCTCCAGCAAATTCTAAACAAAAGAAAGAAACTTTATAATTCACGACAAGCTAAATTTATCAGATGGGACAGAGTACAAGGAGGATCGGATTCATGCCTTTCTAAATCTCATTAGTACAAAGTAAAGATAAATACTCTCAATTGAGATTTGAACATTGGTTTTGTTTTCAGTGAGTGTAATGATTTTACCGCTCCACCAACACAATCTATAAATTCATTATAAAAATTAAAACTGCATTGTCTAAACTGATTTTGACTAGGTTTCTTGTGTGTTTCTACCTACCTACCTACCTACCTACCTACCTACCTACCTACCTACCTATCTACCTACCTACCTACGGTGTGCACAATGTTTCCCATACTTCTTTAATCAACTTTAATACTATTTTTCACTAATTACCTCATACCCAATGGATACATTGATAATAATTCTATTGGAACAATGAATGATATTATTAATAAATTACTGTTTATCATTATTAATAAATTACAATAAATAAATAATAAATATAAATAATTCTATTGAAACAATCAAATCAAGAAAAATTATAAATAAATAATGCCAAATTTGCGATACAGCTGGAATGCGTAGGAATAATATTATTATTATTATTATTATTATTATTAATATTATTAATATTATTATTATTATTATTATTATTATTATAATAATAAATAAATAAATAAATAAATAAAAATAAAAAATAAAATAATAATGAAAATTATAAATAAAATAAAATAAAGCAATAGCATAAAACGTTGTATAAAATAAATTAAAAAAATTAAAAATAATAAATCTAAAAACTCTCCCAGCATGCAACAAAAACTGTTCCTGCTGGACATACGGACTTCTTGCCAAAAGATGTTAAATTCAATCACTTTGCCACAAACCTTGGTGCGGGCAAATGTGTGTAACTTCTCTCTGTGATATGGCTTGTAATACTACAGAGCAAATTCTCCCTTTTATCATATGTGCCAGAAAACAATTGTAACCTAAAAACACACACGCACCAATACACACAAAAATATAAATAAATTGTATAAAATTAACATACAATTTACCATGTTTTTCCTGTTATTTGGGTACGTTTTATCTCTCTGAACACAAAACTGATTTCTGCTGCTATGATGTGAGTGAATCCCCAAAAACATTATGAAGACTGCCAATATACATATGAAAAACAACTTACTCACCCACAAATATATTTAGCCACAGACAATTACATTGGTTTTCAACTTTGTTATACTTAAGTAGAGAAGAAAGGAAAAGCAGAAAGATATTTTCGCTAAGCAAAGTGCTAAAAAGTTCTAAGACAATAAGTTATGTGGGGGGAAAAAGAGGTTTGGCTTTTCTTTTCTTTTTTTTTTTTTCATTAGTAGCTTTCTGAAAAAGTCAAACTTAACTTTAGTATTCAATAACCAACAGCAATAAACAAACACAAATTTAATTTCAGGTTGTATTAGGTGCATGTAAAAATTTTCAGCATTTATATTATTTATAAAATGCAATTTTTTACTGTGCATCCAGTCTCTAATTTAAAACAAAAAAGAAGACATTACTGAGATATTTTATTATCAATTAAAAGATGCGTGTGTTAAATAAGGCAACTTACTTTTCAATACAACATTTAAACTCATTTTGTTAAAATGGAAATAAGTTTTTTTCTATTTCATGTCTATATAATTTTTTGTGTGTCCACTGTTTGCTTACCTGTGATGCTTCTTCATAGCTGACAACCAAGCAGTTAGGATTATCTTTGATAACTTGCCACCATTTATTCATGTATTCAAAATAATCTCCATACACAGCTAAAAATTAATTGTAAAAGTTGTTATGTGACATATTAAGTTTGCAACCAAAATGTGACTAATAGATTAATCAGTGTAGGTAATTGCTAACATTCAAACAAATTTAATTGTAATGAAATCAATCAGATTGAATACTAAAGGACTTTCCAGGGATCTTGTCAAGTTAATGGCATGCAGTGGGATCTAAATACAAATGAACTATATAAGAAAATTGTTTTGGTAATAATTGTACTGAATTAGAAATTTAAATTCATTTTTCTTTTCAGAATTAGTAAATATTTTTAAAAATTCAAAATTCTTCAAGCAATGTCCCCAAATTTTGTTGGTAAATGAAAACATCTTCCAGATAGTCTTAATAGAGTCATGTCTTGTTGTGGGATATTACTTTTCACTGAAGACATATTAACAAGAACTGGCCAAGATGTCTATGGGTTTTCTGGGGAATAAGACAAAATTAAGATCAATGACCGAATGTTTTCCATTCATCAATTTATTTGATAGTCAGATAGCATCACAACTTTGAAAGGTAAGTTTTCATCAACAACCCATAAAATTGCTTTAGATAACTCAGATTTTAGTGAATCAATGGCTTCAAGAGCTTCTTTGTTCAATGGAAACCGATTAATTTTAACTAAAGGGTGTATTTTATCCGATAACCCAAGTATCTATTTTATTTAGTACACAAACATTCCTTTGATCCTATTAAGTATTTTCATATCTTCAGAGGGGTTGCATTTTTTGTAATGGCTTCATCCTTTCTGGATCAGTCATAGTAATACTGTTTCCTACACAATATCCTAGAGTATTCAGTGTGGTTACTTTTCTTTATAGTTTTAGAATCATTTGAAGCCAAGTTTCTTTTCTTTACAAATTCTTCTAAATTCTTATCTCACATCTTCTATCTCACCTCTAATTATAACATTGGCAAAATAATGAAATGTGTCTTTAAGATTGTTTTCTTTTACTGTCTTGTCTCTATATCATTGGAAAGCAGGAACACCATTGGTTACTCCAAACGGAAATCAAGTGAATTGATAAAGTTACTTATTAGCTTCAAAGCAGTATATTTCTTGTCAGATTGATTCAATCTGACGATGATAGGCATTTTTTAGATTGAATGTTAAGAAATATTTATCCGCATCAAGTTTTGTAACCATGCCATCAATCCTAGGCAATGGGTTGGCCTCAGGTACAGTGTAACTGTTTATGGTTTGAGAGTAATAACACAATCTTTCTTATGTCTTTTAGTTTCAACTTTAACCACAACAACTTGGGTACACTATGGCAAGATACGAGGCTGAATAATTCCATTTGCCAACAGCTTATTTATTTCCATAGCAATAAAGTCCTGATTGTCTTTAGTAGTGTCTTGATCTAGTAGCCATTGGCTTACATTCAGATGTAATGTTCACCAACAACACGGGCTCTGCTATATCAGCAGCCTCTAAAGTGCAGCATTTTTCATGAGTTCAGGCAAATGCCTTCCATATTCAGAAATGACTTTTAGATGCTCACACTTAAAGTCCCTTCCAAGCACCACATCACAACATAATTCCTTCATAAGTACTAGATTGGTGGCATGATCTCATCATTTTATAGTTAAAATGGCTAAATGTAACTGTAACTTCTATGCTAACAGTTTCTTCCCTCACACTTCTCCCTTGTGGAACTCTCTTCCAGCTTCTTGTTACCCAGTCAAGTTTGATCATCAAAAATTTAAATGCAATGTCAATCGTTATCTTCTGTCTTCTTAATTCTTATTCTTTTATTGTCCTCTGTCCTCTAGTAGTTTTTCTCATATTCTCTAACACTCGGTAACCTCTTGCATCTCAGTGGCTTTATTGAATTGATTTGGGCGAAATGATTAAAAAAATATGACACTCAGGCAAATAGCAGTATCTAATCTATCATTATGAACCTGTTTGAGATTAACGATTACAAATCCACTAGATTGACTATTAAAACTTTTATGAGCCATTGTCAGGGCTGACGCGTCTCACCCCCAAAACCCCGACCAGAGGGGGACTTTTGGGGGGCTCAGTTCTGACATTTTTTCCAACACTGTTTTATGGCCATCCCCCATTTTTTAAAAATTATTTTCAAACTGATATTACATTGTCAGTCATCAACTAATAATATAAATCGTGTATCTGCATGGCCTTTGCGATGCATACAATACAGGAACCCCCGACAAAGTGCTAGTTTCAGCAGCATTATTTTGCTTTTTGTACTTTTTACTTTTTTATACCTAAGATATATTGTCAATAATCAACTATAATAATCGACAGGGTGGTACTTACTATCCCGAAGCTCTCAACCGCTTGGGGACCTCAGGTCTACTTGGGAAGGGACAGAAGTATTTCAGTAGAGCTTATTTTTTAAATTGTAATTTTCTTTTTGAGTAGTTCTTTTAAATCAATTAAGAGAGTAAAATCATTTTTACTCCGAGATCATCCAGTAAGAAGGATCTCTGGGTTTTTTTTACTAATAATAATACTAACCAGAAGTCCACGGTTTCTAATTAAAATAACATTTCTAGTCTCTATTTTTTACATTTCTAGAAAGATAAAATCGATAAAATGATCGCTTAAAAATAAAAGTGTTTAAAGATTTCAACACATGAAAAAATTTCCCGAAAACTGAAATACTGTTTTTAAAACAATCTTTTAAGACAATCCCGTTTGTTTTGTGTTGGAATCTTTGTAGAACTTTTTTTTCCAGCGGAGGTGTGTCGGCGATTAATCTTTATGGAAACTTAAAAAATTTGCCACTTAAACATTTTTTGAGTAAAATTTAGTTATGAAAATATAAATAAAATTTTCTCAGATTTTTTAAAATAAAAACCTATTCATTATAAAAATAAATAATTAATGAATATGTACTGAAATTTTCATTTAAATTGGGTAATACCTTGACTTTTAGTAATTTAAAAAAGCACTGGCCTTCCTCCTCAAGGATTTGTGGTCCCCAGGTTGGGAAACTTTGAAATCAACATGTAGTAAAGAGGAGAGCTCCATATCAAAGTTTCTGGTGGTGAGGGGTGCGACCCTAGCGTTGTCCCTGCCTATTATCAGCTTTGATGAAGGAAAAAATATAAGATCTAGAAAATTAACAATATTTTCACTAATAAAACTCTCAGAAGCACAAGTAATGCATTCAAAATTTCATCTTGAATCATAATGTGTGTTGCAGTATGTAAAAGTCCATCTGGTACATTCACATTAATTCATGTGAATTGAATAAATGGTAGCACTTGTAGCTTGAGACTTACACACTTTAGCAAAATGTCCCCTCTTTGTACACTTACTACATATAGCTTCACATGCTAGAGACAGTTGAAGGGATTTTCTTTTGGGTATCTGCCAACGAAGAGGGACGCAAAGCTCAGCAGCACAGGAATCAAACACTGGATCACGACGAGCGGGGCATGGAGAGGGAATTCCACAGAGGGAACACCACACATACAGGACAAACATAGCTGAGACACCGGAAACATAAGTAAGGACGAACTAAATTGAAATGACGCTGGGTAACACAAAATCTTTTTGTAACACACGGCAATCCCGTTGTGAGGTCAACACTGCGTACAGCCAAACTCTCGCGGAAAATGTGTCTGATTTTATGGAGCCTAAAACTTTAGCGGTTGGCTATCAAAAGGTATCATTTGCATAGGTCACCGTCCTGACTAACTCAGGGGAAGCTGATAAGCACTTTCTTTCTTCATAATCAGACATTACAGGGTTCACACTGGCTCTGGGCTCCCCCACCCCTGGAGGGATTGGCAGAGGAGAAAAAGGCACCCCCCCCCGTCGGAGTAGATGTTGACTACTCTTTCATGTGCTTCCGTCTTTCGCGACTAAACTCTGTCAGCTATCTCTTTTCTCTTTATCGTTCTCCCTATTCCCAAGACTGCAGTATGTTAAACGCAATAACTGACAGTATAGAAAAGGAACTTTTTCTCCATCCATCTGCGAACATCTTTGACTTCGGTGACTTTAACCCTCACCACGACACGAGGCTGAAACATTCTAAAGGTTGCAGGTATACAGACATTAAATTTTTCCATTCCTCAATGCCGTCGTGGATTTCCCTACTCGTTTCCCTAGCTAAACCGAGTAACATGTTTCTCTATTGTATTTATTTCTTACCTCCTTTCTCCGCTCTTGCCAATCTTCACTGCCCTCTTGGTAACTTGTCCAAGTTACCAAGAGGGCAGTGAAGATTAATTAGATAAATATATACATAAAACAATCTATTTCTTGTTAACAGTTTATATATTTCAACCTCGAAAATGGCTAAATGTATAGACAAAAGCGTTCGGAAAGAAAGAACAACTGGACAGTTTTTATATAATTTATCTACCGAAAAGAAAAAAAAGTTATAAGATCACATGAGAAATTGTATAAAAACTAAATCAAAGCACTTTGTCTGTCATATTCAATGAAACGTGCATAAAAGAAGGATTGCTGCCTAAATGCACAATATATATATATATATATATATATATATATATATATATATACATATACATATATATATATATATATACATATATATATATATACATATATATATATACATATACATATATATATATATATATACATATATATATATATATATACATATATATATATATATATATATATACATATATATATATACACATATATATATATATATATATATATATATATATATATATATATATATATATATATATATATATATATATAGGGTTAGGTAAACGTGATAATTAGATATTGGTGAGCGTATACGCGTGTGCTGGCATGCATACGCTGGTAAGTAAATAAATAATTACCAAATTTAGCCAAAAGGTGTAGACATAATAGTGCTCAATATATATATATATATATATATATATATATATATATATATTGGATAGCAGATTAGCATTTTGAGTGGTTCAGTAATTTACAGTCATGGAAATAATTTATTTAAGAAATATTCATTTCACATTGCACTGATATATGAGAAATTTTCTTTTTTCATTATTTTAAATAACAAATGAAATAAATCCTAAACACTGGCCTCATTGAAAAAATAAATCTCAAACCTAATGTTTTAGCTTACATGATGCTGAAAATCTGTAAGTGTCATCACGTAGAATTGAAATAAACTTCTTAAATAATCAAAATTACCAAAATCATACTTACCCTTCTTTTCTGTAAATATTTCAAAATAACTGGAAAAATTGCCATTATAATGCTTTTGAACTAATCCATATGCTTGCTTATAGGAAGAAACAACCACGTCCTTAGGGTTTCGCACTATAAAGATGATTTTGTTCTGGGAGAGAACGATTTCAGGCAAAAACTGAGGTTGGACATGAGTATTAAACAGGCGTGGTGGGGACATTTCTGAGAAATTATTGGGTGGAACAAAATCAATCATGAATTCTTCTTTGATTCCCTGGATCCTCTCAGCTTTCTCCTTCAGAAGCATGCTCGTCACTTCCCACATCCAGTGCGTACCTAAAATAGAATACACACCAATCATTGTTATTTGTCAGTTGAATTCAAATTTTCATTCGTTGCTTTTTAGTTGAATTCTGAAAGGAAGTATTTTCATTATTAAATTTTAGCTTATTTTTATTACCATATTGCTACGTTTTATTTGCAATCTGCCGTGACTAAAATCCATCAACTAATGAAGCAGCATGAAACTAAAATGAAAGAAAAGTTTCTAATAAGACTTGAATTTGCTTACTGCATTCTGGAAGCTCATCCATCGTGGATGACGTCTTCCTGACAAATCGACCATGGTAAGATTCAAACCCGGATCTCTTAGTCGAAATGTAAAGCGTTACTAACAACATTAAACCTGAAACAGGAATTCATAATATAATTACAAAAATATAAAAATTACATTTAGGAATTTAAATAAAAAATTAAATATAAAAGGGATATTTGCAAAACAATACACTCATTGTCTTATTTCTTTATTATAATAAGTCTAGCCATAATTTCAACTGAAAGAGTGCAGATTTACCGTATTTGATGGCATATAAGACACACTTTCTTTTACTAAAATATCTGTTAAAATTCCACTGGGCTTATATGCCATATGTAGGTTTAAAATTCGTGATAGTCGGCTGAAATTAGCTACCTGGAAACTCCTATTTGCTTAGAGTTTAGAATAACTTTCATATGCCTATTGTCATTATTTAAAAGGCTATTATTCAGATTAAAATTGTTATCATTGATAATATTTATTATATTAATTTCATCATCTTTAATATTAGTATTTTGTTTCACTAAAATTATAGGCAATAAATTCAAATTATATATTTATAAAATATATTTGTTTCATTAATAATTTCCTTGCAATAACTTCCGGTTGCATTGGTATAAATACAATCAGAATTTTTATATCCTAATTATTCCACTAAGACGTTTACAAGACGCAGGTTGTACAGATCATATAAAGGGAAATTTTTGACTGAATTTCACTCCTTCAGATATAACAACAACAAGAAAGAGGTTAAGCTACACTGTTGTGTACAAGCTTCATGCAATAAACTATGCTATAGAGAAGCTGCAAAATATTTTGGTCCTCCGCCCACAGAAAAAATGATACGTTACTGTCGGTTGCAGGAAAATAGCCTACGGGCAGCGATGAAAGGAAACTGTAACCTTCGCCACCCAATCCCGGACTGGCCTGAAATTGAAGGAGAAATTAAAATGTGGGTTGGCTCTGAGAGGAGTACAGGCAGAATCGTTACTACGAAAATAAGGAACGAGGCTAGAAGATTAGCGAAAGAAAAGGGGATTCAAAATTTTATAGGAACAGAAGGATGGTGTTATCGTTTTATGAAACGGGAAGGTCTGTCAATGCGTACAAAAACATCAATTACGCAGAGAATGACAGCTGACTATGATGACAAAATAGTAAAGTTTCATAAATTTGTTATACATGCTCGAAAAAGAACTCCTTTTGAACTAGGCTATATAGGAAATATGGATGAAGTCCTACTAACGTTTGAAGTTCTATCAAACAAAACTGTGAGTATTAAGGGATTCAAGACTATTACAATAAAAATCACAAACCATGAAAAGACCCATTATACGGTTATTCTTGCATGTTGTACTGATGGCACAAAACTGCCTCCTTTTTTGATTTTTAAGAGAAAAACTAAAATACCAAAAGGTGTGCATGTTCATGTTCATCCAAAAGGCTGGATGGACAAAGCTAGTCTACAGTTATGGCGGTGAGTTGTATGGGAAAGACGTCCTGGTGGACTATTACGAAAGCCCTCTCTTCTGGCTTGAGATTAGTTCCGAGCGCATAAGACTGAATCCATTAAAAAGAAAGTGGCAGAATTGAAGACAGACTTAGCGGTTATTCCTGGTGGACTAACAAGTCAGTTTCAACCTCTTGATGTGTCTTTGAATAGACCCTTCAAACAAAATATGAAGGAGCAATGGAACACGTGGATGGCAATGCCTGATCACAACCTTACAGGAAGAATAAAAAGACCCAGCATTGCACAAGTCTGCGAATGGGTGAAGCAAGCTTGGGATACTATTAGACCAAAAATTGTTGTGAAATCTTTTAAAAAGTATGGCATTAGAAATGCTCTCAATGGAACGGAAGATTACGCATTATTTAAGGACGATGATAGTCGTATTGAAAATGAGTATCAGAGTTTTGATAACAAAGACGACGAATTTTATGGATGTGAAGATGAATCAAATTTTAATGGTAATTGTACTGTTTTGCCTCATTGTAATAATTGCTTGCTTTTTATTTTGTTTTCTTACCTTTGGATATAATAAAGTTTTTATAGGCTCGTGTTATTTTTTTCCTATTATTTTTTGTTTAATTGTAATCATGGTTTGTTTAACCAAAATAATACCTCATTAATATAGCCTAGGCTGTACCATTTACTAATAATTTTACTAATTTTACTAATTACTACATTTTTCTTGATTTGCCCTGTTGAATTTGAGGTGCATCTTATACACCCGTGTGTCTTATATGCCGTCAAATACGGTAATTAAAAACGAAGGTAATTTATTAAGGTGAAAATGTATTGAATTGCACTAATTTTGTAATCTAGAGCAAATTTACATCCCCGAATTATACAAAATATTTCTTTTCCCCATATAAGATTTGACAAGCATTTGTGGTATTTATCCCCCCCCTATATAAATATAAATATAAATACATATATATACATACATACATACATACATATATATATATATATATATATATATATATATATATATATATATATATATATATATATATATATATATATATATATATATATAAAGACTGACTACATTGATAATTGCTTCTCGGGATAAAACTTAGGAGGTTCTTTTTTTCCATTTTGTCATTCAATTACTCACCATTTCAAAGTATATAAACATTACCTTGCAATAGAATTTTTCTAAAAATTATATTTTTGGTGATTTAAATTTTATTTAGTTTTGGTTCTTCCATTAAAGTTTTGTAATATTTTTTGTTTAATTTACATGAATTTTAATTTTAGTTAAAAAATCAGTGTGTGTGGTGTCAGGGTCTCATTATCTGTTACAATTTTTAAAGTTTGACGTATTTTTTGTGTTAATCACTGATTTAAAGAGCAAATTTATGTCTTAATATAATTTTATAAAACATTTTCCTTTCACTCCTTTTACTAAATGTGCCAGCCAAAGTGGTTCGATTTTGTGGCTAAATTAATTTTGTACAATATTTCAATGGAAATTCCTGAGGCCGATGATGGTCACAAATTTAGTTTTAAATTTTCAGTATTTAAAGATTTGGATTAATTCTGCCTGAGCTAAATAGAATAATATTCCTACATATGCTATTCTTTTCTTTGTGATTTAATAATCATATTTGCACTATTGGATATGTAGTGTTGAATCCCGAGATTTCCACATAATAATTGTAAATGATTAACCCTAACATTTTAGAAGCATAAAATAAAAAATAAAAATATCTTAGACTCTGTACATTATTTGAACTATTGTCCTCATATTTGTCGCCATATGAGGACAATAGTCCGAATAATGTAAATAGTGTACCTAATACCTCATCTCAGATATATAGACGAACATCTTAGACTATTGTAATTATTTAAACAATTTTATTGATGAAGTAATAATATGCATAATAAAATATGACAACTACCATACGTAAAAAATACCCGGATTTTAAAAATGCTTTATATTTGCAGTCGACTTTCTTTTTCACTGCACTTAGGCGGGAGAAAGAGGTGGTGAAAGAGAAAATGATGACTGTACATTTCATATTTGAAAAAAATCACAATTTTGGCCAGGAATAATATCACATTTAATGTGTTATAATTACAGTAATGAAATAATACTGACGATTATATAAATTAATGTAAAAATGCTTATAAAATTCACTTCTTATTTCAACTCTATTTGAATTGCCAGATATCCATCTCTGCTAAAATTCAATACGCTTACTTGGTCCAGCACAGAGATAATTTGAATATGTTGTAACCTAGGGAAGGTTACTGAATAGAATAATCACACGAAGGTTGGTAATGAACGATAATACTTAGGACAAGAACAACATATATAAGATTCGCCGGCGGTGCGTAGAAGTAGTAGTCAACTGCTAGAAGTGAGTCAAGTGAATTCCACAATGGATCTCCAACTGCAGACCAACACATACAGTATTCACTACTGTGTTTATGGGAATGGGGGCATACCCATGATCGTCCGTAGGTATGCTGCAACAGAATAGCAGACTGTATATCACTTAAATGAGTAAATACAAAATTACTTGCATATTTCTGTAAAAAAATCAACGTTATCAGCCACTTGGTTTACTTGCCAAAATGATTGAATTAGATAAGAAATACGATTATGTAGTTCATTGATAAGGCATTCCTGTGTATGTAAGATTTAAAGATTTAGTGTGTAAAGATGTTCAAGATAGCTTCAGATATCTTCTCAAACTTTTATTTCGGTTAAATATAACACACACACATACACACATATATATATTTATGTACATATATACATATATATTAAAAGTGAACATTGAGGTTAACACCCAACAGTGACAGTTTGTTTCATGCTTAAACACAATCTTCAGGCCATTTGTTTTGCTTGACTTTATATGGGCTGATCAATGGTGCATTATGGGTAGGTCTATTGTATTATTCTAACAGTTATTGGGAGAGTAATAACAGTTATGTTTCAAGTTATTCTTGGGGCTATTGACTAGAAATAATTGTGGATCAAAATGCAGTTTTGTGGCTATGTTATAATGTTGACTTTTTACTCATTATTTATTATTGATTACGTTATTATGTTAGACATATTTACTGCTTTTGGATTTATTGTTGTAGACTGATGCTATTTTCCTTATTTTCCATGATATTTTTGGTGTCATTTGGTTTTTGTCTTTAATTTCCCATATATGTTTAGAAAGCCTTGTGTGACACTATGAGTCGGATATATGCGCACACGTGTGTGTGTGTGCGCCCGCACATCTGTGTGTGTGTATATATACACCCCCACATCTGTGTGCGCGTGCGCGCGCACACATATGTGCGAGAAGATTAGTTAGATTTGACCTGGACATCAAACTTCAAGACCAAATGATTAGATTAGGAATCTAGATAAAAACATGTTTGGACATATGGCGAAAAGGGTAGATAAGTGTTAAGTACTCGTCAAAATACTAAGATAGGAAAAAGACCGGCTCTGGTCAAAACTTAAAAGGGTTTGAATTTAATGTCCCTGAATCGGAGTCAGCTAGGCTAAGAAATATTTTTATGTCCACTTTCTTCAAAGAGAGAAATGGTCATGAAAAAGTTATGGGTTTATTCGTGGGTGTCCCTTGTCCGGAAATGATGAAAGAGGATTCTCCATATATACGGCAGCGCTTTGGGCCACGGGTAGTTAGACTTAGTTTAGGTTCGAGGAAGGTTGATTTAGGCCGGAGCACGTAACATCGAAGAGCGACCCATTAGCAGCCGGACATTGTTAGTTAGGATATATTTTTTCCGCCAGCCGAGAATCAACCAAGAGTTATCATCCACAAAAAGGTCACACACCTTCTCTCCTCTTTTCGTCCTACCCAAGTTTGTAGTTGTGTTTTTCTTTTACCTGTGAGCCTACCTCTCGCTCGATCCACCGCACAGAAATTCTACGACGTGGGGTCTATATCTTTGTGCAGCGAGTTGCAGAGGTGGGTAGTCTCACACTTGTACTGTTTGCATATTTACTCTTTGTAAAGGATATTTTGTGTGCATAGTTTCTTTGTTTCAGTATCCTTTAGTTACTCCTATGTATATTTTTAACCATTATCTGTTGATTTTGCAGTACTTGGTATATTACATTGTTCTGCAAGTAACTGTCATTTAAGGGACATTCATTCTTTGCTCTGCAGTTACACGTGGGTTTGATTTGTATACATGGTTTGTTGGTTGTTTTCCTGTTACGCTTTTTATTATTTGTGTCATTTTCTTGGTGTAACTGTAGCTGATGTTTACTGTGTTTTCATTGAATATTTTGTGGGGAGTGTTTGATAGTGGGAGTGTTTGTGTATGAGCTTAATGAATATTTTTTCTACATTTGTTTTTACATTTTTGTTGTATGCTAAGTTTCTTGTTAAATTTTTTTAGTTGTGTGGTGTGTATGTGACTGTTGCTGAAAATCTACTGTTTAATGCTGTTTCATAATCTTTCTCGGCTTCATTGAAGATGGTTTCACTGGAAGAATTGTCAGATAACCTTCAATTAAGTGATTGTTTGCTTTATTATTGATAGTGGTTGGTTGGAAGATGTGTATATATTAAGGGATTTGTCATTAGGTTTTCTTTATGATTGATATGTATGTTTTCGTAGGTTGAATGTGACATCAAAGAAATCTACTTCTTTTAATTTAGTTTTTATATCCATGTTAAATATCATATTTGTGAAAATTTTTATGATTATTTTTCTGGTTTTATTTATTTTTTATCTGTTATAATTTCTTAAGTTTATGAGATCGTCATCATTGTAGATGCCTATATCATTTTATTGATTATTTTCTTAGTATATGTTGTAAATGTATACCGATAACCTCACTGGTTCAAGTACCATCAAAGCCTCCCATTGTAATGTCAAAGATTTCTTCTTTCTTTATCCAAGCATTTTTGTTTTCGAATATTAGTGATTTGGGGTAGTGTTTCATGATTTTTACTTCATTTGTGTTTATTTTATTTGTCCTTAAGCTAAGGAGATGGCCTGATCTGGCATGAGTTCTGTTATAGAATGGTAGAAATCTATTATTTTTACTCAATAGCCCCTGGAATAAATGGAAACATAGCAGTTACCACCCACCAAATAACTGTTAGAATAATACAAGGATTTACCCATGATGCACCACTGACCATCATATATAAATAACCGAGCAAAACACAACACATATGGACTGAAGATTGCATTTAAGCATGAAATAGACTGTCACTGCTGGTAAGCTGCAATATTAAAATCGGATCTGACAAAATGAAATTACCCAACGGTTGTAAATTCAAAGTAATAAATTTGAAAGAAGTTTTGCTTAAAGAAAAATAATTTGGCCATTTCCATATTCAAGCAGAAAAAGTGATACAATATCTTTTAGTGCTGGTATCCATTCATGGATATGATCAGAGTTAATTTATTTCATTGGCATTTACTATGACGTATTTCAGGGCTACAGCCTGGTCACAGCACCAATTATGACGGTGTTCAGGGCTGCAGCCTGCTCGCGACGACCAATTATAAGACGTATTCCGGCTACGGCCCGGCTATGGCCTGGTCACGGCCTCCAAATATGACGTTGTTCCGGGTCTGGTCTGCTTCGGTCTCCAGGTATGGCAGTACTCAGGGTCAATCCCGGTCTGTTCGCTTGGTCAGGATGGATCCTGGTATCAGAGAACAAGCCGTCAGCCCACTCGTCGGTCGTTGATGGCGTTTGACACAGCAGCTGGTCTCAAACTTGACCTCTTCAACTGTAACCTCTCTTACCCACGTTGTGATTTTGATCTCAAGCCAAATATCCACTGGGGTATCGTAACCATGCTAAACCAAAGAGTTGAACACGTGCATACAAAATTGAAAAATAAAATGGACGACGCCCGAATAAGTCACGATATGATGTTTATATCAGAATTAAAAAAATATTTACAGTTCTTTTCTTCTTTGTTCTTTTTCTTCTTTTCCCAACCCGTTCTAATAATTGGCGACGGAACGAAAAAGTTGCGAGTAGCTTCTTTAAAGAATCTTCAAGTACTGTGATTTGTACTTTCACGAACGGCACAAGGTTTATCGTCGGAGTTTTTCTTTAGCGACAACTGGTTTTAACTTCAAGTACTATTGATTGTACTTTCACAGACGGCACAAGGTAATTCGTCAGAGTTTTCCTTCATCAGCAGATAATTATTATTATTATCTTCATCAGGTTGGCAAGCAGCGTTATATCAGAAATCTCTTAACTCCTCCGACCGCCTCCGACTGCAACTCCAACGGCAACTAAACTGCCTAGCCCCATCTCTCTCCAAATCCAACTCAAACTCACTTTGGCTCACTTGTATTTATGGGTGTCTCTTTCAACTGGTGTGGTGCGGGCGAATAGGTGGGTTTTATGCAAATCTCCCAAAATTCAACCAGTCGTTTTCTATTTCACATTTCCAGTTTTGGAAGATCCCTTCTTTCGGGAGGAGCCATTATATGATGTCAGCCTTTCTGACGTCAACTTCTGCTTTTTCATTTTTCTTTCTCAGGGAAATTTTTGGCCGACAATTTTTCTCAGCAGATAGTCAAGTCAGACATCTTTCAACAGCCGACCTCTGACCCTCGACCTGCCAGCTGTGTCTAGTAAAATCACGTTGTGTCACTTTTTACAAAATTCATACATCTGTTACCATATCCTGGAAGAATAATTCTCTTTCTGACAAAAAATTAAAATTGTTTTGTTTTAACCCTTTTCGTCCGTTTAACCCATTTCGTCCGTACGCCATGTTAAATATTGTTACATTACTACAGGAATTGAAGCATACTCATGCCCTTACTACATTTAAAGTAATGGAGAATTATAAAGTGTTGCCTGGGAGAAGAATCTTCCAGAACCTGATGTTTTTGTATACACACGCATACATAATGTTCTGAGGATGATGTCTATAAACATTGAAATATTCAAAGCAGCCCAAATTCTTGCTTTTTGACATTTACTAGTCTTAACTAAGTCTGGCACAAGACTACATTAGAGGAGCATTCACTTGCATCCGTAGTGAATTGATTTCTAAAATGATTTTAGCTTGTTAACAAGCCCTTCTGGAGCAGATGAAGACAGTTCTTCACGAAAATATTGCCGCTTGTAACTATTTGAATAATTTCAGAATTTGTATTTATAAAAGAACAGGAATTAAGAAAACAAAAGATAACGATTGACATTGCATTTAAATTTTTGAAGATCAAAGCTCACAGGGAAGCAAGAAGTTGGAAGAAAAGGAACTGTTAGCATAGAACTTATAGTTACCTCTAGCCAATTCAACTATTAAATAATGAGACTTTGCTGTCAATCTAGTACTACGCTTAATTTCATAAAATCTATGCGCCATAATGTATCTGATCTCTAAGGTCAACCTCAGGAAGTCAGAGTAGAGATACACTTCCCACCCACAAAAAATGTCTGCTTTTCGTGATGTCAATGAACACTCTTTGCCACTTTTGTAATGTCAACGAATATTCGTTGTCACTTTCATAATGCTCGTTGTAGTAGAGACTTTTTAATCGCAGATACAACTATAACAACGCCCTTGAACAATACTGGTGCCAGACGCCTTCAAATAATACTCACACTAGTACTTGCTCGATGATGCTCAATAAATAACCATCGAATAGTAATACGTATAGTGAGATATTTACTACCAGCCCCACTCGGCCGGATGCGTCACAAGGCCAAGTTTATCCGAAGTAATCCACATAGTGATCACTTAGACGTCACGCTAATTCCCATATATACATTTCCTTTACCATTATGGGCTCTACTTATTTAAAATGGGATCACCTGTGTTTGCTCCCTGGTGATCTGTGTTCAAACTCCAGTTTCGACAGCGACACCTTATTCCTATGTAACACTGCTAAACTATTATTTAACATTCTTTCAGATAAGCAATATGACTTTCGCTTCTCTAGGTCAACTGTTGATGATTTAACGATTATTGCTGAAAGAGCCTATCACATTTTAGATAAGCTGTTACTTTGGATATCTCGAATGCATTTGACAGGGTTTGGCATATTGGTCTTCTTCACAAGAAAGGTTATAATATATCTTGACAAATTTTCAATTGATTCAGTGTTACTAAATTGCAAAATGAAGGTTATCTTAAATGGCCACTCTTCTAGATCTTTTTGCATTAATGCAGAACACCAGGCTCTATCTTTGGTCCCACTTTATTCCTTATTTTCATCAATGTCACTCCTGATGTCATCAGTTTTCAACTCGGTAACTATGGTGAGGACACAACTATTTACACCTGTCTTATTAGTAAGTTTTATCAGTTCGATAAAGTTAAATTGGCAGCTAATTTAAAAAATTTTTTTAATTACTTGAGAGAACTCTTTACCTTCCATCAGCATGACTAATGCTAACCACCAGGAAAATGCCTCGTTGCACCATCTTGGGATAACTTTTTCCGGTTTTCAGTCACTAGATCTGCTGCTAGGAATGTTTGTTCATTGTGTCATACTAGGTAATTTTACTTGCCAGAATCGACCTTACATATTTATAAGTCTATTATTCATCCATACTTTGAATATTGCTGCCACATCTGGTACGGTGCTTCTTAGAGATTCTTGAAAAAATCCTAAGAATTTTCAATGTTATTGGTCCTGATGTGGCATCTAGACTCCACTCCACCATTTTCCCACCACTATAATGTAATTTCCCTGTGTCTTTTCTATAAATATTTTCATGTTAATTGTTCTGATGAACTTTCCGTTATGGTTAAAGAAAATGCTTTTCTTTAACCACCTTTTATGTATATAACAAATGCGAATGTCAGTGTGTCACACTTTTTCAACTTTACTCCTAGAGGCCGTAGCCCAAACATATCATACCATTTTGGAATCAGACCGACTCGTGAGCAAATTGAAAGCATTCCGGGGAGGATCCGGACACGTAATTCTGAAATTTGGGATTCCCAAGTTTTCATTACTGCGATTGTTTTTCGCAATATTTTACGTGATTTTTTGCGACGAATTTTTTGTACGATAACAATTATTATAACTTCGGAATAAATTTGGGAATAATCGAAATTAATTACGAAATCCAGCGAAAGACACCCATGAAATGAAAATATATGTTTGTACAGAAAGTAAGGACCTACGTACATCAAACTGTCTTTAAATTAAGTGGCGACAGAAGAATTATCGTTGAACTTTTAAAAAGTAAGTTTAAATAATGCAATACTTAAATGCAGCGATGAATTTAGAGTTCTTCTGTAGTTTATTGTTGCATCTACTCCCTACCTATTGTGATGAAGGCCTAATCAAGAACCCTCCGCAGGAGTTAGCATAAATGCCGCTCGATAGGTGGTGTGAATGCACAAAGAAGGATAGGATGACAAGTTAGGAGTTCAAGAGTTGAATATTCTTGTGCATATGAAGAGATTCCTGGACTATATATATATATATATATATATATATATATATATATATATATATATATATATATATATATATATAGCGAGAAAGAAAGACAGAGAAAGAGAGTCTTCCCCAAAAATGTATACACACTTCAGTATAGGAAAAACTTGTCTTTCATATTTTTGCGATAACATTGTTTACTGTAGTACGATATTTTCTCGACAGATGTCATTACCCTCATGGCTGTAGCATCAACAAGTGATGTCTACAACATGGCAGACATACGTTTGTCGTTTGAGGAAAGTAAAATCATTTGAAAGTGGTATCTCAAATTTGACAATGTTGAAGAAGTCAAAAGAAAATGGAGACGTGAAATTGGAACTCAATCTCCGACACGTTTGACAATCTACTGATGTCAGAATAAATTTAGTATTACAATATCTATACTTGTTTTTCCTTTCCTGAAGTGTATATACATTTGTTTTGTTGAACTCTGAAAGCTCCTGAAGTGTGAACTGAACAATTACAAAAAGTTAATATATGAAATTCTTGATACAAAGGTAAATGTTAGGATACCTGTTTGTGTAGACACTGCTTTTTTTCAACAGTGTTTATTTTGTTTATTGGTTTACGCATTCGAGAAAACTTAATAAAGAAAATGTACTCTCAGCGGAATTACAAGCTTACAACCCGCACCCTCTTTTGCAAGAGGGACCACAATCTGATCCAGCGTGCTTTAACCGCTTGGTTACGGAGAGCTTCACTGTGAAGCAAGGTTCTATTTTTAATCGGTATCACCCCACGCAAGGCAGTACAGCAACTAATAATCAAGGGGTTACAGGGTGTGGTTTATACCCATACCTTGTGACCCTAGTCACGTAACTACATGTGTAAAAAAAAAGAAAAAAAAAGAAAATAAAAGTGAAAAATTCCTTGAATAAATTAATTGAACTGTTGTTTTAAAAAAGAAAACAACGGGATTTATCTCGGTATTATTGTGGTTTTTCATGAGAACAAATTTGTTAAAAGTCCCAGCGACTCTCATGAATCTGCCAACCTTCTCAATTTCGACCTTTAAAAATGTAAGTGAACATTTTTTTAAAGAAATTGTATTATTGTATCTTTTCAGTGTGTTTTTATACTGTTGAAAGTTGGTAAGAAAATGAAGATTTTGTTAAAAGAAAATTTATACAAGTTTTTGAGAATTTTAATTTTTGAATGAGTTATCTTCCCTCACTCTCCAAACAATAAGGCGCACAAAAGGAAAATTTGGTGCACCCTTATTTGTACATCTTGTATTCTGTTTGTTATGTCAATAAATATAAATTTCGTTAATGTTTCATGACGGAGTTACAAGACTTGTTTGTATTTTGACCTTCAGAAAAATCGAGATAAGAGTGGTGACGACATCTCTTCTCACACGCTCTCCCCGAAAAGAAAAAAAATCTTTTAAATATTTCCAAGGTTCTAAAAAGGGTAAAAAATATATTTTACAAAAAAATCCTTTGATCTATCCTCTTAGTAATATTCTTATTTTTCACAAAGAGAATTTAGGATTTTTAAGTTTAATGTCTTTCAATAAGATCTAACGTATAAATCTCTGTTCTCTATATTTTATCTCCCTGGCCCTAAATTAAGTTAAGTAAAAATCTAAGTAAAAGTAGGTTAGTCAAGGATTTTAATCTACTTACCGCAACATGGATATGCATTTATGAAGATGTCATCTTTATGCACTGGTAAAAGATGAAGTTTTGATAGACACTCTGGTAAGGTAGGGATATAAGGGAAAATAACACCCTTATATTTAACAGTAAGATATGACTCCCCGTCTCGGTCGTAAAAACGGTCAAGACTCTCTTCGATTTCTTTTCTTATTTGTTCATGTTCCATTTTTAAGAGACAGGCGTTATGTCAGCTGTACACAGCAACACCTGGTCCTGTAATGCTTAAAAAGAGAAACAACGAGCTTATATCTTGACGAGATAAAATAGAGAGAGAGAGAAAGAAAGATAAAGAGAGAGAGAGGGGGGTAGTCGGAAGAGAAGGACTTTAATCACGTGATACGTGATTTGGTGTTTTCATTATCAACAAAGCTTCAGAAGAAGGGCGGTTTATTGAAATCGTCGAAGCCAGAAAGAAGAAACTCTGAACATGTGCTTCTTCCATTGTGTTTAATTACAAATTGTGACCGTTCTCCCACCTGTTGTCATCTACAAAGGAATTTAACAGTTGAAGGATCGTGCGAAAGTATTCAATTCACAATTATTTTAACTCACTGATAACAAATAAAATTAGATACCGCTGTACATATATATCGGTCTTGTTTATTTTTTTACATTTCTTCGGTTGGAATCAACCCGAGTCCGCCATATTTTTTCTCGTTATTTTCTATCATGAGTCATACACGTGTTTCATTTAACAATATGTAAACCCACGGTCCGCTACATTAGATTGGTGACCCCGACGTGATATGAACACGCAACCTTAAGAGTTTTAAAAAGCAATTTAAAATTCACCAACCAAATCTCTCAATCACTAAAATTCAACCAACACATCTTTATTGTGTATTTTATGTTGTATAAAATATTATTGTTGATGTTATATGAAATTTGTTGTTTGTTGTCCTATTTTTGTTTTATCAAAATTGTGGGATGAAGAAGTTTTAATTGCGTATGGAAATAGCTAATTTACCTAAGCAACCTTCACCTTCACATACACTTTTCTAGCATTTTTGACCCGACACAATAATTAATTGGCACGTTTCCACCACAAATTGGTAACACCGACGTGATTTGAATACGCAACCTTCTTATCTGGAGTCAGAAGCGCTAACTTCATTGTAATTCAAGTTAAAAGATTCAACTCGATCACTCATTCACCAACTTCTGGATTCATTTATAATTTACTGCAAACTCAATCACAGTATTGGATTTGAATGTATCTACAGAACAGTCTTACAACAGAATTTATTGTTCAAGTTTAATTCTCAACTGAAGAACAAACTAGCTTCCAGAATTCTTGTAAGATATTTTTATGTATCCTTTGACTAACACAAACAAATATAATGTCAAAGGAAGACAACACTTTTTAATAAGTATTACATTACGAATTTCATTTCAGAAAGTGTTAAGAACTGTTTAAAATTCAATTTAAACAAGTTTATCTAATAATAAATTCTATCGAAATTTCACAGATTATATAAGACATAACATTCAGTTCAGTGAACTCAACCTCACGTGACACTGAACATATTAAGTGTTTTAAAAAGCAATTTAAAATCCACCAACCAAATCTCTCAATCACTAAAATTCAACCAACACATCTTTATTGTGTATTTTATGTTGTATAAAATATTATTGTTGATGTTATATGAGATTTGTTGTTTGTGTCCTATTTTTGTTTTATCAATGTTGTGGAATGAAGAAGTTTTAATTGCGTGTGGAAATAGCTAATTTACCTACGCAACCTTTACCTACACTTTACTAACATTTTTTGACCAGACAAAATAGTTAATTGGTACGTCTCCACCACACCTTTTTTTAGACAATCAAAACTTGTGCATGCAAATGAACAAATAAAACATTTTGCTGCTTAAAATAATAACTATGTATTCCCACAAAATATCAAATGTAAAGAAAGAGATTTTTTAACCACGATGCTTTTTATATTCATACCTTGTGATCCTAATCACGTAACTACACGTGTAAGGGAAGTAATCCACTTTCGACATATTGTTATTTGCTGATAGAATGAATCTCCATATAGTACCTCACAAGTTTAGTTCTAGAACTCACCAGGAATATCTGTGCCTGATCCTCTACCCCTGGGACAGTATTTACTGAGTGATATGCACACAACTTCGTTCATGGTTTCTGCTATCATTTCTAAACTAGATCCTTACAAGACTTGCAAAATTGACGGTATCCCCAGCAATTGTCCTGAACTGGACCCCATTCTCTCCAAACTGTTCAATAAATGCCTCTTGTTTTCCAGCTTGATGAAAGTTCTCCCCAATAGTTCCTGTTTTTAAGAACTCTGGAGAACCTCCCGATCCCTCGAATTATCGCTCTATTAGTCTCTTACCTATTGTGACAAATCACTAAAATCTCTAATCGACGCCGGATTGATTAAGCATCTCACTTCACACAGCCTCCTTTCGAATAAACAATATGGCTTCTGTTTCTCTTGTTCTACTGCCGATTTGTTAACGGCTATCCCTGAATTTGTCTATGAAGATTTAGGCAAGAAACATGAAGCTCGGGATATGGCTCTACATATCTCGAAGACGTTCGACAGGGTTTGGTATGCTGGTCTTCATTACAAAATAAAAAGCTACGGTTTCTCTGGAGGAATATTTGACTTAACACAATCGTTCGCAGCAAATAGTGAAATGAAGGTCTTGTTGAACGACTACGGTTCTCGATCATTTCATACTAATGCAGGATCCCCCCCCCCAGGAATCTATACTTGAATCTACCTACATCATTTCTCATCGTCATAAACAATATTCCCGATGTTATCAGTTCCCAACTAGATATTTATGCTGATGACTCATCTATTTACTCCTGTCTGAGTAGTAAATTCAACAGGTCTGATAAAGTAAAACTGGTAACTGCTCTAGAAAGGGAATTCCAATCAGTGATTAATTCGGACAAGGATTGACTTGTAAACTTTGACGCATCCAAAACAAAACTACTTTCATTTAATCACCTCCTGCCTTTCATCAACATGACTAAGCTCCCTCCCCTTAAGCAGAGCCTTTCAGTACACTTTCTCGAGTAACGTTTTCCGTTGACATGAAGTAGAAAAATAATATTGAATTAATTGCTAGGTCTGCTACGTGGAACGTTGGTTCACTAACAAACAATTTTTATCGTCAGAATCCATCTTACACATTTATAAATCTACCATTTTGTCCGTGTATTGAATACTGCTGTTATATGAGTTCTGATGCACCTACTAGAAATCGTGAGGTTCATGACAAAATCCAAAGATCGATCCTGACCTGGCATCTCGACTTCAGTCACTTTTGTAGTGGGTTAGCCAATTTGTATCGGTGAAAAAATACAAATCAAACTGACCCTCTACTATTTTTGCTAAATCAAATGCAACAAAGACAACAACAACAACAAGAGAAATAATTAAATAGGCAGATATTTGTTTTAACAAATATTATTATATATCACAACAATTGCACACGATATAATAAAGTTGTTTAAAACTTTAGAGTTCTTGGTTGTGTGATCAAGGGCAATATAAAAGGTGTTATGCAATAGATCTGGTAAGAAATTAAACAGTTTATGTTGATGGTAAAATTGTAGAGTTGTCTCGCTTCGACTGATATAGTTACGATTTCCTTTATGTTGATGAGATATTGAATGAGTTAGTTTCTGAATCTCATCTTAGTTGAATTGGTCACTAGATCAGTTGATGCTGAAAAAAATTGAATTCCACAAGCCGGGTTGATGTTAATAAAAATTAACTTTTAGCAAGGAAGTTGAGTTTCATGGATTCGTGTAAAGAGTTGATTATTTTAAGGACTCATTAAGTCGTGTCGAAGTTTCATATTTATTAATTTTCTTGATCACGTGGGAGGCTCGAGAGAATGTTTACCAATTTTTAGCGCCTTCAACTGTGAACAGGTCAACTCGAGGTCAATTGTGCGGACGTAAGCAGAAACATGACATTATTATTTATGAACCAATCAGAAAGTATTGTATCGTACTGAACTCTGGGTTCAGCAAAAAATGCGAATGCTTAGCTGTGATCTTCTTTTAACAGGTTTAAAACAGAGAATGTAGGAATCTACTTCTACACTTTCTATAGTCTTGCTTGGGGGTGAAAAACATTTTAAAATGGGTATATATTCCAGCATATGTTTTACTTTAATTGTGGTCTTGGCTACTAAACAGCCAAGAACTTCCTAAACATCTCCGAAAAACGTATTTTAAATAATTTAAATATCTTCTTTGAAGTTACATTTTCATTTGATTTTAAAAATAGTAGCCTTAAGCTAATCCATATTAAAAGAAAATCTAATTTCCGTACATAAATGAATTTTTTAAACATTTTTAAAACATTGGCACGTTCACTCGTCACTCATCGAACTGCCATTATAAACGAATAATTTTAAAATCTTAAAAGTCCAATATTTCTCCTTTTGTGTTTCGAAGTCAACTAATAAATTTAAGGGTTAATTAACTGAATTTTGTAAAAGCAATACTAGTGTTTTGCTCAAAATCTAACGAAAATAACGTTTATTTATGCACGGTAACCTGGAATGTCAGAGGTTACGACTTCAATTTTTTAAGGTAACTCTTCTCTTAAAAATACGCAAAGGAATTAAAAAAGAAAAGATTACAAGAACACCAACAGTGCAATAATCAATAAATTGGTATTTATGTTTAAAATAAATTATTTTTAACCTTATATAATCAATAGTTTAAGAATATAATGTTTATTCGGTACGCTTTTATGGCATTTAGTAGAATGGATCATTTTATTTTTTATATTACATTATTTTAGTTAATACTTTTGAGTTTAATGCATTCCTTTTACTTTTTCATTATTTTCTTACATGTTTGATGTCATAAAATATTTAATTGTACAAAATATGGTCTTTTCTTAATTATTCTGAATTTAAAGGCGATTTAATTATATAGCGTAAGTATGGAATCAAAGGCGGTAATTCAAAATTTATTCCCTTTTTGAACATCCATACAAAAATAATCTATCAGTTTGTAAAATGAAAAACCAAAAACTAAAATTATTTTTAAAAGGTTCATATTCGAAAATGACATTAAAATTTACATTTTTGATGCCTCAAACAAGTGCCTATTTATTTAAAAAAAAATTACTCTTTGTTGTAGCATACCTACGGACGATAATGGGTATGTCCCAATTCCAATGAATACAGTAGTGAATACTGTATCTGTTGTCTGCAGTGATTATTCTATTCAGTAACCTGCTCTACGTTACAACACTCTTGTTATTAACAGCAACGGAATTAATTTCAAAATCGCATTGAAAAATTACAACTACTTTTTAAAATCTGTCTATATTTCTGAGATGAGGTATTATGTACAGTATTTACATTATTCGGACTATTGTCCTCATCTTTGTCGCCATATTTGTCACAACGTTTCGGCCGTTGTACGCTCCGGCCTTCTTCAGGTGGTTGGAATTTCGAACCGAACCCTTTATTTCGATCACTGGGGTAGACTGTTCTAGTTCTACGAGCCATGTACGGTGGATAAAGGCGTTGGTTAGATCCAGTAACAGACCCAAAGAGTGTGAGTTCAATACCCGGTTCAGGCAGTGGAGAACTTTCAGAGGGAAAATTACCAGGAGATAACTGATAACTGACATCCATCAAACATGGCTCGTGGAACTAGAACAGTCTACTCCAGTGATCGAAATAAAGGGTTCGGTTCGAAATTCCAACCACCTGAAGAAGGCCGGAGCGTACAACGGCCGAAACGTTGTGACAAATATGGCGACAAAGATGAGGACAATAGTCCGAATAATGTAAATACTGTACTTTTTAAAAATACATATTAAGTGTAAAAATTTTTCTCTGTCCAAACTGAAAGAAAATTGTGTTTTATTAAATTATGCAACCACTAACTCTCAAAAAAGTATTATTTTTTAAAAGTTTTATTGAATTATTTTTTTGTGACGAATTTTCAGTATGTTCACACTTGGTATCACATTTTTTTTTAATTACTGAGATAATATTTACAGGGATTTTTCTTTAAATAATCGTAAAAGAAGTTGCCCCCTACCGAACTTTTTTGTACACACGAGATATCAAAAAGCTGGTGCAAGTGAAACAGACTCCTCCAAAATATTTCCACATGGTTTTCAACCTATTTGGTATACAATTAATTCATTCATCAATGATTAAGTACTGAAAATTTTATTTGAATTGAGTAATTCACTGTTTGTGGGAATTTTATTTAAAAACAGACGTTACAAATTTTTGTTTCCATTTTCTCTAAAACTTTGTCATTGCTCACATGTTCAGTCCGTTGGATTGTCAGAAGTTTTCTGTAGAACCACATTTCTGTTGCTTCAGGTCTCTTCTTCATCTGTGAGGCGATTGTCAAACATTCACTGTTTCGGAAATTTTCTTTTCTTGCAGAAAATAAAAGCTGCTGTAAACAGTATTTTCACTATTGCCCGAATTAATAACGAAAAAGAAAGAAAAAAAAATGTAAATCAAATTCAATTACAAAGAAAAAATATTTATTTCTAACCAGCTAAATAAGGGTTCTTGCAAAAATTCGTCCCTTTTTGCTGAGAATAAGATAACCTATTCTCTGAGTAACACAATGTAAAAAAGTATAGCAGAAAACAAACTTAAAAATTACAATGCACAAAAAAAAAGAAAGAATTTCGCCCACCTGCTGTGACAATGATAACAATAAAAAAAAGTGGGGAAGAGTCTTAGCTCTACAGTACAATTTCAGTCCTTTCAAGGTTCAAAAGTTTTTATCTTTTTTTCTTGTGTAGACAAAGTTCTCTTCCTGGTGACCAAACTCCCTTCTTTCTTCACTTATTTTCTTCCCGTCCACCTGGATATTACGCCTTTCTTTTACGGACGCTAGAAGGTGAAAATTTACTTAAGCACGCGCTAAAAGACTTTTTGAAAACGCGCGTGTTTGCTCCTTCTTCTCAAACGGCTTTAACTCCAAACTCCACATGGACTTCTTTTCAACTTTCTTTTCTGGGGCTTCTTCGAGAGGACTTCTCAAAACGTTCTCTGAGGGAGAAACTTGCCCATAGCAACTTTTTTACCCATGCATCCTTCACTTATGGGCAAACGCTGCCTGCCTTTTCAGCAGGGAGAGAGAAACAACCTCCTGTCTCTCGGTCTCGTTTCTAACTGCAGCTAAGGTTTTTCCCAGTTCTCCCTTTCCCTTCAAAGCGGGGGCGGGGGGACAGTTCCCCTTTGAACCGTCCAATCAGAGTCCATTAATAAAATAAAATATCAGCAGGTTCTTAGGGCCAGTAACACAGAGAGTGTCTTTTGTTCTCCATTGACCTAACAAATTTCAAAACTGCCATATAGGAGGACTGATATTACATAACAGTCAAGTACTCTTTTGTTTTTTGTTTCTAACGAAATTTTTCTGTTTCTTAATATTTTACTTAGCTTTTGGAAGGCACTTTCTCTATCCCAATGCACCTTCAGATTTTAGCCCCACATTTTCTATTCTCTGTTATTAAAATACTTCCTAGGTATTTAAATTTTGTACTTGTAGTTTGCATGTTGGTCTCATCTTTTTGCTTGTAACTATACATTCTGTCTTCTTACGATTGATGTTTCATACTTTTTTTCATTTAGTAGGCGTTTCTGTATTTTTTATGTGTCTGCTGTTAGCACTGCATATCGTATGCTATGTATAATGACGATACTGTATATAATATTGTAACAGCAGCGAGATAGAGAAGCAAAATTTATTTTCCCGTTTGTATTTCCCCCGTTATGGGCATTATTATATCCGTGATATAATAACACCGTATTTCACGGTCGGAGCGGAGTGGCGGAAAAGAAAAGGAATGATAAACATGCTTTGTTCTCAGAGAGATTTTTATATCACTAAGACATGCACAAAACTATGTATACATATACACGCGTGTGTGCCACGCGGAGAATAATGTAGCACAGCAGATCGGAGTGTAAGGAGAAACAAAAAGGACGAGTCTTACATATAATGTGGAGATACTCCTATATGTAGCGAAACCATGTTTCTGTCGCGGGGCCGATAAGGATGTCGCCTCCGCAAGCATATCGAAGAAAGGTGAGAAACAGCTAAGACAATGAGAGGACAAAGGCGGAGGTTTATGAAACAATAAACATCGAATTTATTTATCCCAAGTGTACAAGAGTGTACTCTGGAGAAGTGTGTTGTATCGGTGTCGGGTCCGGTATGACTGGTTTCCTTCAGGGAAGTTGGTTCGGTTGTATCGGCGAAACGAGTGTAGAGTTGGTCGGCTGCGGTAGTTGGTCGACTGCCAGATGGGAGAGTTGGTCGTCGGCGGTAGCGGATCGACTGCCGGATGGGAGAGTTGGTCGTCGGCGGTAGCTGGTCGACTGCTGGATGGGAGAGTTGGCATTAGCGGGTTGGTTGAAGACGTACGAAGGTTCGTTGCGTCGGTTAGGACGAGTCCCTAAGCAGGGCCGAGTCTGACCAGTGATACGACTTCCCAGGCGGATCAACCGCGGTGACGGGATCGCACCGAAGTGTAACACTTGACGAAGATGGAGTCCCTAAACAGGGCCGAGTCTGACCAGTGATACGACTTCCAGGGTGGATCAACCGCGGTGACGGGATCGCGCCGAAGTGTGACACTTGACGAAGGTGGGGTCCCTAAACAGGGCCGAGTCTGACCAGTGATACGACTTCCCGAGCAGATCAACGGCGGTAACGAGATCGCGCCGAAGTGTAACACTTGAAGCTGGAGTCAGAGAGGAGATACGTCTTCCAGGGCGGATCGACTGCAGAAACGTGATCACGCCGAAGAGTATTCTCTCGACAAAAGCACCGGAAGCTCACAAAAGTAGCGTACTACAATTTGATCCAGGACCCCAGGCCGAGCAGCAGGGATTTGGACGAACAAAATGAGCTAACAATGTGTAAAACGATTTATTCAAGTACTTCCTGGCTAGAGGGAGTAGAAAACCGTAAATATTAAATTAATCTACAAGACGACAAACTTGCGTTTAGTCTGCTGTGAACGAAGAGAATTTCGACTGCCGCTATCGTCACTGTATGGAGTGACATCACTGAGCGGCCCTCATGTGACTCACGTGACTTATCTCCACCAAAAGTAGATAAGCACCTTCTGTATCCTTACAATATGTTATATATATATATATATATATATATATATATATATATATATATATATATATATATATATATATTATTATTATTATATATACTATCTACATATCATATGATTGTAGCCTATAATAATAATACATCTTGATAGGGTTTCTTATTCTTTTAGGATCGCCTCGCGGTAAAGATTGATTTCAGTCTCATGAGAAGATACATCCTTGTTTTATGTCTTTTTATCTTTGTGTATTTACTGGATTTATTTTCTGTTCGTGTGCAGGCAGTTTGTTCCCAGCGTAAGTTCTGGTTGATTCTAATAACTTTCCCAGATAAATCAAGACATGACTACGTTTACTTAGTATTTGAAAAAATGCCTGAAAAAGAACTTGTGGCTTCTGTTTGACTGTTAACATGTTTCCCCTTGTATAAGTAATATATGATATATCTCGATGCCAACATTAAAAGAAGTAAAGGACTGTTAAATAGTGAGAGTAATTTTAAACATAAAACCAGAACTGTTTTAATAATTAAAAGAACTGTTTAAAATAATTAAAATAAAAAAACGCTTAGTAAAAATAACTAATGAATGTGAAGATTAGATTTTTGCTAAAATAATGTGGACATTATTGTGTAAAAGTAGGCATTCAAATGATTAAAAAAATGATATACTTTTGGATTCATTATTTACATTATTCGGACGATTGTCCTCATCTTTGTCGCCATATTTATTACAACGTTCCGGTCGTTGTACGCTCCGCATCCATTAAACGTGGAACTAGAACAGTCTACCCCAGTGAGCGAAATAAAGAGTTCAGTTCGACATTCCAACCACCTAAAGAAGGCCGAGGCATACAACGGCTGAAACTTTGCAATAAATATGGCGACAAAGATGAGGACAATCGTCCGAATAATGTAAATAATGTACAAAATACCTCATCTCAGAAATATAGACAGATACTGAAGGATCAGTAAGGGCCCGATATACTAAAAATATGGAGACAAATTGAAAAATCCTACCTGAAACTGGCACGAATATCGAACCATCTGACATTCCTACACCGATGCAGATATCTACAACTCATGCCTTCAGGCTTGGCACCAAGACTTCCCGTCAATTCAAGGGGATCCCGTCTGGTCGCAGAAAAAGCGAGACACGCCCTTGTCCGAGAGAGAATCCTGTACAATCGTTGGATAAAACAGACTACAAGCTCATATCTCCCAGAGGCTCGAGGATTTCTTCAACAGAATTACTAATGAAGAAGACCAGTGAAGGATCCAAAATGACCTGGATAAATCCTTCAGACATGAATTGGATGTAGTCAAGGCTCGCCAAGTACAAAAATTAAATAGATTGAAAGATCAGAAGGTGACGCACAAGGTCCATCACTCACCAATGAAAGCAGTAGTCAACATCAGCCAATATCAGTTGAGTGCCCTGAGGAGTCAGTATTGAATAAGGGTCTCAACTTCGCCACAACCATCAGGCGAGTGCCATACTTGGACATCATTGCCAGAGTCAAGGAGGTAGCCTTGAACTTCCCTCAGGCTTAGGTGGATGAAGTGAGATAGAAGGTGAGACAGACCTTGGAGAAGGCCAAGCCGCCCAGGTCTGACATAAAAAAAAACTGAGGAACGAAAACATCATCATACTACCGGATGACAAAGGCAATGCGACTGTAGTGATGGACAGATCAGATTATACAAGAAAGCTGGAAGACCTCATTAGCAATGGTAGCTACAGCAAAGTAAAAAAGGATCCTACTATGAAAACGGAACGCAAACTGTCACATATACTAATCAAGAACACCTAAAACGTATAGGCAGTTATCGCAGCGTTACACTAAGCTACCTCATATATACGGTCTCCCTAGGATTCACAAAGACGGTATTCCGCTCAGGCCGATTGTTAGTTGCCAAGGCTCTGTGTGCCACCGTCTGAGTCTCTTCCGTGTAGATATAATTGACCCATTTATCGGAAAGACTCCTTCATATGTCCGAAACTCCGCCCACTTGGTGGAAATAATCAAAGATGCTCCCATCCTATTCAACCAGATGGTGAGCATAGACGCGGTGAGTTTGTTCACCAAGGTACCCACTAAGGAGGCACTCTCAGTAGTCAGAAATAGATTGGCCTTTGACTCATCCCTAGAAGAACCGACCAATATTCCAATAGATAATCTGATGGAGATGTTGACTTTCTGTACACAAACAACACACTTCGGAATGGGATCACACATATATCGACATGATGAGGGCTTAGCAATGGGCTCGCCATTATCACTAGCAATGACGAATATATACATGGAATACTTTGAGGAAATGGCATTAGAATCTATATCTCTAAAGCCAACTATATGGCTAAGGTACGTAGATGATACCTTCATACTCTGGCCACACCAGGAAGATGTTCAGGTTCTACTGGACCATGTAAACTCAATAAGACCTTCAATACAGTTCACAATGGAGAAAGAAAGTAACAACACACTCCCATTCCTGGATATTCAAATATCTCGAACAGAGCATGGGTTCAAGACATCCGTATACCGTAAACCGACATTCACCGGACAGTACATCAATTTCAACTCCCACCATCCATACAGCGTAAAGAAATGGATTGCCTGCTGCTTACAACACCGAGCAAAAGTCATAAGTGGCAACCCAGAAAAATTAGATAAAGAATTGGTCAGTATAAGTAGTACCCTACAACGTAACAACTACCCTGGGTACACGGCAGCAGCCCCCCAAAACTGGGATAGGCGGGTACAAGAGGAGGACAATAGCACTCAGAAAAGGGAGATCACCGCCCTCTGTGGGATCATGTTGAGATTATAAACAAAGTACACCATTGGAAAATTCGTAAATTTAAGAAATCAGCACATATGCTAGGCTACAAAATCTCCTGAGCCGACCAAGCATAGAAATGAATACAATATAGGAACCAGTAATAAGGAGTATCAATGAAAAGTGATAATAACAACAAACATTGCAATATGAGCTCTGGTAAAAACATGTAATGATAACAGCAAAATTGCAATATGAGCACTGGTTAAAAAAAATGATTGCTGAAGACATTAGGTTTATAATACCCAGAAATTTATACACAGATGTCCTCAAGGACACATGGTACAGTGGATAAAGGCGTTAGTTAGATTCAGTGACAGGACCCAAAGAGTGTGAGTTCAATATCCAGCAGTGGAGAACTTTCGGAGGGAAATTAACAGGAGATAACTGATAACTGACATCCATTAAACAAGGCACGTGGAACTAGAACAGTCACAGCAGTGAGCGAAATAAAGGATTCAGTTCGACATTCCAACCACGTGAAGAAAGCCGGAGCGTAGAACGGCCGAAACGTTGTAATAAATATGGCGACAAACATGAGGACAATAGTCCGAATAATTTAAATAATGTACATAATACCTCACCTCAGAAATATAGACACTTTTGGATTCCTTAGCCAATGAGGAGGTTGGTTCATTTGTCGGAGTTACCTCCTTCTTAATTCCCAAATTGTCACTAGGTGTCATTCCCCCTATACTATAAATGCTGGGTGACCTCTTGCCTCGTTCTCATTCCTTCAGGCCTCGGACAAACTTTCTACTGATTGGTAGTTGCCGCCCGACTTTTTCTGACTCTACCTAGTTTTTCTTTGAGCTACATTTTTGTTAAGTTTTTGATTTATTTTTTACCTTTTTTCTTGTGTTTTTTACGACTGTTTTGAAAAAGTTTTTGATTTTTTCTTTTACGTTTTTTTTACCCTACCCATTTTTGATTTTTTATCTTGAATTTTGCTCTTTTTCTTTTATTATTTACTTTTAAATTCTCTTTTAAATATATTTTCGTTTTTTCTTTCGTAACCCCTGCTAGAGTTTCTTTTTCTTTTTCTACGACAGGCTTTAATTTTTTTTCTTGCGTGTTATTTCTTTATTTGTTTCTTTCCTTTTAAGTTTTTTTTTACCTTAAGTTTTCCGTGTTTTATTTTTAATTTTTTTTGTACCATATTTGTTCTAATCTTCGTATTTATATTGTCTAATCTGTCTTTTTATTTTCTTTTGTTTATTTGTTTTTCCAGTTGACTCTTCTTACCATCAGCCATTTTTGTTTTCTGATTAGCTCTGTGTATTTTTGTTGTCTCGTATTTTCTTTGTATAACGTTTTCCTTTTTCATTGAATAGCGTTTTCGTTTTATTGTTTATTTTCGTTTTTGTGTTTACTTTTGAAATTTATTGTTTCGCCGCTAGGCAAACCTTGTTCTTTTGTTTCTCGTCTATCGTCTATTTTTTATTGTATGTTTAAACTTGTCTCGCCTTTTGACGTGTCGCGGCCGCTATTAGCCGCGCCTTAAATAAACAACCTTGACCTTTCACAACCCCTGATCTCGCAGATTTAAGTCAAGCAACATGCTAGAAACTGGACAACTAGTCCAAACCGTTACCTTGTGAGAATCGGATTGGGCAGCGCTTCTCAAACATCGAACAATATGGGCATTAATTTTATATCTACTGTTTTTCTACTCCCTCTAGCCAGGGAGTACTGGAACATATCGTTTTACATATTGTTAGGGAGCTAGGATCAAAGTATAGTACGATACCTTTGTGAGCTCCCGGTGCCTTCATCGAGAGAATACTCTTCGGTATGATTCCGTTTCCGCGGTCGATACGCCCTGGAAGACGTATCGCCTCTCTGACCCAGCTTCAAGTGCTACACTTCGGCGCGATCCCGTCTCCGCGGTTGATCCGCCCTGGAAGGCGTAACACTACTCCGACGCGGCCCTGTTTAGGGAGTTCGCTTACCTCAAGAGCTACCCTTTGGCGCGACTCCGTTTCCGCGGTTGATCGGCCCTGGAAGACGTAACACTACTCCGACTCGGCCCTGTTTAGGGATTTCGCCTACGTCAAGTGCTACCCTTCGGCGCGATCCCGTTTCCACGGTTGATCCGCCCTGGAAGGCGTAACACTATTCTGACCCGGCCCTGTTTGCGGACTCGTCCTAACTAATCCAACGAACCTTCGTGCGTCTTCGACCAACCAGCTACTGCCAACTCTCCGATCCGGCAGTCGACCAGCTACCGCCGCCAACCAACTCTGCGCTCATTTCGCCGATACAACCGAATCACCTTCCCCTGAAGGAAACCAGTCTTAACGGACCCGACACCGATTAAACACACTTCTCCAGAGTACACTCTTGTACACTTTGGATAAATAAATTCGATGTTTATTGTTTCATAAACCTCCGCCTTTGTCATCTCATTGGCTTAGCTGATTCTCACCTTTCTTCGATAAGCTTGCGGGGGCGACATCCTTATCGACCCCGCAACAGGCGAATCTTTTTCGTTTGTCTCTCGTCATTTTGTATACGTCCGTCCTTTGTGTGTGTGTGTGTGTGTGTGTGTGTGTGTGTGTGTGTGTTCGCCTATAGGTGAACATTGTTACTTTCGTTCTTATCTCTCATTTAACTTTTGTAAAACCTTTGTGTATATTTATTTATTTGTTCCTTGTTTTTGTACATTTTTGACTTACTGTCTCGCTTTCAGGTGAGCCTTGTGTTTTTCTTTTTGCTTATTTTACTGATTTGATTTTTGTTTGTCACCTGTTGTTTTAATCTGTTCATTTTGTTGGAAGTCCCCACCTAAATGCATTATCGATATTGCGGAGTTCTCGCAACGTGACAAGAGTTACGCACACCTTGTGGTAAAGGGTGGACTGTTGGAGGATCCAATCTAACTATAGAAGATCGATAAAAGAATACTGTTGGTCTTTGTCGTCGACAAGCGTTCGCGCAAAATTTGTCGTTCGACGAAAGACACAGAGGTTAAAACACTAGAGTCACTGGGGTTTAAGCCACTTCAAATCGTTAAGAGTAAAGGCTTTTTCATGTGGGACGTACTGTTACCCACCACCGAAGACTGCGTAAGAGATACTAGTCGGGATTTAATCACGAAAGATTTAATTCTTCGTACTGAGTACGAAGGCAAGAGAAGGACCATGTAGCAGTATACGTTATCGGAGAGCACCTGGCGGGTTTCTTGTCCCAGTGCGGGGAAATTCTGGGTGCTTCATGTGATAGCCTACCTGGGGGATGAAGCTTCGACATCATGTTGGATCGTAAAGTCTTCATCTCCATCACCAACTGGATGTTGGCGGCCTGAATCTGCCGGTCATTGTGCCCGGCCGTAAACCAGTTTGTTGGAAGTGCGGAGAGACTGGTCACCTCTCCTCTTCCTACCCAGAGAAGAAGGACTCTGGAAGTCAGGCCCCAGTCGACCAATCTACCCCTCTGACTGAGTCTTTGAAATCCGCCTCGCCTGTAATGAGCATGCCAGCTTCCGGGATCCAAACCAAAGCCCCCATTCCCCGAAGTGCCTTCTCCCGTTGCAAGTGCAGTTGTGGAGGAAGGAGAGGGGAAATGGCAGGTTATTGTCGGGCCAGAGGGAAGCGGGTCTTCAGTCCATGAAGCCCCTGGGACAAAAGGCATTTACATTCCCACTCCCTCTGTCAACAGTAAGGGCGACGCTCCGGCCTCATTACCGACCCTGAAAGATCTACAAAAAAATATGACTGCATATAAAAAGACGGAAAAAAGTCAAGTAGTTAAAAAGGAAATTAGATCTCCAGCGCAAAACAAAATCCCCCCCATTAAGAAAACATCTCCCTCCGCATCCACTGTCCAACATTCAGCACAGTCTCCCCAGCCTTCTACATTCAGTCAGCCCAAGTCCATTTCTTCAAAGAAGGACACACCCTCCACAACCTCTGACCCACCACTTTTTTCCCATCCCTCAACCCTTCTTTGTAGAGAGAAGTCCTCACCTGCCTCTCCATCTACATCTTTTTCCAACCCTCAGTTCCTCTCAGTAGAGACCACAGCGCTTTTAGGTAAACATATACACCCCGCCACACCCCCAGTCCTTCTCCCATTAAAACCCCAGAAATGCCCCCTCTCCAAAACAAAAGGCTCAGAAGCCCCACACACGACTTAACCGGTAACAGAAAAAAGCAAAAGCACATTTTTAATTCAGGGGAAGATGTTTGCAAAATATCCCCTATCCAAGCAGAAAAAGCTAGAGACTATGGGAACAGAATAAAAAATCTAAAATATCTGTTATCCATTAAACAATTCGCCGACAAGGACATAGAAGAACCCCAAAACTTTCCCAATGCGGAAAGGGTTCTAACCGTGATAAGAACTGGGACGGGGGCGAAGCAGGCTTGGGCTATGTTGGACGAAGCTATAGCCTCTTTCAAAATGTCACCGCCCATCGCAATCGTCCAGAATGATAAGTTGAATGAAATGAAGCAATTTTGTGCTGGGAGGGTGCCTGTTTTTTTCACCCCTCCCTCTATAGAGCACTAAAATTGACGTTTCCTTGGGATATAGGCGGCTTCTCCCAAGACGGCTCCATCAAGACTGAGATGTGCCACGGGTCGATAGGAGAGGCTATCGGTATCCTTACCCCAACCATGTTCAAACCAGTCTCCCAACCTTAATCGATCTGATAATGGCACTCTGGTTAACAAGTCTGAATGTCCGGGGCTTGAGATCGGAGTCTCGAAGGGCGAGGATCGATCGCGATCTTCAGCGCCTCGGATTGGATGTATGTTGTGTACAAGAGACCTATTTTCTTATCTCTAGACCATGAGGACATTCTGTCTAAGAGGTTCGTCCTCTATTCATCATGTTTTGATGGAAGCTCGAGGGGTGTTTTCTGGCTGGTGGGCAAGTCTCTGGATGCGGCGTCTGCTTTTGTCTTCGCGGATCCGGCGGGTAGGCTTTGCGTGCTGGATGTTACAATAAAGGATAAGGCTCTTCGTCTCATTGGGGTTTATGCGCCCAATGACCATGCGCAGCGGCCTGATTTGTTTCGGCGGATCGCGCCGTTTTTGATGACATCTCGTTCGGTAGTTCTAGCGGGTGATTGGAATGCCGTCCTTGATCCCGATATAGATCGTATAGGGCAGAGATAGGGTACTAACAACCCGGATGTTAAGTCGTTTCGGGATTTCATCGACTGGTTTAATCTCGTCGATAAGTATCGAAATGAGCACCCCCGGGAGATAGTATGGTCTTGGACTAAGGGCAGCAGCTTGGATTCGGTGGTGAGCGCAAGCTACATCGGCCGAGTTCTAGTTAAGAGAGTCGACGTAGTGCTCTTAGAATGTCCAAGTTTCCACTTTATAGTTTACTCGAATCATAGGCTTGTCCGGATTCGGGTAAACTTAGATAAGCCTAAGGTTATGATGTCTGGTTACTGAAAATTGAACGCATCATTATTTGGTGAGCAAAATTTTTCCGGGAGGAGCTTCTATTAATGTTACAGCATGAATTGTTGGGAATTGTGGTTGAGAATATGTGGTGGGATTCTCTCAATTCGAAACTTAGGTCTTTTGCTGCTGATTTTAGTCGTTGACTCAATCTAGCAGGGTTAGCTGCGCAAAAGTCTCTTGAGGCCAAAGTAGATCGGGCGATTAAATCTCGTGATAGTGTGGACGTAGCCTTCGCTAAGGCGGAGCTGGCCTCCTTGCTTATCAAGAAGGATCAAGCTCTAGTAGTTAGGGCTAGGATAAAAAGAATGTCTTGTCAGACTACGAACATGGCTGCTTCATTATGTGCGGAGGAAGCTCGTAGGGCAACTAGTCGGCATATCGCGAGCATCACAGCGCCGGACAAGCGGACTGTGACTACAGACGTGGGCATTTGTGAGGCTTTTCGTGACTACTTTCAGGAGCTGTTCACCAGGGAGGATTTTAAAAGTATTTTAGTAGAACTTGTAAAATACCAAAATGAACAGCAATTACAACTCCAAGAAAGAATGGAAGAGAAGTGGCAAAAACAATTACTACAAACGCAGAAGCAAAATGAGGAAAGACAAATGCAACTCCAGGAACTAATATTAAAGGTTGCGGGTAACAAACAACAAAATATGGAAAAAGAGGCGACTTTTTCCCAAGACGCAGTGTGGAATACGATAGAAACATTCAATTACTCTCTAGAAGAGGATAAAAATTTTGGGGACTATTTCAGACGTCATGAAGACATCTTCAACATCGATTGTCAAAACTGGACGGAAATTAAGAAGCTACGTCTATTACTCAGAAAATTAGGAACAGAGGAATACACAAAATTTGAGGATTACATCTTGCCAAAAAAGACAAATGATTTAACGTTTGACGAAGCAGTTACATGCCTTACGGAGCTTTTCAGTCCAAAGACGTCACTTTTTCACAAAAGGTGGAAATGTCTTAACCTCTTAAAGGACGAAAAGGATGACTACTCCACGTTCGCCGCAATCGTGAACAAACATTGCGACGACTTCAAGTTGGCAGAATTAACTCCGGACAATTTCAAGTGTCTTATTTTTGTACAAGGGTTAGTCTCAGCTAAGGATAGTGAAATGCGCAAAAGAATGCTTTCAAAATTGCAAAATGAGCCTGGATTAACACTACAAAAATTATCAGAAGACTGCCAAAAATGCCTTAGTATAAAGAAAGACTCGAAGGACATCGAGGAGTCAGGAGTAGCACATATACGTAAGTTGAACAAAAGTTTACGTTTTTCACCCTCCCCGGAAAGAAAACGAAAATTCTATAATAATGAAAAAAGATTTTCACCCTCTGCGGAAAGAAAACAAAAATTCTATAATAATGGAAAAAGTACGACGTATAGGGCAAATAATGACAAAAATCTAAGCAAATATAAAAAACAAACCTCCATCCCATCTGCCTGTTATCGACATGGAGGACGACACTGGAATAATGATTGTCGTTTTAAATATAAAAAATGTCTAGCGTGTGGAAAAATGTGTCACAAGGCATCCCAATGTAGGAACAGAAAATTTACTAGTAAGATAAGAGCTACTAGAATGCACGACAAAGACAATATTAACATAAGAAAATATGTGGAACTTGAAATTTTAAATAAAAAGATAAAATTACAACTAGACACAGGTTCGGATCTAACGATAATTAACCTACAGACATAGAGAAATCTTAATAGACCGACCATGATACATACACAGAAAATTACTAAGTCAGTTACAGGGAAGTGTATAAAATTCGAAGGAGAAGTCATCCTAAAGGTAAAATTCCACGGAAAAACAAAAAACTCAAGATATTCGTAATGAAAGATACAGAAAATCAGGTGGACACAGACTAGATGCAAAAGTTCGACGTATGGGATTTACCTATCAGCTCTTTTTGTAAGAAGATAAAGATAAAGTGCGAACCATCAGAAGCTATAAAATTAAAGGAAGAATTACATAATCAATTTCCAGAAGTATTCTCGAGCGGTTTGGGACGATGTAACAAGTTTGCAGATACAATTGAATTAAAAGAAACTGTCCAACCAGCAGTAAAAAAGAAGCGAAACGTGCCGTTTGCCCGCAGAATACGGTCTGTGTTTGATAAGTTATTGCCGAACACGAATAAAAACCGGCATGCACCTATAGTACTCAAGAGATCATTCAAACCAGGTACAATAATTAACAGATTAGGAAATGTGATGTACACAATACAAGGCGAAAAGTTTACCCACAGAAGACATATTGACCAAATAAAAAAAGACGGGTTGAGGAGCCAAGCTCGTCACCAGCAGAAAATGACGATTCGATGGATGCGATCTTTGAAGCTTTTGAGATTCAAAGACCACAGGAAGACACAGAAATTAGAAGGTCAAACTGGAAAATAAAATTTATAGAACCTCTAATTATCAACCATAAGAGAAAAAAATACTAACTCCCTCCAAAAGGGATCTAAGGAGGGGGTGTTGAGGGGTCTTTCCCTTTTTACACAAATTGACTCACCCAGGGTATACATATACTACTGCTAGTGGATACCCGACAGACAGACAGAGGGAGAGGTCGAACATAGTCGAACGTAACGAGCGTACGAACTTAGCGGCAAGAGTCACAGTAATAAGCACGTAGACTCAGTAAGAAGTCATACAGCGATACGTCGATATCAAAGACTATATATATATACTTGTCTACTAACCCCGCATTCCTAACCTGTACTACCAGTTTGTATTATTACTTTAAAAACATTTATTTTCCTATATTCATTCTTGGCGTTTGTTATTATTCGGTACCGGATTTCATCCCGGAATCCACAACAGTAAGAATATGAAGATTTTGTTGAAAAAAAATTTATACAAGTTTTTGAGCCCAGAATTTTAATTTTTGAATGAGTTCCCCCCCTCCCAAACAATAAGGCGCACAAAAGGAAAAATTGCTGCACCCTTATTTGTACATCTTGTATTCTGTTTGTTAATGTCATGTCAATAAATATAAATTTCGTTAATGTTTCAGTACGGAATTTCAGGACTTGTTTGGTACTTTTCGCCTTCAGATAATCGAGATAAGAGTGATGACGTCCTCTCTTTTCCCACCCTCTCCCTGAAATGAAAAAAATCTTTTAAATATTTCCAAGGTCCTGAAAAGGATAAATATATATTATTTTTACAAAAATCCTTTGATCTATCCTCTAACTAATATTCTTATTTTTCACGAGAAGCATTTAGGTTTTTAATAGAAATTAACGACTTTCAACAAGATTTAGCACATAAATCTCTGTTCTCTCTCTTTTCTCACCCTGTTACGTTAAGTTAAGTAAATATGTAAGTAAAAGTAGGTTAGTCAATAATTTTAATCTACTTACCGCAAGATGGATATGCACTTATGAATATGTCATCTTTATGCACTGGTAAAAGATGAAGTTTTGATAGACACTCTGGTAAGGTAGGGATATAAGGGAGAATTATGCCCTTATATTTAAAAATAAGATACGACTCCCCGTCTCGGTCGTACAAACGGTCAAGACTCTCTTCGATTTCTTTTCTTATTTGTTCAGGTTCCATTTTTGACCGACACTAAAGTGTTGGTGCAACTTTAAGAGACAGGCGTTATGTCAGCTGTACACAGCAACACCTGATCCTGTAATGCTTAAAAAGAGAAACAACGAGCTTATATCTTGACGAGATAAAATAGAGAGAGAGAGAAAGAAAGATAAAGAGAGAGAGAGAGGGGCGGGTCGGAAGAGAAGGACTTTAATCACGTGATACGTGATTTGGTGTTTTCATTATCAACAAAGCTTCAGAAGAAGGGCGGTTTATTGAAATCATCGAAGCCACAAAGAAGAAACTCTGAACATGTGCTTCTTCCATCGTATTTATTTACAAATTTGACCTTTCAGCCACCTGTTGTCATCTACAAAGGAATTTAACAGTTGAAGGATCGTGCGAAACTATTTAATTCACAATTATTTTAACTCACTGATAACAAATAAAATTAGATACCGTTTTTTAGACAATCAACAGTTTTGCATGCAAATGAACAAAGAAAACATTTTGTTATTTAAAATAACAATTATGTATTTCCATTAAATAATAAATGTGAAGACATAGATAACTATTGTGGCAAACACTAAACGCTCTAATTAACACCGGATTGATTAAGCATCTCACTTCACACATCCTTGTAGTGGAAAGTTTAATGGTTTACATTTTTTTAAATCGTGTTGACGACCCAAAGCAATCTATACATTTTTTTTTACTCAACGAATATGTTAAGCAAAATGCAAAAAACAACAAGAGGAAACAAGAAACATTTGTGATTGAAGACAAAAGACAAATATTTGAATAACAAGTAATTTTCAATGTATTTTTGTAATGAAAATATTTTACAAAAATATAGTCGATTTTTTTTAGGTGAAATCTTGTTAGTTTAATTTATGTTGAACTCAAGTTTGGTGAAAGATTAAATTTTGTGAATGAGTTCTAATTCGAAAGGTTGTTTGTTAGATTTGTGACACTATGAGTTGGATATATGCGCACGCGTGTGTGTGTGTGTGCGCCCGCACATCTGTGTGTGTGTATATATACACCCCCACATCTGTGTGTGCGTGCGCGCGCACACATATGTGCGAGAAGATTAGTTAGATTTGACCTGGGTATCAAACTTCAAGACCAAATGATTAGATTAGGAATCTAGATAAAAACATGTTTTGGACATATGGCGAAAAGGGTAGATAAGTGTTAAGTACTTGTCAAAATACGACGATAGGAAAAAGACCGGCTCTGGTCAAAACTTAAAAGGGTTTGAATTTAATGTCCCTGAATCGGAGTCAGCTAGGCTAAGAAATATTTTTATGTCCACTTTCTTCAAAGAGAGAAATGGTCATGAAAAAGTTATGGGTTTATTCGTGGGTGTCCCTTGTCCGGAAATGATGAAAGAGGATTCTGCATATATACGGGAGCGCTTTGGGCCACGAGGAGTTAGACTTAGTTTAGGTTCGAGGAAGGTTGATTTAGGCCGGAGCAAGTAACGACGAAGAGCGACCCATTAGCAGCCGGACATTGTTAGCTAAGATATATATTTTTTTGCCAGCCGAGAGTCAGCCCGGAGTTGGTCGTCCACAAAAAGGTCACACGCCTTCCCTCCTCTTTTCGTCCTACCCAAGTTTGTAGTTGTGTTTTTCTTTTACCTGTGAGCCTGCCTCTCGCTCGATCCGCCGCACAGAAATTCTACGACGTGGGGTCTATATCTTTGTGCAACGAGTTGCAGAGGTGGGTAGTCTCACATTGGCGCCGCCGACCAGGATCGACCTTGGGTTGCGCGCTAGTACGATAGACTTTGTGGAGGAAGGAGAAGGAAGGAAAGATCGAATCGTCCGATTAAACACTCAATATATGTGCATAGGTGTATGTGTATATATGTGTAAATGAGTGAAGACTTCGATAATCCGATAGACACATATACGTGTGTATAAAAAAAAAAATTTAGGAAAAACAAAAAACAACCAAACCAAAACAAAAACAGACGAACGACGAAACAAAGACAGATAAAAACAGAGGGAAAAGGAGGAGGAATTTGAAACTAGGGACTCTTTCCTTGCTCTCTCAAACGTCTCTTCTAGCAAGTGGGCGGGCCTGTGGGAACCGCTGGTGAAAAAATTGCCCAACTTAACAATGGCTAAATTGCCCCAGCTGCTGGAAAACGTAGATAACATTAATCTACACAAGCTGGTGTATAAGTTGGAGACTGTGGGAAGGGAAATTCCTACATAGTACGATCAACCCACAGGCACCATAGCCTGGTCGTCACTAGGTGTGTGTGCCATGGTCGTAATTGTAATTGTAGTGATATTGATAATCCGGGGAAGGCAGTGGTTGATAAGATGTAGGATTAGAAATATGGCAGAAAAGAGACATAGTGACCAAGATGGAATGTCAGTCAGGATAGCAGGGACAAAGGAAACAAAAGACAGTATAGTTTTCCCAATTATGGACCAATCGGACACTGCATGCTCAGTGGAGTCACCACTTACAAAGCCGCTACAACTTGTCATAAAAACGAATGACTAAAAAAAAAAAAAAAAAAAAAAGTAAAACTCGCCAAGCTTAACCATTGAAGGTGAACATTTTTTTTCTCTTCTTTTTTTTGTGTTGTTGTATGTAGATGGTGTGATGGATGGCTGGGAAGTCAGTCATGTTGACATACCCAGTAAACACAGGGAGAGAGTTTGTGGTTTTGTACAGGGGGTAGTGAAGATCCCTGGTGGAGGAGTGAATTCCACAATGCTTTCCAAAAACATTATTCCTGCTACGACACCGAAAGAACTGCGGAAATTATGATGTTCCCACGTCGTAAGGAAAAGGGGAGATAAGCCGAAAAATACTCCTGAATATTTGGTTAGGGGTGGTTAAAATTCCCCTGTGTTTGTGGGGGGGGGCGAAATGTTGAAAAATTGAATGATGTTGGAGGTGAATCGAAAAGTCCTCCTGGATTGCGGAATAGGAATGAGTCAGGAGCCCCTCAAAATTGTTCACAGGAAAGCAAAGTGGAAGGACTGAAACCAACAATTTTTTTCTTCCTCTCTCCTTATATGTATGTTAGTGTTGTAAGGGGTGGATGATCCCAACCACCCCAGTGCAGTGTTGGCTATGCCGTTGTTTTATTTTGTTAGGGGATGACCGAAACCCTTTGAAATTCTTGTAATTTCGGTTGTTGTTGTCTGTATATATATATTTTTTTGTGTGTGTTGTATATTTTTATTTTGTTTTCTCCTCGGCCGAGAATACATAGTCTCATATTGTATTGTTGAAACCTGTTGTCCACCTCTGATGAGTGGCGATAATTGTTGTAAATTCTGTGGTAATTTGTTTTTGTGACCTGTACATTATTGTATTCTCTTCGGGGACGCCCGAGCAGGGTCATAATGTGCAGGGGGAGATGCATAGTGTCTCATTGTTGTTGAATTCTTTGTGTAATTTATGAAATAAATGACAAAGATGATTGGGGGAGGTGTGTGACACTATGAGTTGGATATATGCGCACGCGTGTGTGTGTGTGTGCGCCCGCACATCTGTGTGTGTGTATATATACACCCCCACATCTGTGTGTGCGTGCGCGCGCACACATATGTGCGAGAAGATTAGTTAGATTTGACCTGGGTATCAAACTTCAAGACCAAATGATTAGATTAGGAATCTAGATAAAAACATGTTTTGGACATATGGCGAAAAGGGTAGATAAGTGTTAAGTACTTGTCAAAATACGACGATAGGAAAAAGACCGGCTCTGGTCAAAACTTAAAAGGGTTTGAATTTAATGTCCCTGAATCGGAGTCAGCTAGGCTAAGAAATATTTTTATGTCCACTTTCTTCAAAGAGAGAAATGGTCATGAAAAAGTTATGGGTTTATTCGTGGGTGTCCCTTGTCCGGAAATGATGAAAGAGGATTCTGCATATATACGGGAGCGCTTTGGGCCACGAGGAGTTAGACTTAGTTTAGGTTCGAGGAAGGTTGATTTAGGCCGGAGCAAGTAACGACGAAGAGCGACCCATTAGCAGCCGGACATTGTTAGCTAAGATATATATTTTTTTGCCAGCCGAGAGTCAGCCCGGAGTTGGTCGTCCACAAAAAGGTCACACGCCTTCCCTCCTCTTTTCGTCCTACCCAAGTTTGTAGTTGTGTTTTTCTTTTACCTGTGAGCCTGCCTCTCGCTCGATCCGCCGCACAGAAATTCTACGACGTGGGGTCTATATCTTTGTGCAACGAGTTGCAGAGGTGGGTAGTCTCACAGATTCTGTTATTGAAGATTCCGTAAATTAATTGCAAGAGAAAGAATTTACTGCTCATGTAAGTAGTAAATGTTTGTAAAGTTGAATGCAATTTGTGATCAAAGAAGTTATCTACCTTTGATTGTTTTGCGTAATACAATGTTCTCGAATGTAGAAAAAATATGTTGATTTGTTTGCAGGAATTTGTTTAACTTCTGCGTAAAGGAATTTGTTAAGTGAATAAGAATAAAGTTCACTGATAAGTTTTGATGAGTGAGTGTCAATATCGTTAAGTTGTATAATGTTCGTATGAACGAAAAAACTTAAAATTGTGTGACGTGAAGTTTAGTTGCAATTCGATTGATGCCACAATTCTCACTGGCGAATGTGAATGAGTTTCTCTTTTTATTTGCTTCGGGTGGCTCACATAGACGTGGCGCGAACTTGGATTTCAGTCACGGGCTGTAAAAATTAGTTAAGCGTGGGTGTATAGTCACGCCTACTTGTATATTTATTAATCAATGAGGTGTCGAGATTTTTTTGAAAATGTATGAAGTTGAAAGTGTTTTCTGATTCACATTTGCAGAGATTTGACCCAACTATTTTGGGTATTGGAATAATGTAGAATTTGGGTTGTACAGCCTCCTTTCGAATAAACAATATGGCTTCTGTTTCTCTTGTTCTACCGCCGATTTGTTAACGGCTATCCCTGAATTTGTCTCTGAAGATTTAGGCAAGAAACATGAAGCTCGGGATATGGCTCTACATATCTCCAAGACGTTCGACAGGGTTTGGTATGCTGGTCTTCATTACAAAATAAAAAGCTACGGTTTCTCTGGAGGAATATTTGACTTAACACAATCGTTCGCAGCAAATAGTGAAATGAAGGTCTTGTTGAACGATCAAGGTTTTCGATCATTTCATACTAATGCAGGAGTCCCCCAGGCATCTATACTTGGATCTACCTACATCATTTCTCATCGTCATAAACAATATTCCTGATGTTATCAGTTCCCAACTAGATATTTATGCTGATAACGCAACTATTTACTCCTGTCTGATAAAGTAAAACTGGCAACTGCTCTAGAAAGGGAATTCCAATCAGTAGTTAATTCGGACAAGGATTGATTTATAAACTTTAATGCATCCCAAACAAAACTACTTTCATTTAATCACCTTCTGCCTTTCATCAACCTGATTGACGACCTCCCATTGCACCTTCCCAGGTAACGTTTTCTGCTGACATGAAGTAAAAAAAATTATATTGAATTAATTGCTAGGTCTGCTACGAGGAAAGTTGGTTCACTGTGTCCGGACAAACAATTTTTATCGTCAGAATCCCTCATACGCATTTATAAATCTACCATTTCGTCCGTGCATTAAATACTGCTGTCATATGAGTTCTGATGCACCAACTAGAAATCTCGAGATTCATGACAAAATCGAATGAAGGATCTGCAATGTAATCGATCCTGACATGGCATCTCGACTTCAGTAACTTTCTATAGCCTTGCTTGGGGTGAAATCATTAAAAAAATACATATATATTCCAGCATATGTTTTACTTTTATTGTAGTCTTGGTTACTACACAACTAAGGACTTCCTAAACATCCCCGAAAAACGCATTTTAAATAACTTAAATATCTTCTTTGAAGTTACATTTTCATTTGATTTTAAAAATAGTAGCCTTAAGCTAATCCATATTAAAAGAAAATCTAATTTCCGTACATAAATGAATTTTTTAAACATTTTTAAAACATTGGCACGTTCACTCGTCACTCATCGAACTGCCATTATAGACGAATAATTTAAAAATCATAAAAGTCCAATATTTCTCCTTTTGTGTTTCGAAGTCAACTAATAAATTTAAGGGTTAATTAACTGAATTTTGTAAAAGCAATACTAGTGTTTTGCTTAAAATCTAACGAAAATAACGTTTATTTATGAACGGTAACCTGGAATGTGAGAGGTTACAACTTTAATTTTTTTAAGGTAACTCGTCTCTTAAAAACGCGCAAAGGAATTTAAAAAAAGAAAAGACTACAAGAACACCAGCAGTGCAATAATCAATAAATTGGTATTTATGTTTAAAATAAATTATTTTAACCTTATATAATCAATAGTTTATTCGATACGCTTTTATGAAATTTAGTAGAATGAATCATTTTATTTTTTATACTACATTATGTTTTAGTTAATACTTTTGAGTTTAATGCATTGTTTTTACTTTTTCATTATTTTCTTACTTGTTTGATGTCATAAAATATTTAATTGTACAAAATATGATCATTTCTTAATTATTCTGAATTTAAAGGTTATTTAATTGTCATATAGCGTAAGTACTCAATCAAAGGCGGTAATTCAACATTTTTTTGAACATCCATACAAAAATAATCTGCCAGTTTGTAAAATGAAAAACCAACAACTAAAATTATTTTTAAAAGGTTCATATTCGAAAATGACATTAAAATTTACATTTTTGATGCCTCAAACAAGTGCCTATTTATTTAAAAAAAAATTACTCTTTGTTGTAGCATACCTACGGACGATAATGGGTATGTCCCAATTCCAATGAATACAGTAGTGAATACTGTATCTGTTGTCTGCAGTGATTATTCTATTCAGTAACCTGCTCTACGTTACAACACTCTTGTTATTAACAGCAACGGAATTAATTTCAAAATCGCATTGAAAAATTACAACTACTTTTTAAAAATACATATTAAGTGTAAAGTTTTTTCTCTGTCCAAACTGAAAGAAAATTGTGTTTTATTAAATTATGCAACCACCAACTCTCAAAAAAGTATTATTTTTTTAAAGTTTTATTGAATTATTTTTTTGTGACGAATTTTCAATATGTTCACATTTGGTAACACATTTTTTTTTAATTACTGAGATAATATTTACAGGGATTTTTCTTTAAATAATCGTAAAAGAAGTTGCCCCCTACCGAACTTTTTTGTACACACGAGATATCAAAAAGCTGGTGCAAGTGAAACAGACTCCTCCAAAATATTTCCACATGGTTTTCAACCTATTTGGTATACAATTAATTCATTCATCAATGATTAAGTACTGAAAATTTTATTTGAATTGAGTAATTCACTGTTTGTGGGAATTTTATTTAAAAACAGACGTTACAATTTTTTGTTTCCATTTTCTCTAAAACTTTGTCATTGCTCACATGTTCAGTCCGTTGGATTGTCAGAAGTTTTCTGTAGAACCACATTTCTGTTGCTTCAGGTCTCTTCTTCATCTGTGAGGCGATTATCAAACATTCACTGTTTCGGAAATTTTCTTTTCTTGCAGAAAATAAAAGCTACTGCAACAGTATTTTCACTATTGCCCGAATTAATAACGAAAAAGAAAGAAAAAAAATGTAAATCAAATTCAATTACAAAGAAAAAATATTTATTTCTAACCAGCTAAATAAGGGTTCTTGCAAAAATTCGTCCCTTTTTGCTGAGAATAAGATAACCTCTTCTCTGAGTAACACAATGGAAAAAATATAGCAGAAAACAAACTTAAAAATTACAATGCCCCAAAAAAAAGAAAAAAAAAGATTTTCGCCCACCTGCTGTGACAATGATAACAATAAAAAAAAGTGGGGAAGAGTCTTAGCTCTACAGTACAATTTCAGTCCTTTCAAGGTTCAAAAGTTTTTATCTTTTTTTCTTGTGTAGACAAAGTTCTCTTCCTGGTGACCAAACTCCCTTCTTTCTTCACTTATTTTCTTCCCGTCCACCTGGATATTACGCCTTTCTTTTACGGACGCTAGAAGGTGAAAATTTACTTAAGCACGCGCTAAAAGACTTTTTGAAAACGCGCGTGTTTGCTCCTTCTTCTCAAACGGCTTAAACTCCAAACTCCACATGGACTTCTTTTCAACTTTCTTTTCTGGGGCTTCTTCGAGAGGACTTCTCAAAACTTTCTCTGAGGGGGAAACTTGCCCTCAGCAACTTTTTTACCCATGCATCCTTCACTTATGGGCAAACGCTGCCTGCCTTTTCAGCAGGGAGAGAGAAACAACCTCCTGTCTCTCGGTCTCGTTTCTAACTGCAGCTAAGGTTTTTCCCAGTTCTCCCCTTCCCTTCAAAGCGGTGGGGGAGCAGTTCCCCTTTGAACCGTCCAATCACAGTCCATTAAAATAAAATATCAGCAGGTTCTTAGGGCCAGTAACACAGAGAGTGTCTTTTGTTCTCCATTGACCTAACAAATTTCAAAACTGCCATATAGGAGGACTGATATTACATAACAGTCAAGTACTCTTTTGTTTTTGTTTCTAACGAAATTTTTCTGTTTCTTAATATTTTACTTAGCTTTTGGAAGGCACTTTCTCTATCCCAATGCACCTTCAGATTTTAGCCCCACATTTTCTATTCTCTGTTATTAAAATACTTCCTAGGTATTTAAATTTTGTACTTGTAATTTGCATGTTGGTCTCATCTTTTTGCTTGTAACTATACATTCTGTCTTCTTACGATTGATGTTTCATACTTTCTTTCATTTAGTAGGCGTTTCTGTAATTTTTATGTGTCTGCTGTTAGCACTGCATATCGTATGCTATGTATAATGTCGATACTATATATAATGTCGATACTATATATAATATCGTAACAGGAGCGAGATAGAGAAGCAAGATTTATTTTCCCGTTTGTATTTCCCCCGTTATGGGCATTATTATATCCGTGATATAATAACACCGTATTTCACGGTCGGAGCGGAGTGGCGGAAACGAAAAGGAATGATAAACATGCTTTGTTCTCAGAGAGATTTTTATATCACTAAGACATGCACAAAACTATGTATACATATACACGCGTGTGTGCCACGCGGAGAATAATGTAGCACAGCAGATCGGAGTGTAAGGAGAAACAAAAAGGACGAGTCTTACATATAATGTGGAGATACTCCTATATGTAGCGAAACCATGTTTCGGACACCGGATTCAAACGGGTCGGATTCATCTATGTTCCAGTCAAGGACATATTCCATGAACGGAAAAACAGCGAGTCTGGGGTTTTCCAAAATTTTTGGCTGTGGGCTGGAGTTTCTTTATATATCTAGGAAAGATGTATTCCCAAAGGGAAACGGCACCATAGACTTGTAAGCTGCTGGAGAAGGAGATTTAGAAGAAGAGAAACTTTAGGCTGCTATGAACGAACTGAATTTCGACTGCCGCTATCGACGCTGTATGGAGTGACATCACTGAGCGGCCGTCATGTGACTCACGTGACTTATCTCCACCAAAAGTAGATAAGCACCTTCTGTATCCTTATAATATGTTATATATATATATATATATATATATATATATATATATATATATATATATATATATATATATATATATGTATATATATATTATTATTATTATTATTATTATATATACTATCTACATATCATATGATTGTAGCCTATAATAATAATACATCTTGATAGGGTTTCTTATTCTTTTAGGATCGCCTCGCGGTAAAGATTGATTTCAGTCTCATGAGAAGATACATCCTTGTTTTATGTCTTTTTATCTTTGTGTATTTACTGGATTTATTTTCTGTTCGTGTGCAGGCAGTTTGTTCCCAGCGTAAGTCCTGGTTGATTCTAATAACTTTCCCAGATAAATCAAGACATGACTACGTTTACTGAGTATTTGAAAAAATGCCCGAAAAAGAACTTGTGGCTTCTGTTTGACTGTTAACATGTGTCCCCTTGTATAAGTAATATATGATATATCTCGATGCCAACATTAAAAGAAGTAAAGGACTGTTAAATAGTGAGAGTAATTTTAAACATAAAACCAGAACTGTTTTAATAATTAAAAGAACTGTTTAAAATAATTAAAATAAAAAAAAACGCTTAGTAAAAATAACTAATGGATTTGATGTGAAGATTAGTTTTTTGCCAAAATAATGTGGACATTATTGTGTAAAAGTGGGCTTTAAAATGCTAAAAAAATGATACACTTTTGGATTCATTATTTACATTATTCGGACGATTGTCCTCATCTTTGTCGCCATATTTATTACAACGTTCCGGCTGTTGTACGCTCCGCATCCATTAAACATGGCATGTGGAACTAGAACAGTCTACCCCAGTGAGCGAAATAAAGAGTTCAGTTCGACATTCCAACCACCTGAAGAAGGCCGGAGCTTACAACGGCCGAAACGTTGTAATAAATATGGCGACAAAGATGAGGACAATAGTCCGAATAATGTAAATAATGTACAAAATATCTCATCTCAGAAATATAGACAGATAATGAAGAATCAGTAAGGACCCGATATACAAAAATATGGAGACAAAGTGAAAAATCCTAATAGAAACTGCTACGAATATCGAACCATCTGACATTCCTACACCGATGCAGAGAACTGCAACTCATCCCTTCAGGCTTGGCACCAAGACTTTCCGTCAATTCAAGGGGATCCCGTCAGGTCGCAGAAAAAGCGGGACACGCCCTTGTCAGAGAGAGAATCCTGTACAATCGTTGGATAAAACAGACTACAAGCTCATATCTCCCAGAGGCTCGAGGATTTCTTCAACAGAATTACTAATGAAGAAGACCAGAGAAGGATCCAAAATGACCTGGATAAATCCTTCAGACATGAATTGGATGTAGTCAAGGCTCGCCAAGTACAAAAATTAAATAGATTGAAAGATCAGAAGGTGACGCACAAGGTCCATCACTCACCAATGAAAGCAGTATCAGCTGAGTGCCTCTGAGGAGTCAGTATTGAATAAGGGTCTCAACTTCGCCACAACCATCAGGCGAGTGCCATACTTGGACATCATTGCCAGAGTCAAGGAGGTAGCCCTGAACTTCCGTCAGGCTTAGGCGAATGAAGTGAGATAGAAGGTGAGACAGACCTTGGAGAAGGCCAAGTCGCCCAGGTCTAACATAACAAAACTAGAGAGGCTGACGATCGGATCCCTACAGAGGAACGAAAACATCATCATACTACCGACTGACAAAGGCAATGCGACTGTAGTGATGGACAGATCACATTATACAAGAAAGCTGGAAGACCTCATTAGCAATGGTAGCTACAGCGAAGTAAAAAAGGATCCTACAATGAAAACGGAACGCAAACTGTCACAGATACTAATCAAGAACACCTAAGACGTATAGGCTACAAAAATCTTCTGAGCCGACCAAGCATAGAAATGATTACAATATGGGAACCAGTAATAAGGAGTGTCAGAGAAAAGCTATAATAACAACAAAAATTGCAATATGAGCTCTAGTAAAAGCATGTTGATAACAGCAAAAATTGCAATATGAGCACTGGTAAAAAAAGATTCTGAAGACATTAGGTTTATAATACTCAGAAATATATACACAGATGTCCTCAAGAACACATGATACAGTGGATAAAGCCGTTAGTTAGATTCAATGACACGACCCAAAGAGTGTGAGTTCAATATCCAGCAGTGGAGAACTTTCGGAGGGAAATTAACAGGAGATAACTGATAACTGACATCCATTAAACAAGGCACATGGAACTAGTGAGCGAAATAAGGGATTCAGTTCGACATTCCAACCACGTGAAGAAAGCCGGAGCGTACAACGGCCGAAACGTTGTAATAAATATGGCGACAAACATGAGGACAATAGTCCGAATAATTTAAATAATGTACATAATACCTCATCTCAGAAATATAGATACTTTTGGATACTTTAGCCAATAAGGAGGTTGGTTCCTTTGTCGGAGTTACCTCCTCCTTAATTCCCAGATTGTTACTAGGTGTCATTCCCCCTATACTATAAATGCTGGGCGACCTCTTGCCTCGTTCCTTCAGGCCTCGGACAAACTTTCTACTGATTGGTAGTTGCCGCCCGACTTTTTCTGACTCTACCTAGTTTTTCTTTGAGCTACATTTTTGTTAAGTTTTTGATTTATTTTTTACCTTTTTTCTTGTGTTTTTTACGACTGTTTTGAAAAAGTTTTTGATGTTTTCTTTTACGTTTTTTTTTACCCTACCCATTTTTGATTTTTTATCTTGAATTTTGCTCTTTTTCTTTTATTTACTTTTAAATTCTCTTTTAAATATATTTTCGTTTTTTATTTCGTAACCCCTGCTAGAGTTTCTTTTTCTTTTTCTACGACAGGCTTTAATTTTTTTCTTGCGTGTTATTTCTTTATTTGTTTCTTTCCTTTTAAATATCCTTTAAGTTTTTCCGTGTTTTATTTTTAATTTTTTTTGTACCATATTTGTTCTAATCTTCGTATTTATATTGTCTAATCTGTCTTTTTATTTTCTTTTGTTTATTTGTTTTTCCAGTTGACTCTTCTTACCATCAGCCATTTTTGTTTTCTGATTAGCTCTGTGTATTTTTGTTGTCTCGTATTTTCTTTGTATAACGTTTTCCTTTTTCATTGAATAGCGTTTTCGTTTTATTGTTTATTTTCGTTTTATTGTTTATTTTCGTTTTTGTGTTTACTTTTGAAATTTATTGTTTCGCCGCTAGGCAAACATTGTTCTTTTGTTTCTCGTCTATCGTCTATTTTTTATTGTATGTTTAAACTTTTCTCGCCTTTAGGCGAATCTTTTTCATTCGCCTCTCGTTAGTCCGTCCATTTTGTGTGTTTTTTTGTTGTTTTGACAATAGGTGAACCTCGTTTCTTTCGTTCTTATATGTCATTTAACTTTTGTAAAACTTTTGTGTATATTTATTTATTTGTTCCTTGTTTTTGTACATTTTTGACTTACTGTCTCGCTTTCAGGTGAGCCTTGTGTTTTTCTTTTTGCTTATTTTACTGATTTGATTTTTGTTTGTCACCTGTTGTTTTAATCTGTTCATTTTGTTGGAAGTCCCCACCTAAATGCATTATCGATATTGCGGAGTTCTCGCAGCGTGACAAGAGTTACGCACACTTTGTGGTAAAGGGTGGACTGTTGGAGGATCCAATCGAACTATAGAGATCGATAAAAGAATACTGTTGGTCTTTGTCGTCGACAAGCGTTCGCGCAAAATTTGTCGTTCGACGAAAGACACAGAGGTTAAAATACTAGAGTCACTGGGGTATAGCCACTTCAAATCGTTAAGAGTAAAGGCTTTTTCATGTGGGACGTACTGTTACCCACCACCGAAGACTGCGTAAGAATTACTAGTCGGGATTTAATCATGAAAGATTTAATTCTTCGTACCGAATATGAAGGCAGGAGAAGGACCATGTAGCAGTATACGTTATCGGAGGGCACTTGGCGGGTTTCTTGTCCCAGTACGAGGAAATTCTGGGTGCTTCTTGTGATAGCCTACATGGGGGATGGAGTTTCGACATAATGTTGGATCGTAAAGTCTTCATCTCCATCTCCAACTGAATGTTGGCGGCCTGAATCTGCCGGTCATTGTGACCGGCCGTAAACCAGTTTGTTGGAAGTGCGGAGAGACTGGTCACCTCTCCTCTTCCTGCCTAGAGAAGAAGGACTCTGGAAGTCAGGCCCCAGTCGACCAATCTACCCCTCTGACCGAGTCTTTGAAATCCGACTCGCCTGTAATGGGCATGCCAGCTTCCGGGACCCACACCAAAGCCCCCATTCCCGGAAGTGTCTTCTCCCGTTGCAAGTGCAGTTGTGGAGGAAGGAGAGGGGAAATGGCAGGTTATTGCCGGGCCACAGGGAAGCGGGTCTTCAGTCCATGAAGCCCCTGGGACAAAAGGCATTTACAGTCCCACCCCCTCTGTCAACAGTAAGGGCGACGCTCCGGCCTCATTACCGACCCTGAAAGATCTACAGAAAAATATGACTGCATATAAAATGACGGAAAAAAGTCAAGTAGTTAAAAAGGAAATTAGATCTCCAGCGCAAAACAAAATCCCCCCCCATTAAGAAAACATCTCCCTCCGCATCCACTGTCCAACATTCAGCACAGTCTCCCCAGCCTTCTACATCCAGTCAGCCCAAGTCCATTTCTTCAAAGAAGGCCACACCCTCAACCTCTGACCCACCACTTTCATCCCATCCCTCAACCCTTCTTTGTAGAGAGAAGTCCTCACCTGCCTCTCCATCAACATCTTTTTTTCCAACCCTCAATTCCTCTCAGTAGACCCCAGCGCTTTTAGGTAAACATATACACCCCACCACACCCCAGTCCTTCTCCCATTAAAACCCCAGAAATGCCCCCTCTCCAAAACAAAAGGCTCAGAAGCCCCACACACGACTTAACCGGTAACAGAAAAAAGCAAAAGCACATTTTTAATTCAGGGGAAGATGTCTGCAAAATATCCCCTATCCAAGCAGAAAAAGCTAGAGACTATGGGAACAGAATAAAAAATCTAAAATATCTGTTATCCATTAAACAATTCGCCGACAAGGACATAGAAGAACCCCAAAACTTTCCCAATGCGGAAAAGGGTTCTAACCGTGATAAGAACTGGGACGGGGGCGAAGCAGGCTTGGGCTATGCTGGACGTAGCTATAGCCTCTTTCAAAATGTCTCCGCCCATCGCAATCGTCCAGAATGATAAGTTGAATAAAATGAAGCAATTTTCTGCTGGGAGGGTCCCGGTTTTTGTTCACCCCTCCCTCTATAGAGCACTAAAATTGACGTTGCTTTGGGATATAGGCGACTTCTCCCAAGACGGTTCCATCAAGACTGAGATGTGCCACGGGTCGATAGAAGAGGTTGTCGGTATCCTTACCCCAACCATGTTTAAACCAGTCTCCCACCCTTAATCGATCAGATAATGGCACTCTGGTTAACAAGTCTGAATGTCTGGGCCTTGAGATCGGAGTCTCGAAGGGCGAAGCTCGATCGCGATCTTCAGCGCCTCGGATTGGATGTATGTTGTGTACAAGAGACCTATTTTCTTATCTCTCGACCATGAGGGCATTCTGTCTAAGAGGTTCGTCCTCTATTCATCATGTTTTGATGGAAGCTCGAGGGGTGTTTTCTGGCTGGTGGGCAAGTCTCTGGATGCGGCGTCTGCTTTTGTCTTCGCGGATCCGGCGGGTAGGCTTTGCGTGCTGGATGTTACAATAAAGGATAAGGCTCTTCGTCTCATTGGGGTTTATGCGCCCAATGACCATGCGCAGCGGCCTGATTTGTTTCGGCGGATCGCGCCGTTTTTGATGACATCTCGTTCGGTAGTTCTAGCGGGTGATTGGAATGCCGTCCTTGATCCCGATATAGATCGTATAGGGCAGAGATAGGGTACTAACAACCCGGATGTTAAGCCGTTTCGGGATTTCATTGACGGGTTTGATCTCGTCGATAAGTATCGAAATTAGCACCCCCCGGAGATAGTATGGACTTGGACTAAGGGCAGCAGCTTGGATTCGGTGGTGAGCGCAAGCTACATCGACCAAGTTCTAGTTAAGAGAGTCGACGTAGTGCTCTTAGAATGTCCAAGTTTCTATTTTATAGTTTAATCGGATCATAGGCTTGTCTGGATTCGGGTAAACTTAGATAAGCCTAAGGTTAAGATGGCTGATCACTGGAAATTGAACGCATCATTATTTGGTGAGCAAGATTTCCGGGAGGAGCTTCTATTAATGTTACACCGGGAATTGTCGGGGGTTGTGGCTGAGAATATGTGGTGGGAATATCTCAATTCGAAACTTAGGTCTTTTGCTGCTGATTTTAGTCGTTGACTCAATCTAGCAGGGTTATCTGCGCAAAAGTCTCTTGAGGCCAAAGTAGATCGGGCGATTAAATCTCGTGATAGTGTGGACGTAGCCTTAGCTAAGGTGGAGCTGGCCTCCCTGCTTATCAAGAAGGATCAAGCTCTAGTAGTTAGGGCTAGGATAAAAAGAATGTCTTGTGAGGCTATGAATATGCCCGTTTCATTACGTACAGAGGAAGCTCGTGGGGCAACTAGTCGGCATATCGCGAGCATCCCATTGCCGGACAAGTGGACTGTGACTAAAGACGTGGGCATTTATGAGGCTTTTCGTGACTACTTTCATGAGCTGTTCACCCGGGAGCCCAGTCTGAGCGCTGCCTATTTAGCCGACTTTCCCCGCCTCGAAGCGGCTGGGTGAGAGGGTCCCATTACAGCGTATGAGATCTAGGATGAGCTGAAACAGGTTGGCCTTGACAAGACTCCGGGATTAGATGGTCTACCTTACAAAATGTACTTGAGGCAGTCGCCCGTTTTTGTCCCCTTGCTGGCACTGATTTACAACAACTGGATGAAGCAGGGGTCTATACCACAACGTTTCACCGGGGTTGTGATGAAGTTGCTTGGCAAGAGCAAAGATGGTGGGTATGGGTTAGATAATTATCAGCCTTTGTCGATGTTAAACAGAGTTGAAGATTTTAGCCAAGGTCATAGCTGGCCGTTTGCAGGCTGTCCTCTCTAGTCTGATTGGTCCCGAGTAGACTTGTGCTGTGAAGGGCAGGACTATTCAGGACAACCTTCATTTGGTACGCTTGGTCATCGAGCAAGTCGACAGTGATGCCGCGCTGATCAATTTAGATCAGTTGAAGGATTTCGATAGGGTTGACCATCAGTTTCTGGAGGCTGTTCTTTCGGCCGCCGGTTTCGGGCCGGACTTTCGCACTTGCTGTTTGCGTCCCCCGGTGCACTGGTAGAAGTGAATGGGGTAAGATCGAAACCTTTCATTTTGTCTCGCTCCATTCGTCAAGGTTGTCCGCTGTCTCCATTACTTTCCTTACCTGGTGCTACCACCTCGGCACGTACTCCGCCTATGCTGATAACGTTTTGGTTCTTGTGTCGAGCAGGGCCGAAATTAATGAAGTCAGCAAAGAAATCAAGGGATATGAGATGGTGACAGGGGGCAAGATCAACCGCTATAAGTCTGTTGGCTTGCGGTTGGGTTCGTGGAAGGGAGTTGCTCTTCCCGGATCTTTCCTCTGGACGGACGGGCCAGTCAAGATACTCAGCGTCTGATTCGGTCCCGACCTACTGTTGGAAATGAATTGATTGGAGGTGCGGGGGAAGGCCGAGGTCGCAGTTCGTCTGAGGTCCCGGAGAAATCTTTCCTTGAAGGGGAGGGTGGAAGTATGCCCCCCGCACATCTACCCGATTCTCCTTTATCGACTCTCCGTGTTTCCACTCACGTTTGACACTTTATTGGCGTTTGCAAGGCTCTTGTTCTCCTTCTTGTGTGAAGGCAAGGAAGCCATGGTTAGTCGCGAGTTCTGTTACCTCTATCCTACTGATGGCGATCTGGGGATGCCTTGCGTTGAGATTCGTCGACATACGCTTCGCATCACTTATCTAGACCGGATGTGTATGCAGTTGAATGAGAACGGCGAAATCTGGAAGGAAGACGCACGTAGACAATTTCCATCCTTAAGAAGTGTGCGCTCGTGTGAGGAGGAGGCCGGCCGTACGCCCCGAGCCGAGGGCTCCTTATATCGTGAATGTCGGCTTGCTCTCAAGCAGCTCTTACGGACGAAGATGGCCTCTCCGACGTCCAGCCGTTGTCCCGTAAGGTATTATATCAGGTGTTTGTTAGGGGGAACGTTCAAGATGCTTTGATAGGATAGCTCGGTCTGACGAAGCGGAAGACATGATGCATATGGCCTTGGGTGCCCAGGTTGAAATGTCTCACTGACACTGAGGCATCACTCACCTGGCTGTTGATTAAAAGGGCCCTCTGGGTCGCCAAAAGACTTCGTGCCGTAGGTTTGGCAAAATCGCCAAACTGCGTTCGCTGCAGTGGGGAGGTGGAGATCTTAGTGTCATGGGAAGTTACCCATAATAAGAATGGACTATTCCGTATCTCATAAATACTGCGCCTCAAGAGGAAGCAGGAGTGAGAGAGTGAGTCAGGCAGTCGATAGTCAGTCAGAGAGTCAGTCAGAGAGAGTCGCGTCAGACGATTACAGTAAGACATTGGAATAGTGATACTTCTAGACAACATAGTTCTCTCTAACCTAACCTGATCGTTATTACTAACACTTTCTTTGTACATATTTCTATTTGTAATATATCTATGTTATTCCATACCTGTGTTCGAGTTATTCTTCATTGGTTCTACCCTTGAACCATCACCGTGGCACAAGGAACTTAGACCATAACACCTAGTTCACGCCTTCTTTCATTGTAGTGTCGTGCAAGTTTGTTGAAAACATCATGGTTCGCATGCTGCGCGGAAAGTTCTTTGTTCTCGAGGCCAGTTCCATCTATAGCAATATAGTACTGCCGTTGACTAAGGCTGAGCACTACGTGTTCCTTTGCTTACTGAACATTATGCGAGTCGTGATATAGACGACGCGACAGAAGGAATTCCATGGGGCAGAGAAGTTTACCTCTTCCCAACTGATCCTTTACTTTAAGCATAAGCTTAAAGTCAAGATCAAGGACGGAAAGGAAACGACTCCATCCATTGGAATTTGGCGAAAGGTGGGTGAGTCTTGCGCGTCTCTGCAGAGTGAAAGGTGCTGACTTGGAGTAGCATTTTGATGCCGGTTAGACTGTAAGCATATTTGGATTGCTGGGTTGAACTATGGCAACCCTTCCTGTGTATAGGTTAGTGTAGGTCGTTTTTGTTTTAGTTGTTTCTCTTTTTTCAAGTTAACTTAGCTAGGATATGTATACTGATTGGTCCCCTTTTCTTTCTGGACCTATTTTTTCTTTTGTTTAATTCTCCATCCCTTCCATCGTTAGGTGGTTAATGACATCAGTTCTCTGGTGGATGCGGGGCCTCTTTCGTTTCGAGTGATTATCGTATTTGTTGATGTGTTTGGAGGAGTGTGTGTTTGTAGTGAGTGTATGACTTGTACGAATGTTTTTATATTTTTAAAGTCCCGCATTGATTTCGTTCAGTTAACTAATGTTTCTGCCACAGTTAGAGCTGTGAGGATTTTTATTACTAACACTATTTTGTTTAGTTTCTTGTATGTAGTTTTGTACTCGTTTTTAATCTTCATTGGGGTTTTTAGATTTTTAAATTGTTGTTTTATTCCCCTCTCCTCACAGACAATGTATTGTATATATGGGGACTAGTTAGAACTTCATGGAGTTTCTGAGGCATTATGGTGGATAGGGTAAGAATGGTAAGTAAGAATGAATTGTTTTGGTGAAAGGGATATTGTTTGTATGTTTGGGTAAGTGTTTGCGGCTAGCTAAGTATAATGATAAGACAGAAGATGACCATCCTTTTCCCCATCCCCCCTTTTCGGCCTTGTGCCATATTTGTACTTTTTGTGCAATAATATTCTTTCCTTCAGGCCTCGTGCTGCATCCCACCTCGCGTGGAGGTGAGGTAAATCCTCTTTTTCATTTCTTCATTTCTGGACCTTCTTCTAGCAGGAAATATAAACGCATGTGTTTTCTTTTCACCCCTCCTACCCTGTAATTTACACCTTCCCACGGAAATTAAAATTTCGGACTCTAGTCTGGAACGCAATTAGGGCCTATATAAGTTGGAAAAATGAGAAAAGCAAAATCATTTCGTGGGTTACAAGCAAATAATAGTGGTTTGTTTTTTGAAAATTATCTAAATAAGAAAGAATTTTGGCTGTCACCAGTAAATGAACTAGGCTGATTCTTACGAAAGAACTAAGAAGCAAAGGAAGAAAGAAACAAAAGAAAAAGAAGCAGACGCTAAAAGAAAAGTGAGAAGAAAAGTGAAAAAATTTTTAATTTAATTATTGAACAGTTGTTTAAAAAAGAAACCACGTAATTTATCTCGGTATTATTGTGGTTCTTCATGAAAACAAATTTGTCAAAAGTCCCAGCGACTCTCGTGAATCTGCCAACCTTCTCAATTTCGACTCTTAAAAATTTAAGTGAACATTTTTTAAAGGAAATTGTATTATTGGATCTTTTCTAATGTGTTTTTATACTGTTGAAAATTGGTAAGAAAATGAAAATTTTGTTGAAAGAAAATTTATACAAATTTTTGAGCCCAGAATTTTAATTTTTGAATGAGTTATCTTCCCCTAAAATAATAAGACGGACAAAAGGAAAATTTGTTGCACCCTTATTTGTACATCTTGTATTCTGTTTGTTAATGTCATGTCAATAAATATAAATTTCGTTAATGTTTCAGTACAGAATTTCAGAACTTGTTTTGTACTTCTCGCCTTCAGATAATCGAGATAAGAGTGATGACGTCCTCTCTTTCCCCACTTTCTCCTCGAAAGGAAAAAAAACAAACTTTTAAATATTTCCAAGGTCCTGAAAAGGATAAATATATATTTTTTTACAAAAATCCTTTGATCTATCCTCTTACTAATATTCTTATTTTTCCCGATAAGCATTTAGGATTTTTTTTTTAAATTTACGACTTTCAACAAGATTTAGCACATAAATCTCTCTCTTTTCTCTCCCTGTTGCTGGATGAAGTTAAATAAAAATCTAAGTAAAAGTAGGTTAGTCAAGGATTTTAATCTACTTACCGCAAGATGGATATGCACTTATGAATATGTGTTGGGGCGCACCCACCTTCACAACCACAATAGACTGATCCTATTATTATAAATAGAACAGTAGTTCTAGAGTCTACGAGTAGTGTAGCAGTGTACGCAGTCTCTGACTGTGCGCTGCTCCTGTCGAACTCTCTGCTTTGGCAGAGAGGAACCCGGACGAGGCTTTGCCGCAGGGCAAAGTGTCGTCCGGGGAGGTAGACAGTCCCTGAACCCGTTTATACGGGTTCTAAATGGGCATATTTTTGGCCGAGCCTACGGGCTCGGGGAGCCCACATTAAACCGGCCTTGTGCCACATTCGACCCACGTGGGAGGGTTGTTAAATACCGTAGTGTAGCAGTGTACGCAGTCTCTGACTGTGCGCTGCTCCTGTCGAACTCTCTGCTTTGGCAGAGAGGAACCCGGACGAGGCTTTGCCGCAGGGCAAAGTGTCGTCCGGGGAGGTAGACAGTCCCTGAACCCGTTTATACGGGTTCTAATGGGCATATTTTTGGCCGAGCCTACGGGCTCGGTAAGCCCACATTAAACCGGCCTTGTGCCACATTCGACCCACGTGGGAGGGTTGTTAAATACCGTAGTGTAGCAGTGTACGCAGTCTCTGACTGTGCGCTGCTCCTGTCGAACTCTCTGCTTTGGCAGAGAGGAACCCGGACGAGGCTTTGCCGCAGGGCAAAGTGTCGTCCGGGGAGGTAGACAGTCCCTGAACCCGTTTATACGGGTTCTAAATGGGCATATTTTTGGCCGAGCCTACGGGCTCGGGGAGCCCACATTAAACCGGCCTTGTGCCACATTCGACCCACGTGGGAGGGTTGTTAAATACCGTAGTGTAGCAGTGTACGCAGTCTCTGACTGTGCGCTGCTCCTGTCGAACTCTCTGCTTTGGCAGAGAGGAACCCGGACGAGGCTTTGCCGCAGGGCAAAGTGTCGTCCGGGGAGGTAGACAGTCCCTGAACCCGTTTATACGGGTTCTAATGGGCATATTTTTGGCCGAGCCTACGGGCTCGGTAAGCCCACATTAAACCGGCCTTGTGCCACATTCGACCCACGTGGGAGGGTTGTTAAATACCGTAGTGTAGCAGTGTACGCAGTCTCTGACTGTGCGCTGCTCCTGTCGAACTCTCTGCTTTGGCAGAGAGGAACCCGGACGAGGCTTTGCCGCAGGGCAAAGTGTCGTCCGGGGAGGTAGACAGTCCCTGAACCCGTTTATACGGGTTCTAAATGGGCATATTTTTGGCCGAGCCTACGGGCTCGGGGAGCCCACATTAAACCGGCCTTGTGCCACATTCGACCCACGTGGGAGGGTTGTTAAATACCGTAGTGTAGCAGTGTACGCAGTCTCTGACTGTGCGCTGCTCCTGTCGAACTCTCTGCTTTGGCAGAGAGGAACCCGGACGAGGCTTTGCCGCAGGGCAAAGTGTCGTCCGGGGAGGTAGACAGTCCCTGAACCCGTTTATACGGGTTCTAATGGGCATATTTTTGGCCGAGCCTACGGGCTCGGTAAGCCCACATTAAACCGGCCTTGTGCCACATTCGACCCACGTGGGAGGGTTGTTAAATACCGTAGTGTAGCAGTGTACGCAGTCTCTGACTGTGCGCTGCTCCTGTCGAACTCTCTGCTTTGGCAGAGAGGAACCCGGACGAGGCTTTGCCGCAGGGCAAAGTGTCGTCCGGGGAGGTAGACAGTCCCTGAACCCGTTTATACGGGTTCTAATGGGCATATTTTTGGCCGAGCCTACGGGCTCGGTAAGCCCACATTAAACCGGCCTTGTGCCACATTCGACCCACGTGGGAGGGTTGTTAAATACCGTAGTGTAGCAGTGTACGCAGTCTCTGACTGTGCGCTGCTCCTGTCGAACTCTCTGCTTTGGCAGAGAGGAACCCGGACGAGGCTTTGCCGCAGGGCAAAGTGTCGTCCTGGGAGGTAGACAGTCCCTGAACCCGTTTATACGGGTTCTAAATGGGCATATTTTTGGCCGAGCCTACGGGCTCGGTAAGCCCACTTTAAACCGGCCTTGTGCCACATTCGACCCACGTGGGAGGGTTGTTAAATACCGTAGTGTAGCAGTGTACGCAGTCTCTGACTGTGCGCTGCTCCTGTCGAACTCTCTGCTTTGGCAGAGAGGAACCCGGACGAGGCTTTGCCGCGGGGCAAAGTGTCGTCCGGGGAGGTAGACAGTCCCTGAACCCGTTTATACGGGTTCTAAATGGGCATATTTTTGGCCGAGCCTACGGGCTCGGTAAGCCCACATTAAACCGGCCTTGTGCCACATTCGACCCACGTGGGAGGGTTGTTAAATACCGTAGTGTAGCAGTGTACGCAGTCTCTGACTGTGCGTGGTATTGTCTTGGTCACAGTTTGTATTAAGTTACAACCTGTTTTCTTTTTGTCTGTCAGCTGGTCGCGAACTGAACCAGTTGCCCAGACGCTTGGATATTTTAGCACTGCAGAGTGAAAGTTAAGTTTATTTTTTTATTTTTTCAGTTTCAAAACTCTTTTGAATTCCCTTTTTTAATTTTTTGTTTTAGCGTATATTTTAAGTTTTTACAGTTTCCGTTTATTTCTTTTCTGTTTTCTTTTGCTACCCTCCCCCGCTTTTTATTTGCATTTTTCTCTTTTGTTGAATTATATATTGTCCTTGTTTGCCCCGTTTTATTTTCCAGTTTTATTTATTTTTCAACATATATATTTCCTTATCTTCGTTCGCCGTGGTAGGACTTTAAAATCCTACCATGGTGGATATTAACAACAAAACACCGGTTGACGACCCGGTGTCACCTAGTAAAACGGCCTGGTCACAAAATAGGCCGATGACGAAAGATGCCAATTTTTATAAGGAACAAAGGAAGTTTTTTGAAGACTCCTTCAAGGGAACTGAATTTCTGACCATTGAGGAGGCGTTCAAGGATATCCGGACAAGGACAATATCTCTGCTGACTTCGGACGTTAAAACGCGGAAGTTGATTGGAGTCAGCAGGGACTGTATGGAAGAAGCCTTAAAGGCTTTAAAACTAAATCCCAAGCTTCTCGCAAGGAGAACTAATGCCTTGTGGGACATCTTGCTGGCTACGGAGCAACAGGCGAAGGAGCTGGCAGGAAGTGTTCTTTTGACGAAAAGCCTGCGTCTGCAGACTGAGTATATGGGTACTCGCAGGACCAAGGTGACGGTTCACGGCGTTCCAGCGGATGTATCAGAGGATAGAATGGGGGCCTTCTTTGCCTTATATGGCGAAGTACATGAAGTGAAGGCCCTCACAAGCAAGATTGGTATTGCCACTGGAGACCTTGAGATACAGATCACCGTGAACCAAGAAAACTATAGAAACCTGCCGAATACTCTGATGTGCAGGCAGAGGAAGATGCTGGTGGTAGTGGAAGGTAGACGGCCCTTTTCTTGGTTTTGCGACACTTTGGGCCACATGGCCAAGGAGTGCCCTGCAAAAAACAAAAAACCGAGTCCAATAGTACCAACATCTGCAGCAACAACAACAGCGGCAACAAAAGAAGTAACCGCTACAACAGTGGAGAAGACCCCAGACGAGGGATCATCAGCAAAGTCGGCGGAGGAACCCTGGAAGGTGGTAGTGAGGGGTAAGAAGTCCCCTAATGTCCGGGCCACACAGGAGACTCCTCAACCCAAGAAGAGCCAAGAGAAGGAGGTGCAACCTCCCAAGAAGGGAGCGGAGAAATCCCCAAAATCTCCAAAGAAGCAGCAGCAGCAAAAACCCCAACAGCCAGAAAGGCAGCAGCAGCAGCAGCGAAAACAGCCCAAAAAGCAGCAGGAGATAGAGATGGAGGTGGAAGAAATTCCTCCCCCTCGGCAGACATCCCTCAAAAGAGCAAGGGAGGAAAGTGACGACGAACAGTCGCAGGGCCACTCTGACCGGGGTAGGGCAGAGAGAGTCAGGGATAGAACCAGGGCAATCTCCGTCCCCGCCTCTTTTGAAGACATAAAGCAACCCCAAAGATCCAGACGTCACTCTTCCTCTCCCACCCGCATTATTTCCCCCTCCCCCTTCACTTCTCCCATCAGCCCACTTTCCACCCCCCCTCAGACATCCACTTCTTCCCCCCCTCATCCATCAAGGGAGAAGAAGAAAAAGAAGAAAAAGGCGTTTTCAGGCCCGGAGCAGGTCTGCAAGGTGGATAGGGACGAATATAAGAAGGGCCTTGCTAAGCAGAGGAAGGCCCTGTTAGGGTCCCTATATAAGATGGAGCAAGTTGACGGCAAAAGCGTAGAAGATCCCCGAAACTTCCCCGAGGCCCCAGGAGTTATAACCTGTATAAGGGAAACTGGGGGCCAACTAGAAGTGTGGAACCATCTATATGAAGCTAAGGCAGCTTTCCCTAACATGAGAATTTTGGAACTAGAAAATGTAAATTTAAAAAAATTGCGACAATTTTGCTCTGGGAGGGTCCCGGTATTGCTCCATCCCTCCTTATATAGGGCTGTAAAATTAATTTATCCCACGGACGTCGGCGGGATTGTCTCGGGCGGGAGGATGACGACGGAATTGGGTACAGGAAGCCTGGGACAATCCGTCGGGGTCCTGTCAGCTGCAGATTTCCGCCCTGTATGTACTTAGGTTATTTGCTGTAATTTTTCTTTTTTGCAGGCCTAGCAAATGTCTATTAAGATAGCCAGTTTGAATGTGAAGGGCTTGAGAGGTCGGAGCAAGGCTGCCCGCCTGCTTCGGGATCTCCTGTCCTTCAGCGTGGATGTTGCCGCGATTGAAGAGACCCATTTTGTTTGCTCGACCGATGCCTGTGTGCTGTCTAACGACTTTGTCGTCTATTCAGCATATGGGGACCGGCTTGCCAGAGGAGTTTCTTTGCTAGTTAGACGGACTCTCGATGCGAAGGTGGACCTTGTGCATACAGATGCCGAGGGCCGGTTAATCGTGGCCGATATTGCCGTGAAAAGTGGTTCGTTTCGGGTCGTTGCGGTTTATGCGCCCAACGACTGGGAGGAGCGGGGTTCCTTTTTTCGGCGGTTGGGGCCGTTCCTAGTCGATTCTTCACGCCTAGTTCTAATGGGGGACTTGAATGCCGTCCTGGACCCCAAGTTAGACAGGGGGTGGGGCGCTAGAGGGAGAAGGGGCGATCGTTGCCTGGTCGATCTGATTGGCGATTATGGTCTCGTCGATAGATACCGGGTCGATCATCCCAGCGGGAAAATGTGGACGTGGGCTCTTAGCTGGCCGTCTGACAAGGTAGTTAGCTACATTGACAGAATGTTAGTTCGTAGAGCCGACATAGACTTGTTAGATTGTCCCACGTTCCACTGGGTAGGCTACACGGATCACAAACTGGTTTGTGCCCGTGTGGCGTTAGAACATAGGCCTAGAATGGCTGGTTACTGGAAGTTCAATCTGTCTTTACTGGACAGGCGGGACTTCCAGGAGCAGCTAATTAAATTAGTGCAGCGGGAGCTAGTGGGGGCGGTTATCGGGAATAGGTGGTGGGAGAAACTTAAGGATAGAATTAGGTCTTTCACCACTGATTTCAGCAAACGGCTCGCTCTAGATAAAGCTGACAAGGTGAAGACACTTAAGTCTAATTTTTCCCGGGCGGAGGCTGGGGGGGGGATCCCCTAGAGATAGCCCTAGCTAGGGAGGCCCTGCAGCGTTCGAATAGCGAGCGCTACATGGGTCAGGTAATTAGGCATAAGTTAAGTAAGATATCTAACGAAGCTGTGAACCTGGGCGCAGATCTGCGTCGGGAAGAAGTCCGTCGAGGTGGTGATCGTTGCATTCGTCAAGTCAAAACCCCGGAGGGGCGTACTCTGCGGTCGACTGACGACATGTGCGAGGCGTTTCGGCGGCATTTCGAGGGCCGCTTTACCAAGGAGCCTGGTCTCCGTGAGGAGGAGTTTCGCAGCTATTTGGCTGACTTTCCTCGGCTTGAGCCGACTGAAGCAGCTAGAGAGATCACGGAGGGCGAAGTCTACGAGGCACTGAAGAAGGTCGGCAGAGGCAAGTCGCCCGGTCTGGATGGTTTGCCTTATGAATTGTACTTGAGGCTGTCGCACATCTTTGTTCCGATTTTGACAGCAGTGTTCAACAACTGGTTTCGGTCGGGGTCCATCCCCAATCGCATTTCCAGGGGTGTGATCACTCTGTTGAAAAAGGGCAAGGGTGTTGGGGGGAAACTAGATGATTATAGGCCCATAACTCTGCTAAACACAGAGTTAAAGATTATGGCCAAGATCCTGCAGGAGCGTTTGCAGTCAGTTGCCGAGTCTCTGTTGGGACCTGAGCAGACTTGTTCTGTGAGGGGCCGAACAATTCAGAGCAACCTGCATTTGATCCGCACGATCCTAGAGGGCGTAAAAGACGACGAAGAAGCCGCGCTGATCAATTTGGATCAGTCCAAGGCATTTGATAGGGTCGACCATCGCTACCTTGCTACTGTCCTGCAGGCCGCCGGATTCGCACCCGACTTCTGCCGCTGGATTAGCCTCCTGTATCGCTCCCCCAGTGCTGTGGTACAGGTGAACGGAAAGTTGTCGGGCGCTTTTGTTCTGTCCAGGTCGGTTCGTCAGGGTTGTCCGCTGTCGCCTCTCCTTTATGCTTTGGCGTTGGAGCCTCTCCTGCGCCGGCTGAAGGACGAGGCGTGCAGTCCGGCCCTACGCGGGATCGCCGTTCCTGGAGGGGCTCGAGCCAGGGTTTCCGCGTACGCCGATGACGTATCCGCTTTCGTGTCGTCCCTTAACGATATTGAGGCGGTGCAGAAGGCGCTTGATCGGTACGAGAAGGTGACAGGGGCCAAGATAAACCGCGACAAGTCTTCCGGCTTGCGGTTAGGTGCCTGGAAGGGGCGTGATCTTCCGGGCCGCTTCGGTTGGACGTACGGTCCTGTCCGCATTCTTGGAGTGTGGTTTGGACCCGACCTCCAGCTGAAGAAAAATTGGTCTGAAGTACTAGCAAAGGTCGTTTCTGCCGGTAAGACTTGGAATCGACGGAGGTTGTCCGTAAAGGGCAGGGCGGAGGTGTGTGTTACATACATTTTCCCCCTGATTCTTTATCGCTTGTCAGTACTTCCTCTCTGTAAGGCCCAGAAGAAGGCGCTCGAGCAAGCGCTATCCTCCATTTTATGGAGGGGACGCGCGAACAGGGTCGACAGACGAGCCTGCACCAAACGTCCGTGTCATGGGGGGCTGGGAATGCCACACTTGCAGAGTCACATCCGTGCCTCTCGGTTGGCTTTCCTACGCCGCGCATTGACTGGAGGAGATCCGATTCTGGAGGGGATTGTGAGGGACGCCTTCCCTAGCCTTACAATCAATCCCCCCATCTCGAAGGCCGAGCGCCATTGTAGGTCTCGAGATGAATCGCTTTTCCTCAGCGAGTGTCGGTCAGCCTTGAGGGCTATTCCGCGGTCCAGTGACCTTTCACGGCCTAGGAAGGTCTTCTATCGGGGATTAGTGGAGGGTCGCGCGAAGGATCCTCTACGTGATACGCTCGACTGTTCGGAGGAGGAGTATCGCTCCTACTGGTCTTGGGCGCCAGCGGCGGATTATCTCAGTAACCCTGAGTTTTCGCTTACCTGGCGATTGGTTCGGAATCGGCTGCCTCTCAACGACAAGGCTTTCATATGGGGCTTGGCGGACTTGCCAGACTGTGAACGGTGTGGCCTTGGATTAGAAGAAACGGCTTCGCACGCCTTCTACCATTGCCCCCGGGTCCGCCCCTTATGGGACCATGTCGGCGAGCTGACGGCTCGTCTCGCTCCCGAAGAACTCGTGTCCATTGATCGTGCATACGCGTGTGACAATGTGTCGCCCCCGTATTCCGGGGTGAAACGAATGGTGTTTCTGATGCTGCTAGCCACGGCCCGAATGGTGATATGGACGACGCGCATGGAGGAAGTCTTGCGAGGCAATCAGCTTTCTTATCAGGATCTGATCCGATTCTTTGAGCACCAGCTCAAGATGAAGATTAGAACTGATAGAAAACGATTGCATTCGACAGTCTTTAGCGAATGGTGGGTAAAAGCGGCGAGCTTGGTTCGTTTGAACGGGGCTAGCCTTGATTTTCTTTTCTAGGTCAACCAAAGTTACATCGGGGTGGTTTCCTGTGGAACCCTCCCCTTGGTTAGGTTAGACAAGCTTAAGTGTACCTAGTTAATGTGAGTAAGTGTTGTTCCCGGCCTGTTTCCCGGCTATCTTTTCAGTTATGATCCAAGTCGAGATTCCCAACCTCCCCAGTTTGTTTTTAACCCCCCAATTTTATCTCGACTGGCTCAGCCTTTTATTTCCCCACGCCCGTGTTATTTTTCTCCTTCCCACTCCCTTAGCGAGAGTGCTTCTTGATTTTGCCTTATCGGCAGAATACAGCGGCCTCTCTATTTTGAGGGTTGGACGGGTCCTACTAACACGAATTATGTTTAGTTTAAATATTTGTTGAATTTTTAGTTTGTTATTGGGTTCATCTCCCTCCCCACTTTCATCTTTTCATTATTAGAATTTTAATGTATTTTATTATCATCCAAATTTTTATGGTGTGGGGAGCGTTTTTTGTAGGTTCCCCTGGTGTGGATGTGGTATTATGGTGGATGAAGGTTTGAATGGCGACGGATGAGTTCTTGTGGTGAATGAGATAATTGTAATGTATGAATGGGTCGCGAATCTGATTAGCTAGGTATAGGATAGTAAGTAATGACCAGCCTTTACCCCTCCCCTTTTTCGGCCTTGTGCCACAATTTGTACTTTTTGTGCAAATAAATCATGTCTCTGACTGTGCGCTGCTCCTGTCGAACTCTCTGCTTTGGCAGAGAGGAACCCGGACGAGGCTTTGCCGCAGGGCAAAATGTCGTCCGGGGAGGTAGACAGTCCCTGAACCCGTTTATACGGGTTCTAATGGGCATATTTTTGGCCGAGCCTACGGGCTCGGTAAGCCCACATTAAACCGGCCTTGTGCCACATTCGACCCACGTGGGAGGGTTGTTAAATACCGTAGTGTAGCAGTGTACGCATCTCTGACTGTGCCCTGCTCCTGTCGAACTCTCTGCTTTGGCAGAGAGGAACCCGGACGAGGCTTTGCCGCAGGGCAAAGTGTCGTCCGGGGAGGTAGACAGTCCCTGAACCCGTTTATACGGGTTCTAAATGGGCATATTTTTGGCCGAGCCTACGGGCTCGGTAAGCCCACTTTAAACCGGCCTTGTGCCACATTCGACCCACGTGGGAGGGTTGTTAAATACCGTAGTGTAGCAGTGCAGTAATGATGCACTGCTGTCGAACTCTCTGTTTGGCAGAGAGGAACTCGGACGAGGCTTTGCCGCAGGGCAAAGTTTCATCCGGGGAGGTAGACAGTCCCTAAACTCGTGTATACGGGTTGCAAATGGGCATATTTTTGGCCGAGCCTACGGGCTCGGAAAGCCCACGTTAAACCGGCCTTGTGCCACATTCGACCCGTGTGTGGGGGGTTGTTAAATATCGTAGTGTAGCAGTGTAGTGCAGTGCAGAGTGAGACTTCTGTAGTGATCAGTTACACTTCCGTTTCTCGACCGGAAGATACCGTTGGACTTTATTACTATTACTTATTGTTACTACTAACCTACGTTCGTTCTACTACTAATCTCTCTGATGTAAATACCTCTCTGAATATACCAGTATTTTTCCCTACGACTGTGTTTGTTCGGTATTACCATATACTCACGTGGAAACACTCAACATCTCAACAGTGGCGACGAAGGATGTTTTATTGATCTCAACAATATGTCATCTTTATGCACTGGTAAAAGATGAAGTTTTGATAGACACTCTGGTAAGGTAGGGATATAAGGGAAAATAACACCCTTATATTTAACAGTAAGATATGACTCCCCGTCTCGGTCGTACAAGCGGTCAAGACTCTCTTCGATTTCTTTTCTTATTTGTCAGGTTCCATTTTTGACCGACACTAAAGTGTTGGTGCAACTTTAAGAGACAGGCGTTATGTTAGCTGTACGCAGCAACATCTGGTCCTGTAATGCTTAAAAAGAGAAACAACGAGCTTATATCTTGACGAGATAAAATAGAGAGGGGCGGGTCGGAAGAGAAGGACTTTAATCACGTGATACGTGATTTGGTGTTTTCATTATCAACAAAGCTTCAGAAGAAGGGCGGTTTATTGAAATCGTCGAAGCCACAAAGAAGAAACTCTGAACAAGTGCTTCTTCCATTGTGTTTAATTACAAATTGTGACCGTTCTCCCAACTGTTGTCATCTACAAAGGAATTTAACAGTTGAAGGATCGTGCGAAACTATTTAATTCACAATTATTTTAACTCACTGATAACAAATAAAATTAGATACCGTTTTTTAGACAATCAACAGTTTTGCATGCAAATGAACAAAGAAAACATTTTGTTATTTAAAATAACAATTATGTATTTCCATTAAATAATAAATGTGAAGACATAGATAACTATTGTGGCAAATCACTAAAGGCTCTAATTAACACCGGATTGATTAAGCATCTCACTTCACACATCCTTGTAGTGGAAAGTTTAATGGTTTACATTTTTTTTAATCGTGTTGACGGCCCAAATCAATCTATACATTTTTTTTACTCAACGAATATGTTAAGCAAAATGCAAAAACAACAAGAGGAAACAAGAAACATTTGTGATTGAAGACAAAAGACAAATATTTGAATAACAAGTAATTTTCAATGTATTTTTGTAATGAAAATATTTTACAAAAATATAGTCGATTTTTTTAGGTGAAATCTTGTTAATTTAATTTATGTTGAACTCAAGTTTGGTGAAAGATTAAATTTTGTTAATGAGTTCTAATTCGAAAGGTTGTTTGTTAGATTCTGTTATTGAAGATTCCGTAAATTAATTGCAAGAGAAAAAATTTACTGCTCATATAAGTAGTAAATGTTTGTAAAATTGAATGCAATTTGTGATCAAAGAAGTTATCTACCTTTGATTGTTTTGTGTAATACAATGTTCTCGAATGTAGAAAAAATATGTTGATTTGTTTGCAGGAATTTGTTTAACTTCTTCGTAAAGGAATTTGTTGAGTGAATAAGAATAAAGTTCACTGATAAGTTTTGATGAGTGAGTGTCAATATCGTTAAGATGTATAACATTCGTATGAACGAAGAAACTTAAAATTGATGTGAAGTTTAGTTGCAATTCGATTGATGTCACTGGCGAGTGTGAATGAGTCTCTCTTTTTATTTGCTTCGGGTGGCTCACATAGACGTGGCGCGAATATATTCATTAATCAATGAGAACTCGAGATTTTTTTGAAAGTGTATGAAGTTGTTCTGAGATCCACATTTTGCACAGATTTGACCCAACTATTTTGGGATATGGCTCTAGATATCTCGAAGACGTTCGACAGGGTTTGGTATGCTGGTCTTCATTACAAAATAAAAAGCTACGGTTTCTCTGGAGGAATATTTGACTTAAAACAATCTTTTCTAGCAAATAGTGAAATGAAGGTCTTGTTGAACGATCAAGGTTTTCGATCATTTCATACTAATGCAGGAGTCCCCCAGGCATCTATACTTGGATCTACCTACATCATTTCTCATCGTCATAAACAATATTCCTGATGTTATTTATCAGTTCCAATATAAGTGTTTATGCTTATGACTCATCTATTTACTCCTGTCTGAGTAGTCAGTTCAGCAGGTCTGATAAAGTAAAACTGGCAACTGCTCTAGAAAGGGAATTCCAATCAGTGGTTAATTCGGACAAGGATTGACTTGTAAACTTTAACGCACCCAAAACAAAACTACTTTCATTTAATCACCTTCTGCCTTTCATCAACGTGACAAACGACCCTCCACCCCGCCCGCCCTCAGAGCCTCTCATTACACTTTCTTGGGCAAAGTTTTCCGTTGACATGAGAAATAATATTGAATTAATTGTTAGATCTGCGACTAGAAAAGTTGATTCACTGTGTCCTTACAAACAATCAAAAGAAGGATCTGCAATGTAATCGATCCTAACCTGGCATCTTGACTTCAGTAACTTTCTATAGCCTTGCTTGGGGTGAAATCATTAAAAAAATACATATATATTCCAGCTTATATTTTACTTTTATTGTGGTCTTGGTTACTACACAGCCACGGACTTTCTAAATATCCCCGAAAAACGCATTTTAAATAACTTAAATATCTTCTATGAATTTACATTTTCATTTGATTTTAAAAATAGTAGCCTTAAGCTAATCTATATTAAAAGAAAATCTAATTTTCGTATACAAATTAATTTTTTAAACATTTTTAAAACATTGGCACGTTCACTCGTCACTCATAGAACTGCCATTATAGACTAATAATTTAAAAATTTTAAAAGTCCAATATTTCTCTTTTTGTGTTTCGAAGTCAACTAATAAATTGAAGGGTTAATTAACTGGATTTTGTAGAAGCAATACTAGTGTTTTGCTTAAAATCTAACGAAAATAACGTTTATTTATGCACGGTTACCCGGAATGTCAAAGGTTACAACTTTAATTTTCTAAGGTAAGGTAATTAAAAAGACTCGCATTTACAAACTTTGCTTAACACACACGCAAAAGCGAATCTAAAACAAAACTCGTGAAATTTAACACCTTGATGCGAAATGTTTTTCGGCCAATAGAAAACTAAGAAACATTTAAAAACAAAATTCAAATAATCTTCAATTCTCAGAAACAAATTCTTTTACGGACCTTTTCGCGAGCCGACGCAAAGTTTGTCCGTCGTCTAATGGGAAGGCCAAAATCATATCCGGGAGTGAATTCCCAAATGACCTTTTCAAGCTCCACGAACAAAATAAAAGATGAGCAAGTTCGCCTGTCATCAGAGAGGAGACGAGCGTATTAACACGTCCCTTGACAAACGTCAAGCGATCGTTATTATTATCTCTACCTTTCTCCCTCGATTCTTTTATACTTGATAAACAAACGGAACATTTTAAAACTGAGCGATTACTTGAAAGACATTCTTACCCTTTGATAACGCTCATACATGCATACATACATATATACATACAAACATACGTTCCTGCCTACGTACACATAAACTCGTATTTGCAAGGAATACTACGAACATTTTGACGACCTTGTATCAACCGAAATACTGTAATTTTATTTGTAAAGACCTTAATTGATTTATATGTTTATAAATATGTTGTTTCACTTTACAATTTGTTTCGAAGGAAAAAAAAGAAAAAAAGAAAAGACAAAAAAGAAAAGAAAAGAAAAAATACAAGAACACCAGCAGTGCAATAATCAATAAATTGTTAGTTATGTTTAAAATAAATTATTTTTAACCTTATATATTCAATAGTTTAAGAATTTAATGTTTATTCGATACGCTTTTATGAAATTTAGTAGAATGAATCATTTTATTTTTGATACTACATTATTTTAGTTAATACTTTTGAGTTTAATGCATTCCTTTTACTTTTGCATTATTTTCTTACATGTCTGATGTCATAAAATATTTAATTGTACAAAATATGGTCTTTTCTTAATTATTCTGATTTTAAAGGCTATTTAATTACCATATAGCGTAAGTATTCAATCAAAGGCGGTAATTCAGAATTATTTTCTTTTTGAACATCCATACAAAAATAATCTATCAGTTTGTAAAATGAAAAACCAAAAACTAAAATTATTTTAAAAAGGTTCATACTCGAAAATAATATTAAACTTTTATATTTTTGATGCCCCAAACAAGTGTTTTTTTATTAATAAAGAAAAGAAAATTACTCTTTGTTGTAGCATACCTACGGACGATAATATGTATACCCCCATTCCAATGAATACAGTCGTGAGTACTGTATCTGTTGGACTGCAGTTATTATTCTATTCAGTAACCTTCTCTACGTTACAACACTATTGTTATTTATTAACAGCAATGGAATTCATTTCAAAATCGCGCTGAAAAATTAAAACTACTTTTTAAAAATACGTATTAAGTGTAAAATATTTTCTCTGTCCAATCCAAACTGAAAGAAAATTGTTTTATTAAATTATGCAACCACCAACTCTCAGAATAGTATTATTTTTTTAAAATTTTATTGAAATAATTTTTCGGGACGAATTTTCAGTATGTTCACACTTGGTATCGCATTTTTTTTTATTTACTGAAATAATATTTTCAGGGATTTTTCTTTAAATAATTGTAACCCCCACCGAACCTTTTTGTACACACGCGCTATCAAAAAGCTGGGGAGTAGTGAAACAACCTATTCGGTATATAATTAATTCATTCATTCATCAATGATTAAGTACTGAAAATTTTATATAAATTTAGTAATTCACTGTTTGTTGAAATTTTATTTAAAAACAGACGTTACAAATTTTTGTTTCCATTTTCTCTAAAACTTTGTCATTGCTCACATGTTCAGTCCGTTGGAATGTCAGAAGTTTTCTGTAAAACCACATTTATGTTGCTTCAGATCTCTTCTTCTTCTGTGAGGCGATTGTCAAACATTCACTGCCATATAGGAGGTTGATATATAACAGTCAAGCGCTCTTTTGTTTTTGTTTCTAACGAAATTTTTCTGTTTCTTAATATTTTACTTAGCTTTTAGAAGGCATTTTCACTATCCCAAAACACCTTCACATTTCAGTGTAACATTTTCTATTCTCTTTTAGCAAAATACTTTCTAGATATTTAAATTTTGTACTTTTGGCATCAATTTATAATTTGCATGTTGGTCTCGTCTTTTTGCTGACAACTATACATTCTATCTTCTTACAATTGATGTTTCATCTTTTCTTCTCGATTTCATTTCGTAGGCGTTTCTGTAATTTCTTTTTTGTGTCTGCTATTGACACTGCATATCGTATGCTATATATAATGTCGATGCTATATATAATATTGTAACGGGTGTGAGATAGAGAAGCAATAATTATTTTCCCATTTGTATTTCCCCCGTTATGGGCATTATTATATCCGTGATATAATAACATCGTATTTCACAGTCAGAACGGAGTGGCTGAAAAGAAAAGGAATGATAAACATGCTTTGTTCTCAGAGAGATTTTTATATCATTAAGACATAGACAAAACTATATATACATATACACACGTGTGTGTCACGCGGAGAATAATACAGTACATATTTCTACACGGCAGAGCGGAGTGTAAGGAGAAACAAAAAGACGGGTCTTACATATAATGTGGAGATACTCCTGTATCTGGCAAAGCCATGTTTAGGACACCGGATTCAAACAAGTCGGATTCATCTATGTTCCAGTCGAGGACATATTCCACGAACGGGAAACAGTGAATCTGGGGTTTTCCCAAATTGTGGACTGTGGGCTGGAGTTTCATTATATATCTAGGAAAGATATATTCCCAAAGGGAAACATCACCACGAACTTGTAAGCTGCTCGAGAAAGATATTTGGCCTCTGCCCAGGCCATTGGTGGGACAAGGCGGTTTAAAGGAGACAAACTTAGGTTTAGGCTGCTGTGAACGAACTGAATTTTGACTTCCGCTATCGACACTGTATGGAATGACATCACTGTGCAGCCGTCATGTGACTCACGTGACTTATCTCCACCAAAAGGAGATGAACACCTTCTGTATCCTTACAATATGTTATATATATATATATTATATATTATATGTTATATATTTTATATATACTATCTGCATATCATATGATTGTGGCCTATAATAATAATACATCTTGATAGGGTTTCTTATTCTTTTAGGATCGCCTCGCGGTAAAGATTGATTTCAGTCTCATGAGAAGATACATCCTTGTTTTATGTCTTTTTATCTTTGTGTATTTACTGGATTTATTTTCTGTCCATGTGCAGGCAGTTTGTTCCCAGTGTAAGTTCTGGATGATTCTAATACCTTTCCCAGATAAATCAAGACTTGACTACGTTTATTGAGTATTTGAAGAAAAGTCAGAAAAAGAACTTGTGGCTTGAGTTTGACTGTTAACATATGCCCCCTTGTATAAGTAATATATGACAGCCATCTTGATAACCAAGATTAAAAGAAGTAAGGTACTGTTAAATAGTGAGAATAATTTGACATAATACCAGTGGCGAACTGGCACTAAAAACATTGCTTGCTAGAAGACAAATAGAGCCAACCAACAACTAAAATGCTATAATTTAATTTAAGTAATCAATAAAATTGTCAAAAAATACATATGGAAGAAAGTAAAATTTGTGTGAAAAAAAGTATATTTTTAGCAATTACACAATACTTGTAGTGTATTGTACATATTACTGCCAGTAAATATTAAATATAAATACAAAATGTCATATTTCATTGTTTTTAATTTTAATTAATTGGTTAATATTTTTAAATAGTTTGCTGTACACATTAACAGATAGTTCAAAAGCACAATAGAACATTGCATGCAATCCGCTAAATTAACAGAAATCGTTTGTAGTCACAAGATGATTGTGGGAAAATCCCAATAATTGTTTCTGCATCCAATTCAACAAACAATTCTTTTTCAATGAATAATAGCAACATGTATGATTGCAAATTCTTCTAAGACAGCGAATTTCTTAAACTTGTCTTTATTATCTTTAACTCTGAAAATATCCCTTCACATTGGACTTGAATAACTGATAGTGTGTAGATAACTTTATAAAGTTATTATTACTTTTTATTACTAAATCAGTTATCTGTGTTTGTTTCTTTAATGAATTTTTATTTGATATAGTGTAGGGGCTATACATTTAGAGCCCACTTGCCATTTGTAAGTTGACACTTTGGATAAAATGAAACTATTCGCCAAGGTCATGTTGCAATTCATCAGCAGCCAAAAACAGAGCAATAAAATTGGAATGAAAAAGATAAAATATTTATTAACATAAACTAATTTATTCAATGTTTTAACGAATCAAGTTTCAGCGATAGCCAAGTGTGTTCTAAATACGGAATGAGAATTGTTCATTCATATGGTATAAGGAAAATAATTTAAGTATCTTTGAAAGTAGGCAGTAAATGATTCTGGTGTCGATGTCTTGATCCGAGATTTTGTGGGTCTGCACCGTGCTCTGGAATGAATAAAAATCTCCAGTTTTTATCGTCTTTTGAGGAATGAGAAATGTTTACAATATATATTATTCCGCACACTTGACAAGTTCAAAAGTTTATTTAAAATCATGTAGTGTCTGTCTACTACGTCCACATCTACAATCACGTGATTTGTAATGTTTTATGACATTGAACTGATGTTCACCGTCCGTAATTCTTTGGTGCTTTTGACAAGATCCTCCTTTTTCAACACAGTCTGTTAAGATGATCTATTTTTATGAATTAAACTACTCCGAGTTCTGGGTCATTTAGATAAAAGACTTCAAAGAACTCTTTGATGTGGTCGGATGACCTTATAAGTGGAGGTCTTCAGAGTATTCGTATTTGTTGGTTGGTGCCCAAATTAAGCGAGTTGGCTGGCGAAGTTAGTTGTTGCAGAAATCTGCTTCAGAGCAATGCGTTTATTACTATTTGCTGACTTGACATGTAAAATTTACCACTAAAACCCAGACACTCCCGACTGAAGTTATTTTGAAGTGTTTCCTCAGCGTCGGGCGAATCTTGCTGAAGATGATGTAGACGTGGCAACAAAGCAAACGACGCTGTTGAAAACATTTTAACAATTTAATTAAAGGTGAAATCTAAAAAAGCATACAACTATAGGTCTTTTTCGTGCAATCACTCTTTTTCTACCTTTGAGGCACTGAAAGATGTCTATTTGTTAAGTTATGTAAGTGATTCTAACGTATTGGCTGTGAATAACTTCTACTCAAATTCTGATTTCTGTACATGCGTACTCCGTTCATATAGACTTCGGTCCGGGAATAGTTATGATTAATTAGCTTCTCAAATAAAAAATTCTCTTGCTATGTAACTCAGATGGGCGTCTCTGAAGTGCTTTTAAATTTGGGCCTGGATTTTTAAGTTTTCAAAATTTACACTGAAATCAACGGATGTGTTGCTAAAAACAAGTTGGGTGAAAATAATAACTGGTGGTAATTTGGTCCTCGGATAAAGTAAAACATTAACTTTAAAACAGTTGGGATTAAATTGTTTATATAAAGAGCTATCACTCAAATTGGTGTGCTTTTTGAAGTTGAATTATTTCGGAAAATTGTCTATAATTGAAATTTGTTCAACCAATAAACGGACCTTATGATTTTGTTTGCTTACATAAAAATATAATCGCCAGTGGTCTTATAGGAAAAAGTGTTTTCAGAAATAGAGTTATCCGAACATGGTCAAGTGGAAAACTGACCGGATGCTTCCTGAAAGCAAAAGACATTTAGAGAGCTCAAATTAATGGCGGAATATTACAAATACATTATTGGTGACAATTGACAACTTGGTACACATATATAAAAGTGCGATGCATTTTGGTTATCTTTACCCAGAGTTCCACACAGACACAAGAAGAGCAGATCATTGTCGCCATTGTGATTGAACAGACCATATTATTACCGTTGGAAAGAGGGGGAAACAAGCAAGTAAACTGTTGTTCAGTTATCCTGATAGATATAAATGAATAATTCGGAATTCAGGCGCATTACTTTGAAGCATTAGGAATGAGGAAATGAAGTCGATAGTTTATATCTTACTAAATTCTTGTTTAGATATTTTAGTCTTATTTGTCATTATATCAAAACTTTGATCAACTTTGGGAATCCGTCAAATTTAGTTTTAATGATACCTGACTACCTCATGTAGCATGACTTTTCAACACTATGTTTGATACTTCTTTGATCTTAGTCAAGCTAAAAGTGGGCGATGAAGTCTTCTGTCCAGGTGATCATCAGACTAGTGACCAGGATAATGAACCTGTATCCAGCGTTTATCGTCACAAATGTAAAAGAAAATTATGTACAAAATTCATGTTAGTGGACACAAATAGCATCACTCCGTCTACCAGCTTTAAGGTCCACACTACGAAATTCAAGGAACTACAAACGAAGCATGATCCCGGATATGAGAAAACGTAAAAGATCAAGTAACTCAAAATAAATTTAGAGGCCAATCAAAAGAAAACATCGATACCAAAAAATGGAAGCGCAACCCACGGCCTCTGACCCGTCCTCCTCACCTGCGAACAAAACAACCTTAGTTTCGCATCAAACCACGAACTCATTACCATCATACCTCTGCAGGTTAATCCAGCTCAGTAGAGATCTCAGTCATTTCCTGAAAAAGTAATTACTAAGCCCAATACCCAGTCCTTCTAGCACAAAAAAAAGACAGAAATGCTTCCGCCAACCAAGAGACAAAGCCCTTCTGCAGAGGCTAAGAAGGCAAATAAAGTGTCATACAATTTAGGGGAGGACGTCTGCCGTGTTTCTCCGCCTAGACAGAAAAGACAAATGACTAAAGCAACAGAATAGAGGAATTAAAATTCCTATTTTCACTACAGAAATCTGGAGATCTGGATTTGGAAGACCCCCGGAACTTTCCAAAAGTAAAAAACTTCTGACAGTAATTCGAACTGGGCCAGGAGCACGGCAGATTTGGGGAACGTTTGAGGAAGCCAATAAATCATTCAAAACCACGCCCCCTTTAGCTGTCATTGACTGCCCATGAACAAGAAAACTCAAGCAATTCCTTTCAAGTGGGTCCCGTTTTCATCCACCCACTCTCTCTATAGAGCGTTAAAACTAACATATCCCTGGAATATCGGTAGTCACTACCTGGGTAGTTCTATCAATACTAAGATGGATCATGGGTCATTGGGAGAGGCCGTTAGTATCCTTTTTCCGATCAAGTTAAAGCCAGATTCCCAACCCTACTCGAACTGATAATGACTTTCTGGTTAGCTAGTTTAAATGCCAGGGGCGTGAGGTCGGAGTTTAGGAGGGCAAGGCTCATTCGCGCCTCGGGGTGGATGTTTGTTGTTTACAGGAGACCTGGTTTTCAGCTCGCGACCTTGAATATATTCTCTCTCGGAAGTTGTTCCTTTACTCAGCATATTTTGATAGCCACTTGATGGGCGTTTCCTGGCTGGTGAGCATTCTTGGAAGCGGCAAGTGTTCTTATTTTCGCAGATCCGATGGACAGACTATGCGTACTGTATTTTACTATAAAGGATAAGATACTTCGTCTCATTATGTGTTTATGCGCCTAGTGACCATGTAGAGCGGCCAGATTTCTTTCGGTAGATCAAGCCGTTTTTGACAACATCCTAGAGGGTAGTTTTAGCAGGAGACTGGAATGCCGCCTTTGACGCTGATTTAGATCAGCTGATTTAGATCGTATAGGAGAAAGATGCAGTACTAACAACCCAGACGTGAAGCCATTTCGTGACTTTATCGGCAAGTTTGATCTCGTCGATAAGTTTGATCTCGTCTAAGTACCAAGTATCAAGAAGGATCAAGCACTGGTAGTTAGGGCTAGGTTAAAAAGAATGTCTTCCAAGGCGAAGAATATGAACTCTGAACTACGCACAGAACTTCAAAATACGTCCAATCGACATATCGCGTGCGCCACATTGCTGCATGTGCAAACCATGACCATGTACATATGAGGCTTTTCGAATAAATACAGTAGTCGAGAATGACCTGACTCATCACAGATTAGCAGCGTAAATGGCATGTGGAACTAGAGTAGGTCCGGCTATCACATCGGTAGATAGTCGGGAAGTAGCCGTAGCTAGGGCTGATCTAGATTCTTCAAGAAGCATCAAACTTTGGTTGTTAGGACTAGGTTAAAAAGAATGCCTTCCGAGACGACAAATATGGCCGCTAAACTGCTTGCAAAACAACTTGGAAATGCACCCAATCGACATATTACGTGAGTCAAATTGCCGGATGGGCGAACCGTGACTACAAACGCAGGAACTTATATTCAACAACTGGATAAAGCAGGAGAGTATATACCTCAGCGCTTTACGCGGAGTGTGATCAAGTTTCTACGCAAGGACAAAAAAAAGATGAGGATAGGATTAGTAATTTTCAGCCTTTAACGATATTAAATACAGAGTTAACGATTTGGGCCGAAATCTTAGCCGGTCGTTCGCAGACTGTTCTATCTATTCTGACTTGCGGTGTGAAGGGCACAACTATTCAGGACAACCTTCAATTGGTACGCTTCATCATGGAACAAGTCGACAATGAAACCGCGCTGATAAATTTAGATCAGTCGAAGGCATTCGATAAGGTTGACCATCGCTTTCTGTTCTTGCGGCAGCCGGTTTTGGGTCGTACTTTCGCTTTTGGGTCCGACTTCTATATGCGACAACCGGTGCGCTGCTGGAGGGGAACGGGTTAAGATCGGTACCTTTCATATTGTCGCGCTCCATTCGTCAAGGTTTTTCACCTTCGTCTTTTCTGTACGTTCTTGCGTAGGAACCTTTCCTTCGTAAGTTAAAGGTGAATCCGTTACCGAGATTGATGAAGTCGGCAGGGAAATCAGGGAGTACAAAACGGTGACAAGGGCTAGGATCCACAGCGTTAAGTCTGTTGGCATGCGGTTGGGCACGTAAAAGAGACTTTCTTTTCTCGGGCCTTTTCTCTGGGCGAACGGGTCTTGCAAGATACTCGGCGTGTGGTTTGATTCAGATCTCCACTTAGAAATGAATTTGTCGGAGGTTCAGGAGAATGCTGACGTTGCAGTTCGTCTGTGGTTCCGTACGAATCTTTCCTTAAAGAGGGCGTAAGATTTTGCTTCGCACATCTACCCGCTTCTCCTTTACCGACTCTCCGTGCTCCGTGCTTTAACTTCCGCCTAACATACGCTATAAACTCGTGTATAAACTTACTTCATGTATATTTTGTGAAAAACCTTATTTTTCATATAGCTCGTATATAATGCGATCCCAGGTTCTGAGCCATAATAGTAGGCCTACCGTAATCAAATATTGCAGTAGTGGCCATCATCCTGGACTTATTTTATATCAAATAAATGATCTACATTCTTTTTTGTACAAAAATACCTCAAAATGGTGAGGAAAACGACTGATAAAGTATCGGATACGAAGATTTAGATACTGTACATTTCTTTCCGTTCGTGCTTGACTACGGTAGCTTCTTTAACTTGGTAAAAGAACTATTTTTTCTGTGTATCATAAATAGATTATTCCTGTAGCACGTACCGTAATACTTTGTGTATAATTTATATATGAATAGTGAACAGTGGGCTCTTATAATGTCAATAAACGCTTCGTATTGCATCCTTAGACCGAATGTGGATGCAATCCGTTATTGACGGCGAATTATGGAAGACGCCCGTAATAACTTCCCATCCCTGAGGAGTGTGCACTTGTGCGAAGAGGGGGGGGCTGCCGTTTACCCCCAAGTGTGTTCTTCTATCGTGAATGTCGAAACGGATGTCTTTTCCGACGCCCAGGCGTTGTCTCGGAGGGTATTATATCACGTGCTATTTAGGAGGTCCGTTCGAGATGATCTGATAGACGTACTCAGTCTGACGAAGCAGGAGTTTGGCTCTTGGGCGCCCTGGTTGAAATACCTCGCTAACGATAAGGCATCATGCATCTGGTTGGTGCCGCTTAGGGCTCTCTGGGTTGGCAAGAAACTTTGTTCAACGGGACTGGCATTTTCGTTAGAGTGCTTACGCACCGAACATTCTTTCTTCCTTGCAGCGTCGTACGCCCTTTGTGCAAGTTAATTGAAAACTACATAGTTATCAAAACTTCGCGGGAAGTTATTCATCTTCGAAGTTCTTTGTGCTTAAAGTCGAGATAAGGAGGGAAAGGCATCGATCCTCTTAATCGAAATTTGGCAAATGGTGGGTAAGTCTTGCGCGTGTGTTGAGTAAAAGGCGCTGACTTGGTGTGGCGTCTCAATGTCGGTTAGTTATAAGGATTTTGGTCTTCTGAACTAAACATTGGTAATCAAATCCGAAATAGATTCGGTTTGTTTTTCTTTAGTTTCATCCCTTGAAAACTCATCTCGGGGATGTATGTTCATTGGTCCGACTTTATTTTTGTCTCCTCACCCCCTCAGAGATGTCAGTTCTCTAGTTCGAGACGCTTTTCGTTTCTTTTTGGGGCGTGATTTCATATTTGTTGTTGTCTTTGGATGACTGCGTGTTTGAGTGAGTGTTTGTTTGGTAGAGTGATTCTCTCTCTCTCTCTCTCTCTCTCTCTCTCTCTCTCTCTCTCTCTCTCTCTCTGAACTGAGTCCTGCATTAATTCCGTCTAGCTAACTGATATCTCTGCCACATTTTATGATTAACATAGGATTTTTTTACATTGTCAATACATATTGGAATTAGGTTTTTAAAAGTTGTTGTTTTTAGCTCCCGCCTCAGACAAATTGTACATATGCAAACTACTTAGGGTTTCATAGAGAAATTGTGGTATTATAGTGACTGTAGTAAGAATGATAAATAAGAATGTGTTGTTTTATGCAAGGAAAATGATAGTACGTTTGGGTCAAATATAGGACAGTTGAAAACCAGCCTTTCTCATCCCCTCATGGCCAGGTACCACATTTCTTGTATTATGAAACAAGAATAAATGTCGTTATCCTGGTATTTCGACCGCATGAATTTAAGCGTACTACTAGATTGGCAATTAGGTCTCATCCTTTTACTGTTGAACTAGCAAGATGTAACCGTAAGTTCTATTCTAATAGTTTCTTTTCTTGCACTTATCGCTTGTGAAGCACTCTTCTGATTTGTTGCTTCCTCGCCACCTGCAACCCTCAAAAATGTAGATGCAACGTCAATCGCCATCTTCTCTCTTCCTGAATTCTGTTCTTTTGGTTCTTTCTCCTTACTAATATCTTCTCATTCCCTTCCACTCCCATTAACCCCTTGCGTCTTAGCATTATCACCTTTCATGGCGGTGAAATGATTAAAAAATATTATTTAAAATTCCTTCAGTTTTAAGTAAAGATAAAAAGTTAAATTATCTTAAGCATCTTTCCCAGTGCACTGAACACGATAAGAAATATAACACATTTCTAATTCAACAAGACTAACAAAATTCTTACTAGTTTTCTTTGATATTTTTTTTCTTACAAAGAAAATGTTTTATTTCTTTTCATTACGACATATGTTTGTAAAATTGATTGTCTGCATTTTCATTTCATGCTTTTCGTTGTCGCCACAGCATTTAAACTAATAATTCTATAGCTAACTCCAGGTGTTCAATGCATATGGGAAAAGATGGCAATCTCTTTGTTTAAAGGGATACCAACTAAAAATTGGTTACTTCTCTGCTGACACCATATAGATTATATGCTTACAAAAGTTGTAAAATGGACCAGCCACGCACGTGGTGATACCAACAAAAGCAACCAAATTAATGAGATTAATATTGTGGGACATGAATCATTTCAAAATAGGTATAACACAGTTCTACGCATCAGGTTGTTTGCGACTGTCATAAAATAGCCATCTAGTGGATGTGTAACAGATGTATTAAAACAGTTACCAATGATGAAAAGTATAATTTGGCCAAGATGGTACCAAGAAAAGAAAAAAAAAAGAATATTTAGGTTAGAAAGTCTACATCATATTTAAGTTTAGTGTTCCAGGCTGGTTCGCTAAAACAGTTACGACTGAATAGTGAGTTTGATCCTCACTGGGTGCCCCATACTTTTAGCCTTCTGCCACATCTAAGCTAGGCTTAGAAAATCATAAGTGTGAAAACTCCTCTCTTGAAGGGTTTGTAACACATCTCTCAGTTGCGTCCCTGTCTTTGGGCAGAGTTCACTCAGGAGCGACTCCGTCAGAGTCGCAACTGAGGAAAATTATACTGAGAGGTGCCCAGCCCTGGGGAACAACTGCATCTCATTGCACCAGAGAGAACGATCGGTGCTCGCACCGAGGCCAGCGCAACCGACGGTTTCGGGGCCTGCTGGTAATCTTTGTTCCTGGCCCGGGTATACGCGCTCGAGTGCCCACCTTAAAAAAGACCTTGTGTCACAACTCGTCTTAGTGAGGAGGCAGAGTAAATACTTAAGGTTCCAGGTTGGTTGCTATTCTATCTAATAATCTTTAAAGACAAACTTTCAGTCATTTTTCGACATTCTCAACATATTTCCTGCTATTTATATTTGATCACACAATCTCGAAAAAACAAAAATATGTGCTTCGTAATATAAATCTTGTCGGAATCCCAGCACTACCAAAAGATATAGTACTCTTAGCGTTGTCACTTGGAGGTGTTATTAATCTTCACGGCTATCACGTGTAAACATCAGCATGCTGAACGTAACTAGAATTTGTGGTCATTTTGTTAGTGATCATTGAGCTTACCGCTGAGAGTTTAGGTATTATTCCCAATGAACCGTGATAATTTCTTTGTCTCTGCTGAAAAACAATTTCGCAGAACAAGCCAACGAATTCTGTTGATACTTAACAACAGGTCTAATGAAGAATAAAAGAAGAATTTGAATATACATAAAGAATTGACCTTGGCTTTCGACAGGAAAATTGTATAGCTGTAATTCTTAGAGATATAAGTCACTTTGATTTTCGCACTGTATTAGGAATTTGTCTGTGTGTTCGTTAGTGACAGAATCAAAAGCAGTGAAACAGCCTGGATTAAGAACGGATTTCTTGTCTTGTTGAGCTTTCATTATCATCATTTTGTCTCAACTGTGTCCATCGCGTTTATGTAAGAAAATTTGCATAGCCATTATGTTGATTTTATTTTTAATCAATTCACAACAAGCAGGGAATTTTTTTTACTAAGACGCAAGGGGCTAGTAGAAGGCATAGAGAAACTTAGAAAGAACCGGAAACCGATTCCTAAGCAGGAAACAAGGGATGAACATCTACTCCTGAACCGGAAGATGGGAGAAACTATATACTCCTACTGAGAGGGAAAAAAGTAACGAAATAGTAAATAAAATGTCAGAGTTTAGGCAGAGACGTTAGAAGTAGAGAGCTGAAGTAGACTTTAGAAGGAACTGGAAACCTAATCCTAAACAGGAAACAAGGGATAAAATTCTATTACTGTTTGGTAAAAAGTGTGAAACAGATGATAGATGAAGCTATCTGCTTTTATTGGGGAAAACATGAATAAAATTTCGAAGTTTAGGTGGAGACGTTAGAAGTACAGATCTGAAGTAGGCTTTAGAAAGAACCGGAAACCTAATTCTAAACTGGAAACAAGTGATAAAATTCTACTACTGTTCAAAAGCCCGGTAAGGAAAAAAATAAATAAAATTTCAGAGTATAGGTGAAGACGTTAGAAGTATAGATCTGAAGTAGGCTTTAGAAGGAATTATAACATGAACTTAAAGTGAAGATTAAATCGATAATTTTAGAAATAATTCTTCGTTGGTTTCATATGTGATATTCGCGGATACTTTAAATGATCCCTACACGCAATCACCAATCTGCCACTGGATGGCATGCCACTATCGTTTACCGCAGGTGACCCGCTGTCGGACTGCCAGCGTGTTCGTCTCGGCAATGTTACCATTGGCGGTCCGCTAGAGACCCATCGGTGGCTGCCACCAGAGAGAGGACCGCTGGCGTTGCCATCGCCAGCTCGGCAGCAGGCCACTAGCGGTTTGCGTGTAGGGAAAGCTTTAACATTTCTTATCAACCCTACAGTACACTTCTGCCACAACTTCACAATAAAAATATATACTGTGATACAAAATAACCTTTCTAAAAGCTGTCCCCACTTTACTACATATGTTTTTACAACCATAGATCCAGTTACTATAACAACGGAATATGTCATTACTAAGAATTAGTAAAAATTTATTACATATTTTTTAATAAGATATTACTATAACCTTCTTTGTTCAGTAACATGTGGCTTTTTTAGGATGTGGCCTGGTAGAAACCCAAGCCTGAATTTTGGTAAAGAAATGATTATTTCAATTAGCATTTTATATAAACAAACCCAAAAACTTCTTTGAAATTTTCCAAATTTCAGAAGACAATAATTTTTGCCCTTTTCCCCCGGTGGTAGCTAGGTTGGTTGGATAAGATCTAGTCTTATTAAATTTTAATGAAATTTACATGGTGTATTTCAGGTTCGAATCTTCCTAGAGCCTTTTCAAACTCATTTTATGGTTTATAACTATAATTTTAAATCTGTTCTCTCTTCCTTTTTTCTCTTTAATACTTACTTAGACTCTCTGAGTTTTTTCACTGTTTAATCTTATTCGTTTTCTGCTACAAACTGTCATCAGGCATTCTCCTGTAATACAACAGTAAACCTGAATTACTATCCTGCTATATCCAATCATGCAGTAAAATGTTAAACCAGGTTTACCGCCCTGTTATTCTGTCAGGTAATATAAATGCTCTTCCAGTTAAAACAGCTCATGAAGTGTTCATTTTTTTTTTTTTAATTTTACATTTTGGATTTTTTTAAAGACTTTGTTTTTATTATATTTGGTATATTTCAAAAATGTATTTTCTAGTAACTGGTAGAGTGCCCTCCTGTTCTCATATCAACAGTGATAATTTAGGATGGTATAAAATACGATATCACTGTTTTGTGCTTAGTTGTACACCACATGCTAAAATATAGAGAATATATGTCATGATGATTGTGTTGTCATACAACATAAAGTCTCTGTGTGACACTAGTAAACGGAAAAGAAAAGAGTTAAAACTAAAGGTTGATAGGCTAACATCATTTAGTAACCGTGCAACTAACTTGTCCGTCATTTCCAAGCTGACGAAATGGTCGAACTTTTGCTCGAGTGTGGTGAGTTTGGCAGCCTCGGCCAAAACTCGACTCGGTTGCTCCTTGTTGGCGAGTCCCGTAATCATCTGCCCAGCTATCATGTTGCACGAGTAATTGGATCACTGACCACAGCCTTCCGTGTTGGGACAGTTAACTGAACGTGCAAAATTTTGCTTCAGTTCGTAGCCTTGCTAAAAAATGAGTCATTCACTTGCCTTCTTCCTGACGTGTAAAATGAAAGGTCTGCCAGTGAACTTCTTTGTGCAAGCCTTTTTACTGCAATGAATTTTAAGGTTTAAGCCCCTATAAGGTCGAAAAGGAGCCTGCTTACTTCAGGCAAACATGTCGTTCTCAATTCGTTGCGTATTTCGACTGGGTTGGTAAGTGATATTTATTCTGTATACTGTACAGAAATGTGGCACATGGCCAAAGGGGGGATTGGGGAAAATAGGACGGTCTTCATCTGTCTTAACTATAACTTAGCTAGCCGCAAACACTGACCCAATCGTACGAACAATATTCCTTACACCAAAACACCACATTCATCCGTACCGTTCTTACTACAACCACCATAATACCTCACTGTCTCTATGAAAATACTGACTAGTCCCCATATGTACAATTCAATGTCTGTGGGGGGGGGGAGGGGGATAAAATAACAAATTTAAAAATTAACCCCGACTGGGTTGGTAAGTTTGCACATCTCCTTACTGAGTCCAAGCATCAAGGAATAATGCCCAGTCTGTTGCACTGGGTTCAATGCCAAGACGATCTGGAGTTTTTGTGTTGGACTTTTGGTCGCGTTAAAGGTTTTGTTCCTCTGTAGGGCGATAGTTTCCATTTGTAGCCCTATCATTTGTTGCATTTTATATCTATCACCAAGTTCACTGTTTATTCTGAAAATAAAAATATTCATCGTGTTAGTTTGACAAACTAAACAGCTGAGAATAAGGGAAATAACTCTGTTTTGCTTAAAGAGAGAAAAGTGAGTGAAAGAAAATTTTGAATCTTCAATTTAATATAAAGTCTAATTATGTAAAATATATATTTTCGTAATAAAATAAATAATTTTATATTGGTCCATTCTGAATATGCATACATATGATTTCAATTTTGATAATAATTTCTTATAATTATATCTGAACCTGTACTAATGTAATATGGAACTAATTCCTCAAATACTGATTTTCAAAATCAGTTCTGGGTAAACAGAGAGAAAAAATCAAGTCATTTTGGCACATGGTGTTATCATTTTATAGTTGAAATGGCTAGATGTAACTGTAAGCTCTGCGCTAACAGTTTCTTCTGTTGCACTTCTCACTCGTAGAACTCTCTTCTGAGTTCTTGCCTCCCAGTGAACTTGAATCTTCAAAAAATTAAATGCAATGTTAATCGGTATCTTCTGTCTTCTTAATTCTTGTTATTTTATTTGAATCTCTCCTTAATAGTATTTTTCTCATATTCTCTAATACTCAGTAACCCATTGCATACTAGTGGCGTTATTGCCTTGTTTGGGGTGAAAAATGTCTTGTAAATAACTACTTATTTTACATAATTAAATGCATGTTTAGTTTAGATGTAAGAGCAGCTAAGTAATTTTTCTACATTCTATAAAAAATACAATTTAATTTTTTCCCTTAAAGCGAAAAACAAATTTCAATCGCTATTCAAATTCTTGCAAAAACTTACTAAAAGGACAGATTCATTTCCAGTTTTGGGGTTCTAAGGGAAGGAACTCGTGTCTGATTTATCTTATATTTTCCCCTAAGAAAAAAGTGTTTATTTAACTTAGAACATTTTTCTTTTGAATTAATTTTTTTTGCTACTGAATATGTGATTAAAATTCTAGGATAAAATTTTCACAAGAACATTTTCTATGGAATGAAGCTCAGTGATTAAAAAGAAAAACTGATACTTTTTGTAAACAAAACATAGATCTTCCTTGGATTTTAATAGTGTTATCTCCCTTGGATTTAAAAAACTTATTAATACTTTTTTCTCGTAAATATCATAAATGCTAATTTAACAAAGTAGATAGAGGGAGAGAGAGATTCATTTTAAATTTGTTTATTTTAATATTTATATTAAAAACAGATATTTAAAAATATTGGTTGAGTTTTTAATTTTTTTTTGTTTTGTTGCTGACTGGTTGGAGAGTATAACATTTTTAGAGATTCGGTAAAAAAAAATTGAGAGAACGCAGACGATACTAAGTCAATCGAAGATGTTGTCAAGAAAAGTAGATGTGTTGATATCAATTCTGTGTGTTTTTTCCGCCTAGAAGATTGGAAAGAAAAAAAAAGGTAGGAATTGTCTTTTTTATTCTGCACGTAAAAGAAAAAAAAAGTGAGTACCGAATTTTTGCATATATATTTTTTAAATATATAAAATTTATTTAAAATTATATATTTTTGAAAGGCAGTTTTCCGCTCGATAGACTTTATTTTTGTTTCAGAAATTGGAAAAAAAGAAAGAACTTTTTTGTTTTTAAATGATTTGTTCATATTATTTTCTGCGAAACTCCCTTTTTAGGGGAAAGAAAAATATATAAAAGAAAAATAATTAAAAAGATAATAAAAAATAAATATTTTGCTATTGCTTAGGTACTTCAAAAACCAAAATCATGTGCACATTCGACACAAGAAAAAAATCCTGATTTTAAAAATTTACTAAAAACCATTAAATCATTAAAACCTTGAGCATCAAGGAATTTAATTTAATTTTGAATATTTTTGTTTCTATTTTTTAAAGTATTTTTCAGATGAGTTACACGCACTTTACATAAGTAGTGATTAAAAATCTATAAGTGATTTTTTTAAAATGTTATGTTCCTAATTTTTACTTTTTAGAATAACACTAAATCCCCAGCGGTGTCATATATCATTAAAAATATTTAACTGTGTAATGAATAACTCGAGGCGAATAAACTTAAGAAAGCTTTATTCAACTTAATACAACTGCTAAAAGAAAAGAATAAAGTTAGCTTATTTGTAAGCATTTGAAGTCTGTCCATTACCAAACAGAGGGGGAAGCAGGTTGTAGGAATTACTCACAACATTCTCCCCCACTGGCTAGTTATTCGTACAGAATAGTCTTTCAAACGACCTGGCATTTTGCGGGTCCTTTGGGAACATCTTAATTGTTCAGGTGACTGGTGGCCGTCTACGTCAGACGACAGGTTATAGTTATCGTAATTAACGCATTTCTGAAACGGCACCGTTTTTTTATGTTTCGGTTGCTGGGTGTCTGAAGAATAAGTGTCAGTCTCCGATGTAGGGTGAGTCCGTTTTGGGGGTGTCGTTCTTTCTTCAGAATCAGAAGGAGGTTCATAAGGATAATCGGATTCATCCGGTAGAGTATCTGAACTAGAAGTACGCGGGATTTGATCGACTAGCTTAACTGGGCTGGTTCTGAAAACTGTTTTTTCGCGATTCTCCCTCGCAGTAGTCTCTTCAGGTGTATTTCCAGTCGGCGCGAGATCTCTTAAGGAGACTGTTGATTGTCTTCCTTCCGCAGTTTCAATCCGGGCGTATTGGGGGTTCGCCTCAATTAGTTTCACTTTGCTGACTAAGGGGTCATGTTTACTATGACGAACATGGTGTTTCAGTAAAACGATTCCAGGTTGAGCAAGCCATGAGGGGAGGGAAGTGCCTGTTGAGCTTCGTCTTTGGAACGGAAAAAACCTCTCATGCGGAGTGGCGTTTGTAGATGTACACAGTAGGGTCCTGATAGCGTTTAGAGCCTCGGGGATGACACTTTCCCATTTTGAGATCGGCATTTTCCGGTTTGCTAACGCCAACTGAACTGTTTTCCATATTATTCCATTATATCTTTCACGGAGTCCGTTCCCTTGAGGGTTGTAAGGGGAGGTTCGGCTTACCGCCACTCTTCGTTCATGCAAAAAATTCTTGAGATCTTCCGACATAAAGGCAGATCCCCGATCTGTATGAATATATGCAGGCACACCGAAAATTGTGAAAAGGGAGCAGAGGCCTTGAATAACTGTAGTAGCCGTTACATCAGGGCATGGAATGACGAAGGGGAACCTTGAGTACTCGTCAATTACAGTAAGCATGTATTTATTTTGAGTTTTAGAAGGTAGTGGACCCTTGAAATCCAGATTAAGTCTTTCGAAAAGCCGAGTGGCCTTTATGAGTGTTGTTTGAGGGGGCTTATAGAATCTTAGCTTATTTTCTGCACATATTTGGCAAGAGTTGGTAATTCTTTTTACATCTTCAACTGAATATGGTAAATTCCTGCTCCGGACTACATGAGTCATTCTTGTGATGCCCGGGTGGCACAATTCTCGGTGTATGCTCTGAAGATCAGATGAGCTTGCTGTTAGACCGCACACCCTTGAAAGTGCATTAACTGCAGAATTCTCCTTTCCAGGGCGATAGGAGACGTCGAATGAATAACAGAGTTCTATCCGCCATCTTGCAATTTTCTCATTTTTTATTTTACTTGAGGTTTTCGGGTTAAACATGAATGATACCGATTTTTGGTCGGTGATAAGGTGGAATTGTCTACTGATCAGATAATGCCTCCATTTTCGTAAAGCTTCAACTATGGCGTACGCTTCTTTTTCTATGGCAGTATGCCTTCGTTCAGACTTCGAGAGTGTCCTAGAGAAAAAAGCTACAGGCCGACCATTTTGTCTCAAGGAGGCAGCTATTGCCGAATCAGATGCATCGGTTTCAACTACTAGTGGAGCTGAAGGATTAATGGCAGAATTAGCAATATCCCTTTCTAAATTTTGAAACGCTCTAATGGCTGAATCAGATAATGGAAAAGTTCTTGAGTAAGTAAATGTATTTTTCAGAAAAGGACCCAACCCATTGGGAATAGTGGGCAAACATGCCAAGAGCTCGTCGTAATGCAGCTATAGTAACGGGTTGTTCAATAGTATTTGAAGAATCCTTATCCTGGGGGTCACAATGTTGTGAATTTGAGATGGGAATTTGTTGAGAATGAGCAGGAATAGTAGCCCCTGAAAAATCAGGTTGCGAATAGAGATCTGATTGTCTCTGGGCTATGTCCAACGTAAGGGCTAGTTTGTAGGCGGTAGCCAGATCCAAGTCCTTGTTTTCGAGCATCCTTTGTCTGATTTGATTAGACCGTACTCCACTGATGAAGGCATTTCTTATTGAGATATCTCTGGCTTGGCTTGCTGTCAGGGCAGTAAAATCACAGTCGCGACTTAATATTTTCAGGTTTTGAAGATACAGCTCTAGACTTTCTTCAGTCTCTTGACGCCGAGTAGCAAGTAAGTATCGTGCAAAAATGGAGTTTTTCTTCTTAATGAACATACTATCCAGAGTGCTTATAGCAGTATCGTAATTTTGACACTCGGACAAACACTTATAAATGGGAGTGGAAACATGGTGTAATAAGAGGGTTAATTTCTGTGAGCCAGTCAATGCCGACGTAGAAGAAGACTGCAGCTCCGAAAGAAATACCCCGAACATATCCCTCCAATGTTGCCATTTGTCACTAGAGTCAGGGTCTGATGTATCGAGTTCCAGTCGGTCTGGCTTGAAGTATCGTTCCATTATTTTAAGTTGAATAAATTGTAATGAATAACTCGAGGCGAATAAACTTAAGAAAGCTTTATTCAACTTGATACAACTGCTAAACGAAAGAAATATTTATTTGTATATTAGAATACAAAATGTGGCACAAGGCCAAAAAGGGGGGATTGGGGAAGGACGGTCATCATCTGTCTTAAACTAAAACTTAGCTAGTCGCAACCACTGACCCAAACATACCAACAATAGTCCTAGCACCAAAACAACACATTCTTCCATACCTTTCTTACTACATCCACCATAATTCCTCAAATTCTCTATGAAATTCTAACTAGTCCCCATATGTACAATTCAAAGTCAGTGGGGGGGGGATAACAATTTAAAAAACCCCAATGTATATTTACAAAATAAATGAAATATTTACAAGAAAACAAAAATAAGATTAGTAATAAAACCCCCCACAGTACCTAAATGTGGCAGTAACATCAGTTAACTGGACGAAAAAATTGCGAGATTATAAAAGTATGACAAACACAGTCATCCTTCCAAAATCACTCACACAGACACACACTCATTCAGACACAATAACAAATACGAAAAAACACACACACGAAACTAAAGTAATCCCGCAACTACCAGAAAACTGACGTCACTGGCCACCTAACGTGGGAGGGGATGGGGAATTAAACTAAAGAAAAATAGGGACAGAAATAAAAGGGGGCTAATGAGCATACATACTCTAGCTAAGTTAATCAGAAACGAGAAACTAAAGATTCAAAATAAACCTATACTAGTCTAATATCGGGACGGGTTGCCTCTGTTCAACCCATGAGGGACGAAATCCTGCACCTAACCGAGGTCCAAGTGCCACTCTAAGTCAGCTCCTCTCACTCTACACATTCGCGCAAGATTTACCCACCTTTTGCCGAATTCTGATGAAGGGAGTCGCCGCCTTTCCGTCCTAATCTTGACTTTAAGCTGATGCTTAAAGTACAAGATTAGTAGGGAAGAAGTGAACTTCTCACCTCCATAGAATCCCTTCTGACGTGTCACCCAAATCACGACTCTCATAACTCCTAGCAAGCAGTGGAACACAAAGTTCAGACTCCGTTAACGGCGGGGCCACATTGCTACAAACAGAAGCGACCTCAAGGACAAAAAACTTTCCCTGCAACATGCGAACCATGAGGCCTTCAACAAACTTACACAATGGTGCTACCGACTTGCAATGAAAGAAGACGTGACCAAGGGTCTCAACTTCCCCCTCACAACGTCGGCAGTTTGGATATTTCTCCAAACCTGCTGCGCAGAGTCTTTTGCCGACCCAGAGGGCCCCACGTATCACCAGCCAGGTGAGGGATGCCTCATCGTTGTTGAGGCATTTCAACCCGGAAGCCCAAGGCCAGATTGAGCGAGCCTCCTGCTTCGTAAGACCGAGCTCGTCAATCAAATCATCATGAACGGACCCCCTGACTACCACCCGATATAATGCCCTACGAAACAACGCCTGGACGTTGGGGAGGCCAACCGTCGCCCGTAAGAGGTGTTTCAGAGCCAGACGACATTCACGGTAGAAGGAGCACTCGGCACGAGGCAAACGGCCAGCCTCCTCCTCGCCCGAGTGCACACTTCTCAAGGATGGGAAGGATCTACGGGCGTCTTCCTTCCAGAAGGCGCCCCCGTCATCCGAATCGCGACACAATCGATCCAGGAACCCGATGCGAAGCATATCGAGACGAATCTCAATGCTAGGCATACCTAGACCGCCTTCAGTAGGATGAAGGCAACAGATCTCCCGACATACCCTAGGAGCTCTGCCTCTCCACAAGAAAGAGAACAAGAGCTGTACTAATGAAAGTACTGTGGTAGACGGAAGTGGAAGTACTGAGAGTCGGTAAACGAGAATCGGGTAGATATGTGAAACACATACCTCCGCCCTCCCCTTCACGGAAAGCTTCCTCCGAGACCACAAATTAATTGCGCTCTCGGCCTTCTCTCGTACCTCCGACCAATTCATATCCAACTGGATATCAGGACCGAACCAGACGCCGAGTATCTTGATCGGCCCATCCGTCCAGCTGAATGGTCCGGGAAGAGAAACCCCCTTCCACGCACCCAACCGCAAGCCAACAGACTTATCGCGGTTGATCTTGGCCCCTGTTACCATCTCATACCCACTGATTTCTCTGCTGACTTCGTTAATCTCGGCTCTGCTCGACACAAGAACCGAAACGTCGTCAGCATAGGCAGAATACCTGGCCGAGGTGGTAGCACCAGGTAAAGAGATTCCGCGTAGGACCGGATTCGCCTTTAACTTGCGAAGGAAAGGTTCCAACGCAAGAACGTAAAGCATAGGCGAGAGCGGACAACCCTGACGAATAGATCGAGACAATACGAAAGGTTCCGATCTTACCCCGTTCACTTCTACCAGCGCACCGGGAGTCGCATACATAAACCGGATCCAGGAGCGAAAGTACGGCCCGAAACCGGCAGCCGAAAGAACAGCCTCCAAGAATCGATGGTCAACCCTATCAAAGGCCTTGGACTGATCTAAATTGATCAGCGCGGCTTCACTGTCGACTTTCTCGATGATCAGGCGCACCATATGAAGGTTGTCCTGAATAGTCCTGCCCTTCACAGAACAAGTCTGCTCGGAGCCAATCAGACTAGACAGGACAAGCTGCAAACGGTTAGCCAAGACCTTAGCCAAAATCTTTAACTCTGTATTTAACATAGTTAAAGGGCGAAAGTTACCTATCCCATCCCCACCGCTTTTGCCCTTACGCAGCAACTTGATCACACCCCTGGTGAAGCGTTGAGGTATAGACCCCTGCTTCATCCAGTTGTTAAAGACCAGTTCCAGCAAAGGAACAAAAACGGGCGACTGCCTCAAGTAAACTTCGTAAGGAAGACCATCTAATCCCGGAGATTTATCCAGGCCAACCTGTTTCAGCGCTTCCCAGATTTCCGACTCAGTGATGGGACCCTCGCACCCAGCCGCTTCAGCTGCCTCAAGGCAGGGAAAGTCAGCTAAATAGGTGTCGAACTGAGCAGAGCTCAGACCGGGCTCCCTGGTAAAAAGATCCCGAAAGTAATCCCGAAAAGCCTCGCATATGCCCGAGTTTGTAGTCACTGTCCGCCCATCCGGCACTGTGACGCTCGCGATATGCCGTCTTGAAGCATTCCTACTTTCCTCTGCACGCAGTTCCGCGGCCATATTCGTCGCCTCAGAGGACATTCTTTTTAACCTAGCCCTAACTACCAGAGCTTGATCCTTCTTGCTAAGCAAGGAGGACAACTCTGCCTTAGCTAGGACTACTTCCCCACTATCACGGGATTTCACAGCCCGATCGACTCTTTGCTCTAAAGCCGTTTGCGCCGCTAATCTATCTACATTGAGTCGACGACTAAAATCGGCAGCAAACGTTCTAATTTTAGATTTAAGTTTATCCCACCAGGCATTTCCCACCACAGCACCCGTCAGTTCCCTTTGTAACATTAGTAAAAACTGGTCCCGGAAATCCTGCTCGCCAAATAACGAGCAATTGAATTTCCAGTAGCCAGTCATCCTAACCTTAGGCTTATCTAAGTTTACACGGACCCGGACAAGCCTATGATCCGAATAAACTATATAATGAAAACTTGGACACCCTAAGAGTCCTACATTGACTCTCCTAACTAAAACACGGTCGAGGTAGCTCGCAAGCACACCTACAGCCGAGCTGCCGCTATTTGTCCAAGTCCACACTACCCGCTGAGGGTGTTCATTCCGGTACTTGTCGATAAGATCAAACCCATCGACAAAGCCCCGAAAATGTTCCACTCCGCAGTTTTTAGTACCCGCTTTATATTTTGACCCTATACGATCTATATCGGGGTCAAGGACGGCATTCCAATCCCCCGCTAAAATTAACCGACGTGATGTCATCATAAACGGCTCGATCTGCCGAAACAAAGCAGGTCGCACAGCCTGGAAGTTGGGCCCATAAACCCCAATGAGACGCAACGCCTTATCCTTTATGGTAGCATCCAGCACGCAAAGCCTGCCCGCCGGATCTGCGAAGACAGGAGCACACGCAGCCTTCAAAGACTTGCTCACCAGCCAAGAGACACCCCTCGAGCGTCCATCAAAACATGCTGAATAAAGAGTAAACTCCTTAGACAGAATGTCTTCATAATCGCGAGAAGAAAAACGGGTCTCTTGTACACAACATATATTCACACCGAGGCTCTGAAGGTCGCGAACGAGTCTCACCCTTCGAGACTCCGACCTCAGGCCTCGGACATTCACACTAGCTAACCAGAGGGCCATTATCGAATCGATTAGGGTCGCCCATCAGAGTTGAACATAGCTGGGGTGAGGACACCGACAGCCTGTCCCATTGATCCTGACGCCATCTCATTGTCGACGGTATCACCCTGAGACAGGCCGCAAATGTCCGCTGGATACGTGAGTTTCAGAGCTCTATACAGGGAAGGGTGAACGAAAACAGGGACCCTCCCTCTACATGTTTTTGTTGGATCTAGATCCGGTTCATACACCGCCGCTGGGGGCACCAATTTCAGGGACGAGTTCGCCTCCTCGATCATGCCCCAAATCTCCCGCGTACCCGGGCCGGATCTAACGACAGTCAGGACTCTACGGGCATTCTTAAATTTTCCCGGCACTTCTACGTCCACGCCATTGATTTGCCGGAAGTTGAAAAGCACTTTCAATGGCCTCGGGTTTTTAGTCTGCCCGCAGACCCTTTCTACTTGCTCCCCGGATACGCGGCAGACGTCTTCCCCTGGGAGATATGGAGGTTTGCTCTTTTTTTCCCTCTTCTCTGCAACGGCTGGCAAATCAGGGCTTCTCTCCCTCTTTTTTTGCGGAGAATGAGAGGGAGTAGGTGTGGGCGTGCATGTCGGTGTATGAGAGGGAGTGATGCCAGATGGGGTCTTGAAAGGGGAAGGTGTTTTTGATGGACAGGATCTTGATGGAGAGTTTGTCAGAGATTTGGGCGGAGGTGGTTTTATGAAAGTTTTGTTGGTGCCTGAAGGGGAAGACGGGGCAGAGGATGAGGGGCAAGGCCCCCAGCGCGACTTACGGTTCTTTGACCGACTTACATCTAGCTTTTCTTTTAATTTTTTTATATCAAGAATTTTTTGCCAGCTGGGCTCATTTAGCTTTTGGGTCGCAGAAGCTGCCTTCTCATATGAAGCCGAGGCGTCGCCCTCCGAGCTAGTAGAGGGAATGGGGCTGTAGGTGTTTTTGTCCCTGGAGTCATGCTGGGACAGAGGTCCCGCTGTCCGGATCTTCCCCTTGGCCCTACCCACTACACGCCATTCCCCCTCGTCCTTCTTATCCACACTAGTGGAAGGCGTTGGTTTTGGTGGTAATGGGGGCAAAGACCCAACCGAGGGATTTTCCTCACCGGCCCGTATAGTAGATAGGCCCATTACAGGCGCCGCGGATTTTTCAGTGTCGGCCAAGGGGGTATTTTGGTCGCCAGCAACCGGAGCTCCAGGGGCCTTCTTCCCTGGGCAGGAGGAGGAGAGATGACCAGTAACCCCACACCTCCAGCATACTGGTTTTCTGCCAGTCACAATGACCGGCAATCTCCGGTCGCCAAAATCCAGACAGTTGGGGATGGACTTGAAGGCCGCCTCATCTATCATGATGTCAAACGTCCACCCCCCGTTCAAATTGTCCGAGAGAGCCCCTAAAATCTGGCCGTACTGCATAAAAAATGCAGCCAAGAGCTCTCCGGAAATTTGAGGAGGAACCTCAAAAACTGCCACCCTGGTCCTTCGCCTGCCTAGGTATTCTGTACGTAGAATAAGGTCTTTTGTTATTAATTCCCTTTTAGCCATTTCTAGGCAATCTTCTGGCGTGGGCAGCAGTACGTCCCACATGAAATACTTCACACCCTTAATAACTCTTTGGGGTTTTATCCCCAGGGACATAAGTGATTTGATCACTGTGTCTTTCGTGGAACGACAGATTTTGCGCGTGCGCCTGTCGACCGCGAAGACGGTCACCATTCTCTGTTCGAACGTCTGCAGTTCTTGAATGTCTTTAAGGATGCCATCTTTATTTACAAGATGGGCATAGTCCTTTGCCTTCTCCAAGATCTCCGCGATGTTCACGATACAACTCTGGGGGTCTTCCAGCGAGAGGGCGATTCCTCGGCTGGTGTCTTAGCTTGTGCCGCAGGGGGGCACCTTGTCCTTGCTGCTTGGGTCGGAGACTTGCATGGCCTCCTCCTTCTTAGAGCTCGTATCACTGGTCTCGTCTGATTTCTTCGGGGTAACTTTACCCCGATTTTTTCCTTTTCTTTTATCTGGGGGGTCGGCTTTAGCAGCCGCCCCAAAGAGGTCCTTCTTCACCCCTGACCGACTCATAGCGTCGGCCATTTTTTCCCCTAAGGTGGAGCAGAAGAGCTGGGTATGTTGACTGCCAAATGGTAAGGAGTTGGGATTGGGAGAGGAATAATAAAAAAATAAAAAGCAAAAACAAAAGTAGCTTCTTCTAAAATTAGAAGTTAAACAATTAAAACTATAAACTTAAAACAAAGACTATTAAATAAACAGGGAAAACTAAAAGTTTTACCCAAAATAGAAAAACAAATAAACAAAAAGAAACACTATAAACTAAATAGTCTCGTAAGACTTTTTTTTTAAAAAAAGAAAAATTCAAAATGGCGCCCGAAGGCAGCCGAAAATAAAAGAAAAACAATAAATAAACTCCTCTTTTTTTGGTCAATTCAAAAAACGGAAAGAAAAAGAAATAAAAAGTCTGGTTTGAAACTAGTCAAACCAGACTAAAAAATAAAGGTTTGCGGCCGAAGCCGCTAAAGAAATAAATTAAATTGAAAAAAATAAAAGATAAAAATGAAAAAATTAAAGGATTGCGACCGAAGTCGCTAATTAAATTGAAAATAACAAAAAAGGAGGGAAAATTAAAACAAAACTTTCTTTTTCTTTTCTTAAACTGTTCTAAAAATAAAAAGCCGGTATGACTTAGTCACACTGGACTAAAAATAAAAAATGTTTGGCCGAAGCCAAGGAAAAAAAAATAAAACAAAAGGAAATAAAACAAAGGAAAATAAAAACTTAACAAATAACTTAACTTTTCAAAAAAAAGAACTTTTTGGGCCGAAGACTGTTCGTTAAAAATAAAAAATCATACGTTCAAAAATTGGTCCAAAATCTCGTCCGACACTAACAACTTAACTGGTGAACGAAAGAAAAAGAAAAGAATTAAGTTAGCTTATTTGTAAGCATATGAAGTCTGTCCATTACCAAACAGAGCGGGAAGCAGGTTGTAGGAATTACTCACAACAAACTGTAAGAACAAAAATCTTAAAAGAATTCATGGAAACTTAAAAATTAATTCTTGATGAGAGATGCTGATTACACATTTTTAAACAACGAAAGTTCCTTGTTTCTTTTTCTAGTGGTAACAGCGAAGATTTAGACTAACCACACCACCCGAAAACTTTCTTGCGAGATACACACATTCGCCCCCCCCCCGTATCATTTCTGTCTACCCCTTATCGCAGCCGCTTTCGGCTGCTCACTAAAGCGGTAGAGAACAGGGCATTTTTCAACCTTGACCTTTCCATCATGATCCCTACACGCTTGTAATTTCGTTTGGAGATGAACTAATTACCTTTTTTGTTCACTGTTGTTACGAACCTAATCGTAATACACCTCCAAGCGGTTTTACACCGTAAGTTTCGCATACAAAATCTCTACTCATTTTTTAGAGAGGTTTTTGACATTTTAGTTAGGTACCTCTACGAAATGTAAAAAAAAAACAGTATAGCTTGACAAGAAAGGCCTTAAATTTGATGAAATTTTTTTTATCTGCTTAAGTATATATATCATTATTAAGAAGAAATACCGAAGTATTTTTTGTGTATTTTTAAAGTTTTTTTACTCATTCTTAGCATGTCCGAAATTTTAGTTAAAAATCTTGTTTTTTTTTGTCAGCGAAATTATTGAAAAAAAATCGATATCAGCCATATTTAAAAAATTTTTTAAACTAAGTTAAAATCCGAGTTTAAATTTCTTTTAAAAATCAATTATAGGTTTTTCAAAATTTTTTTAACGAAAATTATCTAATTTAAAGATTATTTAATATATTTCTAAGGAAACTTTTACACTCCTTCGAAAAAAAAATGTGGTTTAAAATAAAGGGAGGCGATCTTAACATCTTTCGCTATTGACAGGCAATGAGTGATGTATTATAATCACATATCGACAGCTAACGTGAGATCCGAATGATCATACGGAAGGACATAAATGACGTCACGTAGCTGTAGCCCCCTAAAGTCAATACATATCTGCTTGATAAAACATTTCTATCCTAAGTAAAAATCATCACAAACATATCAATAGTTATTTTGTTATACTCTGCAGCCTATTTGCCCTGAAATAAATATTGAAAAATAACTTATGTCATCATCTGAACAAAATATCAAGGAAACTTTTGATCTGCACCCCATGAAACTAAGTATTTCCTGAAAGCAAAGAATGCTCTTTCATTTCTGAGTGAAATTGGTTGGTGAAATGAAAATGATTATAAAAAATTTTTTCTGGGCATAAAATATGAAAAAAAATAGTTAAAATTACTATACCTGAACATTAGAAACCAGGGTTTTTTTTTGCATGTTTTTTATTTGAAATCAGCATTGAGGAAAAAAGTGTTGAAATTAAGCCAAAAAAAATGACTTCGACATTGCTGGGTCAAGGGCCAGCCAGCCAACAATAACAAGTTGTCATCACCTTGTAAAAAAAAAACAATTTTTTCTTTTTTTCTTTTTATAATTTAAGTTTGAGAAATGGCTTGATGTATTTTTGTTTTTTAACACATTTTGAGCAGGGTGATGACAATGAATTTTTATGAGCTGCAGACAGAATGGACCAAGGACTCAGAGGCAATACTGGATAGTTTGTTTGAATTCACAATGATCACCGAGATAGTTATATGTTGTTCTTTATGTCTAGAAATTAAACAAACTAATAAGGAGCAAAAAAATAAAAATGTAAATTTATAGTAGTATTTTGATAAATAAATGATGATGACAAAAATTAAATAATCTCAGCTATTGCTAGGTAATTTTCTTTTCTTTTTCTTATTTATATGAAAAATATGTAAATGAAATGAATTAAAATCTCAATGAAGACTATTAAAACTAAATCAAAAAATATAAAAAACGAAAAAAAAAAAATTGTCGAAAATATCTGAGTGCGCCAAATTTCAGTGCTCGGTTGGATATGTTATCTTTCTTATTTCATAACAAAAGAAATATACATGAATTAAAAAATCTATAAAAAGAATTTCACAAATTCAAGAAATATATTGAAAAAGTAGCTATATAAAAAAATTAAAAATAAATCAAATGGTACAGTATGAAAATGAATCGTAATTGAAAAATTGACAGACGGCTCACTGAAAGAAAAAAAGTGAAAGCTGTAAAACAACTTCAAAAAATTGAAATTGCAATGAAATAAAATGATAAATGAAATAAATGGTATTTTTAAAAATGTAGCAATGTTGATGGTGAAAATGGCTTAGGATGATGTTCAAATTTTTGTAATGAGTAAAAAACGCTAATTCAAAATGCACAACATTTGTCTCGCTAAGAATTTGCAACACCATTACAATCAAGTCACGTGATCTTTTAATACTTGTTACCTCCCGTACATTTTAATAACAACCGTTTTAACGATTTTTTTTGAAGACAAAATTACATTTTTTAATTACAAGTTTTGTTCGGAGTAGTCAAAACGATACAATTTACAAAACACTAAAACAAGATCTATATCATAAGGACACTTAGAAAACCCGACATGGCTTTTAACTAATTTTAAAATATTTTAACAACTTAATGTAAAAAATGTATTATAATTAAATAATTTAGAAATAACTGTATTAAAAATTTATTATTCATCGAAAAATTTTTTTGCTTTCAGAAAATATTGTCCATATTAATAAAAACAGCTAAAAGCAAATAAAAGCATTTGAAATTAAATAATATATTTGTTTTATTGAGTTTTGTATGTTACAGTTCGGAGCTGATTTTCAGGTACGGGTGGACCAATTACAAAAAAAAACAAAACGTGATTTGCATTCTTCAAAGCCTTGTGCTTTTAACTATTGTAATCACTAAACCCGACGCGACCGAATTTCTAGAGTTTTCATAAAATTAGTTATGGTGGAGGGATAATAAATATAAAAAAATATTTCTGTCATGACTTTAATTAAAAAAACATATTTATAATAATCTCGATCATCTGTGAATACTTTCTGAAAGTTTCATTAACATCCGACAATTATTTTCATTTTTGCAAGATTTCCAAAAATAATGTGTCATACAAAAAAAGTGATAAAAATTGTATATGTTATTTCACTCGTGACGGTGATACAAAGATAAACAAAGTTTTTTAATCAAAATTTCGAATATTCTAAAAAGGAGGAAAATTTTTTTTAAAATAATGAAAAAAAACTTTGGTCTTTCCTCTTCCAGATAACATAAGCATTTAGACGATAAAATTTTGTTTTCGTCAAGTTTGGCGTCTTTTTAATCATGCTTATGCCACTTTTTTAGCGATATCGTAGAAGTACCTAATTTTAGTAATGCCATTTTCTGTCGTGAGGCACTCCGAACTTAACACTGCGACTCCTCGCCAAATTCGTGGTCGGTACTGACCGGTCGGCTCTGACTCGGTCGGTGTACAGGCTCCTGGCCTTGAGACCAGGAGCCCCCCCCCCCGGGCTGTGTATTAAGTTACGCTCCCATTTTTTCTTCGTCTGCCAGCTGGACGCGAGTTGGAACACACTCTCACTATATATATATACTTCTGACTCTCGGCATGCCACTCCTACTGGCTGTCCGCACGTCGTCCGCAACCTTTCCCCGTACACACTATTGTTAGTAATTATTACGGGAGGTTTCGATTGGACTCGACCCGGCAGACCCGCGACGCCAGCAGCCATGCACAACGACCAGCAGCGATCACCAGCCGACCAGCAGCAATAACCAGACCAGCCGACCAACGGCGCTAACCAAACCAGACGACAAGCAAAGCACACCTGCAACGACAAACCAACCTTTCCCGTACACTATTGTTAGTAATTATTTACGGAAGGCTTTTCGACCTCCCACCGTCGACACGACCGAAGCAACCGCACTCATCAACAACCTCCAACCGTCGACACGACCGGAGCAGCCGCACATCAACCCTCAACCGGAACGTCCGCATCAGCAACGTCCAACCGCCGACATTACCAATATACATCCTATTCTCCTTCATGTAATAAACCCTGCGTAAATCATACACATCTTCGTTCTGTTGTCCATATTGTTTCACCTGGTTAGATCACAAAGTAAAAATGTGGCGGGCTCCTTGTGACATCGTTCATTTACGACACGGGGGCGCTCGGGCCATCGCGCCCCCTCCAGGGTGTCCGCTACACCATATTATTCCTCTTGAGTACTTCCGTAATAAAAATCCACCATGTGTTCCAAGTTAAATGCGATAATATATCCATTTCGTCCTCCCTCAATCAATATATCCCATTTTTGAGGTGGGAGGTCTCGGGTTGTTTTAATTATCGTCTGGTGGTTGTCTAAATTCTTCTTGTAACATTTGGTTGCAAAAGAAAGGAACAAACAAGGATTAAATTTTCAACAGTGTATAGTCATAGTTTGAATTTTGGCAAAAATGTTTGATATGTCGTTCTTCAGTTGCTGTTGGCCAGGAAAGCGATTAGATGTAAGGGTGTTGTCGATAGAGCTGGGAGTTGTCTGATTTTTTGGCGCATTTGGGGTCAGATGATAGGACCGGAGTGGATTAACGGTTGGTGGGGTTTGATGAACGTCTTTCTTTAAGGTTGAAATCGACATCTGTGATGGTGCTGATCGGTTGGTGGTCGTGTGATGCCGAGATGTTGAAGTGAAACAGCCTGGTTAGATGCGTTGGTGAGTTAGTAAATCGAGGTCACGGTGGTGAGTGGATTTGTAGTAAAGCACGTTGGTTTCTGATGTTACAGTGATGGCGACAAGGGTTTAGGAGTAGATACTGAACGTTGATTGAGTGAAATGTCTCTGTTAGATTGTGGTAGAATGTGTTATCAGCGAGACAGGGTTGGATGATTGGGTGGAATGCCTCTGTTGGATTCTAGTCGAATTTGGTATCAACAATTATATGTGAACTAAGGTTTCTGTTTTGTCATGAGTGTATTTTTGTGAGGCAACACTTTTAAAAATGGTGTAATATATGGCGTCTCTTGCATTCTTTCTTGTAAGCATAGCTGTCCTCTTTTCTCCTAGCATGACTGTTTTGACACCTTGTACACTGTCTGGTACGTATCATCGCTAATTCATTCCATCTTTCCCTTCACTGGCAGCCTTGTAACGTGTCTTCTGCTTTGTTGTAGCTTCGTATACTCTTACGCTTTCTATAGTTATATTCAGTGTAATATTTGGTTTGCTTATAAGGTTTCTTATTTCTTTTGCATATTCCAGTCCTTTTATTAATTGTTTCAGGGTTCTTTTGTCTATAGTCTACCCAAAATACTCATCGATTGTTTCTGCATTCTGTTGAATGAAAGTAAACTGTAACCGTTCGACCCATTTGTTTGGTTTTTGTATCATGTGCGTCTTAAAAATCTTGAATATATTTTATATTTTTTTGCTCGATCGTTAGCTGTGCATTTTTTTATTATCTCCTGGCCCTTTTGTTCTGTGCTTAGTAGAATGTAATTATGTTGTATTTTTTCCTCTACGTTGTTGAAAGTGAAATATGAAGACATAAAATCGACCCATTCGCTAAAAGCTTCATATTTGTTTTCATTAGACCAGTCCATTGTTGGCAATGCGATACTTGAAGTTGCCATTTTTTTGCGCTTCCTTTACTTTTAAAATAAGAAAGCAAAATTAATGTATTTGTAGTGGACCGTGCGGGGTGAATGTGTGAGAGATGTTAGGATGTATCTCTGGGTTAAGACTTCCGCTGGCCGGTCCAGCTACATAGGAATGTTGGACTATAATGGAGTCCAAAGAAGATAAACAAACAAGACCGATATACATGTATGCAAACAAATATATATTAATAACAAATAGATTAATACACGAATTACAAATACATTGAAGTCATGGAAAGTTACAGAGTATTTGTATGGAGAAGTTATTGTGTGTGTGTGTTGAGTGTCCGTACGAACGAACGCGTATATTGTTTTTAGCGTGTTCCCAGAATATGGGAAACGCTGTTTGTGTGAGATTTCACATATTGGTGTAAGTGAAAAAGAGAAAGTTTTTTTTTTTTTACCTCGCCTCACGCGCGAGGTAGCGGCCCAAGGCCTTTGTCGAGACAGCTGGCCACACGTGTGCGTAAGCCGGAGAAAGAGGAAGAGGCGAAAGGTCAGCCAGTATTTATACTCGTGGGAGAGAGAGACCCCTGTTGAAGGATTAAGGGAATGAGGAGGAGCTAACTGCGACATATTTATCGTGTTCTACTCAATTCTTTGTGGTATTTGTATACACACTTTTTATAAAGTGTGGTTGTTTCACTACATATCGCTAATCGCTGCCACCATGATATATTTCGTATTTAACTTAATTAATTTAACTCGAACACACGTGTTAATACGACGTGTCTATTCTGTCATTTTGGCTTCTACTGATAAAACAGTTAGAGACACAACTCCCTAACTTTCAATAGTCCCTGTTACAGCAACAAATATATTTAACGTTCGACAAAGAATTATTAGCTGCCTACTTCATAGTATACAAACATATTCGTTTGCGCCTTGTTTCTTAGACGGTTCTATGAAAATAGATATGCATAGCTCTTCCGGTATATCCCCGCTGTTGTAATTTCATTTATTATTTCCGTAATCTTCTCTATGCCAAAATCATCAAAGCCTATTATCATCTCTGTTACTATTCAATCTGGCCCTGCTACCTTTGTTTCTGTTCAATTTGACCAGCGCTATTTCTACTTGGGTTTTAGAATTTCAGGTCCGTCGGTAATTCTGTCTCAGTTATTTCCATCAAGGACACATGGTCCAGTGGATAAAGACGTTGGTTAGATTCAGTGACTAGATCCAAAGAGTTGTGAGTTCAATACCAGGCTACAGCAATGGTGAACCAAAACTTGGAGAATTGAGTTAAAGGGAAATAACTAAGACATCCAGAAGAGGCATGGCACGTGAAACTAGAACAATCTACCCCAGTGGACGAAATAAAGGGTTCAGTTCGAAATTCCAATCATCTGAAGAAGGCCGGAGCGTACAACGGCCGAAACGTTGAGAATATGGCAATGAAGATGAGGATAGCAGTCCAAATAAAATAAATAATGTAAATAATCTATATTTAGTTTTTTACCTAGTGAAGAGGAGATAACTTTTTGTCTGACACGACAACATCATAATTATTATTGGAACTCAGTTTTTCTTGTGGATTATTTTACATTTTTCATCATCTAATATTGAGGATATTCCTGGAACAATTGTAGGAAAATAACAATAATTAATGCATTTTGTACTAAACAAAGGAGGTTACTAAGTAACTTCCAGATATCTGGCTACAAGACCGAAAACATTCATATCGCTCTTGATTACATCATACTTATCATTAGATCACAGTTTTTTGGGGATTATTTTAAATTTTGCATCATCTGATATTGAGCATATTAATTCCTGCTAAAATGTGTGTAGAAAATAACATTATGAATGAATTTTGTACTAATTTCAAGAGGCTACGAACTAACTTCCGGTTATACACCAAAAAGTTCAAAAACATTCACATCGCTCATGATTATATGATACTTATCATTAGAACACAGTTTTTCTTGAATATTATTTTACATTCTGCATCATCTAACACATGAGGATATTAATTCCTGGTACAAGTGTAGGAAAATAACATTATGCATTTTGTACTAATCTCAGGAGGATACTAAGTAACTTCAGGTTGTACTGACAAAAGTTCGAAAACTTACACATCGCTCTTGTTTACATCATACTTACCATTAGAACTCAGTAATATTTGTGTATTATTTAATATTTTGCATCATCTAATACATGAGGATATTAATACCTTGTACAATTGTAGGAAAATAACATTAATGAATGCATTTTGTACTAATTTCACATGGCTACTAAACTAATTCCGGTTATACGGTTCGAAAATTTTCATATCGTTCTTGATTACAACATACTTATCATTAGAACTAAGTTTTTCTGGTTAACATCATCTGTATTAAATATTGGAATTCGATTGGTTTTCTGGTGCAAAACCTGAGAAATAAGAGCCCGTAACAATATTTTTAGGAGCCAACACTAAATACCTGACTGTATATTTGTTCTCCTGACTTCCCTAGATCTTAATTAATTTCAAGAATTTTCTTATACAAATGTAAATAAATGAAGACAGTTTAGAAAAATAAATTCGAAAAAAAGAAATAAGAGTTCCAGCAACAGAAGTGAACAGACATGTAAAGGAAAGGTCCCTGTAAAATAGCCACAACGACAATGATAGTAGTAATTCTCAATTCCTTTATTCTCGTACCATTATTTATTATTGCAAACATACCATAATTATGGCACAAGACCAAAAGGGGGAAATGGGTTGAGACTGGTCTACACTATCCTATACCTTGCTAATCAGATTCACGACCCATCCATACATTACAATTTACACATTCAACACAAGAAGTCATCTTTCATATATACCTCAATACCGCACACACACAGGGAACCTACAAAACACCTCATGACATAAAAATTTCTTAGTGTATAAAATTATATATAAAAATTTATCGATGGTAGGAAATGAAGGGAGGGGACAAGCCCGAAACAAACTAAAATATAACAAAATACACAAACTAAAGATAAATGATGTTAGTAGGACCCGTTCACCCCTCAAAATCAGAGTGACCGCTGTATTCTGTCTTCAGACAAAATCAAGAGGCTCCCTTGCTAAGGGAGAGGGAAGGATAAAATAAATACGGGCATGGGAAATTAAAAACAATACTGAACCAGTCGAGATGAAAAAGGGAGGCCAAAAACAAACGGGGGGGGGGTGAGAATCTCGACTTGGATAATAACCAAAGTAGCTGGGATCAGGACGGAAACGACAATTAATCATATTAACTAGATACACAAAAAGAGTCTGTCTTGACCAGGGGAGGGTTCCACAGGAAACCGTCTCGTAACTTAGGCCGGCTTAAAAAAAGAAAATCAAGGCTAGCTCTGTTCACGCGAACCAGGCTCGCCATAGTTACCCACCTTTCGCTGAAATATGTCGATGTCAAACGCTTTCTATCAGTTCTAATCTTCATTCTGAGTGATTGCTCAAAGAAACAGAACAGTTCACATTGCAAGATTTTGTCCACCTGTCGTCGTCCAAATCACCATTCCATGTGTGGCTAGCAGCGCCAGAAACAGCATCCGTTTCACACCAGAATACGGGGGCCGATGACAATGGTAGAAGGCGCGCGAAGTCGTTTCCTCTAAGCCGGATGACAGTCAAGCAAATCCACCATGCCCCATCTAAGAATTTCATAATATATCAAAGTAATTTAGATAGATTAACATCATCTATATTAATTATTCGAAATCGATTGGTTTTCTGGTGTAAAACCTGAGAAATTAGAGCCTTACATAATTTCTTCAGTCAACAATAAATACTGCCCGACTGTTTATTTGTTGTTCTGTCTTCCCTAAATCTTATTTTAAAAATTTCGTAATATATCAAAGTAATTTAGATAGGTTAACATCATCTATATTAATTATTGGAAATTGATTTGTTTCCTGGTGCGGAACGTGAGAAATCAGATCCCTTCACAATATTTTCTACAGCCAGCATTAAATACTGCCAGACAACGCCCAACTTTGTATTTGTTCTTTTGACTTCCCTTAATCTTATTTAATTTCAAGAATTTCGTAATATCAGTTTAATTTAGAAGGATATCATACTTCTTCATGGCGTGGGCAAGCATAACTTGTCACACATTCTTTCTTTAATATCTGCTATTTGCCATGACATTTTTAATGTGTGGTGTGCTTTCCCGTTGTCTTCTCATTTTTATTACACGGATGTCTTCCTGGACAGATTGGCTTATTAAGCCCAGTCTAATCTACTATTTTCCCAAATTTATGGGCATCAATTTAAGTCTTTTTCAAAGGCATTATCACCTTGTTAATCAAACAGCTTTGATCAGAATTACATTTTCATTTTCCTAACCATTAGACATTACAATGTTTGCACAGTCAACAAAATGCTATAAATACTATATAAATGATATAGGTACCTCCAGAAATTTGTTAAAAAATGGGTATACATAATGAAAGAATGCCCAAAGCATAATAAAAATAAACATTTTTGTGTTTTTGTGTTACTGTTATGAGGAAAGATCAAAGAATATTTTGTGTAATAATTATATTTTTATCCTTTTTAGAATCTTGTAAATTTTGGTTAAAATCTTGTTTTTCTATTGAACTTTAAATTTGAACGGAAAATTTGGTGTCTTTTTGTGGTGAAAAACACTGATTTGGAAATTCATAAAAAACCATAATTGTCAGATTTTAATGAAACGTTAAGGACTTATTCAGAAATAAATGAAATTATTTAAAAAATTTTCTTTTTTAGAATATCTATCTAAAAAATATTTTCTTTTTACATCTGTTGACTACCCCAGTCATTTATTTTTATGTAATTACGAGAAATGCTTTTTTGTTCTGCTTCATATTTATATTAGTTTAAGGACAAGTCCTCAGAGAGTTTAGACATCGAATTGTTTTGGTCAAACCAGTTACAGAAAATTTGTACTGAATCATAAAATAAAAAATGCAATAAAACCAAAACTTTATTTAATTAACAAAGCTTATCTTAAAAAATAATTTTTTGATGGATAATGAATTTTTACAAGATTTGTTTTCATTTCTTTTTAATTCTGCTTTAATTTGTAGCAGCCAAGTGATATTGTCATTAAACCAAAATTGTATTTACTAAGCATTATGGAAGATTTGTGGGAATTATCTTATGATATCTTGTTCCAACCATATATTGCGAAATTTGGTTTAGGTGTATTGATTAAAAGAAAATGCCCAATGTTGATGAATACAAAATAAATCAGTAAATAACACAATATAATAATATAGAAGGATAAGGTGAAAGTTGAAGTTTCAAGTGTAAAAGTCCTGGTGTCATACAATAGAGATTAAATATGTCTATGTATGTATGTATGTATGTATGTATATGGCGCGTGGCCGAATGGTTAGAATGTTTTCTTTCTGACCATGTTCTCTTTCTGACCATGGTCGATTTCTCAGGAAGGAGACTTCCTGATGTTATCGGTCTGGAGGGGGGCACCTTTGAAAAGTGGCTGAAACCATGCCACGAGTTGACCCAAGCCTTGTGAGTGAAATTGGGTAGATAGATGGAACACTTAGGGGCTGTTAATGGCTGTGCTAGCACGAAGTCACAAGTCATTGTAACCGAGAGTTTGAGCATGCTGGCCTTGTTCAGATTGTTGATCATGCTAGATAACACACTCTCTCCCAGAAACTGTAACTGAGGTCTGTTCATCCCAGTTGCAGGCTGTGGGTTTTGAACAAACACAAATGCACCTGGGTGGGCGTCTGCAATAGGGATTGGCTAGCCACCCTAGTGGACAGGCATCCTCGAATATGAGTAGCCAGTTATTATTATTTATTATGTATATATATATATATCCAAATATAGTAGCAGCCATTTTAATAATGTCAGTGAAGGAAACTATGTATGTTTTTAAATGTAGTAGTGAGCTGCTTAAAATGTGGTGAAAGAAAGGGTGTATGATTCTAAATGTAACAGATGGTATAGCAGTTTAAAGTCACTAGTGAGTAGCACAAGTGTAGTATTGTACTCTCGGTATATTGCAATGACTGCAGTATCAGAGAATGGATAAAATTAATTCATCAATTCTGATTTAGTTTGAAATGCAATCTCGTTATATACTTATCCAAAGATTCACTTTGAAAGTGCTGCTCTGGTTCTGAAATGCTCACAAAATTTATATCCTGGTTATGAAAATTTTCTGATTGCTTGGTTGAAATATGGCTTTGTAGCCTGGTGATTCTGAATATATATCTATTTTTAGAAATGGTGAAATTTTTGCCTCCTTGTTATTATTTATTTATTTTTATTTATTTATTTTTCTATCACTACATCATAAATGGAAGAGATCACAACAATTCAATGACTCCCAATATTTAAAACAAAAATTTAATTTTTTTTAATGTGTGTATAAACATGTTGCTCTTTGTAAATATGGATGTCCATACACAACATTATGACACACACTCACATGCACGCATTATTTTTTCGATATTTTTCTTTTCTTTTACTGATAGTACTATTTTTGTTCATACCATAAAAAATGCAAAACACAATGTTTTTCAAAACTCAAAACAAACGAGCATTTGACTATTTAATAAAATAAATATCTCTAATCAAAGCAACTGCTAATAGGTTTCATTTTATTTTATTTTTTGGTTATTTTCAAAACCTTATTTTTATTTGATTCCTGCTAAATATTTTAAAACTTATTTTGTTGTATCTGGTTGAATATCTTCTCTACCTCAATTTAACTACCACCATTTGGGTGCTACAAACTATGAGATCATTGCTTTGTTCTTAGTAGTAGATTACATGGCAAAATATAGGAAGTGCCCTGAAAGTCAGCATTTAAAGTCTTAGCTATTACCAGGGATTTAATAGCATGTTTGAAATCAATGATTAAAATTATTAAATACACATCAACAATTTTGTCTTCCAGACAAGTCAACCATTTAATTATAAATGAAATATTAAATAATTAACAAAAAAGAAAAAAAATATGAGTGTGTTAAATAAAAATTATTTAAGATTGAAAAAATTAAATTTAAACACTTTTTTTAATTACATAAATAGTCATTTAATATTTTTTAACATCTTTCAAAAAGATTCAACATTATACTGCTATATTCAGTAAATTAATAATATAAATAAAAGTATTTTAAGCAAGTGTTTTATTTAATCTGCTTACAGCAAAATGAATATGCATACATGAAAATATCATATATGAATACTGCCTTATAAAAAATGAGATGTTGTAGAGTTGGGGGAATATCATAGATTCAGCAGAGGCCCACAAGACCCTTGCACCAGCCCTGGATACACCTCCCACTTTACTATATCTCAATTATTCATATAATTATTGTTCATATGAAATACAAATTTTGTTGTAACCTAATAATGTGCAATAATGGATCATATACAATATAAGTGAACAATTCAACTAGAAAAATTGAAAATAAATACAATGTATACAAACTAGAGACATGTCATAATAGGTCATTCCATCTTAAATAAATTCACAATATTTTGTGGCTATTTTTAACATCTACTTGACATTTTCTTGTTAAAAAGTTGAAGAATTTTAACACATTCATCTATGATGTCATGACTGATGTCAAATGTTGACTGGCAATTTAATTTTTATTTCTAAAGAAAAAATATTTTTCATGTTAAAAAATGCAATACCATGAATTTTGGGGTTTGTGTCACTTTTGGAGCATACTGTATGTAAGAGGTGAAAATGTGAGATTTGGGGGAACTGGTCATTAGGTACAGTCTTAGGTTTTAAGCCTGTTGAACTTGAGTGCTGTTTGAATTTGATAATAGAATTATTAGTTGAATTGAGTTATACAAAGTAAATCTTTACAGGTTAGGTTTTGATTAGGGATATGAAACATTGTCAGATGGAGATGACCGTGACACCTCTGATAATCAGGTCAGATGAGGGTGAGATTCCAGAACATAGAAAATATTCCACTGAAGGTGGATATGAGCAATACAAGATCAGAATTTTGATAGGCCCACAAATGAGAGGCTGGAATGTAACTTCTCTCTCCCCCCTCCAGGCCAATTATTTTGTTTTGGCCATCAATCATATTGGCTTCTTGGGAGCTTATCTTCCTCTCCTTTGATGCATATGGCACAAGACCATAGGTCAAGCATTATCATTGGCTAGCCAATCAGAGCAGTGCAACTGGAGTTTGCACTCTCATAGAAGCTGTCACCAAAAGAAGTAAGATCAAACTGGTCTCACTGCTAGTAGACCAACACTCTCCCTGCTGGATGACTGTGGTGCCTCAATCAGCTAAAGACCTGTTCTCTACACCTTGTTTTAAACTCCCTTGATCTGCTGCCTTCATTTAAATAGTTGTCAGTCAACTTCTTCCTTCTGGCTTAAGAATTCATTATATGGGAAAACTTTCTTCAAATCCCTTTTGTTTATGTGTTCACGATCTTAATTAATCATAGTAGCATAAATAAAAGTTGTTATTTTTACTCTTGTTAATGAGTGTTGTTGAAGTTAATTAAGTTTACCAGCAACACTGGTGATATTAGTCCTTCACAAGTATAGCCAGAGGTGTCAAGCCTGATCTTCAACAGTTCTTCATCGATATTTCTGTGGATACTGAAACACAATGTGGGGATGCAGGATTGGTGCAGTGCAGGCTTGCCAAAGATGGGCTAAAGTAAGATAAGCATTCAGTGAAGCACACAGCAACAAGGCCACATAACATTATGGATAAAAAATAGTGAATTTGTATTTTTTCAAGATTTACCATGAGCAAATGTATACACAACTTCAAAACAGTCAAGGTATTAAGCACATTCATTTCAATAGAAATTAGTGCTAACCTTTCATTTCCTATTGTAGACCGAAGATAATTTTTTTTTAATTTTAGTTTACTGAAACTTCTTTTGGCACTTGCTACAGTCACTGGTGTAGTAAGCAATATATACAATGCAATGCTCAAGTTGGGGAGCTTGATGTCATCTGCTCTTTCTCTTTTCATTTCTGTGATCCACTTTTATATTGTTTTTTACATGTAAGATGTCATTGAATGTGCTTAGTTTAATTTGTAAGTATATAAATGTAAGTAGAAAAAAAAGCAAATGTTGATAAGATAGTGAGGGTCACAAAGTATTGCCCTGGGCCCCTATCAGGCTTGCTCCCTCACCAGTCAGGGGGTTTGGAGGTAGTACATGCCAGCCATAGAAAAGATCATGATTGAAATCAAGTGATGTGCTGTATTCATTAATAACAGAAAGATATTTAATCTCCTAAGAAAGTTCAATGGCATTGTGATGAGTGAGAGTTTTAATGTTTATTTTGAAATTAGCTTTCCATCTGCTGCAAATGTCCATACACTTTGATAGTGTTCTCTTGTGTGAATTATCATCTCTCTGACACATGACCTTTATCTAGAAATTATTATTATTATATCAATAATTCATAATGGAGGGCTTGTGAGATAATCAGATTATGAAGCTTGGTCTGAGTGGGAATATTGCCCTCTATGGCCTTGGGCATCCAGGCTGAAATGCTGCAGTGATGATAAAATACCCCTCACCTAGCTTGTGATTTCAGAAGGGCTTTAGGATGACAAAAACTTTTGGCTGTTGGATGAGTTGATTTATCATAATACATCTGTGGCAGTGAGATGAAACACTCTATTGAATATCTCTTCTTTTGCTACACTTTTTTACAACTGTTGTGTAAGTTTGTTGAAGGTTGAAAGAGAGAGAGAGAGAGAGAGACTATTATCTGCAAATTTTGGTGCAAAGTTGGTAAATGTTGTGTGACTGTAAGCTATCAGAAGGCATCTTAAGTTGTGATTAGAAAAAGGATTTTGAGTTTTTGAGAATAATAGTCAAACCTGACCAAGTTAATGTGGAATTGTTTTTATTTTAGTTCCCTATATTTTCACTTACCACTTACTCCATCCACTCCCCATTAAATGACAAAATTCTCCAGACTGCATACTCCTATCAGGCAGTACTTGTTTGTACTAGCCATCATGTCTACAATTGTGACTTTCTATATGTCCTTGTTCTTGTGATTAGCCCCATTCTTAATGGTTTGAATCAGGTGAGTTTGAAGTTTGCATGTTGTGGGTTTTATGTTCATGAAAGTTCTTGGGCAACCACTTCTGGATCATGTGGGAGGGAGCAAAGAACCATTGTAACATGCAAGAACATTCCTTCAATTCAGAACTTGACCACTGTTTCCATCACCTCAATGTAAATGGTGACATTGACCCCAAGAACCGGCATGAAAAATATGGCAACTTGACATAGATATTGCTGCTCAGGACCATCACAAATGATGTAAATCTAGTGTTCATCATTGTGGATATCTTTATCGGGTTCTCACAGTTATTCCTCATATTTACCTGTCCAGTATCAAGAAGCTTGCAATTTAAGAGGTATCTGTGATGATTTATGACTTTTAAACATTATTTTTCCATTATGAAGTCATTCCTTATTTGGTTATCTGTGAGTTTGTAGCCCCACACTTCATCACAACCATTGACTTAATATATTATATATATTATAAAAGTGGACATTGAAGTCTACACCCAGAGGCAACAGTCTGTTTCATGTTAAATGCAAATGTCCGGCCACGGCGATTGCATTTAGCATGAAACAGACTTACCTCTGGGTGTTGACTTCAATGTCCACTTTTATATTTACATATGCTCTATACCTAATATTGAGCAACTTAACTCATAAATATAGCATACTTTAAAATTATATTTTATCATATTATATATTTTCTGATATTTTGTAATATAAATTTGATGTAGCAGCAATCAGAATGGTAAAGACTTTAAATAATAAAAATAATCAGGGTTTGAACTCAGAATTAACCAGAAAGAAATTAAATTCTTTTTAATGTTTTTTGTCTGCACAATAAAGTTACTGAGAAACTGGCTATGATTAAGAAGGAAAAGTTGAAGTGACAAAGATAAAGTTTGATATGGGTAGAATAGAAAAATAAATATATACGCATGAAAATAACACCATCTAATATATAAAAAAGAAAAATCCTAAACACAGATATATATATAAATATCTCATATACTTATTGGTATACACCAATCTTATACTTGTATATATATATATATATATATGATATATAATTTTATATATCAATAACAATGTTTCAAAAAATATGAAAACTGAAAAATTTCTTGTGATATGTTTTATCCATTAGAATTTCATCATACTGGGCTTTGATGGCATTGCCACATCTCCACATGGGCACAAAATAAGAGACATAGGTAGTTTCAAAATTTTTTGAAAGAATAATTTTTTGTTGTTTCAATCTAGCCAAATTCATCTGTATTCTTTTTCTTTTTCTCTCCATCACCTTTTCCCCTGACTATCCCACACTGCAACAATATAAAATCTACCCGTATATCACCATTCTTGGTAGATTTTATATTGTCACAGTGTGGGATAGTCAGGGAAAGAGGTGACAGAGAGAAAAAGAAAAAGAATACTGATAATTTTGTCTAGATTGAGACAAAAAATTTTTTCAAATAATATTCTTTCAAAAAAGTTTGAAACTACCTGCGTCTCTCATTTCATGTGCATGTGTAGACATGGCAACATCAATAAACCCCAGTCCAATTAAATCCTAACAGATGAAATGCATCACAAGAAATTTTCCAGTTTGTTATATTTTTATATATATATATATATATGGAGGAAAGATCTATGACAAAGTGGAAAATGTTTTTGTGTGACATGTTTTGTCTTTTAGGACTTCATTGGACTAGGTTTCTTTACATTGATGTGAATACTCATGTGCATGAATGAGAGATGCTGGGAATTTAGCCAATTTAATTTAGATTCTTTTATTTTTATTTTCATCATCTTTGTTATTAAATATCCCACGATAACAGAAAATCTGCCAGGAATGGTGAAATGTAGTAAGAACCTGGATATAAAGCTTTCCTATTTTACTTTGAAAAATTAAGAATATATGTTGTTGTCTTTTTAATAAACATAATTTTTAGATATATCACAATGCTCACTGTTTATTCTGAAAATAAAAATATTCATCATTGGATTAGTTTGATAAATAACTGTGTTTTTCATGAAGAGAAAAAATTAACAAAAGAAAAATTTGAATCTTCAATTCAAAACAATATATATTTTCATTTAATGGTTAAATAATTTTATATTGGTCCATTCTGAATATGCATACATATGATTTATGGCATATAAAAAGCATAATTGAAAAATATTTATTTCAATTTTGGAAATCATGAAATCAGTCATTTTTGATGATAATCACTTAACCAAAAAATAATGTCTGAAACTCTACTAATGGCATATGGAACTAAATCCTTATTATTTATGGATTTTCCAAAATCACTTCTTGGTAACAGAAGAGAAAAAGTGAAAAAATCAAGTCACTTTTCAATAGAATATATAATTGGAATGCCACAATCTGCTAGTTCTGTTTTTACACGCATATCTATTCTTTCACTTTGGGAAAAAGTCAACCATTCTTTCCATGTGGCCACTTTGCCTGGAAAACAGAAAAATAACAAGAAACAATCGATGATGTAGGTACTGTTTGGAGTATCATGTCAAATTTAAAGAATATGTTTAATAATTTAATTTTTTTAAAACAAAGATGCATATTGGTGGTAGATTCAATACATTCAATGTCTGAGATGAAACATTAGGCATATCAAAGCTTTTCATTGTACTGTTTTCTGTGAAAGTTGAGACTATAATAAAAGTTACAATTAATAGCTATTTACTAAAGTTTATTTTGTTTGGTATAAGATCATCTGTTGTTTGCAGAGCTTGAGAAGTGACCCATCTAAGTACGAATCAGATTCCATAAAAAAATAATAAAAAGGTCAAGATAAAAAAATAATTATAATAGACCAGGTTTGTTTATTACAGTTGCTTTTAAGAGAAGTGTTTAAAATAAAAGAAAGCCAGACAGTTAATAAAAAATTACTAATAAATTTGACGTATAACATTTATTCTTTAAACTTTCTAAAAATAGAATGGCTCAAACAAAATCTGGCCAAAATAAACATGGTCAATGGCAAACTTTTTTATGTACAAGATTTGGTTTTCAAATTTCAAACAAAGATACACTTTTTGATTTTTTAGCTAATGGGTAGGGTGACTTCCTTCCACACAAATTTGAAATTTTGGACTCATGTCTGGAGCCTATTCAGATCCCATATAAAGAGTTGAGGTGGTTAGATAAATCAGAATGGCATAAACTAGAGAAGGTAGAAAGACAGAATGATGAGAAGGTAGGACACAGAAGGTAGAAGGATTTGAGGACAAGGATTTCAGCAGTGACAAGCTTAGAACAGGGAGCTGTTTGTGAATAAGAAAGAATTTGACCTGTCACCAGTGGATCAACTAGGTTTCTTACAAAAGAAGTAAGAATCAAAAGCTAAAAGTAAAGTGAAAAATTCCTGAAATTATTAAACTGTTTGAAAAAAATACAAGATTTATATTGATATTATTGTGGTTCCTCTTGAGAACAAATTGGTTAAAAATCCCAGTAACTCTGTCAATTTTTTCAGTTTTGAATTTAAAATACCGTTTTTGAAAGAATATGTATTGTTAGAAACTTTTTTGAAAGGAATGGTATTGTAAATTCTCAAAAGATTTTTTGATTGTTGAAAATTTTATATCTACTTTTATGAGCCATATTTAATTTTTGAACAGGTTATCATGCTTTAATAATAAGGTGCACAAAAGGAGAATTTTGTACAAAACTTATTTGTCCATTTTGTATTCTGTTTGTTAATGTCTTGTCAATAAATGTAAATTTTGATCAAGTTTTACTACAAAATTTCAAGTCTTGTTTGTTGCATTTGTGACTTATGAATAATCAGGAAAAGAGAAGTGACATCCACTCTCTCTTTTAATAAAGAAAATTCTTTTTATTCACTATTGCTTAACTTTATAATACCATGAAAACCAATGCTTTCAGTGAAAAACAATGCATTTACTGTAAATATGAAGATAGGAAACAATCAATTTTAATAATTCAGAAGGGAGATGACTTTGTATTAATCCTATATCAAAGCTTTGCTACACATGTGTATGTGTTTCATGGAAGGGTCTTTTAGATATTTTGTTGTATTTGTATGTCATATAATTGGGGAACCATGGAAACAAAACAAAAATAATGTATTCGTAATTATTGGCAATGTGATTTATAAAAAAATAAAAAGCATCTAGGAGACAGACACAACTAAATGAAGCTACCATTGGAAAATGACTAGAAACAACTAACATCAGATATGAGAAAACATTTAAAGAAGAAGAAGAATAGTCATAGTAAGACAAAATATAACATTAATAGATTCAAAGTGTTGCAGAATTTGATTATATAAAGAATAATGCCACATAAAATTCTTACCTTTCCGATAGAATGAGTAATTTGGTTTCCAGAATTCATCCATTGTTTCATTATTCATGGCAGAATATTTTTCTTTTTTCATTCTATCAAAAGTACACAATTCTGCAATGTCTGCAGCCAGTTCAGGGCTGGGTGGTTTGCCCAAAAAATGCCCTATTTTATTAACAGTCTTCAGCAAATTCTAAACAAAAGAAAGAAACCCTTTGATTCATAACTGCCTAAATTTTTCAGTTAGGACAAAGTACAGGGTAAAACTAATTCATGTATTTCTAAATGGTATTAATACAAAATGAAGATCATTACTCTTATTTGAGATTTGAACTCAAGTTTTATCATATGTGCTTATAATTATTTTCACAACCCCACCCAAGCCCTGCATAAGTTCATTATACTAAAAATACTTTGCCTAACCTGATTTAAAGATCAGTAGAGAAGAATTGGAAAGCAGAAAAAATGCTTATTACAATTTTTTTTTTCAGTTGTTGAAATTAAAAATAATTTTTTGATGGGTTAGATTCATAAATAGACAAAATAATTTGTCTTTTCTTCATCACCTTTTGTCTTTTCTTCATAGATAAATTAATTTATATTGTTTTCCTAAACTGCAAAATATTGGAACAGAAAAATTAACAGTCTTCCAAGATTTGAAATTGATTTCATTTCCAGTGTATACTCTATGCAGATAAAGAACAGAACATATAGTATTTCAAATTTGTTTTTTCATTTGCATTTCCTTTCTTAAAATCCTTAAAGTATTGTAGCAGCAATGTTAATTCCTTAAATATTATGTAGTTATGCATGGTATTTAATTTGCATACCAAAAAATGCAAAATAAAACAAAAGCTTAAAAAAACATTTTAGTTTCTTAATCCATGCTGTAGACACTAGAATCACAGTCAACTCTGACCTATTTGTTTTAATGTAATGGAGTGATATTGTCTGGAGAATAGATTCTTGGTTTCTAGACTAGAATTATTTGCACCTTCAAGACTAGAAAATCCATTAAAGTTCACATGTGCAAAAACACATGAATATTCTATTCATTTATATGCTATGTCACTTCAGAACATAGCAAATTACGACTCTTGGCATATTATTGCTCTATGTACCTCTTGCCTCTTTGTTACCACCTTTTGTATCAGTGGTACTTGTTCTGCCATCCATTTAATTATGTTATTTGCTGCTGCTCTGCTTATCTTATGTTCTGTATATCCAATGAGTGTTCTCCACATCTTCTTTCCTCATTATGTGCCCCACAAGTTTAGTTGTCTTTTGATTGTTAGTAGCAGAAATAGACATATAAATTAATAAAATAAATTATTCCTATCTAATAAAACACATTGAAAACCTGTTCTTAAACAGGTTCAGAAATTGCTTAAACTATAAGTTAGACTAATTATTTTTGACGCTATAAAAACTTTAAATTCTTTAAATTTTAAGATCAATTTTTGTTTTAAGTACCAAATTATTTCATTTTAAACAATGGGAATAAATATTTCTTTTAGTCATTTTGAAAAAGTTTGTATCATATAGATTTTAAATTGAGGTACATTTTAGAGGGAATTAAATCAGTTTTTCTAAAAATGGAATAGAATTTTTATTTTTAAAATCTTATTTCTATAACAAATATATACATATATAATTTTTTGTGTGTCCACTGTTTGCTTACCTGTGATGCTTCTTCATAGCTGACAACCAAGCAGTTAGGATTATCTTTGATAACTTGCCACCATTTATTCATGTAGTCAAAATAATCTCCATATGAGACTAAAAATTAATTGTAAAAGTTATTATGTGACATGTTAAGTTTATTAGGACAATCAGAATGTAAATAATAAATTAATCAGTGTAAGTAATTGCTAACATTCAAACTTAAATTTAATTGTAATTAAATCACTCGGATTGAATACTAAAGATCTTTCCAGGGACCTTGACAAGTTAATGGTATGCAGTGGGATCTAAATACAAACAAACTACATAAAATTGTTTTGGTAAAAATTGTATTGAATTAGAAAAATAAAATTAATTTTTTTTTCAGGAATGAAACAGGTAAATATTTTAAAAATTCAAAAAACATCAAGGAAGGTATTCAAATTTTGTTGGTAAATGAAAGCATTATCCATACAGCCATAAAAAATTATGTTAATTGCTTATCTCCATGAAAAAATTTAGATTATATAAAACTCAAAATTTACTCTCTAGTGATTTTCTGGGTTTGATATTTAAGTCGTTTATCATTGCAAAATATCCTGACTTAATTGATGCTTGCTTGCTGGATCTATGGAAATTTCACAGGTTTTGATAACATATCATTCTCATAGGGTTTTCAAATTAGGTTCCAAATAGTGAATTCTAGTACTATTAAAATTTAAATTGATTTTCTTCTCATGAATAGTTCAAATTAGCTAAGCTTATTTTAAAAAGTAACTCCCAAATTTGCAAATCAGGAAATTCAAAAATAGCACTGGTCTTTCAAAAATAGTGCAATATTGCAATCCTGCATTTTTCATATGCATATAATTCTGTAATTTCTAAGGGAAGAAGTCTTTGATATGCATATTAAATATAAATTTACATGTATAAAGGATAAAGTTTTCACAAAAATATTTTCCATGGCATGATACTGGTAGTTCCAATCTAGAGCAATGTATATTTATTATATAAAAATGTGGCACATAGCTAGATGCGGAAAGTGGGTGAAAGGCCGATTTTCTCTAGTTCTATCTTAACCTAGCTAGTCTCACTCATTGACCTATTCATACAAATAATTTTCCATTCACCATAACATCACATTTACACCACAGTGAACAAAATACTTCAGGTACTCAATGAAAATCCTAACTTAAAATTTATATGTAGATTTTTGGGGGGTGAGGCAAAAATACTAACACTCCAATCATTTTTATAAAATGAAAAATATATGTACAACAAACTAAACAAAACCGTATTAGTATTTGAACTCTCCCCACCCCAAAACTACACGTGGCAGAAAATTTCAGTTAACTGGACGAAACTATGCAAGACTTAAAACGAAAAACTGATCCATAGAAAGTCCTCTCACACCCACCAGATAACTGAGAATTCTGTCACCTAAAAGGGGAAGGGGGTGGGTATAAAAACGAAAAGCGGATGACAAAGACTTAGCTATGGTATGCGCTTGCATACTCTAGCTAAGTTAAGCTAAGTAAGGCAACTAAAAACGACAGTCCTAAAGTATCCTAACATGAACTGGAATGCCTGATAATTTAGGTTAGAGGCTCAAAATCCTCTTGCTTAAGTAGAATCCAACAACCACTCTAGGCCAGCACTTCTCACTTGCACCAAGTGCGAAACTCTCACCCACCTTTAGCCGGATTTCAATGAAGAGAGTCGCACCATTTCCACTATGATCTTAACTGATGTTTAAAAAAAGAATCAATTGAGAACAGGAAAAATCCTCACCTCCATGAAACTCCATCTGCCTCGTCGTCCACACTACGACTCGCATAATGCCGAGTAAACACACGTGCACGTAGTGCTGATCCTTATCCAGAGACGATACCACAGACAGAACTGGAAGTCAGTTCATGATCAGCGTCTTGGACGGAAAGATTTTTTGTCCTGGGATAAAAACTTTCCGTCCAAGACGCGGATCATGTAGCTATCAGTCAGCTCACCCAGCAGACGCACGACACTTCAGAGAAAGAAGGTATGTACTATAGACCTCTCCAAATCGCCACAGCGCGCACACTCGCCGCACAAAGCTACTTGCCGACCGAACGTCCCTTCGCAACAACAGCCAGGTGAGTGATGCCTCGTTGTTGTTATAGCATTTAAACTCTGACGCCCGTCCAAATGAAGCGAAACACCTGTTTCGTAAAGCCGAGCTCGTCAATGAGATCATCTTTAGCAGCACCTCCCACTAATTTGATATAATGCCTGGCTGTCCTCGAAGTGATCCTTATAGTTATAGAATGGCGTTTTGATACTCCTGATAAAAAGAGCATTCAGCTCAGGGCAATTGACTGGCCGCCCTCTCGTCCATATGCACACTTTACAAGGACAGAAAAGATTGGCGGTCGTCTTCCTTCCAGAATTCGCCATAACTGTCCTCTTCCAGGAAATACAAGAGGAGCGCATGTTGGCGAATCTCAACGCTCGGCCTTCAGCAGGACAGAGACAGCAGGCCGCGCGACATACCAAATGAGACTTGACTCCCCAGAGGAAGTAAAAAAGTCTGGAATTAAATCCATTAGTTCAGCATTTAAGAGTGAAAGAACGTAGAGTCGGCAAAGGAGAATCGGGTAAATGTACGAAGCACAAGCTTCCTCCCTCCCCTTCAAGGAAAGATTCCCCCAAGTCTCCAGATGTAGTGCAGCCTCGACCTTCTGAGCCTACGACCAGTTTATCTCCAGCTGTAGGCCGGAACCAAAGTAGATATTAAGTATTTTGACCGGCCCAACTGAGGCCCCGGGAAGAATAACTTCCTTCCACACACTTTTTGCTCCCGCCACCGTCTCATACCGCATATTTCTTTGTTGACTTAATCTATTTCAGAGATTTTCTTTATAAACACAGACACATCATCGGTATAGGCGAAGTACCTAACTGAGATCGTAGCACCAGGCAACGAGATTCAGCGAAGGACTTGATTCGTCTTCAGAAATGGCCCCAATGCAAGAACGTCAAGCATAGGCGGAAGCGGACAACCCTGACGAGTAGACAAGACAAGGTGAAATTTTTCAACCTAATTCCATTTACTTTTTTATTTCCACCAACGCTTCAGGGATTAATACAAGAAACGGATCCAGGAGCGAAAATACGGTCCGAAACCAGCAGAAACAAAAGCAGCTTCGAGAAATCGATGGTCAACGCTATCAAATACCTTTTACTGATCAAAATTGATCAACGTGATTTACCGTCGACTTTTCAATGATCAAGTGAACCAAATGAAGGTTGTTCTGAATAATACTGCCCTTTACAGAACAAGCCTACCCGGAACCAATCAGACTGGATAGAACAAGCTGCAAACGGTTAACTATGATTTGCCAAAATCTTTAACTCTGCAATAAGCACAACTAAAAGGCGAAAATTATCTATCTCTTCACCTACCATTTTAATTCATACATAGCAGCTTGATGACACATTTGATGAAGCGTTGGGGTATATTCCCATTCTTCAACCAATAGTTAAACAACAATACCAGCAGAGGAATAAACACGGGCGATTGCCTCAAGTACACTTCATAGGAAAGACCAACTATCCTTGCAGTCTTAACTCGGGCAATCTGTTTCAGCGCTTCCCAGATTTCCCTTTCAGTGATGGCCCTTCTCACTCAGTCGCTTCAGACAGAGAAAGTTGGCTAGATAGGTGTCGAATTTAACAGGACTCAGTCCAGACTCATTGGTGAAGAGCTTCTGAAAATATTCGTCGCCTCGGAAGACATTCTTTTTAAGAGAGCAATTGGTAAGCAAGGATGCCAGCTCAGCCCTAGTTAAGGCTACTTTCTCACTATAGCTTGATTTGATGGCAGCCTATAATCTAGATTCTATCTAGGTTGAGCCGACTGATATTACCAACAGCCAACAACCCAATCAGAGACTTAAGATTACCACACCACTTATTTCTAACCATACTTCCCGTCAGTTCCCATTGTAAGGTTAATAATAACTGAGCATGAAAATGACGTGTTGGATTTCCAATAACCAGTCAATCTAGCCTAAGGCTTATCTAAGTTTATCTGCACCTAGACGAGACTATGATCCGAGTAAACTATCGAATAAAAACTTGAACACCATAAGAAACCCACATTAACTCTCTTAAGCAACTCCCGGTCCATGTCGCTTGAATGAACTACCGTATCCGGGCCGCCCACGCTAATTCCTGATGTTCATTACCAAACCTATCAACCAGATCAGATCCATCGATAAAATATCGAAACGGTTTCACATCCGTGTTGTTTGTACCCGATCTCTTCCCACTACGATTTAAATCGGGATCGAGGACGGTGTTCCAGTAACCCGCTAAATCTACCTACCGAGATGTCATTACAAAGGGCTCGACCTGCCGAAAAAAGTTCACTTGCTCCGCTTTGTCGTTGGGCGCATAAACCCAAATGAAGCGAAGCGTCTTACATTTTGTGGTAACGTCCAAAACACAAAGCCTTCCGTCCGGATTCGTGAACACAAGACCATAAGACGCCGTCAAGGACTTGCTCACCACTCAAAAAACTCATCTGGAGCAACTATCAATATGAGCTGAGTAGAGGCGAAATCTCTTCGACAGAATATTCTCATAATCGCTTGGAATCAGATGGGTCTAATGCAAACAACAAGCATGCACCCTTCGATACCCTGTCCTTAGACTATGGCATTCAATGTCGTCAACCAAAGAGTCATTGTGAACGATTTAAGGTTGAGAACCGTCCTTATAAATCACCACCTTCTCACATGGATCCTACACTCATCCCAGTTTTGATGGTGTCGTCTTGAGATATGCCACCGATATCCCAGTGAAACTTTAGATTTAACACTTTCAATAGGGAGGGGTGAACCAAAAATTGGGACCCTCCCGCAACAAAAACGTATCAGTTTTTGTTTCATCATTATCAATGATGGCGATTAGGAGCTCCATCTGGAAACTTTTGTTCGACTCCTTGATGACGCCCCACGCCTGCCGTACTCCCGATCCTATGCGGCCGACTGTGAGGACTCTCTTCCCCTTCAAGAATTTGTTAGGGTCCTCCAAATCTTTTCCCTCACTTCTGCATAGACAGGAGTACTTTCAATGTATTAATCCCCCTTCCAAATTCTTTCACCCGCCCATCATTTTCACTGGTAACACGGCAGATGCTCTTCCCCGTGTTTTATTCAGGCTTCACCTTTCTTCTTTTTTCTTTGAGACTCCTCCGGGATCACGTAGTCCTTCTTGGCTTGGGATGAGCCAGGGGTTTTTGTCTTGATTAGGGGTTTTATTTTCAGAAGACGAGACGGCCTTCAGTGAAGGAAACGACTGCTTCTGTTTCTGCTGGGACAGGGAAGATGGGACAAAGGATGAAGAGCGAACCATCTTTGATGAGGATGATGATGGTGGAGGTGTAGATGGCAGTTCATTCTCAAGATCCGCCTTCAGCTTTCTGATATTTTGTATTTTATTCCAGGACGGATCCTGGTCGAGTGAAAGTGAAACTGTATGTGTTCTTAGCCATATAATGTTTAGGGAACTGAAGTTCCGCTGTTTGGACATTCCCTTGCCCACAGCATGCCATTTCCCTTTCCCTTTGTTAGATAAAGTGGTATCGGGAAAGGCAGGACCCAGCAAAGATATTACCAGCAGTTTCCCGAAGGCTGATTCTGGTTGCAGGCGTAGCGGAATTTGAAACGGAGGTCACAGGGTGATTTTTGTCGGTGTGGGGCTGAGCAGGAAGGCGCCAGATGACCGTCTGGCCATACTTCCAGTATGTTGTCTCTTTACCTGTCACAATGACAGGTAACTTTCGCCCACCATTATCCAAACAGTTTGGAACAGAGCCAAATTCCTGCATTGTCAACATAGTGTTGAAACTATATTATCCTAGCTGATAATTTGGTCATACGCTTCAAGATAAACAGCCAGCACCTCTCCCTTTACATGTGGTGGAACTTCTGGTCTTTTGCAAGCCCCAGGGCCTTGAAAACGGTGTCTTTTGTAGAGCGACAAATTTTGCGCGTATGCCTGTCGACCACGAAGACAAACACAGTTCGCTTTTCAAACTTTTGGACTTACTACTGTGGGCCCACCAAAAGGCCACTATCTTTAAGAAGATGGACGTACCCATTGACCGTCTCCAAGATTTTCACAATGCATGTTGGCAGGATTCTCAACCACTGCACAATTGGTCTTCGTGCTTGTCTGCTTCTTTACCTTTTTGGGAGGTGACTGGTCGTTCTTTGTTGATTCCTTAGGAGGCGACTGGTCTTGATTGGCAATCTCCACCTTGGGAGCTGACTGAGTCTTTTTGTTAACCTCTTTCTTGGGTAGTGACTTGGTCCTTCTGGTGGTATTTTTTTGGAAGTTGAGACCTCTCACAATATCCTTGGGAGGCATCTGTTCTTTTCTTCGAAATGCTAACTCCTTTGATTTTTCCTCTTTTGGGGGCACAAGTTCCTTTGTCGGACCGCTTGGTCGCATTTTGAAGCACTTTCTTATCCGACGGAACCTCCTTGAAGGCGGACCCCTAAAGGTCCTTTTTGAGCAACCTTCTGTCAGTCATTCCAAACAAAAATCTCTAGCGAAAAGGGGAGAAAGTAAAAAGTATTTCCGTCCTGGAAAAAAGTGGCAACAGAAACAACTTCAAAGAACAGAAAAAGGGTAAAAGCCAGAAAACTTTCAAAAACAAAAAGCCAATCATGAGAAATGACTGTAAAAACACCCTCCTTCCTAAATTTATTGACATCTCATACAGATGCATGCTAGGATTTCATCCTAACCAATATGATATACCACTTCTCGGTCTCATTCACCATATTTTTGTTCTTTCTTGTCTTGAATTCAGAACACTACAATCACTTGGTTGTATCCCTTTCTTACCATTTGCCAAAAAATCAGGGAATTATCTAATTCAAATGAAGTTTTCAGTACTTATTCGTTAATAAATGATTTATTTTACTGAATAGGTTATTCTATTATCAAAATCTCGTGTGTACTTTTTTATTTGGCGGGTGTTCACCCAATTTCTTTACAGGTCTATGAAGAAAAACTCTGAAGGTATTAATTCATTTAAAACAAATATGCATTATCACGTGTGAACATACGGGAAATTCGTCCCGTATCTTATCAAAAATAATTCGATAAAACTGGAAGAAATAATGTTTGGAGAATTGGGGCTTGCATAATTTAGTAAAAAAGTTATTTTCTTTCAGGATGTATAGAAATAAAACTAAACTTAATATTTATTTTTAAAAATACTTGTAACATTTCAGTGCAATTTTGAAATTCACTGTTTCTGTTAACTGTTCACTGTTTCTTTTATTAAATAAATGTTTGAAGATTCAAAAATGTAAAATTTAATGCCACTTTCAAGTGTACAAACGTTTTTAAAGAATTTTCTTTTCTTTTTTTTTATAGCAACTGTTAGATTATTTATTTTATATGGACGTACAAAAAGGAAATAATTCTGATATCTTGCTCTGACTGACTACTATTTGAAGAGTAATTTCATATCTCCCGTTCAGCCAGTTTTTGTGTCTTTTTTGTGTGTTTTCTTTTCTCGTGTGTCTAGGTTTTCCTGCGTTTATTTACATATTTTCCTATACAAGAACCAATACTTACTTCAGCAATTAAATATAAATTGTTCTTTTAAGTTTTTTTTTATGTTTGTCTCATATTCCCTCGCATAATTCGTTCTCCTCGCCTCCAAGAAAACTTTCAAAATTACGACGAAACTATTTCATTCGCATTGAAGAATGCTTTGTACTGTAATTTTTCTAGAATATACTCTTAGAATATTTTTTTACATTAATCTAACACAAATTACATTTACGCTATATTTTTTCTCTAGGTAGCGCCTTAATGCCTTCAAATTTATTCATTATACTAAGTTTAATAAAAGCGTATGGAATAAAATATTCTTAAATTATTGGTTACATAAGGTTGAAAAATTATTTTTAAACACAAATAATAAATTCTTGATTATTGCACTGCTGGCCTTTCATATTTCTTTAGGTTTTATTTTGATTTTTTTGTTGCGCACATTTTGGACAGGCGGAGGCTTACACAATTTTTTATTTTGTCCTTTGACATCACAAGCTACCGTGCGTAAATAAAATGTTATCTTCTTTCTGTTTTAAGCAAAACTGAAGCATTACTTTTAAAAAATTCAGTTAATCTTTAAATGTACTAATAGATTTCTAAACACATCTCTAGAACAAATATTGGATTTTAAAGAGATATTTACATTTGTTATTTAGATTTTTAATGGCGGTTCGATGCGTCGATGAGTGACGGAAAAATGGGCCAATGTTTTAAAAATGTCTAAAAAGTTTTACATACAGAAATTAATTTTTGTTTTAACTCGGATTAGCTTAGTCTATAGGTATTAAATCCTATTTTCAACACAATTACATACGTACAAACTTTATTTTCTTTCCAGTAAAAAACAATACTACAAACATACGAAAAAAAAGATTCCACAATGCCACACATACCATTTAAATTAAAGTGTCTGTTGGTTGGAAATTAATATCACCATGTGAAATATTTGACCAATCAGAGAAAACTAAAACCCTATCTTTCTCGAGCCTACTTTCGGGAAAAAATTCTTTCGACTTTCACGAGCAGAGATGCAATCGTTCAAAGACAAGAGTAGACGTGATTACATAGCCCTCACCCCAGTGCGTGTTGAAAGAAACATGTGGCGGCGACTTGAAACAAATCATCAACAACATTAGAGACGGTCAGTGAATCTTCGCTGACGAGCATGTGTCGGTGACTTAAAACGAATCATTTCCAACAAGAACAACAGAGACGGTCAGTCAATATCCGCTGGCGATCAGTTTTTTTTTCTTCTCAATCACAGATTTTTACGGTGGACCAACTGCTAAAAGTCTTTTCTAAGCTTTTTCTTTGAACCAACTACCCAAAGACTTTACTTCAACTAGAGACTAGTTTTACTCTTTTTCAATTGGTTTGCATTCATGTACATATGTTTTAAATACAAATGATATATTTAACAGGTATATCCATGTTTTCTTTATTTTATTATTGTTTGGAACCAGACTTTCAGATTTTTAAAATAAAAAAAACCCTGGATGACAGAGAATTTCCTACAAGACCATTGTCTTTCAAATAGAAACGAAATTTTAGTTCAAAGAAGACATTTAAAATGCATTATTCGTAAAGGTATCTTAAAAAATCTTGAGAGTTCGGAGGCACTGATTGACCCGTTAATATAAAAATAAAGATATCGCCTGAATGTTTGAAATGCCACAAATTTCGGTGGGACCCGCTTTGAACCACTCGATATGTATTTAAAGAAACAGTTTTGTTGGCTTCGTCAAACTAATGTTCCTTAATAGACCCTACCGTCATAACATCAGATGATAAGGAAGATGAAAACAATTATCATTTGAAAGTTTCTAGCTCGACAAAACATTTGTCTCTCCATCTGAACAGAGATTAAATGTTAAAAAATTCTGGCAACAATTCTCAGTTTCATATTTCTTTGAATTCATTTGTCTCGAAATTGAGATTCACTATTGTTGTGAGGGAGAATAATTTTCTACAAGATTTGACATGCCCGTCTGATGAAAGACATAAAAATACTCCTACATCAGGAGGAGCAGCAGTAGCTTTTGCTGAAAACAGTTAATAATTCACGCCTATACATTTCCCCCCTAATTTCTATTCTACATTATGTTTCCGTTACCAAAAGGTAATAAACTTGTTAAAAACAATTCCAGTTTTCTACTGTAGTTTTTGATAACTCAGTTACAACGACTATATATTATAATTTTTACCCCTCAGGTTCATAGTGAGAGGCTAAAATTAAAATCTGTATTTTAATGTCATTTTAATGATTTTTAGTTTTAACTTATATATCCCTTCTTTAAATGATTTAAATGTGTTCAAATTTCAATTTGTTTTTGAAGTAGTTGTACTTTACAAATGGTTTGTGTGTCACGTATATTGGAAGAATTTGTTTATAACTAAAGTATTGGTTGTATTGTAAAAGAAGGGGGAGTTTGTTTTATAATATTCAATGTTTTATAAAAAACAGAATTATTTAAATGCCACACAATGCACTAAACTTTTATAAGCCAGTTCCCTTTTGAATAATGATTTTGAATGATTTTCTTTAAATTCAATAAACTTTTAAAATGTATGACTTGTAGTCTTTCTGTGCTACTACCGTAAAAGAAATTGTGTGCTGCTCATTTTCTTTGACTGCCTTTCATTTATTTTGTTTTTTTAATAATCTACTTTAATATATCTATCGAAATCTCTACCAGGTTAGGTATGTGGACAAAGCCTTTTTATAACATGAATAATGCTAACATTAAACACGTAAAACATGAAAATCTACCACATTTGGGTTAGTCTTTTTTCGGTCAATTGCAGATACCAATGAAAGCAATGACGATACGTACGCTGAACCCATTATAAACATTCAACATGTTGAATTAGTAAATACAAAAACATTTCAGATATTTTGGTATGGTTTAGGAAGCTTTTATGTCATTAAATACAGTACATCAAATCACAAATCAAGAAATTCTATGACTTTATCATCAATCAAAAATAACCTGTGACTGTACATTATACAGCCTAATGGCAATTTGTGAATAAAGCTAACTGAAATTAAAATCAAAGAAATACTAACCAGAGAATTAATAATAACTGACACTACTTCATCGTATAAATTAAAAAATATTACATTACTACTTCAAATTTGGTGAAGCTACATTGTTAGCTTTGAAAAATAGCTGCCAATAAATCACTTTCCATTAATTTGCTTGGCAGCATTCAATTAAGATAAACTTCCCGTGAAAAAGACATGAGTGTCCGTATTTCACTGGAGGCTTATTCTTTATTTCAATCCATGTTGTTTATTAAAAGTTATAGAATACTGGTTCGCTCATTAAACGGTATAGAATAATGATCTGATTAATAACGAAAGTCAAATGTAAGAAGTACGAGTCAAAAATGACAGTAATGATCATGCACACTAAATAATTTGAAGTAATAGGAGACAAAGATTTTTCTAGGTATTTGATTTCTTTTGAGCCTTAATATAATAATTATAATAATCAAGTACATCAAGTATTTTGAAGTAACAATAGTAATAGTGGGTGTGATTACCAAGTAATTCTCATTGTCCTGGCAAATGCAATGTAAGGCTGTTGCTCAAAATGGTGTTTCAATGATCTTAGTTATTTGGATTTGGAAATAGGAGACACACTGTCTGGGTATTTGATTTCTTTTGTACCTCATTCCCTTTACATTTCTTCCCTATTATTTATTATGATTGCTACTTTGCTAGTCTTACAAGCAATTAAAAATCATCAGTTGGAAATAATTTGAAAATCGTTGTAGGCGATTATCTCCCTTTTGTCGAGGTGAAGTCACATGGATCACGTGACGGTCGCTTGGTGACGTCATTTTACAGTGTGAAGAAAGTGGTCAGTCAGTCAGCGTCCAGGTGTCAAACTGAGCAGTTGCTTTTTTAGGCCGGGCCCCTCGACTTGAGCTGAAGCTAAATCAGCTACGTGGCGCAGTTAACAAGCCTATGGTGCCGGTTTCATATATCTCCACATGATATAGAAAATATCTCCCTCTCGCAGTCCTCATGTTGGAAAAACCTATGAACTGTTGAACACGACGCGATATGAATATGCAAACAAATATAAAATGTTCATTTCTCGCACAGCACAATGCCTATAAGAGGATGAAATGCACGCAACATTTTCCACGCGAACCTAGTCGCATTGATAAATTATAAACCATAGCAAAGTTACATAAACGTCAAAAATTTCGTCAGTCCTTTCTGGTATAAAACCCCATAAATTGGTGTTCACGTCGTGAAAAATAACAAAATATTAACTAACGACTTTTCTAACGTTTCAACGAAATACACTTTTAACACGTATTTCTTATCATGGTAAATGTCGGAACGGAAAAGACAATATTATTGTCACAGAAATGTTCAAAACAAAAATCTTGTAATTGTATAACATGCTGCTAAATAATTGCCATTTCTTGGTGCTTAACTACGGACTTCACGACGTTTGCTTGAAACACGTCTCAACCTAGCTAGTAACTTTTACTTGTGGATTTTTCTCCATCCACGTGTTCATTCAGAGGTCGTATATAAGGACAATTTCCTTGATTTCTGCTGGCTTCTTTTTACCTCTATTTTAACTTTTACATAACAAGTTGTGTTTGGCGATCGATGTCTCTCCTACTGGCGTAGAAAATCGACGATCGTTGGAAACTAGTTTTTAATTTTTGTTTTCACAACAAAACCTCCCTGTAGAAACCAAATGTAGTGGCTTTGATGCTTTCCTGTTAAAGATATAATACCAGTAATTTGTGGAAGAATAAAAATACCAACAGCTCTAAAAACTTCTTCAAGGCAACAAATCTTGAAATTTTCGAAGATAAATGTTTCGAACACTGAGTTGGAAATATTGCGCGACTAAGCCAAGTCATATACGTAGCAGCCACAATACAGAGGACTATTCAAGATCCTGAAGAGACAAATTTAATTTTTAAATATACGCGCTAACGCAAAACAAAATATTTGTTTGAACAGGATGAATCCAACGTTTATGGATGCTACATGACTGAATGAGGACACACCAGTAACAACACTATCGCCAGTAGTATCAGATTTACAAGACAGACTGTGACAAGGTCCGGGCGTCATATTAGGCGGCCCAGTCGTTTTTTGTTTTTATTTCATAATTTGTTTTCTGTTTTTGCAGTGCATTCTTTTTCGTATGAACTTTTGCATAGTACTAGCAGAGAAAGAATTTTTTGTGCTATTAAATGGACACTATTTAAACATTATAGTACTTTTTAATATACATTGCAGGCATATTTCTTTTTTATATTGTAGTTTCATAAAGTATATTCCCGCATTTCTATTATATCAACAACAAGCAGACTAAAATAACTCATGGCAGGTTCTAGAACCTATTTATGGAGAGGGTTCGTGTAGGGATACAAAAGGTATCTTCCTTTGGTCGAGATGAAGTCACGTGGACCACGTGACGGCCGCTTAGTGTGACGAAAATGTTCACTCATCTTCCAGGAGTTAAACCCCTCTGAGGTTAAATCTGCTTCAATCAGACACATCACCAGATATAGAAAATATATCTGGATCCCAGTCATGTTGGCAAAAACTCAGGACTCACCGTTTCCCGTTTTCGGAATATATGGACTTATCATTCTAAATAAACAAAATTACCAGAATGATACTTACCCTTTTTTCCTATAAACAATTCAAAGTAACTGTGAAATGTTCCATTATAATGATTCTGTTGCATTCCATATGCTTGCTTATAGGAAGAAACGACCACATCTTTAGGATTGCGTACTATAAAGATGATTTTGTTCTGGGAGAGAACGATTTCAGGCAAAAACTGAGGTTGGACATGAGTATTAAACAGGCGTGGTGGGGACATTTCTGAAAAATTATTGGGTGGAACAAAATCAATCATGAATTCTTCTTTGATTACCTGGATCCTCTCAGCTTTCTCCTTCAAAAGCATGCTTGCCACTTCCCACATCCAGTGCGTACCTAAAATAGAATACACACCAATCATTGTTATTCGTCAGTTGAATTCAAGAACTGGTAAAAAAATGGTTGCTGAAGACATTAGATTTATAATACCCAAAAATTCATACACAGATGTCCCCAAGGACACATGGCACAGTGGATAAAGGCGATTGTTAGATCCAGTGACAGGACCCAAAGAGTGTGAGTTCAATACCCGGTTAAGGCGGTGGAGAACTTGGAGACGGGAATTAACAGGAGATAACTGATAACTGACATCCATTAGACATGGCAACTAGAACAGTCTACCCCAGTGAGCGAAATAAAGGGTTCAGTTCGACATTCCAACCACCTGAAGAAGGCCGGAAACGTTGTAATAAATATGACACCAAAGATGAGGACAATAGTCCGAATAATGTAAATAGTATGACAGAGAGAGAGAGAGAGAGTCTGGGAAACATACACACACACACGCATATTTTTTTTATTGAAATTGGAGTAGATTTGAATAGCGAAATTAAATCAGAGCATTTTGTTTACTGATGCGGAAATCTGATCTAGGGCACAAGTTGTACCCATTGAATCTGGGTCATCAGAAGACAATGGAAATGGCTTTTTAACACTTCCAAAACAAAATTGCTCTCTTTTAATCGTCTGGGAGAATCTTTTATTGTTTTCCATCAGCATGGCTTATGCTAACCTCCAGAAAAGTGATTCCTTGTAACTTCTCTGGATAGCATTTTCTCTGACATGAAGTGGAAAGATTATATTGAATCACTTGCTAGGATAGTTGGTTCACTGTTGACGGGCTAGACATTTTTTCACCAGAATTTATCTTATATATTTATAAGTCTATCAATCGTCCATGAATTGAATTTTGCTGTCATATTTGGTGTGCTTCTGATGTAGAGATTCTTGATAAAATACAAAAAACAATCTGAAATGTTATTGGCCCTGACTTGGCATCTCGGCTTCATTCACTTTCCCACAGCCGTAATGTAGCTTCCCCGAGCCTTTCCCGTAGTTTCATGGTAATTGTACTGATGAGCTTTCTTCTTTAGTACCTAGACTTTATGATTTTAAGCGTATTACTAGATTGGCAGCAAGGTTTCATCGTCTTAAAGTTGAAATGACTATATGTAACCGTAAGTTATAAGCTAACAGTTTTTTCTTCTCGCTTGTGGAACTCTCTTCCGGCTTCCTGCTTTCCAGTCAACTTTGATCTCCAAAAATTTAAGAGCAGTGTTAATCGTTACCTTCTGTCTTCTTAATTCCTGTTTTTTTTTATTGTTCTCTCTGCTTAATACTGTTTTCTTTTTCTCGTATTCTCTTACACTCAGTAGCCTCTTGTGTCTTAGTTGTTTTATTGGCTTTCTTAGGGTGAAAAGATTTTTAAAAATTACCTTATACGAACACATCATGATGTGTAGTATCAATTATGAACTTATGGAGGCATCTCTAAGCTTCCGCTTACCACCTTACAACTGTTCTAATTTTTTTGCAGTTGCAAGCACTATTTGCAGTAAGAAAAATTGTGGAATCTTTACCGCCGTTGGTGTTGAATGAAGACTCAGATATTACGACACGCTGAAAGCAGCGATAATAAAGAGAATGGGTGGATCAGAAGAATCCATGCTTCAAGAACTCTTAACAACATAGAAATTGGAGACAGGACTCCTTCACCATGAATACGTATTCTCACGTTATGACACCGGAAGCCATTGCATCCAACATGCCAGCGTTTTCATAAAGTAATAAAGACGACCGAAAAACATTTTACTGTGCAGAAAAATGGCAAAAAATGACACTGTTGCTATTGACAAACTTCACTTGCATCAACAGAATACAACCACTCGGGCAAAAACATCAACACAAAAGTGACCAACTTCGAGACTGCAAAAAGGAATGACTAGCAACAAACAACATCGCAGCAAACAACCACACAAAATATACAACCAAAATCTTGTCGAAAAGTATCATTACAATGACACATCAAGTCCTATATTAGGTACTACCCTTTTGGTGACTATATTCGCATTAAATCTAGAGTGAAAAGTACTGTAGCTGATGTTAAACCCTTTTGCTAAACCTGCATTCGTTAAAACCCTATCAGCAAAAGTATAACCCCTTTCAGTTTTGGGATGTACTTAAAAAGAAAATCGGAGCATGCGTGCTGTGGACGAGAAGAGGCTCTTTCTGTTGGTATGTCCTCTGCTTTTTTCAAGGCTCTCTTAAGCGTGTCCACAAACCTTTCGGCTTGCCCGTTAGATCGTGGATGGTATGGTGCTATTTTAATATGTTTGACTTGATAAGTAGCACAGAATTTTTGAAAGTCGCTCGAGGTGAATTGGGTACCATTATCCGTTACAAGGCAATCTACCACGCCGAATCTTGCGAATAACTTGTGTAGACAATTAATAGTGTTTTCCGTCGTAGGGTTTTTGTATCTGAAAACTTCTGACCACTTGCTAAAGCTATCTACTGTTATCAAGTCGTAATATCCATCTATGGGTCCTGCATAGTCCGCATGGATTCTAGACCACGGTCTGTCCACCTTAGGCCATAGTTTTTGTATAATAGGTGGTGCCTTTGCTGCCTCAGCACAGCCTCTACATTTTTCTACCATTTGAGTAATGTCGTTATCCATATTAGGCCAGTACACGAAACTTCTCATAAACGCTTTCGTACGATTTTTCCCTGGGTGTCCTAGATGAAAATCCTTCAGAATTTATCTTTGAAAAGATTTGGGTATGACCACTCTCTCATTATAAAGTAATACGTGATCACAAATTGAAAAACTGTCCGCTAGATTTCTTTCTTCTTCTATTTTTCTCTTTGAACTTCGTATGAATTCATCCATTTCAGCTTCTCTTCTGATTTCTAACAAGGTCACTGGTAATTCCCTTACTGTTCGTCTTCAGCTCGCAAAGCCGCTATTACAGAGTCTTCCAGAGGTTCGCATTTCGCAGATACCAATCTAGATAATCCATCCGCATGACCAATTTTCTTTGACGGTAGGAACTCTAGTTTGAAATTATAATTCAATAATATAGTTCCCCATCTCAGAAGTCTGTTGGCTGTGTAAATTGGTAGTCCTTTTTTCGATTCGAATATAGTGAGAAGAGGTTTATGGTCAGTTTGAAGAGTAAACTCTCTTCCATATATGTATCTGTGGAAGCGAGTTATGGCGAATATTATGCCTAACGCTTCTTTCTCAATTTGCGAATAATTCCTCTCTGCTGATAACAACGATCTAGATGCGTGAGCTATAGGTTTCCTTGTGCCACCCTGCATCTTGTCTAATATACAAGCTCCCACTCCCATTGCACTTTGAGCATGTCCCAAATGTTGATGCTGCGTGTGCTAGCCTTTATGCTCAATAACTGCAGCAAGTATATGAAGTTTTGAAAGCCCAATATTCAGCATTGATCAATCGAAGACGCGCACTCGTACATTATGACAATGCTCCAGCAAACACCGCCAATGTGTTCAAGCGCAAACTTGAAAGGCTGGAAGTGCTGCCTCAACCTGCCTTCACTCCAGAACTTGCACCATTAGATTACTACCTTTTCCAAGTCATGGATCCTTTCCTGTGCGAACAGAATTTCAACAATGTAGATGAAACTGAAAACATATTATATATTTATTATAGTGGAAGACACCTTGTCTAGATAATAGACTTTCCCACCTATTATAAATAGGAGTCAGTAGGTAGTCGAGAGAGGAGTAAGTTATCAGCGACCACAACTCGATTACTCTGCGTAACATTTATTTACAAGTTCCTAACGTTTCTGTACGTTTACCCCATTTAGGACGCATAAGTTCTATTGTGGAAATAACTCCACAACAATATTATATATAATATGCCTCTCGATCACCCAAATGGTATATGTGTGGAAAGGAGTTTCTGGCATAACGATGGCAGCAGGCAATAGTAGGTACCGCCACGGACTTTCTAAAAACTCCGAAAAACACATTTTAAATATTTAAAATGGCTTCTATGAACTTAAATTTCTGTTCTATTTGGAATATAACAGTCTAAAGCTAATCCGTAACAAAAGAAAAATGAATATCCGTGTATAAATAAATTTGGGGGGGATTTTTAAAACATTGGTACGTTTTTTTGTCACTCATCAACTCATCACGCCGCCAATTTATACGAAAAGGTAAACAACAAATTTCGAATTCTCTTTAAAATCCATTATTTGTCCTAAAAATGTTTCGAAGTTTATTAATAAATTTAAAGATTAATTAACTGGATTTTTCTAAAAGTATCTTTCTTACCTGATACTAAAAATAGGAAAATTTAACGTTTTATTTCCGCACACTAGCCTATGAGGTCAAAAGACAAGATAGAAAGATTGTAATTCTACCTATGTTCGAAAAAGCGCGGGAAAAAAGCAAAAATAAAATCTAAATAAGTACGGAAGACCAGTAGTGCGATAATCAAGAATTTGTTACTGATGTTTAAAAATAAATTATCTTCAACCTTATATAACCAATTACTGAAGAATATCATTTTTTTTATTTTATACGATTTTATGAAGAATGTGTAATCTTATTTTTTATACAGACTGAATGGGAGATGTGAAATTAAAACGGAAAATGTCGGAAAAATCATCCATTTTGGTGGTACCTAGACAATCAAATATGATGGGATATATTTTAATGAATAAACGCTTTTCGTATGTAATTTTTTTTTAGCTATTAATTAAAGCTTGAAATACGAAATCCCTTAGTAGGTACCTTCACAGATTTGCTAAATTATGAGCATATGATAAAAAATCCCCTAAATTTAATAAAAACAGTTTTAGCGTTAAAATCTTTGTCATTATTAAGAGTAAAGACAAAAGCATTTTTTGATTATCAAATTATATTTTATCTTTTCAGAACGTTCGAAATTATGGTTAAAATGTTTGTTTTTCTTGCGACAGTGGGTGGGGGCACGGATTAGTAGAGGTCCTTTTAGCATCATTTTTTTGTGGTGAAAAACAAATTGATTTGGAAATTCTTGTAAAAATCAGACAACTATTGGATTTGAATAAAATGTTTTGAATTTATTTTTTTTACTAATTTTCATCCAATACAAGGTCCAAGGTAGACAGTTACTGTGTGGGGTTATATTAGCATAGGAAAGAACAAGCGTTAGGGGTTTAGAGCTAAAGTAGACTTTAGAAGAACCCAGTCCTAAACAGCAAACAAGGAATAAACCTCTACTCCTCTTTAAAAGACCGGGAGGAATATGAACAGGACGATAGGCGAACATTTTTAGAAAATCTTGGTAAAAATATTTTTTAGACATCTGTTACCCTCCACTTATTTAATTTTATAAAATATCGAGAAATTCATTTTTGTAGAGCTTAATATTTATATTAGTTATAAGCATAAGATCTTAGAGAATGTAAATCATAAATGTTTCGTTTTTTGTTTTTTTTGTAAAACAAAAACCCCAGTTACAGAAAAAATATTAATTACTGTTATTAAGTAATGACTATATTTACTAATCATAAATAGAAAAGCGTACTACAATTCAGCAACACCCAGTATTTTAAAAAGAATTTTGAATTTTTGTGTTTGTGTGAGTGTGTATGTGTGTGTGTAAACATGCCGATTTTTGTAAATACGAGCGTCCATACAGGATATTTAAAAAAATACCAGGCCACAGCAGTGGTGAGCCAAAAACTTGGAGAGTTGAGTTAAAGGGAAGTAACTGAGACATCCAGAAGAGGCATGGCATGTGGAACTAAAACAATATACCTCGGTGGACGAAATAAAGGGTTCGGTTCGAAATTCCAATCACCTGAAGAAGGTCAGAGCGTACAACGTTGTGAATATGGCAATGAAGATGAGGATAACAGTCCGAAGAATGTAAATAATGCAAGTAACCATAATACCTCATCTCAGAGATATAGACAGTTATTTCTAATTTTATAACATTTGTTCAGCAAGTGTCTTCGTAAGCAAGACTATAATGCCAAAGTACCTCAAATTCAATAAAATATTGGATTACTTAAAGAATATTTCCTAAATTTTAAAAATCAATACGTAGTTAATATATATATATATATATATATAGTCAAACCTAATGAGCCAGACAAACCTACCATGGTTTCACTTAGGCAGATCGTAAGGGTCAGCCAGCTGACCCTGACGGTCTGCCTAAGGTCTGCTCTACGTTTGTATCGAGCTCTTTAGTTAGTTGTTTACTCGTATCGAGGTTTTTTCTTTGGGCCTTGAACCTGCGATTATTTTCGACAGACTTTAATGTTCCTGGCTCTTTCTTTTTTAAAACCTTTTTTTCCCTTCGAGATTGATTTAACTATTGGTAAATCAAGAATTCGAAGGTTTTTCGACACGAGGATAGTTACCTATATATATATATAAATATATATATATATATATATATATAAAGTGCTAACGTTATATTCATTAAGTAATTTTTACAGCTATGTTCCCGTAAAAATTTTCCAAACATATGTCTATCCAAAGAGTTCTCAACACATCATAAAAAATACTCACTTCCTTGTTAATAATGCTTTTCTGTGATATTTTCGACTAATAGTAAGTAATATTTGTTTTGATTAATTAAACTTTAAATCAGCTGATCTTCCTCAAATAACATTTCAGAAAAGTATATTTTATTTTTGAAAGATTTTCTAATAAAGAGAATCAGGTTGTGATATCAGATTTGGTAATATGACTGATTTTTTAGCAATTTTAACGATTTAAAAATCAGTCCAATCAATTTAAATCCGGTGTGAAATACAGCAACGTATTTTGCTTATTGGAAATATTAATTTAATCTATTAGCTTGAAAATAAAATCTTCAAGAAAGATTTTACATTTTTAGAAACACATTTTAACCTTAGGTATCACTTTTTTGGAGGTACCTAGTTTAAAGTAATATATTTCACAGGAATCTTTTGTTTGTTTCCTTCGAACGCAAATACCATTATATTGTGTCTCTTACACTCTTCGATATAAACCGGGAAACGAGCAAACTGGCGAGTGAACGCGACTACCTCGGCCGGTACACACAAAGGAAATCGCTTGTTTTACGTAGCTGACCAAAATAACGGCTACAATTCTTAGTGGATACTAGAGCAGCAGTCAGTGTCATTCCACTAGCACCTGGACGCAAACTCAATCCCAGTCTCCTCAGACTACTAGCTGCAAATGGAACGCGCATCGATACCTACAGCACAAAAGATCTAACGCTAAATATTGGCATGCGCTGAGATTTTACGTGACGTGCAAACACCCATTCTTGGGGCGTTTTTTTTTGTTTATTTTTTTTGGCTCATTTCAACTTGTCGGTAAACATGAAAAACAGACTCCTTTTGGACACTGAAACCAATATCCGTATTACAGGAATACGCACACAATACATTTCTACTGGCATCAGTGTAACAAGTTGCCATAGTACAGAATTCCTTGATATCTTGGACAAATTTAAGGAAATTACAACATCCTTCAAAAACACGGATAACATCAAGCATGACACAAAACACAGAATAAAGACTACTGGGCAGCCATTATTTTCACGTCCACGACGGCTACATCCGCACAAATATCAATTCGCCAAAAACGAATTTAACAAAATGCTACGGGAAGGGATAATTCGCCTATCTGAAAGCCCTTATGCATCCCCCCTACACCTCGTTCCAACAACAGATAATAAAGGATTTCGACCTTATGTGGACTTTCGTAAATTAAATGCATCGTTATCCTGTTCCGCATATACAGGATTTCGAAATCGGGTTACGCGGATCACGTATATTCTCCAAGATCGATCTAGCGAAAGCTTATTTCCAAATTCCGGTAGCGGAAGAAGATATTCCCAAAACAGAGGTTACAACTCCGTTCGGGCTGTACGAGTTCATCCGAATGCCATTAGGTCTTCGGAATGCTGCCCAAATATTTTAAAAACTAATTGACCGAGTCCTGAGAGGATCACCATTTGTATACGCTTACATTGACGATATCCTCATTGCTAGCCAAAGTACTGCCGAACACAAAGACCACTTACATCAATCTCAGTTTGGCCTAAAAAATAAACTTAGATAAGTGCACTTTCAGCACCACTCAAGTTAAATTTCTTGGACACATGATAGACCAACATGAGGTTTCACCCTTAGCCGGAAAAGTGGAAGTAATTGAAAATTTCATGTACCTACTTCCATCCGACAGTTAAGAAAATTAATCGGACTGATTAATAATTATCGCCGCTTCACCCTTAATCTATCAACTATACTTTTGCCTTTGACTAATCTGTTAGAAAAAAATAAAAACATTACTCTACAACAGGATGCACTTCATGCCTTCAATACAGCCAAATCAGCACTTACAAACTTTTCGTCGTTGCTGATATGTGAGAGTTTAGTAAACTCTCACATATCAGCAACGACGAAAGTGCACTCATCTTCCTCACTACGAACGCATCCAACACGGCAATAAGAGCTGTAATTGAACAGGAATCAATTCGGTAAGAAAACCTATTTCCTTCTTCTCGGCAAAATTAACCAAGACACAAACAAATTATAGCACCTTTTCTAGAGAATTGTTGGCCATACATTTAGCAATTAAACACTTTAGACACATAGTCGAAGGTAGAAACTTTGCGATATACACAGATCACAACCCCCTCACTCATGTCATGAATTGTAGTGTAGACAAATACACCCCTAGAGAAATTATATAGTTAGATTTTATTTCTCAGTACACAAAAGACATTCGTTATACTAAGGGAAAACAAAATATTGTGGCTGATGCACTGTCACGCACAGATATAACAGCGATTACCGGCGATACATTAAGTCATGATTTAATTTCTGATGAACAGAAATCTGACTCTATTCTAACAGAAGTATTATCGGATACCGCTTTAACATTGAAACAATTTCCAGTTCCTTTCCGTAATAAAACACTTTATTGTGATACTATATTAACCAACTCTATAGCACACATCCCACCCACACTGAGGAAACAAATATTCCAACACCTTCGCAATCTTTCCCACCCAAGTAAGCGATCCACTGTCAAAATTATAAGTGAACGTTTTGTTTGGGCGAACATGGCATTAGACATTAGAAATTGGACATCAACATGCCTAAAATGCCAGAACAAAATACAGCAGCATACCAAAACACCAATAGGTACTTTCAGCAACCCAGATGCAAGATATAAACACATCCACTTAAACATTTTGGGTCCCCTATCGAGCTGTCAAGGTTATTCCTATATCCTAACTATTGTTGACATATATTCACGTTGGCCTGCCTCGATTGCACTGAGAGACACATCAACAACTTCAGTCGCAAACGCTGTTTTAAAAGATTGGGTTTCTATTTTCGGAGTATCCAATGTTATCACCACTGATCGTGGCACACAATTCCGATTATCACTTTTTCATGCATTCAACAACTTGCTGAGAGCAAAGCACATTAAGACTGCAGCATAGCACTCATGTGCTAATGGATTATTGAAAAGATTCCACGGACAACTCAAGACTTCGTTAGCCATGAAGGAAAACTCAATCAATTGGAGTGATAATTTACCCCTTATACTTCGTTCTATAAGGAACATTATTAAAGAAGACCTTGGTTGCACACCAGATGAAATAGTCTTCGGTACACTCTTATCATTACCACGGCAATTTTTTGAAAATGACATAAACTCTAATCCGACATCGTATTTCATACAAGAATTAAAAAAATAAGATATCGCAATTAGAATTCACACCGGCTCGAAATTTACACACACACACACACACACACGCACACGCACACGCACGCACGCACACACACACACACACACACACACACACACACACACACACACACACACACACAGCAACAAGTCTGTATACCTGTGAATACGTTTTCGTACGAGAAGACGCAGTAAAAACCCCTAGCGGCAAATTATCAGGATCCATACAAAGTCTTACACAGAGCGGAAAAATATTTCACAATACAAAAAGGTAATCGGTCAGGCACAATCGCTACTGATAGATTGAAACCGGTTGTCTTAGAAAAAGAAAATCAACCACACACACACATTCTCCTTATGTACAAGAAACACCAAAATCTAAAAATACATCACAGTCCAATAATACACCAACAAGTCAAACCAGATCAGGCAGAAAATCACATTTCCTAAAAACTTTAATACATATTTATTACTAATTAATTGATACGTCTTTTACTCGATTAATTTTCTAGAGACGGAAGGGGGGCTTGTCGCGTCTCTTACACTCTTCTATATAAACCGGATGCTGACTGCTTGACGGCCCAAAGCAGAATGCGAAAACGCGTTTTTGCGCATCATGGCCCGACACATGTGTTCGGTATTAAACGAAATAAAATGAACTATATATTGGCCAGTAAAAATGACTCCCGCTAAAAAACCCAAACTGTGATTTGGAGCCGATACGACTAATATAAATTCCCCGATTCAACGCCGCAAAGGTCAGAGACCCGCCTGAGATGTCGACACGCAAGGGCTGGCTGAGAACGCAGCAGGTACACTGAATGCAATGCTATGAATTTCAATTTCCAAGCTTCAACGCCGACGCCGACGCCGCCGTCTTCACAGAACATCAACCGACAGCCACCAACATTCTTTCTCCTTCTCTTCTCTTTCTCTTTCTTTCTTCCTCTCCCACTCTGTTGTCTTTACAACAGCAACGGGTTTGATGGCTTTGCATATATGTAAATAAATTATAGATTTATTTACTCAAAATCCGATGTATTCCTTTTCTTTGAATTCACGTTTGCTGAGGCGAAGAAGAAATTAACCTCTACAGGAGTAACAACATCAACAAGTTCTGTCTTTCAGGATACCCATTCTTCGCTTCCGCAACACTATTAATCAAAATTTATATTTATTTGCATACTTGGCCGGTGGCCCGGTTCGAAACTGAGAAAATGACGTTATTAGTCGGACATGTTTCAACGTCTATTGACTATTATACTTACTGAAAC